>BQMI01000565.1:1655000-2855000 GCA_026005395.1 Asobara japonica | reverse complement strand
CCCCATAAGGTCCCAATGTTAAATTTGGCCAAAATCGAAAAAAATTAATTTCAATTTTTCGACCCAAAATCGATGGAAATATCTTCTGGGGGTTCCTATTGGATAGTATCAACGCACACGGGGCCAAAAATTCAATTTAAAAAAAATTAAGTTTGCCTCCCCATAAGACCCCAATGTTAAATTTGGCCAAAATCGAAAAAAATTAATTTCAATTTTTCGACCCAAATTCGACGGAAATATCCTCTGGGGGTTCCTATTGGATAGTATCAACGCACACGGGGCCAAAAATTCAATTTTAAAAAAATTAAGTTTGCCTCCCCATAAGGTCCCAATGTTAAATTTGGCCAAAATCGAAAAAAATTAATTTGACTTTTTCGACCCAAATTCGACGGAAATTTCTTCTGGGGGTTCCTATTGGATAGTATCAACGCACACGGGGCCAAAAATTCAATTTTAAAAAATTTAAGTTTGCCTCCCCATAAGGTCCCAATGTTAAATTTGGCCAAAATCGAAAAAAATTAATTTGACTTTTTCGACCCAAATTCGACGGAAATGTCTTCTGGGGGTCCCAATTGGATAGTATAAACGCGCACGGGGCCAAAAATTGGATTTAAAAAAAATTAAGTTTGCCTCCCCATAAGACCCCAATGTTAACTTTGCCCAACATAAAAAAAAACGAAAAATTCAATTTGCCCCACCCGCGCACCTCACCGCACGGCGGAGTTTTGTATTTCCAATTGCAGTTTGCTTCATGCGCTCCATGCTCATCTGCTGTGATGTTTGTCGACATTTGTAAACTGGGCCCACTACCCATGAATCAAAACACAAACCGCAAACAAACGTAATATCTGAAGTAATTTCACATCCTGAACAAATACGATATTGTTCCTAGTAATGAATTATGGCTGAGGCACAACTATCTAACCTTTCTGAGGTAAACATCCAAACATGTCAGAGAAAAATGCTAACACACTTCACAAAGTTCTAAACCCCCAAATTTCGATCACATGGTCTCACATATATGTCTACCAATTTCCATATTTTTCCTGAATTTTCTACAAATCCTTTAAACTAACCTCAAAACTCTGCTTTTGACGCAATCTCGAAAAACCTTTGAAATTTCCCAAAACGTCATTCACTGTTGTCACCAAGTGGATCGAAATTTTATGTCAACATTTTCGAATTTCCATATGCCGTTCCCTGGCTAAAATTATTAACCCTCATAGTGACAATTTTGTGTCGCTCTTCTAAAACCATGTGAACCTAAAAAACTGGAGAGGAGAAAAATAATTAATTGACAAAATTTTTTTAGGTTCGTGGAATTCGGACTGAAGACAGCGTGTATAAAGAATTAGCCAAGAAACTTGATGAATTGTCGAAGCAAAGTCGAAATGGCACTGAAGAAGAGAAACCCACTGACAGCATTCAGCGACAAGTGGAACTTGGAGAAATTACACCCTTCGAGGCAGATGCTAAAAAGAAAAATCTGTCTAACACTGGTACCAGTGGGTAGGGAATAATTAACTAATCCCCATATTTTTATTTTTTTTTGACATACCGTCAATGTCCCAGTTGCCGCACGGGTCCCAGATCGCGGAGATTTTTTAACCGATGAAATACCATTGCGGCATTGACCATTCAATTGCAGTTTGTCCGTCTTACTACAGAAAACCAAGAAAAACCACTAAAACAGCTTTGCTCCTAATTTGGAACATACTAAAGTTTCAAATACCCTCAATCATCAGAACATTTCGATAACATTTCGAATTTTTTGGAACACTTGGAAATTTGTAGTTTCCCGACTATTGCGCTAATTGAAAAAATCCTGAAAAATTTTAATTACAGAACACGTCGAATTTATAGACTTACAAAGGACCTTTTTTTCAGGACCTTCAATGCCAGTACTGGTCTCCTGGACCTGGAAAAATACCTTAAACGCCAGGCTGAGGTGGCAGCAAAACGAAAACAGAATTGCAAAATTCCGGCTGTGTCTCCCAGTTCCGAAAAAAAATCTAAAAAATCTCGCACGCGCTCTAAACCCGTGGAGACCCCTTCGGACATCTCGGAGAGTCTCAAGAAGTCTCAGGAACCTCCTAAAAAACGTAAGAAGCCTGAAAATCTCTCAGGAAGCGAGTATGAACCGTCCTCGGATGAATCCTTTACTCCTCCCCCCTCCCCTCGCTATCAAAAGCGAAAGAAAAAATGTCGGAGAACTGTGGACGACGGGGATGAGGACAACTACAACACTCGCATGGCAAAACTTTCCCAGGTCTCGACTTTTTTATTTCCTTTTCCGAGAAAAATTTTCCAAATTTTTACAAATCTTCTGAACTATTTTTTTTTAATTAAAAAAAATTCCCAACTATTTTTTTTTTAACTTTTGTAAATTGGATTGATTTCAGGCCTCGATAAATCCTTCAGACTCTGCTATGCGAACAATCTCCAATCATTTCAAGCTACCGAAGAGCCTCTGGAAGCGTTTGTACCCGTACCAACGAGTGTCCATCCACTGGTTATGGGAGTTGCACAGTAGAAACATGGGCGGGCTCATGGGGGATGAGATGGGCCTGGGCAAAACCGTTCAAGTTATAGCCTTTCTTGCCGGCCTCGACTGCAGCGAATTGCTCTCTGATGGAGGTCGCTTTCGTGGACTCGGACCTACTCTGATTGTGTGTCCCGCGACACTTTTGGAACAGTGGGTCGACCACTTTCACTCTTGGTATCCAGCCCTCAGGTACGATTTTCCTTTCTTTTTTGATAATGGACATTTTTTATGATTAGAGAATTTTTTTTTGATAATGGAAATTTTTTCTTGATAATGGAAATTTTGTTTTATAAGGGAAATTTTGCCCGAGGAAACTTCTCACAAGAGTGTTTTAAAAAATAAATAAATAAATAAATAAATAAAATTTATCTGTTGAATACAAATGAAACCTTCCCTGAAATTTAACCTCATTTTTTTCTCCTGCAAGGGTGGCCACTTTGCACCAATCAGGAAGCTACAGTGGCTGTCCATCCACTCTCCTGGAGTCCATGAAGACCGGTGGTGTTCTCCTGACCTCCTACACAGGTTTCCTCCGAAACTCCTCGATCCTCCTGCCGTTCAAGTGGCACTACGTGATCCTGGACGAGGGCCACAAGATCAGAAACCCCTCGGCAAAGATCACGAAAGCCCTGAAAAAGCTCTCGACGCCACATCGTCTCCTCCTCACTGGCAGTCCCATGCAGAACTCCCTGAAGGAGCTCTGGTCCCTCTTCGACTTCATACTACCTGGGAAGCTTGGCACACTCGACGCTTTCGTGGAACACTGCGCCAGTCCCATTACTAAGGGAGGCTACGCCAATGCTTCAACTCTGCAGGAAGCCACTGCACTTCAGGTAGCCACAATGCTGAAGGAAGCAATAACCCCGTACATGCTTCGTCGAACTAAAGCCGACGTTCAGCATCACATATCACTTCCCGAGAAGAACGAACAAGTTCTCTTCTGCAGTCTCACCCCGGAGCAAACTGATCTCTACAAGAGCTACTTGATCTCCGAAAAAGTCAAGAGTGTTCTTCATGATAGAATACCTGATGGTCGAGGGAGAGCACGAATGATAATGGCTGTGACAGCCCTTCGCAAGATCTGCAATCACCCTGACCTCTTCACCTTCACCGAAACACCGGATTATCCCAGCGAGGAGATCCAGGGGAGTGAGGACGAGGGGGAGCTCGATGAAAGTCTCATCGAGGGCTTTGGCCATTGGAAAAAAGCGGGCAAGCTTACGGTAGTCCGGTCTCTCCTTCGAATTTGGAGAAAACAGGGCCACCGGGCTCTGATCTTCACTCAAGGTCGCCAGATGATGGGGATTCTGGAGGGCTTGGTCCAGAAGGAGGGCTTCAAGTACCTCAGGTTGGACGGAACGACGCCCATGAGCGAGCGCCAAAAGAGCATCAGATTGTTCAATCTTGATGACTCTTATTTTGCTTTCATCTCAACTACTAGGGTCGGTGGACTTGGGGTTAACCTAACCGGGGCAAATCGGGTCATAATTTATGATCCTGATTGGAATCCGGCAACCGATGCTCAGGCTAGGGAGCGAGCCTGGCGAATTGGTCAGGAAAAGAATGTGACGATCTATCGATTGATCAGTGCGGGAACTATAGAAGAAAAAATCTATCACAGACAGATATTTAAGCTCTTGCTGTCCAACAAGGTTCTGGATGATCCTAGACAGAGGAGGCTCTTTCAGACCTCTGATCTTTCGGAGTTGTTCCATTTGAATGAGCCCATCGATGGAATGTCAACCGAGTCTGATAGGCTTTTTGGGAATTCTATTGTGAGGGGAAAACGATCGAAGGTTTCTGCGGTTTTTGAGGGGGAACAGGTGGATTATCTCATGGGGAGGAGACTGGAGAGGAGTGGGGACAAGGATGAGGTGGTTGATGATGACAATTATGTGCTTAACAAATTGTTCTCCAAGAAGGGAGTCAATTCGGCTATGACTCATGATACGGTTTTGGCTAGTGCTAAGCTGGAGGGACAGATGGCAACCCCTGTGCACAAGTTGGCGCGAGAATCTGCTCAGGAGAGCATGGAGGGAATCAGGCAGAGCAGAAAGTGGTGCTGGAAACCCAGTTGGTAAAACTAAATGCTTAATTTTGTTGTGATATTTGGTATCTTTCTACACTTTTTTAGAAATTAGGGAAATGTAATTTTGGTTATTGGTGAAGTTGAAAGCAGGTTATATGGTTCCTTTGAGGCCTGGGACAAGATAATTGGGGCGCTTTCCCATCCATAAAGATGATTTTTCTTTGTGGCAATTTAATCCATTTTTGAGGCGACAAGCAAGTTAAACAGTTGTACTCTATTATACGAAGATTTCAGTATTATTCACACGTTTTGCCATGACACTTCTATATGTCTTTGGAGCTTATCTGCAGTCGCAGATCAGTTCCCAAATTATCCATTCCCATCTTGTTGATGTTGGGAAAAAAAATTTTTCTCGAGGAATATTTGTCAAATGATAGTAAAAAATCTATCCGCTCTTAAAAAAAAAAAAACTTAAGTTAAAAAAAATCTCACAAAAATGTATATATAGCAGTGTATAAATTATTTGAGGGATTTGTAATAATTGAGGTGAACTTTGTGAAAAATTAATTTATTATATTTTTGTATCTTTGATAATTTAAGTGAACTGATTTGTAAGCATCAGTGAAAGGACTAATGAACAAAAGTCGGTGTATGTACATAAAGAATTGTTCCATTCTTTCTACCAAGAAATTTTCCTTTTTGCAAAAAAGAAAATTTTTGTGATCCATTACATGACTTCAAAAGTACAAGAAAAAATAGGGGGGGGGGGGGCGAAAATATCGAGCCAAAAATTATGTACAAAGAAAACAAATTTTCTTTAGAGTTTTATTCAGAAGCTGAGAAAATCGTCGAGTGTGGGTCCGGATTTACCGAGTGGGTCCTCAGGAAACATTAGGAAATCACCGACGAAGGTCGGTGCCAGAAGACGCTCTTCGATCGTTTCCCTCCATTCTGGTTTTTCCAACCACAAATCGCGGAACTGATCGGATGATATTACGATACCCTTACACTGGTTTGCGTACTTCAGGATGAACCTTGTGAGCAGAATTCAAGTAAAATTTCAGTGTCAACAAAATTATTCAAAACTCCTTAAAATCTTAAAAACTCACAACTGAAAAGTTTGCAAAAATGAAAAAAAAAGTTTGACTCCAAAACATTACATTTTTTCAGAGAATATTTTGAACATTGCAATTCTTTGCAATCTTTTGGACATTGCAATTCTTTGCAATCTTTTGAACATTGCATATTACCTATCATCGTAAGGTGTGATAGACTTTTGTGTATTTCCAACTTTCCTGCTGGGAGTGAACACCACAATTTCCTGTTTGTACCATTTTTCAATCAATTGTCGATCCCTGCAGCGCTTGTGTTGGGGTAGGAAAATCTTGACCCTGTGACCCCTATCCGTGAAGTAATCCAGAACAATTTTCAGTCCTTTTTCAGAAAACCCAGTACTTCCATGGCTGTGAAAAAAATGTGATGACTCATAACTAATTCTCTCGAGTTAAAACTAAATTAAATTTAGCTTATGTAAAATTGAAGAACTTGATCGCTTTCTCAATGAACTATTTCATAGAATTTCTTTGCTTTGTACCACATTTTTCAGTGACAATTGCTTCATTGGTTTTTAGAAAAATTTCTAAAAATAAAAATTTGTAGATTGCACTTACGAATTTGCTACGTTGCAGCCATCCACGATAATTTCCCTTAATTGTCGAGCTTTCTCATTTTTCTTCTGCTTTTTCTTTCTGTTCGTCTGATTCGTCGAGCTAACCCTAGGTGATAGCGAATTATTTCGAGCAGGATCAACGGAATATTCAAGCAATCTGTTAACATACATCTTTTCTTGGTTTTTGTTTCCAAGGAAGAACTTCATAGTTTCAAATTTCGCGGAAAAAAAATTGCCTTTTTACCTACGAACTTTGCACTTTCTACGTTATATAAATCAGGATTTCATAATTAAAGCTTGAATACTGGAACTTGCTAAATGATTTTTTTTTCTTCCAATAAAAAATTCGTAAATTATTTTACTAATATAGTATCAAAAACCAAAAAAATTATTGACCAAGAGTATTTAAAAAATAAAAAGAAAAACCCACTCGTCCTGGTCCATTCTGAGTTCAACTTGTGGATTTTCCGAAACGTCTGCAGAAGCCCACACAATTTCTAGATCATCTCCATTCTCCACATTGCTGTTCTTTTTCGCCTCGGAAACTCGACGTAGGCTTGCCCTTTTCTTTCCCTTCAATCGTCGCTTCCCCTTAACTTTGTGATTTGGATTTTTTCTCAAAATCGGTTGGGCTAATTTCGAAAATAGAACCTGGTGAGATTTTCCTGTTAAAGTCGGATACTTTACCTGCGGGATTGTCGGATATATCGACTTGGCTGGAAATTAATCATGAGTGAGGGGATGGAGAATTTGGTTCCCAGATGTTTTCCCTGAAATTTTTTCCGGACAAATATTCTCCGAGAACTTTACCAAGTGTGATTAATCCGAATGGAATGGACAAGTATGAAATACTGAGAAAATTGAGACGTTTGAGGTGTTGGGTAGAATCGATGGATCTATGACATGTCCTCTGGACATACCAGCCTTAAGAACATGTCCTCCGGACGCTGGGTCGTCCGAACATGTCCTCCGGACGTCCGGGTCTTAGGAACATGTCCTCCGGACGTCCAAGTCTTAAGAACATGTCCTCCGGACGTCCGGGTCTTAGTAACATGTCCTCCGGACGTCCGAATGTTAGGAACACGTCCTCCGGACGTCCGGATCTTGCCAACATGTCCTCCGGACGTCCGGATCTTACGCACACGTCCCCTAAACGTCCGGGTCTTACAAACATATCATCTGGACATGCCGGCCGCAATAACAGGTCCTCCGGACGTCCACTGGGATTTCAGTGGTCTCAAATATTTCAATGTCCTCCAAGGTTCTGGCTTGACAAAATACAATGTAATGGTAATCAATTCAAACAATATTTTACATTCAAACACTTGCGCATTCCTCAGTGGAGAATGATTGTAAGAAAAAAAAGTTTGGGAACTCCCTCCCCAGGAACCGAGCAGGTTTACATAAAGTCATACCTCAAGTTGTCGTACAACTTGAAAAGCACATTGTGGGTATCAAGCAGTGGGCAAGTATTAAGTAGGCGAATGCTTAATATCCAAGAAACAAACTTGATACCACTTTAATGAAGTAATTTCATTGAGGAGATCTACACTCAACATCTTTTGAGATACAAGTGCTGAGTAAGTTTCTCTTTTTGGTGATAATTTTGAGAAGCTTTCTGGAATATTTGATATAGCTATTGACGTGAAAATTCTGGAAATCGATTTAGTCTTAACTAACAATAGTTGGGAATTTTTTTACAGCTACTCATTTTGTTTTTCGTCCAAGCTCCAGGTGTTGGATTCTTCTTACCTCTCTTGAAACTTCTTCTTTTAGTAGAAACCAGGGGAATAAAGTCCGAGGTGCTCGGTACATCTGAAACTGGCTGAATTCCCTCGTCGTCACTTAAAACTATGACAGACTCGTTATCATTCTCTGATTTGTCGACTGTACGACGTTTCTTCCTGGCAATTGGTGTCAAGCCACTTCTCCTGTTTCGCTTGTTTCTCATGGTGACTTTGATGACGTCACTAAAGGGTCATTATGATCATTTTAGAAGCCCAGAATACCAAAAATTGTTTCATGATTTTTTTATTTTTTTATTTTTTTTTTTTTTTGAGAAAAATAGAAAAAAAAATATGCAGCTAAATACGAAAAAATTCCAGTATCTTAAAAAAATAAATACAAGAATGTCAAATAATTTGCAATTTCTAATTTTTGAATTAGTGCTTGAGAACCCAAAGATTTCTCTCAGAAGAAGTCCGGAAAATTAATTTACTAAACTAAAAAACAAAAACAAAATACCAAGTTCCACTGATTTGCCCTGTCAGAGGGCTCTCGTAGACGGTCCTTAAGGGAGTCCGGAAGCCGCTATTTTTTTTCATCTGCATGTCTCCTTTCTTTGTGGTCTTTGCATTTTTTTCGGGCGAATCAATGATGATAACCGACTCGTTCGGCAAATCCATTTTTGATCCTCAAAATTCGGTCGAAAAATACGGGATTTTTTTTATTCTTGAAATATTGTCCTTTTTTGCGCGCGTAATGTGTTACGCAATATCGACAAATCTACTCTCTCATTCTTGACCGATCGAATTCGGGAATTAGTGACATTTCATTCCAAATTCCATGTTTCAAAGCTGGAAAAAATCAAATGGCCATTAGTTTTTGGCAGTTTGAGGTTTTTTCAATGTGAAAATTGTTCAGATATACCAGTTTTGTCCGTGAAATATGTAGATCTCCAATTACGTTAAATAAATGCGCGCTAATTGTTGAGCAATTGTTTTTTTGTTGCAGAAACTCTGTTCGTTTTTTTTTTGTTTTTGGGAATTGTGAACACGAGAAAATGGAAATGGAAAGTCGACGAGTCTTGCAGGTTAGGGCTATGTGTGATGCGCGCGCAACGTTTGGGGGGTGGGGAGCGCGAAATTGTGATCATTTGAATTTGGCGGTACCTAAAATTTCTGCAAAGTAATCAACAATTCGCTTGCTCCAAAAAACAAATTACCCGCCATTTTTTCGATGACTCTTGCAATTTTGGTCCGATTAGAAAGAATGCACTTTTTGAAAAAATTGTTTCATTTGTTGACGTCAAGTGAGATCTGGTGAAATGTTTGCGAGATGTTCAAGGATTTTAAAAACCCTTGACAAAAATATTTCCCCGCATTTCCAACCACTTGATAGAAAAATCTTTTGGAAATCTAAATGCGGAAGAATATTTTCAAATGCAATTTTTTTTTTCACAGCTACCAAAAATTCATCGACATTTGATCAATCAAATCCCCCCTCCTAAAAATCAGCTGACGCCCCCCACCCCTTCAAAACATCAAACCTCTCCGCAAGATGGCGCTTCTCCGCAAACCCCCATTCCCCCAGTTTTCCCGGTCTGTTTCACCAACGCTCGCACTCTGCATTTCTCCACAAGTGTCTCCCAAAAGCCCTCGAAATACCCAAAAGAAAAAAAAAATCGCAAATCGTCCAATCGCCGAATTTCGCCCCCTCCCTCCAGCAGTCAAAAAACGCCTGAGATCCCGCCAAAACGCGCAAAACACTTCAAAATATCCCCTAAAATTCACAGGAGGAACAAAGCGTCGGCCATTCTCCCAAGCCATCCTGAGTTTCCCAAAACCCATCAAATTTCCTTCTTTTTCCGCGAAAATTCAAACTCCCCCGTTTTCCCGCCAAATTCCCCATTTCCCAAAGCAACAATTGAACCCCGAAAAGTGCGCGAAAATGAGGATTTGCCAAAATGAAAAACTGGCCGTAAATTGCATTTGAGGTTGGGTTAGGCGAATCAACAGGAGGGGGGGGGGGGCAATTTATTATCATCATTATTATTATTATTGCACCACTTGACTGGCAAAATGGACGAGAAGGTTGGTGGTGAAGCGCAAGTTTGCCGTCTATGTGGTCAGTACGAGAGCATTTACATCGATATTTTTGGAGATGAGGGCATGCGAAGACTTTTGGGACTCAAAATCCACTCGAAAATCAACATATTGGTGAGTTTTTTTTTTTTTGTTTGTTTTTGTCGCTTCGGCTGCTGATCAAGGAATTGAGGGGTTAGAATTTTTGGCAAGGGGGGGGGGGCAGCGTTGTCATGTGCGTGGAGAGTTTTTTTTTTTTTTTTTTTTTTTTTTTTTTTTTTTTTTTCTTTTTTCGAAATTTGTTTTGTGTATTTGGCTGAACTAATGGCCCAACCAACAATGATTGTATTTTATCTTTTCGATTTTCGAAATAGTGAGGCTTTTTTTTAATTTTTTTTTTTTTTTTTTTTTTATAACTAATGTCTTGTTCTGCGCTTCTATTAATGTACTCTTAATGCCTCATGTAACAAGGTGGCAACTTGTATTTGTGATTACACACAAACGCTTGGCTTTCTGTCATTAACATAAATGTTAGCATACAGGGGAAACATGAAGAGGTGTGCTTGAGGTACTTGAATCATGGATGAACCCAAAACTTCTCTAAATCCAAATTTTTCGTCACCTTCTCTCAAATTTCATTTTGGCAAATAACCACTGGTGGAGCGGTAGAGTTGAAAAAACAAATTACTGTAAATACGTATTTATTGATCAAATAATTATCAATTTTCTTTGACGTGAATATCATATTCTCACTCACAAATTCCTGATAATTTGTTAACAACGCAAAGAGGACGATTAAAAATTTCTGGCATTCGTTCCTACCTAAACTTACCATTCATAATTTTGCAACCTCAAAATATGGAGATTTAATTAACAGGGTCAATAAATTGAGGAACGACTCAAAAAAAAAAAAAAAAATTAACAAACACCCTAAAATTGATATAACACTCAAAGAAAATAATTTGAATAATCTTGGGCTCTGGTTAAATGAGGTTTGTTCTTTGATATCACAGATAGATGAGACGGATCCTCTTCCAAAGACGATCTGCGTTCAATGTCTGGGAAAACTTGAATTCGTTTGTGACTTTCAAGAGGAGTGTCTACGTACTCAACGACTGTTGCGCGCACGTTATGATCTCCCGCCTTTGCCACACCTCGTAAGTCTCTTTTATTCAATAAAAACTATCATACAAAAAATTTTCTGCACTACCGCTCCAAGTCTCTGGTCACTCCTAGTCCATCAACTTATCATCAAATTATTCCACCAGTAATCCCCTAAAACTCTTCCCCAAAGATCCCCCCAGAGACTTTGTCCCTCGACAATGGGCCCCCGCTACATCTATGATTCCTTTACCTCAGGACTCAACCGTCTTCCCCGTTGAAATAAAACCAGAGGAGCCACCATCGACGCCAGACTCACCGTCCACCTCCACAAACAACAACAGTACAGAAAAGAACTTAAACTCCACGGCAGACATTGAAAATGTCGATCCCGAACACATCGTCCCACCCCACCCGCCTCCCCCCGTGGAAGAGCCTCGTCCCAAGCGCAATCTCCGCCCCACCCAGCCCCGCTCAAAATCCCCGGAGAAATCCCCAAAAAGATCTCCCGATCCCACGCCCACGCGTCGCTGGCTAAGAAGTCGAAACTCAACAGATCCATCAAAAACCCCAAAGCCCAGAGCCAAGCGTACCCCCCTCCCAACGTCCCGAGTAACTCGATTGCGTTCCCAAAATCAGCAGCAGCCCTTGAGCCCTCCCAGCAAGGCCCAAAAGCCGGAAGATCCCCAGGAAAAGCAGACAATCCAAATCCCAACGTCAGCTTTGAACAAGGTCCTAACAGCAGTGTCGGGATCGTCTGACGTTGAAGTTTGCGTGAAAGAGTCAAAAGGTCGCAATGGAGATATTGAGGACATAAGCTTTACCCTGGAGCTGCGTAAAAAGCAGGAGACAGATGACGATGTAACTGTTCTAGCCAAGGTCTTCCCTGATCAGGGCTCTTGCCTGGTGGAATCTGAGATCGTGGATGTTCTCCGGGGCAACTCAAATGCTGAAATCAGCAAGATAGTAACATCAGTCACCAAGTCCAAAAGCAAGGACAAGGAGAAGGATGGAAAGCTCAAACTTTTGGAGCTTGAGAAGAGGCTGTCCTCCATGTCAGATGGGGCAGGTGATGCGAAAACCATTTCCCGAAATCCTGAAGAGCTCTTTCGTATGGATGGTGAGGAAATTCGTGTGGATGATAATGTGGAGAGCACTATCGTGGATGGACAGAGTGGCTACACTTGCAAATTGTGCAAGAAATTTTATGAAAGACGAGACAAGTGTATAGTTCACGTGAAAACACATCTCGGGATAAAACAATTCGCCTGCACACTCTGTACAGCTAAGTTTGTTTGCAAGAGCGATGTGATGAAACACATACGCTGCTCACACACAAATCCTCGACCAATGCAGTGTCCAAAGTGTCCAAAAAGATTTCGCACAAAGTTCGATTTAACGGAGCACGACAATGTCCACAAGGGTATCAAGCCGTATAAGTGCGCTGATTGTGGACAGAGTTATCACCACAAGGTGTCACTGCAGATGCACGTGAAGTCGCATTTACCTCCGCAAAATCTTGCTTGCGAATATTGTGGTAAAGTCTTTCCGTTTAGAACTAGATTGCTCAGTCACATTGGTAGTGTTCATCTGAAGAACAGGCGGAATTTTCGTTGTAGATTTTGCTACAATTTGTATTCGAGTCTTACGGTGTTGAATGAGCACATTAAGACGAGACATGCAACGACTTATACCTGTGAGATATGCAGCAAGAATTTCAAGGTGGCTAGCAAGTATAAGGCACACGTGCTGCAGCACTCAAATCCCAAGCCCTTCGTATGTAATATTTGTAATAATAAGTATGCTTCCAAGGCCTTCTTGAATGAGCATCTGCTGAAGCACGAGGGACTGAGGAAGCACGTGTGCCAGAAGTGCGGTGCTAGTTTTGCCCAAGCAAGTCATCTTGCTGCGCACAGGCATGTGCATGGAGAGAAGACACATGCTTGTCCTGAGTGCGGGAGGAAGTTCAATAGGAGGGACAATATGAAGGTTCATAGGAAGAGGCATTTTGCGGAGAGCGGTAGGATCGTCAGTGGGCAAAAGAACAAGGAGGAAGATGAAAAGGACACTGATAAAGAGGTCAATGAGAAGTAGTGACCTACTGGAGATAATCATTGATATCCTGAAAATTCTAATTGTTATAGTTTGGAATACTTTATCGAAAACTCAATGCTTCCAGAAGACTCTGCTCCATAATTTTTATAAAAGAAAAATCTATTTTTGAGAAAGATGTTATAACGAAAATTTTGGGAGAATTAAAATTTACGAGAGTTATGAAATGATTAATTGTCTATTGGGGTGTGATTTTATGGGGATTTAGTGCATCGAGTGCACGGATCCTTCAGCGAGGGCCTTCATTACAAATGTAATTAACGATTGATCTATTGTCCTTGGAGATGATGATATTAGAAAGAGTATATTTACATTTAGGATAGATGATAAAAGAAAAACAATGATATTTTTTACTCGTAACAAAGTGAGTGATAATGAAAGTACTGTGCCTTTCATCAATTTAAAATACCAAGTGTTGGATTATGGGGAAATTTCATTTTCCGTGATCCTCTGGGGTCCTGAGACTGACCATGTAGAAGAATGTTGTAAGGGTATTTACACTCATATGTAATACAATAACTATGTACCATTGTACAATAAGTTTAGATGCTGTATAATTCATTAGTAAGAATTATAATGTAGGATTTTCTATCGTATGCTCATTTAGCGATTCCATTTATTTACGTTAATAAAGTTAATATTTTTCGAGTATTTTTTTTTGTTGGTATTTATTTTACCACCTCGTCAAGTTTACAGGGATTTTTTTTTCTTTACAAGGAGTTTTGGAGGCTCTCTTTTCCTTTATCAGCAGCTGGGTAGTTTAATTGATTTTGCGGGGAATTTTTTCTTTATCAATATGATGCATTGTAGATCACGCAGGATGACGGATTGCCAAAGAATGTTTGCATCAGGTGTGTCGGCACTCTGGAGTTTCTCTGCGATTTTTTGCAGCAGTGTGAGGAGACCCAGCAGAAGTTCACGAAAAAGGTAAAAAATTAATGATGCCAATTGCTCCATTCTCGATTATTTAAATTTGGATTGAAAAAAAAATGAAAAAAGAAAAATAGTTCAAATTGTCAAATGCTTCCGAAAAAAAATTGGAGAATAATTATTCTGTTTGCAGGAACCAGATCAATCTGTGTCACCCACTCCACCACCGCGTGAGAGTGAGGAAGAAGTCAACAAGGAAAATGTGATAGCTTTGAACCTCAATTCCCCGGCGCTTCGTAAACCAAAAAAATCGGTTTCCTCACCCCAGACATTGGAGACCAATGCACCACTAGGCGAGATCGTTCCGCCATCTCCGGAGGTCTCGGAAAAAATTCTCTCCGAGATACCCCACTCGCAGAATCGAAAGCAAAATGCTCAGAAGCAGTTACCAAAAATCCGTAGTATAGCATCTTTAGGAGAGTCCCGAAAATCTGCTAGTCCCAAAGTTGGGGTAAAATCGGTTGCAAAACTGGGGAAGAAGCTCCACGGTGAACATCTCCAAGACTCCAACGAAAATATTGTGGATAAATCTACAGAAGTTTTGAAGATTGAAGGTGCTAAGGAGCCCACGGTACCTGTTGTGTTGAAGTCGGTGGAAATTCGTCCCTCCCTTCAGAAGTTCATTTGGTCCGCTCCATCTCCAAAAGATGCTGGTTCTCCACAGACAGAGAAGATTCCAGAAAATAATTCGCAGATCGAGGAACATTCAAGGAACGTTAAAAATGACGTTGCGCCCATGGAAGTTCCGCTTGCCTCGAGAGCAGAAGTTCGTGAAGATCTCCAAAAATCGACAGCCTCCCTGGGACTTCCTGAATCTGTGAAAGGTGCTCCCAATACAAAACCGGAACCTTCAGAGAATTCCTCAAGCAAGCCTCCAAAGGTCAGAGCCCCAGAATCTTCATCAAAAGAGGACCTAAAATCTTCAGCAGCGTCCACTGCTATCGATCTACCACCCCAAAAATTGCTCCAAAATTCTTCTGAAACGAATTCGAAACCTGCAGAAGTTAAACCAAAGCCGAATTTGTCAGATGCGTCGTCAAAACCTGATGCGACACCTTCAAGGGATCCCGTATTAGTCGCCTCAAGACCTCCACAATCTCCAAAAACCGATGATCTTCATTCAGAACGTTCAGAAATGCCAACGATCGATCCAAAAACTTCACATGTTCCATCAACAATCGAGCTTAAGTCTCCAACGGATTCAACAGGAAGCGATTCGAAGACTGCAGACTCCTCGAAAACCTCCTCAGGTACCAGAAAAAGTAAATCAAATTCTACAAAAACCTCCAACAAATCCTTCAACATGTCACCAGCTACAGAGACACTAACTCCGGAACCGCCAAAACGAGAATTGCGCCGTGGGACTTGGAAGCCCAACCAATTCGCTGAGTCTTCCTCAGAAGGCGAAGAAGACGAAGATGAAGAAGAAGGAGAAGGAGAAGAAGAAGAAGAAGAAGAAGCCAGCACAAACAAGTCCAAAGCATCTGCTCCTGCAACTCTGTCTAAAACCTCTTCCCGACTATCCTCATCCGAGTCGACCTCCAAACCCGAGACCCCACGAAGTCGCCAGGGCTCAACCGAATCACCAGAGAACTCTTCATCATCAGCCTCCTCGAAGAACCGTCGTCGCAGGCTGTCCTCCGGATCCTCATGCTCTTCAACCCCAACATCGAGTGCATCAGCAAAACGCCACAAATCCGGTGCAATTTACGGGACAATTTCCCAACTAATCACTGCTGAAGAGAAGGAGGCAATCGAGACGTTCTACACAATCGATATGTCAGTGGTGGACGAGCTGGCCGTGGAGAAGAACCTCCAGTACTTGGACAAAAAGCAAGCAATGTGTGCCATTTGCAACACTAAATATCCAAGGATCGACAAGTGCCGAGTTCACGTGTGGAGCCACTTAGACATGAAGCCCTTCAAGTGCACAGTCTGTGATTTTGCAACCGTAACAGTAACGAACATCAGGTGTCACATCAGGAAGAGCCACCTGAAGATCAAGCCCTTCGAGTGTAACTTCTGCAAGAAGCGATATGTGACAGCAGTCCTCCTAGAAGAGCACTTGAACACACACAGTGGCTTGAGACCATTTAAGTGCAAGATTTGCTCGTTCTCAAGTGCTTCTCGTCAAGTGCTGAGTTACCACATGACAACTCACAAACCGGTAAAGGATGTCACTTGTGAAACATGTGGTAAGAACTTTTTCTCCAAGGGTCGCATGCGCGCGCACATGGTAACTCATAATAAAAATCGCGATCTGATGTGCAGGTACTGCTCTCATCACTTTAGCTGTGCTGAGTCGCTGCAGAAGCACTTGGAGAACGTTCATTCCAAAGATTATGTCTGCGATATATGTGGAAAAACGACGAACAGTAGGAAGGCTCTTCATAACCATCAAAATGTCCATTCGGAGGCCAAGTACAAGTGCAGCTTGTGCCCGAATGTTTACAAGAGTGGACATATACTGAAGGAGCACTTGCTCAAGCACGAGGGCATTCGCAAGTACAAGTGCGATGTTTGTGGGAAGAACTTTGCCCAGCAGAGCCATCTTGCTGCACACATGGCGGTGCACAGTGAGAAGAGATTCAAGTGTCCAGGGTGCCAGAGGGCTTTCAACAGGCATGACAATATGAAGATCCATACGAAACGCTGCGAGATGTTCAAGGCTAATCCGGATCTGCAGGAGTTGCTCAATCAGAGGATTAAGAAGACTAAGGTCGTCCAGGTTGGGGAGATGGAGGAGGGGGGCAAGGTCGATGACCTGGATCCGGATGAGCCTGATCAAATTATGCCGGATGCAGAGACTGGGGAGACCGGAAGCGATGGGTCATTCAGAATTGGACAGGTGATGGTTATTCCCATAGCAAGTGCGGACAACCAGTTCAAGGTCAAGGATGGAATCACTATCACTGAGAGTGTCATTGGCCTCGAGTGCTTCTGAATCCTGAGATTCTTACTACAGTTGGCACTCACTCTTGGAACCAAAATTTCAGATTTGAGAAAAAAATTTAAGGAAAATTTGATTAGGTTTTTGGGAAGTTTGATACTTCCGGTTTTTTAGATCATGCACAGTGTCTGGTGAAAAATTGAGAAATTGAAATTTTGGGGCTTTTGAGGGGGAGTGAGGGGGGCCCGAGGACAGGTGAGGGGGGAATTTGAAGGATGATCTGATAATAGTTGTAGTTAACGTTGATACCAAGGAGAAATCTTCCAACAGTGCCTTAACTTTATATTTAATTCGTCAAAATTTTGAATTGTGCTGAGTGATTGGTAATATTTAATCAGCATTGCGATCTCGAAAGTAAATTTGGCGAAATTTGGGTTTGCTATTCTAAAATGTTTTTTAAAAATAGTTCGAATATTTGTCTGGATTTTTTAAAATTTAGTTTGCGAAATTGTAGAGCTTATTGAATACCATTGACTTATGGATCGCAGTTTTGTATGGGGCTTTTAGTTACGATAACATACGTATTTTTATATTTAGGAGTAATGAGTGCTGGAGAACTATGCGTCTGATGAAGACTGAATTGTGCCTATTCGATTTTTGTTCAAGTTCCTATTTGAATTACAAACTGTCTTTAGAATCCGAATAAATTATGGTAACCATTATTTCTTGTGTTGTTTTTTATTATTTCAAACCCAAAGAAATTGCAATAAATTTTTTTTCATCGAAATCCCGAAATTAGAAAAAACTGAAACAAAATTGGAGCTCTCCAAAATTTTGAAAATGAAAAAAAAACAAAAATTGGTAATGAAAATTGTAACAAAAACCTGAAAAAAATATGAGCAATTTGTCGAAAGAAATTGGCTTATTAAAGAAAGATTTGAGAAATTCTGAAAATTTCGGAATTGTCAGAATATTTTAAAAATGCATCTGACGAAGCAAAATTATTTGCTCCATTTTTCACATCTCGATGAGTTGAAGAACCTTATATCTAATCAACGCGATTGACTTCCAATTCACTTGCGATTTACTTTTATCTCGCTATGACCATAAGGAGAAGGGGATAGGAAGACGACAGCACTGTAATTAAAAAGTGATGATGTGATTTTATTCAATGGAATTTCGTTCCCCTGTTTATGGGAATTCCAAAATTTTTGCAGGGGCTGATAACTTTTGACTCAGTTTTGTGAATTTCCAGCTTTTCATTTCGAAATTATTGATCAATTTTTTTGGCATTTTCGAAACTTGAGTCTTTCAAATTTTTTCTAATACTCGAAAGTTTCAAAATTTGCAACATTTTTGAAATTTGGAAAATTTTGGAAAAAAATTGAAAAGTTTTAGAAAAAAATTGAAAAATTTTGGATAAAAATTTGAAAAATTTTGGAAAAAAATTGAAAAATTTTGGAAAATTTTGGGAAATTTTTGAGAGACCTCCACAAAAAAAAATATAATCCATTTTTTTCAAATTTCTTAAATGGTCTAAATTTTGGAAGTTCTGAACTTTACAAAAATGTTGTACTTGTCATTACCGCGGACAAAAGGACAGAAAATATGCAATAAATATGAGGAATGATAATCGTAATGAGACGTAAATGTGGGACGAACTTTCTCTCGGCTGGAGTCAAATAAAAATTCTATGTCAAATCGCGTTCAGTTCTCCTTGGGATCTCGGAGAGTTCGCACGTTCCATTTTTGGCCTTGTCATTTTTCAATTTTTTTTTCACCCTGAAAATGAGCGAATTTCCCAAGTACACGTTTTTGGGGGAAAAGAAGACCCTGGAGATGCTGGAGAAATTCAGTGGCGAGCGAAATGGGTGGGTCCTTGTTGGTGATAAAAAATGGTTCTTTCCGATGAGGTATGTGGAACAGGGAAAGGGGTTTTTTGAGTTCAAGGTCAGAGACAGTGACACCTGGGTCATGAGCTATCCGAGATCAGGTACAGTATTTTTTAGCATCTTCCTATGATCCTCGACATTTTCAAATTTGAATTTTTTTTCTCAAATTTTGCAAAATTGACGTACTTGGAAAATTAAAAAAAAAGGAGAAATAATTCAAATTTACATTTTTTCTTCATATATTGCAGAATATATGACGTCTTTGGAAAATTTGGAAAAAAGTGGATATAATTCACATTTTTGGAAAATTTTAGAAATTTGGAGAACGCAACAAATTTGGAAAATCTGACAAATTGAGATAAAAAATTGCAAAGTTTGGAACGCTTGACAAATTAGGAAAATTTGAAATTTTGGCAAATCTGGAAAATTTGAGAAATGTTCTTTGGAAAATTTTAAAACTTCGATAATTTTGAAAAGGAAAGGAAAAACGGCAAACAATTTTTTTTGTTATAAATGTGACCCAAATCTTACAGAACAAAAAATCCAATAGGATAGAATTAAAAACAGAAGATTTTGTCTTTAATTCTAGTGGATTCTAAAAAATTTAAAACAGTTCAGAAGACATGCTCTGCTTGCAATTATTTCAGGAACCACCTGGACACAGGAACTCGTCTGGCTGCTCTCCAACAATCTGGACTTCGAGACAGCGTCAAAAAAATTTCTAGCTGAACGGTTCCCATTTCTCGAGTATGTTTCCAGTATCATTCCCTGCAAGTTCCATCAAATTAATTAATTACCAGATACATCAGTCAAAAATTTTCAAATATTAAAAAAATTAAAAAAAACTCCAGAAAAAAGTTATCACAAAAAAATCACAAATTATGATTTTGCAGATTTAGCATGTTCAACCATCCAGAAGTCACTGAAGAATTTGTCCAATTGAATAATGAAAGTCCAGAAAAACAGGAGTTCTGCCGAGGCTTGGGGGTTCCTGGATACGAGATGCTGGATGCTGTGCCCTCCCCAAGATTCATAAAATCTCATTTTCCCTTCAGTTTATTACCCGGGATTCTCGACAGCGGATGCAAGGTGAATTTTCATAAATTTTCTGTAACAAGAAAAAAGAGATATCTAATGATTTGTTTTCAAGATTTTTCTTAAAATTTTTTTTCTTCAATTTTCACATTTTTTGTTTTTTTTTATTAATTGAGTAATTAATTCTTCGCTTTGAATAAAAATTGTGCCACATTTTTTCAGGTGGTTTACGTTGCTAGGAATCCCAAGGATGTGGCTGTATCCTGGTACCATCTGAACCGCGACATAAAAACGCAAGGATATACCGGAACTTTTGAGGAATTCTGGGACTACTTCGAGAAAAATTTGAGTGAGGGCATTATCAAATTGTTGACAATTTATATATATATATATATTTTAATATTTTTTTTAATATTTTTTTTTATTTTTTAAAAAAATTTTTTTTTCAATATATATATATTTTTTAATAGAGTACGGACTCTAAAGTGAAATTTTTATTTTTTACTTTTTGAACTATTTCAGCCCCGTGGAGTCCGTACTGGGAGCACCTGAAAGAGGCTTGGGCCCTCCGCAACCATCGAAACTTACTCTTCATGTTCTACGAGGAGATGCAGCAGGATCTATTCAGTTGCATAAAAAAGGTCTCGAAATTTCTGGGGAAAAGTTACTGCGACGAAGAGATGTCCGAGCTGCAAAATTACCTCAACATAAAAAACTTCAGAAACAATCCAATGGTCAATTCCTCGGAGTTGCGCGATTGCAAAATCATTACTTCGGGCTCCTTCGTGAGAAATGGAAAGAGCGGAGCTTGGAGTGAAACTTTCACCGAAAAATTGCAAAAAAGAGCCGACGCCTGGATTGATGAAAATCTTAAAGGCACTGACTTTGAGTTTCCCACGTTTAACAATAATTATTGACCATAAATTTTTTTTACGCTCCGTTTTTACGATTCGTTTATTTGCGCTCAGAATAGATCATCAAATGTACATTTTTTTATTGCGCCGGCGCATGATGCTGGAGTGACTATATATATCATATTTGTTGATAATTTTAATTCAAAATCTATTATGATATAATTTAGAACAATTATTGTTAAAACATTGAACTATTGATATCAAATTTATGCATTAATAATCGTACATTGACTACCATAATTCCGTAATTATTTTTGTATTGTTTCGTAATTATATAGTGTAGTATATAGAGTAACGTCGTTGTCTATTTTGTAGGAAACTGTTCGCTCATTAATAAAGAATTAATTTTGCAAAAGTTTTTTAATTACAAGCAAAACTCGTTTTGAGAAAAATTTCACAAATTTCTGGAAATTTTAAACATGCGAACAAGTTTTGCAATTAAAAAAAATTGTGCGACCGTTTTAGAAAACCAACGATTTTTACACAGTCAGAATCTCAAGTTTCAAAGACTCGGAGGATTTCAGAAATTTGAATAATTTGAAAGTACAGCAAAATGGAAATTGCCGCAAGTAAACAGCTGGACGCCAAAAAGAAATGAACAGGTAATGAAGTAACTCTCAAGTCACGTGACTAGTTGAGGAGATTAATAATTATTAACACGTGCGCGACCAATCTATGTAGTCCCAGTTTGTTTGCACCGATCGCTTCTCAGTGGATTGACAGTCCACCTGGACAACCCCACCTTAAAAAACGTGTGACATCTAAAAAGGAAGATAAGCGAAAAATGGAAACGCAGAACTTGCAGAATCAGGTCAGTGACATTTTAGAATAGGAAATTTCACAGCAGAATGTTAACCTTTCTTTCAAAAAATCTTAAATTTCGAACTGAAGACACTTCATTATATGGCGAGCGGCTCAGGCGCATGCGCCGCCTGCAGCTGCGCGTTAAATTTCAAAACGTCGCTTTACAGAATTTCAAAAAAACAGTTTTATAAATTCCTAGCCATATATTTGAAAATTCCGCAAAATGTTACAGAACAAAATTTTTGGCGGGAATTAGAGATCGGCAAGTCTTGACCTCCGATAGATCGCACCGATTCAGTCAATGGTTGTTATTATTATAATTGTTTTTTTTTTTAGAACACTATCACTGTGGAGCCGAATTACCAATCTCGGTGCGATGGAACAAATGGATTGACCAAGCCACCACACACGGTATCAGCTATAGAAGTAGAAACATGTTGCTGTTGTATACCCCTTTTTTGCGAATTGTTCATGTCCTGCTGCTCTCTTATCTGCGCAATCCAATCGTAGAACATTTTACAAGTACGGCAAAACATGACTTGCGCTCACTACCGGGCGGCCACTATGCAGGAAGATCGGTAAAATAGTACTCTATTTCACCGAAAATTGTAACAAGATGATGCTATTAATAGCTATAATCGCACTAAGTTCTATACATAACAAATTGTTTTAGTTAAGCCAAACTATGTAAATTGTCATCCACATGTATTTTTTTATCAAATGTACCAATATAGTATATTAGAATCGACAAAATTATAGTTTACAATTATAATTCCACATCACTGTAAATAGAAAAAACTTGTTTTCTAATATTTTTGAGGTTGCCGATTTATATTGTAGAGATGTCATCAAGCGATATATATATATATACGTGCATGCGTATGTATTTAGAAATGGCGTCATAGTCGTTTTTCCTTGTGCAAAACAGATAAATGCCTTTTTAATTCACTTTATCGAAGGCTCTTCATACCGCGAAATGGGATAGTGCAGAATGGATACTCCAAGAATCTATACCCGCATGTATAGGTGTCAACGTTTCGCCATCCGGAAAAACCCGATACGCCTCTCTTCCTTAAAAATCGCATACAATTGCGAAAAGTTTCTTTTACTTTTAAATCGCGGAACCGATCGCTGCCGATTTTGACAATTTATCACTCATGGAAATTGTGACAAGTATTTCAGTGAACAAAAAGTGTCAGTCTCGCTATTTATAATACCCCAAATGCTAAAAACTAAAGATTCTATGGCGGCTCGATGCAGAATTTCGAGACCGAGAAATCCCGCCAAAAATTCCACTTTGCCGAACTCTGGCAATGAATATTTTGAACTTACGCGATTTCCGGGAATCTTATAAAAGTAGCAGAAGAGGAAGATGAAGGAGATGATAAAGATTAAGCGCCGCGAAAGTGGCGGGGGGGGGGGGGGGCGGCGGCAGATTTAAAAATCTCTTCAGCATCAAGTCACGTGACTGTTTTGTGAGAGGGGGAACCCAGCAAGTGCTCAGTCGCATTTGTTGGCCTTTCTGTCGCGCAGCATGTTTTTTAGATTACTTTCTTAATTATGCTTTAACCATTAGAGTTGATTGTCATTTAGGCGGAATAACCGATGTCTTTACACTCCCGACGAGTACCACCTACATAAAATATTTAAGTTATTTTTACGAGAAATAAAATATGGAGAGCGGCAACTCCTCGCAAATTCCCAACATGCAAGTGAGTGACACAATGTTTTTATCCCGGATGCAAACAGCATGCATAATTAACCCGTAACCAGAAACACGTTCCATTATTTCATGAGATAAATTCTCTGAAAAAGTCCAAGATTTATGAAATCATAACTTCATAAAAATCAAAAATATAAAATTGAAAAAATAAAAACATATTAATTTTATGAAAAAACATTTTTTGCAGCCTTGTATGAAAAAGTTGTTTTACCTCCTAGTAATAAAAAAAAAATTTTGTCCTCTCGATAAAACATTTTTTGACCGCCTAGTCATTAACCTCTTTTTGGGTCAGGGTCATCAGAAAAATATCAAATAGCTTTCAACCAATAACATCTATTTTCTTCTCAGAATGGCGCAAGCGCACCGATGCCTCCGCCTATAATGACCCAGCCCCTGAAAAATGAAGTTAGCCTCCTCAACAACGTCCCTCCATCGGATGAACAAGTGCTTACTGAACTGGAACAGCGCAGAGAGCTTTTCGGGAACAACACCGCGTTAATATATCCCCCCGTGAATTTTCAACGTATGAACGAAGATGTGGACGCTGAAGAATTGGAGAAACGCAGAAGAATGGAACAGGCGCGTAATGATGACTGTTGTACGGACAGCTGCTGTTTCTGCTGTGTGCTGGATGATTGGTGTTATTGCCTGTGCGAACTTTGTGATATATTCCTGACGTGCTGTGAGTCTAATGAGGGTGGCGGTTCAAATGACACTGCGGGCGAAGTTGCAGACTGTGACAACTGCTGCGACGATTGTAGCTGCTAGAAGTCTGTATTGATGGACTGGACCCTTGGAACTCCCTCATGTCAACTGGTCGGCATGAAGGGGCGTGGCGGAACCTCCAGTTTGGCAATTTCTCCAATTTCCCCCACTCTCTACTGCGCACCGTATGCAACTCGCTGGTGGTTGCGCATTAGAATGCGCAGTAGCATAAAGTGGCTCACGTGCGTCACGTGGGAGGGATTCAAGAAACGGAGGGTACTTGTTAATACACAGAGTTCCGACTTTAGCGCCAATAGACATTTTGGAGGGAAAACTCGGAAATCTAAATACGTGACGAGTACTTACAATTAAAAAAACAAATTTGCAAAAATATGATCATGCTATTTTTGATGAAATAGGATAGATATAAGTGAAAATTTATATGAGTCCTGTTCGATAAATGTGCGCATGTATTCGCGCATTCTGATTTATTTTTGGATTTATCAAAGAGTAAAAGAACTATTGACTGTTAATTGAGATATACAAGTAATATTCAATTATGAATAACTGACAATACGAAGAAAACTGCCTATCCGACAAAATACGGAACAGTAATAATATAATTTTACATGATTATGTGTACATAACTGCAGTGAAAATGTCTTCCCACTTTCTATGGGAAAGTAATTTTGCATGGGCAATAAACACCCGCAATTTTATTTCGAGTAGATCATTATTATCCATCCTTGGCATGATTCCTCACATTAACATTAAGGAATTTATTGATAATTGATAAGGTTAGGGAAATATTTTTCCTGTTTTTATGTGGAGGAAATTGAAAAAACTGAACACATTTAAAAATATGGCGCGCACAGTGGCGCCATCTGCAATTGTCAAAAGACCGCCAAAAAATCGAAATTGAAGGTTATGTGTTGAGAAATGGCGCAGCGTCAAATAACGTGAGTATTTTTATTGAAAAATAAACCGGTTCGAAATTGTTAATAAAAATAAATATTGTGTTCAGGTCATTCTTCACTAAAAAAGTGACGTCCGAGGCGTCCGATGAGTCCCCCAGGTACGTGAAATTAAAAAAATAATAAAAAATGTTTGGCATTTCTGTTTTTGGTCGTTGTGCCACATATTTTTCGAGGCAAAATCGTTTATTGACGATTTGCAATACATCTCGAGTTACTCATGTTTATAATTGCCTATATATCAGCGTTGTTAATGAGGCCAAACAGAAGAGCGCAAAGGAGGGGAATGACAGCAAACGAAAACGAGCCAATGGAAGTACCAGTAGTAGTACTAATGAGTAAGTCATTGTCAACAATCGTTTTGGATAACATTTTTTTTATCTATATCACATTATCAATGTTTTGAAAATTCCTCGAATTTTTCGCTCCTAAAGTTGTGAAAATTGCCTTAAGGTGTTTTAAACCACAATTATTTTAATTAATTTCTTGAATGCAAAATGCCACAATATTAAAAAAAAATCAAACTCTAATTTCAAGTTTGAAATATTTTGAAAATTCTAATCAAAGTTCCCACATTTTGCAAAAAAAATTTTTGTAATTTTTTTTTGTAAATATTGCATGGGTTTTAAAAAAATTGAATTTCAATTTTTGACAAATCTTGAACCAAAAACTTTTTTTTTCATTTAATTTTTTTTTCTATTTTTCTCTATTTTAATAGTGATTTGTCAAATTTAAGTTGTACTTTTCTGGCAAATTTCATTTACCAAAATGTTCCTACTTTGTAAGATATTTTGATAACAACAAAAGGGAATTTAATAAAAATGCGTTTCTAATTTTTCAAGCTCCCCTCCACTAAAGAAGCCCTCCAGCATCAAGAAGCCTAAAAAGCCGAAGGCCCCCTCATCAGAAAAGAGTACTCAAGGTAAGCTGTCATTTTCCAAGGATGTTAAGAAGGTCAAGGAAGCGAAAGAACCAATAGAAGCTGAAGAGGAGGAGGAACCAAAAGCACCAAAAGAATCGAAACAGTCGAAGGTATCAAAAAAAAATCTGAAAGAAGAAAAACAGATTACAAAAAGCAATGGACTCAATGGGAAGAAGAAACCTGGAAAAAAACGAGCTAGAATTATCCACGAAGACTCGAGTGATGACGAAGGACATCTTCGGGTAAAATTTTTTTGTTTTAATTCACTTTTTTGTAATAAAAAAAAATTTCTTAATTTTTCAATATAATATATAAAAAGTATAAAAAAATATATATATTAAAAAAAAAACATTTCTCTTTGCAGTTACCAGACAGCCCTGTCAAATCTGACGACGCAAAATCCGACTCAAGTCCTGCAAAAAAGCTATCGAGGACGATCTCATCAGGATCTGAATCAGAGTCCGAGGGGCCTGAAAAATCTCCAGAATCCAAAAAATCCCCAGATAAGTCCCCTAAAAAATCCGAAAAGGTAGCTGATATCTTCAGTAAAAATTCCAAAAAATGTTCATCCAAAGCAAAGTCCTCTGATTGTGAATCAGAGCCTGAAGAGTCAGAGAAGCCTAAAAAATCTCCAAAGCCCAAAGGTTCTTCAGAATCCAAAAAGTCCCTAGAATCCAAAAAGTCCCTAGAATCCAAAAATTCCAAGAACTCTTCATCAAAAGCAAAGTCCTCTGATTGTGAATCAGAACCTGAGGAGTCTGAGAAGCCCAAAAAATCGCCAGAGAAGGCGCCTGCAAAGGACATGCGCGGTTTTTTCAATCTGAAATCACAGCCATCGACCAAAAAAACAGATAAAAAAGACGGGAACAGTCATTCGTATGATCCAAGTGCAGATAAATACCATCCCATAGATTCAGCTTGCTGGAAAAGGGGGGAGAAAGTTCCCTACATTGCCCTAACAAGAACCTTGGAATTGATCGAGAAAACCAGTGCAAGACTGAAGATGGTGGAAATTTTGGCCAATTTCTTCAGATCTGTTATCGTTCTCAGTCCAAACGATCTTTTGGCCAGCGTTTACTTGTGCCTTAATCAATTGGCTCCTGCTTATGAGGGCGTGGAATTGGGCATTGCTGAAACGACTTTAATAAAGGTATAGTTACAATTAAAAAAAATATAGGTATCGTTTTCCAAAAATCAGAATGAAAAATTCAAAAACTTGAAAGCTATACAAAATAATTATACAATTGAAAATTTACAAATATGCCATCCAAAACCACTTGAAAAACTTCGAAAATGTTTGATCGTTCAAAAATTTCGAAAATCTTTGATCGTTCAAAAATTTCGAAAATCTTTGATCGTTCAAAAATTTCGAAAATCTTCGATCGTTCAAAAATTTCGAAAATCTTTGATCGTTCAAAAATTTCGAAAATGTTTGATCGTTCAAAAATTTCGAAAATCTTGCATCGTTCAAAAATTTCGAAAATCTTTGATCGTTCAAAAAATTTTAAACCTGAAAAATTCTAAGAAAAAGTTTTGAAAATTTTGTGAATTTCAAGATGTGACAAAAGCTCGAAAATTGAAGAAAGTTTAAGAAATGTTGAAAATAGGGATAAAAAAATCATTTTTTTTTTCATGACCAAGGCTATAGCCCAGTGTACGGGACGAACTATGGCGCAAATAAAAGCAGATGCGCAGGAAGCTGGAGACCTGGGGATCGTCGCCGAGGGTAGTCGTTCAAACCAGCGGATAATGTTCCAACCTGCCCCACTAATGGTCGCCAATGTATTCACTAAACTCCGAGAAATTGCACAAATGACTGGGACATCTTCTGTTGGTAAAAAAGTCGACAGGATTCAATCGCTGTTTGTTGCGTGCAGATACACTGAAGCGAGGTATTTCATTGCATTAAAAGAAAATAAAAACTCGGTTCAAAATTTTCAATTTAGTTAATTAAAGAAAAATGTTATAAAATTTATGAAAAAAAAAAAATTGCAAAGGTGTACTTGAATATTTGAATTTTCAGATATTTGATAAGATCATTGGCTGGCAAACTTCGAATCGGTCTAGCTGAACAATCCGTGCTCCAGGCTTTGGCCCTTGCCTGCACCCTCACTCCCCCAAATCAAGAATATCCCCCAGAAATCATCAATGCCAGCAAAAAAGTCTCATCTGACTCGTTCAAGCAGAACTACGAAGAGATTGCTCTCATCATAAAAACGACCTACTGCGAGTGTCCAAATTATGATCTCATAATTCCTGTAATTCTGGAGGACGGTGTGAAAATTCTCCCAGAAAAGTGCAAACTACGACCGGGGATTCCCCTGAAGCCTATGTTGGCCCATCCTACCAAAGGTCAGTCATCAATAACATTTTCCCCAATTTTTAAAATAAAGAAAAAAAGACATTTTCAAAAATTTGAGAAAAATTCAAAGTTTCCAAAGTTCCTAAAATTAAAAAATTGCACTTTCATAAATTCAATTAGAAATTCTGGAATAGCATCCTGGACCAATCGAAGAAAAATCTGTTGACGTTTTGCAATTGAAAGGAAAAAATTGTGAGAATGAATGTGAAGAGAAATTGAAATTTTGTGTGTGCTTAAAGGTGTCCAAGAAGTTCTCACTCGCTTCGAGGGCCACAAGTTCACTTGCGAGTGGAAGTACGATGGTGAGAGGGCGCAGATTCACGTGGCCGAGGACGGTGTCGTATCGATTTACTCCAGGAACCAGGAGAACAATACAAGCAAATATCCAGACATTATAGGTAGGTTAAAGTCAGCGGTGAAGAAGTCCGTGACGAGTTGCATTTTGGATTGCGAGGCAGTTGCCTGGGATCGTGAGAAGAAGCAGATTTTGCCATTCCAAATTTTGAGCACGAGAAAGAGGAAAGATGCTAATGAATCGGATATTAAGGTTAGTGAGAAAGCCAATTGTATTTGAAATTTAGATTTAATTCTGGTTTTAACCGCACTGTAATTTCAATTTTGTCTTCCTCAGGTTCAGGTTTGTGTCTTCATGTTCGATCTGCTGTACCTGAACGGTGAAGCCCTTGTGAAGGAGCCCTTCATCAAGCGTCGAGATCTCCTGAAGGAGCACTTTAACGAGCTCGAGGGCGAATGGAGGTTTGCAACAAGCTTGGACACCACAAAAATGGAGGAAGTCCAAGATTTCCTCGAAGAGTCTGTCAAGGGCAATTGCGAGGGTCTGATGGTCAAGACACTTGAAGAAGATGCGACCTACGAAATAGCCAAACGATCGCGCAATTGGCTCAAACTGAAGAAGGATTATCTGGAGGGGGTAGGAGACACCCTTGATGTGGTTGTCATTGGGGGATATATTGGAAAGGGCAAAAGAACTGGAACGTATGGAGGATTTTTGCTGGCCTGCTATGATCCGGAGAACGAGGAATACCAGAGTCTGTGCAAAATTGGTACTGGGTTTAGTGAAGATGATCTTGCTAAGCACACGAGCTTCCTCAAGGAGCATAAGGTCGACCAACCTAAAGGCTATTACAGGTAGGGAAAATTATTTAGAAAAAATTGGAATTAAAGGGAATTTGTAAATAGGTTTTTGCGTTGAAAATTCTGTTTTATTGAAGACTATTCGAAAAAATTTTTAAAATTCAGAAAGCTACTTTGGGTCCAGGACCTCAATTTAATAATAAAAAAAATTAAAAAATGAAATTTTTGGATATTGTAGGTATGACACCAGTCATGAACCTGACGACTGGTTCGAGCCTGTCCAGGTATGGGAAATCAAATGCGCAGATCTATCTCTTTCGCCAGTGCATCGCGCAGCCGCGGGAATTGTTGACTCTGTGAAGGGGATTTCCCTTAGATTTCCCAGGTTCATCAGAATTCGAGAGGACAAATCAGCTGAGGACGCAACTTCTGCCCAACAGGTTGCCGACATGTACAAAAGTCAAGAGCAGATTGTCAATCAACAATCCGGGGGCACTACTCTCAACGAAGAAGACTTTTATTGAGATTTTACAACCATTTTCTAATTTTTTTTATGATGCGGACTGGTAACTAATCAGCGAAGGATGGACTAATTAGTTGTGAATATGATGCTATTTTTTTATTTTCTATTTGTGAAATTTGGAAAAGTGAATTGTTCTGTTGGTCATATAAAGGTGTCGAGATTTAATTGTGGAGTTGTTTATTTGTGGATCGATGTTTAGTCTTTTCGGGGAGAAAGGGGATTCCCCGGAATTTATCTTCAATTTTGACTTGTTCGTTTCAGATTTTTTTGGGATCAACTTTTCCAATTTTGGACGCTCCAGGTTTTTGGAGTTCAGATTCAAAATTTAGTAAGAAAAAATTGAAATTGGCGGGAATTTATAAACTCGGATTCAAATTTTTTTAGCGGCACTTTTTTTTGCAGACATTTTTTTGAAAATTCAAAATTAAATTTTTTTGAAGAAGTGGAAGATGAATGGAGTTTGGGATATTTCGAAAAAAACAACCGCCAAAATTACTGAACATTTTCGAAAATATGGAAGAGCGGGGTACTCTCAATCGATGGTACATTACCGATAGAGAACCTTCCGTGCGATCAACAAAGCTTTCCCCTTTTTTTCCAATTCCACACTGAGCCCAAACTGTGCACTCTATAGTTCATGTTCCAACGTTGCATTACCATCAAAACAGTGAAAGACCTCTGTCAAATGCATCACGAATCCCATAAAAAAATCCCCGTTAATTTGTTTCGCCCCTCAATCAATACAGCGAAAAAAAATGTGATCAGCTGTGCATAAAGTGAATTGCAATAACCGCCGAAAATTGTTCCGTAATATTTTATCCAGTGACTGCAAGGGCATAACCTCAAAAACTCCAAAAAGCTAAATATCAAGAATCCCCTTGAAAAAAAAAATTGGGTCTAAATTTCGCTCCGACATTTTTCGAAATTGAAAAAAAAATCGTTTCAAAAACTTGAAATCAAAAGTTCTCAATCAATAACTCAAACTTTTTAAAAACCTTCAGAAAAATCCCGTGAAAACGTCGACCAATTCGCGCAATAAAAACTCTTTGCAAAAATTACAAAAAACAAGAAAAAAAAAGACAGAAAACGCCAAAAAGTTGGGCACAAAATTTAAAAATACTGGAAGGACATTTAATAATTTTAATTTTTTGAAACAATGCACAAATAAGTGAGGAATAATTTTTTTGAAAAAGCGCGGGAAAGATGTATAAATTCAAACCATTTCAATTTGAAATTTTGATGGTTCGACCGCCGAGTCCGGGTCAGCCGCGTCCGCGGAGTGGGCATAGAATAGTTTGCACTGACAAATATATGTACTCAATTGGGGGATTTAATCCCGGCATTCCCGAGGATGATCCTGAAATGTCCAAAGATGAGGTATGGACTGAAAGTAAGCCCCTGTTTAAGGAACTTTGGCGATTCAACGTGGCCACGAAAACGTGGCAAAAATTTCCAGGACAGGATAAACTTCCAATTGAACTCGCCTCGACGGCTGTCCTCCTTTTCCAGGTAGGAATACCCCTAGTATTAGATTTTGATAAAAAGTATCGTGAGCCAGGAAAGTCTGACAGAGAAGTGTATGCTATTTTTGGGCGAAGAACGGAACGAAGTTAGTGAGATGATGATTCGCACGATTATTTGATACTTGAATCACGGCGAGCTTCGAAGGGAGTTAGCATTGATTCTCCTTAATCACGTGTTAACTTTGAAAAGAATCGGAATTTTTTTCCTTTGTAGTTTTTTTCTCCTAGAGAACGATCGAAATATCTCCCTGGGGGTTCAATTGGATAGTACAGACGCGCATGGGACCAAAAAGTCCATTTTGAAAAAAATTAAGTTTGCCTCCCCATAAGACCCCAATGTTAAATTTGGCCAAAATCGAAAAAAATTAAAATTAATTTTTCGCTTCGAAATCGGTGGAAATATCCTCCTGGGGGTCCTATTGGATAATACACACGCGCATGGGACCAAAAAGTCCATTTTGAAAAAATTAAGTTTGCCTCCCCATAAGACCCCAATGTTAAATTTGGCGAAAATCGAAAAAAATTAATTTGACTTTTTCGACCCAAAATCGACGGAAATATCTTCTGGGAGTTCCTATTGAATAGTACAAACGCACACGGGACCAAAAATTCAATTTTAAAAAATTTAAGTTTGCCTCCCCATAAGACCCCAATGTTAAATTTGGCCAAAATCGAAAAAAATTAATTTCAATTTTTCGACCCAAAATCGACGGAAATATCTTCTGGGGGTTCCCATTGGATAGTACAAACGCACACGGGACCAAAAATCCAATTTTAAAAAATTTAAGTTTGCCTCCCCATAAGGTCCCAATGTTAAATTTGGCCAAAATCGAAAAAAATTAATTTGACTTTTTCGTCCCAAATTCGACGGAAATATCTTCTAGGGGCTCCTATTGGATAGTATCAACGCCCACGGGGCCAATAATTCAATTTTAAAAAATTTAAGTTTGCCTCCCCATAAGGTCCCAATGTTAAATTTGGCCAAAATCGAAAAAAATTAATTTGACTTTTTCGACCCAAAATCGATGGAAATATCTTCTGGGGGTCCCAATTGGATAGTATAAACGCGCACGGGGCCAAAAATTGGATTTAAAGAAAATTAAGTTTGCCTCCCCATAAGGTCCCAATGTTAAATTTGGCCAAAATCGAAAAAAATTAATTTCAATTTTTCGACCCAAAATCGACGGAAATATCTTCTGGGGGTTCCTATTGGATAGTACAAACGCACACGGGACGAAAAATCCAATTTTAAAAAATTTAAGTTTGCCTCCCCATAAGGTCCCAATGTTAAATTTGGCCAAAATCTAAAAAAATTAATTTCAATTTTTCGACCCAAAATCGACGGAAATATCCTCTGGGGGTTCCTATTGGATAGTACAAACGCACACGGGACGAAAAATTCAATTTTAAAAAATTTAAGTTTGCCTCCCCATAAGACCCCAATGTTAAATTTGGGCAAAATCGAAAAAAATTAATTTGACTTTTTCGACCCAAAATCGGTGGAAATATCCTCCTGGGGGTCCTATTGGATAATACACACGCGCATGGGACCAAAAAGTCCATTTTGAAAAAATTAAGTTTGCCTCCCCATAAGACCCCAATGTTAAATTTGGCGAAAATCGAAAAAAATTAATTTGACTTTTTCGACCCAAATTCGACGGGAGTGTCTTCTGGGGGTTCCAATTGGATAGTACGAACGCGCACGGGGCCAAAAATACGATTTAAAAAAAATTAAGTTTGCCTCCCCATAAGGTCCCAATGTTAAATTTGGCGAAAATCTAAAAAAATTAATTTGACTTTTTCGACCCAAATTCGACGGAAATATCTTCTGGGGGTTCCGATTGGATAGTATAGACGCGCACGGGCCGAAAAATTCGATTTTAAAAAATTTAAGTTTGCCTCCCCATAAGACCCCAATGTTAAATTTGGCCAAAATCGAAAAAAATTAATTTGACTTTTTCGACCCAAATTCGACGGAAATATCCTCTAGGGGTTCCCATTGGATAGTATCAACGCACAGGGGGCCAAAAATTCAATTTAAAAAAAATTAAGTTTGCCTCCCCATAAGGTCCCAATGTTAAATTTGGCCAAAATCGAAAAAAATTAATTTCAATTTTTCGACCCAAAATCGGTGGAAATATTCTCCTGCGGGTCCAATTAGATAGTAACCACCCATTGGGGACCAAAAAAAATATATATAAAATTTCAGTTAGCCCCTATCTGCCACCATAAACTTACTGCCATCAATTAATTTTGAATCGTACAATCAATGTTATAACAAGTTACTCATTCCAGAACAAGCTGATTGTCTATGGAGGCACCGCTGTACCTTTTGGCGACAGTTGTAGCAATCGCATGTATGCCTGCGACCTGGACACAGGGAGCGTCAGTGAGCTTCCCGGAGTAGGTAGTCTTCCGGATCCGCAGTACGGTCAGGCCCTCGTAACTACGAACAATTTTATTTATACAGTAGGAGGCACCACTGGCTACGAGTACACCTGCGACATTCACAGGTATATTCAATTTTTTTTCCACACAACTTTTCGTATTATTTTACTAAATCCAACTTCAACATCAATTTCATCCCTCTGAATGTTTCTGAAGGTTTCTCCGTAAACCTGCATACTGTAGATGTCTCAAATTTGCAAGTTAACACCGCTTACCATAGTATCTTTGATGTTCCGCAGGTATGACCTCAGGGTTGGTCTTTGGGAGAGCGTTTACGTCTGCTCGGGGAGAGATCCGCTGGAACCTTCTGGCAGGTACAGACACGAACTCGCCTTCGATGGCAAGAGGATCTATGTTCTTGGAGGGGGCACCAGTCTCGAGAGCTTCGGATTTTCGGTGAGGATTTTGGCCGGCTTGCTTCTAGAAAAGTTCTGTAGTGAAGTCGTAAAGAGGGTGACCTCCAGTTTCGTTTTTTGATGTATATCTCAGCAACAAGGAGAGGTGGAGAGAACTTCGTGAGGAACTTTTTGTAGGGACAGTTGTGCTCTAGAAAAAACGTCTTATGAAGATTATCTCAGCTGGTCTAGATTTTGAGATATTGTACTTCACTGCAGAATAAACAATGATAATAGTATCCGAAGATATAGATATATTGTTATATATGGGTGCTTAGCAATTTTTGAAAATGCTTGATTTTCTCTTCTGATTGTTGTTTTTTTTTTGTATTTTAGGAAATTCCCGCATTTGACATAGAGACGAATCGTTGGACCATAGTGCATACCCATGGAGATGGGGATTTTCACTCGAGATTTCCGGGCCCGAGGAGATGCCATGGAGCGGTCCAATATCTCGATGAGGAAACTGACAGTGTTCATGTTGTCATATCTGGGGGCTTTTGCGGTAGCAATGCCTACAGAGACGTCTGGAGACTCAATTTGAAAAATCTCCAATGGACCAAGATAAGAAATTGCTCACTCCCCCACCCCCTCTATTTCCATTCGGTTGCGGTTACACCCGCTGGAAAAATGTTCACTTTTGGGGGAATTATCGAGAGAAGGGCCGACACGGTAATTACTCGGAATTTTTTACATTTTTACTTGTAAATAATTTTTTTTTCGGATTGCAAAAATTACATCAAAACCAATTTTTGAAAAAAAAAAAAAAAAAAAAAAAAAAAAAATTGTAATTAAAAAAAAAGAAAAAAAAATGAATTAAAATAAAAAAAGGAAAACATAAAATAAAATTCAAAAATTAAAAAAATTAAAAGAATTTAGAGAAAAGGCAGACCAAAAATTGGGAAATGTTTTGAAGCAATTTGTCTTACGTCACAGACACTTATGTAATTAATTCCTAACGATTGTTTTTAATTGTTTACAGACAACGAGAACCAGTGACGTGCACTCAGCTTGGCTGATAATTCCTAGTCTCTCGGAAATGAGTTGGGAAGCTGTGAATTACTACCACGATCTGGCATATAAGAGCAAAGATGAACTCATCGACATGGGAATCCCTATTAAATTCATCAAGAGACTAACTGATTAATTACAACAGACCTAGTCATTGATTTTGTAGAAAAAAATGCTTTTATCATCGCTATATTTAATCGAATAATTTAACTGAGCCATTCATTTATTCATTCGAATTGTTAGCGATGTTCTTTGGTGAATTTAGTTTTTAAAACTATTTTTTTGAATGGGCTGTTGATTTTTGGACTTTCTGGAATTTCGGAAATTTTCCAAGTTTTTGATATTTGCAACATTTATCGGCTTTCCAAGATTTTCCTCATTGGAAGAAAAAAATTGATTTCAATATTTCCAATTTTTTTTATCTCACATTTTTTTTGTAATTGGAATAATTACAAATTCTGAAATTCTGAAAACTACTGACGTTACCCATTTTTCGATTTCATTGCGAATGGAGATTGATGGCTTCATAATTAACTGAGTAATTGCTTGAATAATTACAAATTTGTTACTCATTACGTATTTATAACCGACGAATTAATTACAATCATTGCGACAATAATTTTCATCGTCAATGTCACAATTATTTAAAATGAAATTTGTGAAAATTTTTGGACATTGTCAATTTCTTGGATTTGGATTTTTTTTTGTAACTTTACATTTTTGGATATTTATTTTTATTTTGATTTTGCAAATTTTCGAAACAACCAAAAGTGTTCTTTTTTTATAATTGAAAATTTTTCATTTCTCATTTTTGTAATTTGGAAAATTTTGCCTTTTCATTCATTATTTTTTGCCACTTTGGCAGATCTCACCTTTGGTTAAATTATCGCGAATGGAGAGAGAATGATGGCTTCACCCTTAACTGAATAATTGATAAGTAATAAACAATTGATTATTAATAAACGCCTAGCTATAACTGATAGATTAATTAAGAGTGAAATTGTTCAATGAAACATTAATCCCAAAATTTTGCTTTGTAGTGGATACTAAGATGGAAACAAAATATCACAATAATCATTAATTCTATCATGCAATTTATGCCGAATGTACATTATTTTTTTAATAAAAAACATTGGAAGTGATAACATTTTGTATTGACTAATTTTATGCCTTAGAACACAAATTTAAAAAAGCCGCTTTTGCCTTGACATAACCTCCACGTGTCAATTTTTATTTTGCATTTGTCAATTCAAAATTCAAAAGTTTCATTGTATTGGAGATAAAAAAAAATAAAATATTTGTTTACGTATTTAAAAAATAAATTCAATTTTTTTTTTTCTATTTTAGAAGTTAAAAAATTGAAACAAATGCAAAAGCGTGTAATTCAAAGCTCGCTCACTTTCCCGCGCTGTCCGCCCCCTCATGCACACCGCGCTTCCTCATTGGTGGGCGCAGCGCTCCCCGCCCCGCCCCCCACTCCTCACACGAATCACAGTGGCTCGCACACGTTTGAGTCGTCAGTGATCGTCAGCTCGTCAACGTTTGCCAAGGGCCAGAAAAAACGAGACAACTCCGCAAAACGGCAAAAATCCATCAGCCCCAATGAATTTCCCGTGCAACTCTTCGAACATACGAAAAATGGGCCACGTGCTCATGTAGTGATTGCTCAAACGTCAAATTTTGAGGAGAATCACCTGGGAAAAAATATCGCCGAGTTTTCCACCAGATTATACGATTTTTCCGAACGACAGGAAGTCCGAATTTTCCCATTGGGTTTTCCTTCGGATTTTGAGGTATTTCTGGGGCTCTCGTGCCGTTGCACACGCTCTCCATAAAAATCAACAAAAATGGAGCAGAAGAGGGTGTACAAGGTCGTTCTAACTGGGGGTAAGGACACACGTTTTTTTTCACATCTAGTTATGTAGTAGTTATATATATTCGTTAGAGATTTTTTTTGGAATTTACGAAATATTAAAGTTGGGAAAAAAAAAATTACGTTAAATTTTTTTTTTTCTCCAATTTGTGGGAACTCTCAAAAGTGTGGAATTTACCGAATTTTTTAGTTTTTCAAATTTTTTTTATATGTGAAATTTTGGACAATTTTTTGAAGTTCGGAAAGTTCTGGAGGTTCTCCAAGTTTCCTCTGTCGTTGTGACGGGTGGCAAGGCCACATGCTTCATTTTCTGTCATATGTTCTTTTATTATTTCATAGAAGTTTTGAAATTTTGAAATTTGTATAAAGAAAAAAAAATCGAAATTTTTCCCAATTTCTTCAAATTCTTTTTTTTTTTTTTTTTTTTTTTTTTTTTTTTTTTTTTAACAGCTGACTGGCGGTAAACTTACAAACTTTTGTCTCCATTCGATTGTATCACTATATAGAGCATTTCAGATTTTTAGAATGAAATTTTTTTTTTCAAATTCGAAATTTTTTGCAATTCTTGATACTCAAAATTTTGAACAGTTTTTCGTTCTAACTGATGGCAAGAGTCAGAGGTTTTTTATATTTAGTGATATATATATATATATATATATATAGTGCTCTAGTTCTTTTAGTATTTTATTTTTTGTTCCGCGATTTTTTTGGGGTACGAATTTTTCCAATTTCGGAAATTCCTGAAATTTAAAAGAAAGTAAATTTTTTTGAATTTCCAAATTTGATAAATATATTCAAAAAATTGAAAATTTGAACAATTTTTCCTAAAAAAAAAAAAGTGAAATTTTTTACTGGACCCCTGACATTCCCCTCAATTGTTATTAAATTTCTTTCAATCCCCCCCCCCCCCCCCAGCAGTCGAATTCAAATTTTCTATTAATATTATCTTCGTTATCTATTTCTGGAACTCCGGATGATGTCTAATGATTTTTTTTTTTTTGTGAATGACTCGCATGGTTTGATGAAAAACCCACTGAAATCTATTTCTGTTTTTTTCCCCCTCTGATCGAACAGTTCTGTTTTAAAAGTTCTAGTAAAATTAAAAATATTTTACATTTTTTTCAGCCAATTTTGAGAACCGAGAAATATCGAATTTCAGAGAGATAGAACCACGTGTTTGACGTCTATTTTACGTCGCGTGTCTCATCCGACGGATGATAGCAGTTTTGAAATGTGAAACGTCTTCCGGTTCACCCCCTGGGGCCCCTTCAAACGAGTAATCAATGACAAGCAAATAAAAGTCGGAATAAATTATTGAAAAAAGTTTGATTAAACTTGAATCCAATTTCGCAGCAAAAATGGTGATTACAAAAACGAAATTTTCCCTTAAACTATTGATCGCAGCGAAAAATTTCATTAGCATTTTATATGGAGAATTGAATTCCCCAAAAAAATTGTTCCCTAACGTTTTTGCATAAACCCACTCATTACTAAAATAATTGACAAATTGTAACAAAAAAAACTGGCAAATTTACAAAAATTGCGATTTATCGCCGGGCCGATTTTTGCGAAAGTCCTCGTATCACGTGACCATTTGATTTTATCGAAAAATGTCAGAGGACTTTTTTGTAGCGAATAGCATTTCGCACATTTTTTGTCTCTTGACATTTCTACATAGACCCACGCATTCTCGACATAATGCGCAATTAGTGAAAGGCCTCCCCCCAAACCCTCATTACCATGGAATTTTTACAATGTAATTAAACTAGTTTCTACACCCATTAAAGCCTAGACAAATAGTTTCACTTCCACTTATCTACTGCATGTTACGTCACCAATGCTCTACGATAAACTTATCACACTGCCATTGTTTTGTTTTCATTTGCGCTTTTTTTTTAATTCCTGAAAATCGGATATCGCCCGTACTTTCCCCTTGCAATGCGATTTGTCAGCAACTGTGTCTTATCTTATTGATAAGGTAATTAGTTTCGTGAGACGCTGGCGATTGACCCCACTCGACCACATAGCAACAATTAGCGATTTATCGCACAATCGTTTAATTAAACAATTAATTAATTCGCGGATTTCGCGGATAAATCAGATCTTTCCGATTTGAAAAAATGCACTTTTGGCGCCATTAATTCCCGCGCAAACTTGACAACGCTGGTTTAGGCTAAAGCCACTTAATTTTCGGTATTTTGCATTTGATGGAAGTCCTATTTTTACGGACTATTTTTTTTTTATATTAACATTTATATCTGAGTTAAAAAACTGGATTTTACGGAACTGGTTCGCGCGCAAATTTGAAACGGCGGAATTGGACCGAGACAGTTTTGCCCGCCATGTTTTCAATGATTAACCGAATGCTGAGTTTTTGTGGTTTTTGTCAAGTCATTTTCGTGGGCCCAGAAAAATCCCGTTTAGATAAATCGGAAGATTCCCTTGGGCAAAATGTGCACATTTGGAAAACGCGATTTGGGCCAAGGCAATTGTTTTTTTTGTTATTGACTTGACCGCACTCGACCGCATAACCACAATTGGTGATTTATCGCACAATCACTCGATCAAACAATTATTCCATTGTCTGTATCTCTATGCAATCGCAAGTTGGAGTAAGTAAGCGCCCCATTAGATAAATCGCAAATTTTCCATTGAAATTCGAGAAGCGCGTCCATTTCGCGCCATTATTTCCCGCGCAAATTTGAAACAACCGGTTGGCGCTAAAACTTGGTGTCAAGGCGTTGTTTCACTTTGAATTTGCAAACAAATGGCGCGAAATGAACTCGTAACCTTTTTTATTCGATGTAGATTTAGTTTATTACTCAACTTTGTGAAATATTTGCGGAATAATCGGTCGCCGGCCAACATCGCTTTCCCGCGCAAATTCAAAAAATCTGGTATCGCTCCGGACCAGTTTCTTCACTGCATTTTCTCTTTTGCAACTCTTTCATTTAAAGAATCAATAAAATGACGTCACATTGAGACGTCGCTCATTGTTTTTATTCGTTATGAATTGTTTATTTTGTTATTTAATCTCGTGAAGTGTGTCTCAAGTGATCATCGAGCGGTCATCAAGAAAAAAATCGATTTCCGTTTGAACGATGGAATGCCTGATTTTGATTATTTCTCTTATCGATGCCGTTGATTAATTAATCGGTTGACTTTGAGGTGGATAACACGAGAAATTTCCAGAGCATGAATTAAGTTTACCGGTTTTTCAAGCTGCGCAGTTGGTGCATTCGCTCGATCTTTCGCGACTCCCTTTCCTACATATCCTGTCAACATCTTTATCTATATTTTATCTCTAGGTTGAACAGTTACGAATAATTAATTTTTTTGGTAATAATTATGGAATCGAATCAATTTGTGGAGATTGATCTATAATGAGTTGAATGATTTGCAAATCGATTTTTCTCGAAAAACTTTTACAATTTCTAGTTTTACACCCATCCACCACCTACCCACCCACCCACCCACCTCTAACCCACCCATCCGCCCCCAACCCCCCTCCACCCCCTACCCACCCACCCCCACCCACCCGCTCCCACCCACCCACTCACCCCCTCCCACCCACCCACTCACCCCCTCCCACCCACCCACCCCCTCCCACCCACCCACCCCCTCCCACCCACCCGCCCAGCCCCTCCCACCCACCCACCCCCTAACCACCTACCCACTCACACTCCCCCCCACCAACACACACACACACACACACACACAGAGGCAGACAGAGAGACAGACAGACACACACATTTTATTTGAAACAGTCCGAAAGCCTTGTGAATGCCCCGAAACGTGAACATCTAATGGAAATTCGTTTCTTCGCAAAAGTAATATTTTTTGTTTAATCCAGAATTGTCTTTTATGTCGTTTCGCGGAGTCCAGGATATACGCGGGACCGTAAATGTTTATTGGCTGATTATTGGGGCATTAATTATGGAGGTAATGAGCGTACGGACACAACTCGTGGACGGCCTCACGCCAAGGTCACAGTCAAGGTCGGGGCCACGGGGCTGCGATTGCGATTTATCGAGGGCTATCGGGAAGTGAATCAATTTTGATTGCCCGCGAAACATTCCGCGGGACTATGGATTTATGAGTGACAGGTACTTCATTCCAAAGTGCGGAAGTTTTCATTTGCGTAGGTGGAAACAATGTGGGCTTTCAATTTTTTTATCATTTAGTTTTTTCTTAATTTTTAATTTTTTTTTTTCAAATTTTCGCGCCTTTCAAAATTCGTAAAATTTCGGAACTGTTCAAAATCTCTGGAATAGTAAAAAAAATTGACGTGATCAATTTTGCAAAAAAAAAATCTAAAGATTTTTACTTCGAAAAATTTAATGAAATTATTTACTAATTAAAACAAAAAAATATTTACTAATTTGGATTTTTATTTCAGGTCCCTGTGGGGGAAAGACCACGGGCCAAACTCGCCTCTGCACATTTTTCGAAAACATGGGATGGAAGGTGGGTCAATATTTCACTAATACTAAACTAACCCTTGCACGATTAAAAGATCGTTTAAAAAAATTGCCAAAAAAAAGCCAAGTCTAAAAAATCCCCATATGCTAAATAATGGAGAACGTCTGTCACTTTATTGAACTGTTCTCCATGGAAGAAAAAAAAAATTGTTCACGTCGTTTTGCCTCTTTTGAGGGAACTCTTGGAGATTTCTGTTCTTCTTTTTTCTTAATCGTTTGTTGAAATTTTTGGGATGAGAAATCCGAGGTTTTCATCCCTCCTGCGTTGTGGATTCGATAGAGTGGTGGTTGTCTTATTTTTCAGGTGTTCCGAGTCCCCGAGACAGCTACTGTGCTGCTCAGGTATGCTATTTAACAAATGTAACAAATGTGCAACAATAAACAAATAAGTTGTGGAGTGATAAAAACTCGTATGCGATTGGGACTTGTCATTTCCGGTTGTTTGGTGATTATCTCGGTAACCAGTGGGGTTAGAGAAAAATTGTTTTAATACTTTTTGTAGGGAATTTGATTTGCAACAAAAAGTGTTTAATTACTTTTTGCTCTAGAGCCCATAGGTTACGAGATAATCCGCCAATCAGGGGACGCGAAGGGTAAGAAAACGTCAAAATGTGATGATTTATTTTTGCATTTTTAAAGTTTGTAAAAATTTTGGATTTTTTTTTTGGAAATTCTCAAAATTTTCAGAATAGTTGAAATGAAACAGAAAAACTTTTTCAAATTCTTTAATTTTTTTTTCATTTTTTTTTTGCGTTTCGGCTTTTTTTTATATTTTTGACGTTCCTTAACCAAATGGCTAAAGTCAATCGTTACGCCTTGCCAATTCACAACTGTCAATTGAAATAAAAAATTGTTGGGCGATTTTCCATCAATTTTCCATTTTTTAAAAAATCACTTGCAACCAATGCCAAAAAAATTTCTTCCATCATCAATTTTAGTTAAATTTTCAAGTTTTTTTTTTATGAAAATTTTGCAATTCGAGTTAATGACAAATTTGTTCTATCAAAATAATCTCAACATTTTTTTTCTGCTTTTTCTTTACTTTACAGTGGTGGAATCAAGTTTTCAGATCTGGGAGCGGATGAAAGTAAGTCCTTAATTAATTAGACATTATTGACGTTAGTTCATTAACGATTTTTGATGATCATAGCCCCAAAATCATTCATCAAATTCTCATAACAAATTCATACCTTTGTTAAAATTTTTTTTTTATTTAATCGAAACGAAATTATTTTTTTTAACTTTTTTACATTTTTCAATTTTTAAATTTTTTTTGAAATTTTTTTAATCGCCCAAATCTTTCAAATTTTCGAAATTTTGGAATTTTAAATTTCTTGAAAAAAAAAAAATTTGCAAAAAATGAAATTTGAAAGTTTTGGAATTTTGAATTTTTTTCCTAATTTCTGGAAAAATTGTGTGAAAAGTTCAAACTCTTAAAAAGTTTGTCATTTTTCAAAATTTTTAAAATTTTTTTAGAGAGGTGAATGTTAAAAAAAATTGAGGGTTGAAAAAATGTTTTGGAGTTTTGCCATTTTAGGAAATTTTGAGCGCTCGTCAGGGAATTTCCAACGCATTTTGTCTAGATAAAAAGTTTTACACAGTGTCAGGGAAAACATTTCCAAACATCGTATCACATTACAATGTTCGCTTCACGCTTCTGAATAAATTTGCTTAAGAAGTGTAACTCAATCAAGCTTTGTCAAACTTGCCTTCATGAGAAATGGGAAAAAAACGGCTTGTATATTTTGCACTTTAATAAATTCATTAACATGTAGAATTGTCTGACGCAATCGTCTCAAGGGCTCCCAACAATTGTTCAATGCTCATGTCCAGACGCATTAGACTGCTCTGAATTGATTAATTAAAATTTTCCATTGCAAGAACACAAGTCACATGAAACTATTTTTTTTTCAATGGAAAAACGTTTACATTAGAGCAATTTTTTCCAAAAAATTTGAGGGCTCAAATTTTTTGAATTAAAAAAATTTTCGAAACCATCAAATTTTTCAAGTTCACATTCCAAAAAGAATTATCAAATTTTGCTAAATTTTGGAAAGTTTTGGAAAAAAAAAATTTTTAATCAAAATTTTTGTACGAAAATTAATTTGATTTTTTTTAATCAAACTTGAAAAATGCAATTCTGGAAAATTTTCAAAATTTGAAAAATTGAAAGGATATATTTAGAATTATGCGACAATTTTGAAGAAACCGGAGTTTCGCATTGGGTTACCCAAGTACAATAGACACTTGAACAATTAATTAAACGCGGGATGATGGTGTCTTTCAATTCTGCACTGGTGTGATTACACAGAAATAAATAGTGGCTCGGAGCCAGGGGTATTTTCGATGCAACTACTCGCAACAAGTGACTCCATCAATAATCTATTTTCTCATAAATCATCTTCACCACACGCCAATGACTCACCTTTCAGTATCGAAAAAAATCGCGACAAAACTAATCGTTCAAATTTTGCGAATTGAAAATCCCTCAATTTTTTTTTATAAAAATTTGTAAATTGTAAATTCCCAAAAAATTGGGAAATTTTAATTTTTTTCAAAATTTTGCAAAGGTCAGATTTTAATTCTGGCTGTGAAAAAATTTGAAATTTCGAGATTGCAAGAATTTCGAAAATAAGAATAAAAAAAAATTGGATTTTCAAAAATTTCAGAAAATTGATTTTTTTTTTCAATTTATAAATCTGGGGCACAAGGGGCCATTTTTTTCGAAACACGAAGTTTTTCAACTCAGTGGAGTTCAACTTGCCCCACCCACTCCCCCCCCCCCTCTCTAACTCAAATTTTCGCGGCGAATTTCAAAATGAGTATAAGAAAGATTTCTGACAAGTAATTTATTTTTATTTCGCTTGCATCATCCACGTGACTCGGCTCGTCACTTCAGTGAGGTTTCCCAGACGATTTCCTAGGCTTCATGTTTTATTAAATTGCTATTCACGTTTTGTGTAAAAAAAAAAGCACAAACGTCACGCATTGATTTTTCATGTTCTATTTAATTAATCTGGGTCATTTTGCTAATTATCGACTAATTATTTTAGCCGTTTCTTCGCATCTTAAAGAGACAAAAAAAAATCAGAAATGAAAAAATTTCAAAATTTTCCAAATTTCAAATTATTTGATAAATGTACAAAATTCAAAATTTTCAAAAATTTTCAAAATTTTTAAAAATTTTCAAAATTTTTCAAAATTTTCAAAAATTTTCAAAAGTTTGTAAAAATTTCAAAATTTTTCAAAATTTTCAAAAATTTTCAAAAGTTTGTAAAAATTTCAAAATTTTCAAATTCCCATAAGGGTAAAAAAATTAAATTAAAATTTTTGAGTATATATGTATATATAATACCTATAAAAATTGTTGAGTGAAAAAAAAACGCGACCGAGTCGATAATTGGCGAACCGGCTCATCTATTTAAAAAAGGCCACGTAATTAAACTCATAAATTACTCGTGACTAATTCGGTAATAAGCAACTACCAGATGACGAATAAAAAATAAACGCCAATTTCCCAATTGTTATTACTTTTGGACGTGATCCAGTATATTTGCCGCTACAATTATGTTTACACATGCGTCGCCTACTGCCAATCGATGGCATACGCGAGGAAATGATTAATTGGCAATAAAAATCCCCGGGAATAATTAATTGCCAATTAACAACCACTTAACAAGCGCATTAGTCAGAAGCCTCCTACAATTACTGAGAAAAAAAAATTTGAAGAGTGGAAAAATTTTACCCTCAAAATAATTTCAAAAATTCTCACAATTTCCAAAACAATTTTGGTTTAATTTTGCAAACGCGAAAAATAATAATTTTGCAATTTTCTGACGACTGGAGAGATCCTAAGATTTTGAAAATCAATTTTTCGAAAAATTTAAGAACTGAAATTTTGTTTTTAATTCACAATTTACAAATTTCTCAAATTTCAAAAAACTCAAAAAAATGCTCAAAATGACATGAAATTGATAAATTTCAAGAAAGTTCAAAATTTCAAAAATTTTACAAATTTGACAAATCTTTTTTTATTTTGAAGAATTACCCATTGTGCCGTAGGATTTTGGAACCACCGGAAGTTGCGAATGATTTTCACAAAGTGACTTAATAAAAAAATATATCATAATTATTTGAAAAAAAAAAAAAAAAAAAAAAAAAAAACAAAATCAAGTTAAAAAAGAGCAGCTACAGCACAATGGGTAGTTTTTCTATACAATTCGCTCATTATTATTTCTTTTAAATTGTTATCAACGAAGCGAGAGTGCGTTATCGTCGGCGATTATGGAGGAAAAATCATACAATAGAGATTGACAATTTGAAATCAGCAAAATGTGAATATACTTGGGATAAGAAGAGCCCGAGAAATTGGAGCATGACTGATGACAGTCAAGCCAAGTGGCCGGAGCTACTCAAGGTCGGCTCTGGTGAGGGTGAGTGCCAGGGGTGTTATTTCACTAGCATTCCAACACCTGAACCCCGGAGTTGTCCTAGAAGCTCGAGTATTTGCTCTAAAATTGTCACGATTACTTAGTCGCTAGAAATGATTAAAAAAAAAATGAGAAACGAAGACGTTGAAGAGAGAAGCGCGTAGTTGACGTATATTTTCTCCGATAATTTGGCATCATCCATCATCCATCACTTATTTTGGAGCTATGATCATTGGTCCCCACCACCTAAAAATACGCGCTTCCCAAAACAGCAAAAGAAAAAAAAAACCAATCGTCCTTAACTCCGAGCACCAATATTTGAATTGCCGCGGGAAATGGAATCGATATTGACCCCGTCACCTACATCGACACACTTACTACGCATTAAAATAGACATACAAACTTTGTATCTCTTAAAACTTCTCAAGAAAACGTGAAATTGAGTTTCGCAATTGAAGTACTAATCTTTAAATAACTCGAGAAACTTGAGGAGTAAACCAGGTCGTCAGGCCATTTTTTCGGACGAAAATTTCTCTGGCTATATGACAAAAACAATATGCATGTCTTTATCTTGATTTTATGATGAAATTTTATTGAAATCAGTTACGTTGTTCATAATGCAGGTTTAACTTATTTAGAAGCAGCTAAAATTGTGTGAAATCCTTGGAAACCGCTGCAAATAAATATATATCGGTGAAAATATGTGATAAAGTGGTTTGAAATTGCTTCAAACGATTAGAATTACGTCTCCAAATACGCTCGAGCTCAGTTCGGTCTCTTCGGAATTGTTTATTATTCTTTAGAATCCCGCAGAACCGCCCACGGCTAAAGAAAAACCGCTCGGAGTCGTCTAATCCCCTTCTAACCGCTAAAAACCGGTGAAAATCGATCGGAATCACCCTCATCCGCTTGAAACCATTCGCTCGAGATCACTCTAAACCGCTGAAAATCCAGAAAAAAAACTATCTAAAATCCGCTTGAGCAATCAATTTGCTGTAAACCGCTCGTAAGAATTCAGAACCGCTCAAAGTTATGGCGAAATATTGAAAGTAAAACCCTTTCAATCGTTCTCTTCCGACTCTGTCAACCCATTCGCTCCGAATCACTCAGAACCGCTCAGTCCTCAACACGAACCGCTGGAAACCGCTCGAACTCGGCCTAACCTGCTCAATACCATCCACTCTTGCTCGAACCGCCTCAAAACCGCCCAAAATCATTGAAAACCGCCCAATACCGCTGCAACTTTCCGCTTCTAGGTTTCAAGTTCCAGGAAAACCTCCTGAAGACAATGATCCAGATTGAAAACACATTCTTTCAACTTGGCGAATCCTGCAGTAGAAATTGTCTGATAATTTGTGATAGAGGAGCTATGGACGCTTCGGCATTTATCTCGAAGGACAAATGGGATCTTATGTCGTCATCGAACGGTTGGAATGATGTAGAACTGCGAGATAATCGATACAACCAGATTATCCACATGGTGTCGGCGGCCAATGGGGCCGAGGATTTTTATTCAACGGAAGATCATGCATGTCGATCTGAAGGAGTTGTACTTGCACGAGAACTCGATTATAAAGCAGCTGCTGCTTGGGTTGGCCATCCCTACTTCGATGTCATCGATAACTCCCAAGATTTCGAGTCGAAAATTTGTCGCATGATCGAGTGCGTTTGCCAGAAATTGGGCATTGATACTGGCGACCGGCTGCGGGCGAGCTCCAGAAAAGTCAAGTTCCTGGTTAAGGGACCGCTACCAGCTGACAGCGAGTTCCCACCATTTCAGGACTTTGATGTTGTCCATAATTATCTGCAGAGCAAGACGCCCAAGCTTCAGGCGCGACTGCGCAAGCGCGGACAAAAGGGTGAGCGGTTTAGTATGTAGTGTCTATGTTCTTTTTAGGATATTTGAATTTGGGCGGGAAAAACTTTAAGCACTTCAGGAGTCTTGAACGAGATGAAAGTTGAAAAAATTTTAACGTTAATTTTTTTTCTTTTGAAATTTAGATTAAAAAATTTTAATGTAAATTTGGGGAGCTTGAGAGTTGGAATTTTTTTTTAGAAAATTCAACAATTTATACGGTTTTTTGATTTAGGTCATTGGTCCTATATTCACACCCTAAGGCGACCAAAGATGTGTGGACAAGTAGTGGAAGTGAAGACGCAACTGACACACAGGGACTATTTGAACATGCTTGCGCAACGAGATGACTCGCACTTCACGATATTCAAAAGGCGTCGATGTTTTCTTATTAATAATCAGTATTTTCAGCTGGATATCTACAGGGAGCCTGGCCACCCAAGGTAAACATTTCTTATCGTAGTTTCTTATCAAATGCGGCAATTCAAGACATTAGACGTCCAAACACTTGAGTACACTCTAGTTTTTAATGATAGATATTGGGGGAAAATGTATTGGGTCAATTGAGAGAAACTCGTGGCAGAGATTATTTCCTGTTTTCGATGGGTTTGAGATGGCAAAACATCAGATTTGTCTCTTGCTTTCTTGTAATTTTTTTTTGTTAAATTCTTTCATATTTGGCAGATTTTTTTGAAAAATTCAGTGTTTTGAATTTTGAAATTTTTGTCAAATTTTAGCAGATTTTTTTGTTGGGTTGTGTTAAATTTGCAAAAATTTACCAACAATTGCAATGTTTCAAATTGTGAATTTTAAATGTTTTTGAAGGTTTCAAAATATTCTGAAATATTAAATGAGAAATTGCTAACAGGTGTCGAGGCCTCATGCTATTGGAGACTTACACAGCGTTGGCTGGTGATGAACTGAAAAACATTCTGCCGAGTTTTCTCTCAATCGAGAAGGACGTAACTGGCAATCCGGACTACAGTATGTTCAACCTGAGCCTAAGGGAGGAGTGGAACACCACTGACAGCAAGTACTCCTACCTCCACAGTAAGTTCATCATTAATGGTGATTGACAAAGTTAATTTTTGAAAATTAAATTTTTTTAAGTTTCTCATAATTTTGAAAACTGCCCAAAGTTTCCACAATTTTCTAAAATTTTCCAAAATTTTCCAAATTTTCCAAAATTTTCCAAATTTTCCAAAATTTTGCAAATTTTGCAAATTTTCCAAAATTTTGCAAATTTTCCAAAATTTTGTAAATTTTCCAAAATTTTCAAAAACTCTTCATTCTAAAATTCTCATATTTTAATTTCGTACTTTACCCTATTTCGGAAAAACTAAAAAAAAAATTAATTTTTGCAGGCGCGACGAACGGTGCACTGAGAGTAGATTTTACAAGCCACCAATGTGACAGCAAGGATGCCAACAAATTGCACCAGATGAATGGTGTTAACGGGGTGAATGGAGATGTGGGAATGAATGGTAAAAATGGTTGTGACATGAATGGTCTTAAGCACGAGTTCAATGGGATTAAGCACAATGGCTTGTGCAGTCCTAAAAAACGGGAGGAGGCTCATGGGGATTGTAATAAGGGGCTCAATAATCGATTGAAGATTTAGGCAAATGCGGGGTAGTTAAGATTTCACTTAAGGTTTTTCAAAGTTTAGAAAATATTTTCTCTCCGACGTCCAAGTGGCCAAGTGTCTTTCGAAAATTTTTTTATAAACTTGTCACATGATATCAACACGAAAAGATTTTTGATTATTTATTTTTGCATAATTTTACTACAATTTTTTTTCATAAAGAAATATTTGAATTTTAAAAATTTTGGAATTCAAAAAATTTTTTCACAAAAAAAAATTGTCATTTTTTTTTATTTTGATATTTTAAAGTTTTTGGGATTTTTGACATTTTTGACGTTTTTTATTTTTATTTTTTGAATTTTTTAAATTTAACACAATTTTGAAAGTTTCCCAAAAATTTTAATTTCTATATTTTTTTAGGGAATTTTTTTATGGAATTTTATGGTTAAAAAAAATTGCGTTTGGCCACTTGATGTCAGATTTAACCATTGACTTCATCAATTTGTCTCATTACGTAAATTGAACGATTAAATGTTAATTGAAATTGTAGTTATTTAAACTAGTGATGATGCCTAGAGGTAGAATGACTTAGGGTTGATTTTTGGCGTGAAAAAGTCGAGGAAAATTCTCGAAATTTTGATTTTTTTTATTTCGATGGGGAGGTGGGGGAGGGGGGGGGCGGAAAGAAATCGTTAAAATTGTACTTAATGAGTAAAGTATTTTCTTCTACCCTTGAATCAGGCAATTAAGCCATTTTCAGAGTCTACCGGAAGTATTGACACGTGGGAGTTGCGTTTTACTAACAAAATCTTAATGTGATACAATCATAAAATACGACAAAACAGAATAATAATTTAAATATGTGCGATAAGCGTGGAACTTCGATATATAATTAGAAAAAAATTTGAAAACTTTTGGAAAAGGTCAGACATTCAATAATAACAAAAAAACAAAAATTTGATCGTCAAAATTTTTCAAATTTTCTATTTAGCAATTTTTAATTTTTCCAAAAATTATTCAAAATTTTTCAAACTCGGAATCGTATCGAAATTTTCACTGAAAAATACAAAGAAAATGTGCTCTGCGAAGTTCCACGAAAAAAAAAGAAGAAAACCATTTTAACTGTAAAAAGAGAATAAAATGGATCGACTGCATCAGATGAATCCAATATACAAAAATATCCACATTCATATATTTAAGAGCTCACTTCATTATTCCGTGGATACTATCAACAAACACACGAATCTATCAATTGAAGAATTAACTCCAAAAAATGACGATTTTTATGTCTTTCGATGGGGGAAAAAAGTAAAAAAAAAACGGATCAATTGAGTTTGTTCAGAATTTGTAAACCTGGATTCCCAATTGATTTGACTGCAAAAAATGAGAAAATTACAACTGAAAACATGCAATCGTTAAATAAATAATGAAGATTTTTTTTTTCGATCTCGTGCGGATCGTGTATTCGTGGAATGACTTCCGTAATTACTTCATATTTACGAAATTATTTTTGCTACCGAATTATCATTTATATCAACTATTGAATACAAATTACCAAAAAAATTGAAAAAAAAAAATGCAAAAAAAATGAGTAAGACAGAAAGGATTTTCGTTCTGAATTTTCACGGATGCACGATGCAATTGTTGAATTGTTTAATGCCTCGAACAGTATGCGTAATTATTGATTATTATTATTATTGTCGACTAAGTGATAATTTCGAAGATTGATTTTGCAATGTAAAAAGTGCGGGAAAAATTTGAAGCGAACGAAACAAAAATTATTAAATTAAAGTTATTTTCTCAATATTATAACATTTTAATTTTTCTTCTCAAGAAAATGAAAAAAAATTTGAAATATTTGATTTTTCTCATTTTCAAAATTTTCAAATTTTTCAAAATGAATTTTTTCAAGAATGATAAAACTTTTCGAAAAATCTATTTTATCATTTCGCCAAATATTTCAAATTCTCGTCCTGCGTTTATTTTCGAAAATTTGTAAAAATTTTAATTTCTCTCAAAATTTTATAAAAAAGAATTGAAACTTAATTTGTGCAATTTTATGAATAGCACATGTAATTTATTAATCCAAGGGAAAAAATTGGCAAAATTATCGAAACCCAAAACAAAAAAAATTTGTGCAAATTTGAATCTTGAAGATGCAAAATTAATATTAAAAGAGCATTGGAATCTCCAAATTTATGATGACCTAAAATCGAAGAACTTGATTACTTATTTCTTAAAAAAAAAAAAAACAGAAAAATTTTGAGTTCAAATCTAACAACAAAAGTTTGAAATTCTATGGAATAACCGAGATAAAGTGCCTGCGAGACTATTCAATTGCGTAAATAAACAATATAAAATGAATAAACAATCTCAGATATATTTTCAATGATGCAATTGTTTGATGATGAGGAAGCAAAAGAAAAATTGTGAATTTCGTCTCTATTGTACCTAAGATTTTAAGAATAAATATCCTTCGTCTGCCATTTGTTCATTTATGTTTTACATTTGTTAATCAAGTCGACAATTGGGGGGGGGGGGGGGGGGGGGGTATTCGTAATTTTCCGACACTTGGATCTACACTATTGGATTATTTTTGCCAATTTTGAACACGCACACACACACACACACAGGCCCGCGCCACCTCCAACACGTCGCAAAATCATCAGAGGGTCATGAAGCAAGATGTGGTGAATTCGAGAGTTGTCATTCTCGAGGCGGAACTTCCCCATACGAAAGTCAAAAATTTAAGGGTGGCTTCATAAAATAAAGAAAACATCATAAACTAGTCATATATATTTTATTGATTTTCACTGTTCCATCATCAATAGTTAATCAATATTTTATACAGAAAATCATTTCACCTGTCGCTCATAATTAATAATCATAATTACTTCTTTATCCATTAATAATACTCGTGGAAAACTGAATTACTCCATTTCACTACTTTGATTATTTCAGTTTAATTTTCGGCGAAAGAAAAATTTCAATTTCTCGAATATTTAATTTTTTCTTCATCTTTAAAAATGAGATTTTTTTAAATTTCAAACACCGAAAATTACATTTTTTTTAAGTTTCAAAATTTTTCAAATTTCCAGCAAAAAAATTGGAATTTTCAAAATGATTTCGAAATTTGAAAAATTTGAATATCTCGAAAAAATAATTCGATATTTGTAAAATTTCAATCGCTTGAAAATTGAAACATACGAATTTCCTTTTTTGGCCTTTGATTATTTTTTTTAAATTAGCCAACAAAAAAAAATTATTTACATTTATTCCTTTTGATATTTTTTGCGGAAGATGTGGACATCGGCAAAACAAAATTATAAATAGGACAATTCCTACTTTCACAATTAGTCACTGTGATCTTGATTAATGCGCTTAATGACTGTAATAAATTCATCAATAAATCAATAATAACATTGTAAAATTCTAGAGAGTATGGAAGTATTAAATATCGTCGTAAACATTGAAAAATTGTACAGAAACTTTCATTTTTTTAAAGCCAGTCTTCGACTGATCAGGCGCTCTCCCAATTATCGAAATATCTAGTTAACGGTTGAGTCTACGGAAAAAAGTCATCAGACCTTTTTGGTAGAGAATTCAGTTCTCTATAAAAAATGTTGATTGACTTTCTTTACCAGATCAATATTTAACGAGATATATGGGGCAAGAGCGATAATTGGAAGATCACATTGTTGAATTTTTTTTTTTTTTTTTTTTTGGTAATTATCTTGGTAGGAAGAGGTATAATTAACCATCGGAAAAAACATTATTAGGTCTCAAAATCTACCCTATGCTATTTGGTAAAAGTGCAAATATCCGGCTATAGTAAATAGTAACCCCTTAGAGTTATTTATGTTTATCAGTGATTTTGGAGTTATTTGGAAGCAATGAACTATTGTAGTTTTTTTTTAATTTTGGAAAATTTAAAAATTGACAAAATTTTCAACATCGTTCTTTTTTTTCAGTTCATCAAAATTTCAAGAAATTTCCTAATTTTCAAATTTTGGACTTTTCGAAATTTCTCCTAATTTTGAAGTTTTTTTCGGATAAGTTCTGGTTGGGTCTGAGATGAATTATAAAAAAAATTTACAAAATTTTTGAAAACTAGGAAAAAAAATTTTTTGGGAAATTTTGGATTTTTTTTTTTTTAATTTTGCGATGAATTGATGTAATGTGTTGAGGGTTTCAATCGCCCTTGGCCCGTTTTTTGGCTCCCGAAAATGTATGTTTTCAGTTTTGTTAAGTTAATTAATCTAGTGGATCATTCCTGGTGAATTTATCTGGTAACGGCCTTGGCCTGTTGTGCTTTGTACAGCTTCAGAACTTTCTTTCCTGGGACGAGATTCTGGGCAAGCCCCGGACGCTTTTTTCGTTTTGTCACGTTGTTCTCCTGGTCGACCTCCTCGTCGTCTTCCTGGGATGACTGATTGTAATTTGTCTGGCAGATGAGGGTCTCCTCTGGAAGTCGACTGCTCTCCAGCTCAGCGGAACTTCGGTGCAAGTCTGAGTCGTGCGCAAATGTGCAGTTGTGACCGAAGCGACATCTACCCTTACGGTAGTTCCAGCAAATCTTGCGACCTGATTTTGGGCGAATTTTTTTAGACACTATATAAATTGACTTTTGCAATTTTTTTTCATTCCAAAAATTCTAGAATTTTTGAAATTTTAAATTCCACAATTTTTAAAATTTTAAAAATTCTACAATTTTTAATAAATTTTTGACATTTCAAAAATTCCACAATTTTTAAATAAATTTTTGAAATTTTCAAAATCCCAGAATTTTTAAATGATTTTTTTTTCATTCAAAAAATTTGAGAATTTTTGAATGATTTTGTTTTCATTTAAGAAATTTGAGAATTTTTGAATGAATTCATGAAATTGCGAAAATTCCAGATTGCCAAAAATTGAGGAATTTTTGACATCGCAGAAAGTTGAAAAGCTCAAATTTCTCAATTTCTGATTTTCGCAGAACTCATTAAGTGTCCTTGAATTAATTCTTAAAATTTTCCAAAATGTTTGAAATTTCTGAAATTCTTAATATTCTATTTTCCTTTTCCAATTACCATTAATCATTTTAGTGTCGTCCAGGGTGGGGGTCATTTTCACGTGTTTTTCGAGAATGGCACTTTTGGCTTTTTCGGCCTCGACGAAGGGGTTTATGAAAACGGATGTTTTCAGGGCTGGTGTGCCATTGAAGTCCGGGGTAGGAAGAGACAATTTGGGAAGAGCCGGGGCCAGAGGCCTGGGAGAAGACTTCGGGGAATCATCGTCATCCTCAGCCTCATCTCTGGATCTAAAATTCGAAAAAAAAATTGATAAAGAACCCCCAACCAATAAATTCCTTAAAAAAATCTAAATCTAAATCTTTTTTTTTCATTATACAAAATTGTACTTTTTTGAAATACGAAAATTCCCAAAATATTTTCCAAATTTTTTAATCTCATTTTTCCCAATTTTGGTTACATGTTCATGCTTTGTATTTCCGGAAATTCCCATTTTTTAAATTTCCTGAATTTCTGACGCACTTTATCTTCGCAATTTTCAATTTTTTTGGCTCTCCCAAATTCATGAAAACTTGGCCTCTGCGAGGGCCAAAAATTGAATAAATATTTACAAAAAACCATGTCATTAAAAAAAAAAATCATGCAAATATTTGACACTTTGATGTTTTTCAAATGACCGGAAGTTGCTTAAAATTTTCGTCAAATTTGATGACAGTTCCCAAGACTCCATAATTTCTTCACAAATCTTCGCGCACTCTAGATGTAACATCTGCAAAAATTAGAAACTAATTAATTTCCGTTAGTTTTCCACAAATTGCGAATTCGTTTTTTTTCAATTGCACTGTTGATCTGTCAAATGACAGTAGTTCCCCCGCCCCCGTCAACAAGAGCCCCATAATCCGTGAGAACCCCATGAAATTTCTAAAAACCTTTGTAAAAATCACTCACACATTGTCACTGCAATCGTCCTCGGTCTCGGACCCGGAGGATGTGCCATAATCAGCTACCAAGGAAGCCATTTTCCCGCCAAAAAACCTTTAAAACCCTCGGAACCTTAACCCTAAACCCATGGAACTCTCAACACCCCAAAATAACCTCGAAACACTGAAGCCCCTCAAGTTCTGTTGTTTTTCAGATTGAGATGTACCACGTGACGCCCTCTATTGGCGCACGGCTTTCCCCCTCCCCTTGCCCCTTCCCCCGCCATTCGACAAAGTACTTTGAATTTGCGCGCCATCGAAAAAACCTGAACTGGGCTATAACTAAAAACTAGACTGAAAAATTAGAAAAGGAAAATGTTTCTAGTAGCAAAGTGAAAATTAATTATCTACAATTGCGGAAAATAATTGAACACTTTTATAATATTAGGAAATATCTGTGAAACTGCGTGACCTTGAAAAAACGCGATTGACCTATAACTAAAAATCTGCGCTCTATATATACTACTATAAAAGTTTTATTTCTTTTTTCAATTTCCAAAATTCGCGAAAATTGAAAATTTTCAAAATATCCGAGTATTTTAAATTTCCAAAATTTTCAAAATTAAAGTTTTCAAAATGTTGCAGATTTTGAACATTTTCAAAAATCCAAAGACGCCAAAATTTTGGAAAAAGTTGACAAACTGTTTGAAAGTTTTTCGAGTATGTCACGTGTAGGCCGCAGAACATTACTGAGGCGCCACCTCCCCACCCACCACCCACTCTCCCACCTCATCTCTTCATAATCCGAGGTCCGTGAAAAGCTGGCGTTGATTCGCGTCGTCAGGACCGTGCCTCCTCACAATTTTTTTTCCGCAGTTCCGCGACTTTCCCCGATATCTCAACAAAGCCCTCGACTCATCAAAGTGCAGTCCCCACAGAGCCTGGACCCCCCTATCCCACTGGCCCTAAAAATTTCAGGCCCAAACTTGCCCGTAACACCAATAAAACCCGCAACAAAAAAACATGAAGTGCTGAAATTGTGCAGTGAAACCCGTAGTATAGCTATCAGTGAATGGAACGCTTTACCAAAACGAGTTGGATCTCCTGGTAATTCCCATGGTGTCCCATTTCACCCCTATCAACCCCCACAATAAAAAAAAAACTCCGACAAAAATCGGCAATTGAGTGTAAGAAAAAATTTCCCCCTCCCCCAAAATTTTTCAACGCGAAAAGTTCGTCCGTTTTTGACGGGCAATTCAAAAATCCCAAAGACGTCACGTGACACTTGTGTTTGGAGTTTTCGTATGGATTTTTTGTTTCCGAATGGTTCCATGTACATGCTGGAAGTTCTTGCGATGGGAGCGCGGGGCGCGGGGGAGATTTTTTTTTCTGTAAAATTAGGCTTGACCTTGAGATTTGCGGCGCGAGAGTGGGGGGTGGTTATGGGCTTTTTATTAGTATTTGTGTTTTTGATGAAGTGGACATGGGGAAAAAAAAGGGAAAAGGGGTAGAGTTGAGCGTCCTTTCGTGCATCTCCACCTCCACCGCCGCCACCGTCGCGCATTCACGATTGGCGGGTGGGCTGGGAGGGGGGGGGGGGGTACGTGTGTACTACAGCGAGAAGGGCCGAGGGACATGAACAACGTGCGGGGAACGTGACTCTCCGTTTTATGTTTCAAGTCTTTTTTTTTATTGATTTTTAGCCGGCGCTTTTTCACGTTTTTTTCTTTTATTTGCCAATGTTTTTTAAAGAGCCGGTGGAAAATGTGGTTTACTCCATCGAATTTTGGACTTCAAATGGTTTTGAAAATTTATTTAAAAATGTCCTCTGTTGTTGGAGTTAAAAAATCATTGAAATTTTTTTTCCATAAAAATGCAAAATTCCTCCCCCCCCCCCCCCCGCCGACCCACTCAAAAAATCGACAAATAAACTTTTTTTTTTTTTTTTTTTTTTAATTTTATTTTTATTAATATATATATATATAATAAAGATTTTATATAACAATCTTTTTATGTCTAGGACTGAAAAGGGTTGACTGCGGATATTATCCCACATGTGAGTGACAATGTCGGGCTCACAGCGTATGAGAAAATCATCGCCATGCTCAACGACCAAGCAAGGGCCAATGCGTGCAACTTTGCCTGTAAGTTCACTTTTACGACAAAGTAGACAGGGAAGTAATTTGCGAAAAAGTAATAGCAACAGTCCAACTGTATCGCCAACAAATGCTAACGCGTGGAGGGCACGCATATCACCGGACACATCCGCATCCTCCGGACAACGGAGTCCTGGCTCCCTATCGTACAAAGGTAACATTTTTTTTCGCAACAGAAACCACTTGCAAAAAAGGTAGAATGTTTTTTCGCTGATAAATTGCAATGTTGGAGCACCGCAGTAAAGTGGTCAATTGCATCAATTTGGTTTATGGCAAATAGCTCAAAAGTGAAGGGAGATAGCGGCATGCTCGTGGGGACCTTTTTTGTAGAGCAGAGGGAGATCTACAAATTCGTCAGGAGACAAATTTTTGTAGCTCTATTAGTTTTTGAGATATTGAGCATAGTATGCCAGTAGAAGAGAGACGGGTTGACCTCCTGACTGAATGAAATATTTCTCAAGAAGAATTGAAAATAATTGCAAATTGAATTTCAAAAATAAAATGACAAATTATTGAGCGTAAGGTGCATAATTTTTGGGTCAAATTTTTTATTTTTATTTTATTTTGATCTTTGGAAAAAAAAGGTTGGAATTTTTTTCTAATGACTCTTGGAATTTGCAGCAAAATCAAAGACACTGACGGGTCGTTGCAGCGATGGCCTCAGTGGTAACCAAAATATTCGGAGAACAGCGTCGTTGGACACGATTTACTTGAAGGGCCACTGGCCCCGAGACTCTTACTATGTGCATGCAAATCTTCTCGTCGATAAGTCCACCCAGACCGAGGAGTGGTCCAGTGAGCCACGAAAAATTCACAGTAGACATCAGACTGAACAGACCAATATCTCTCAGGATGACAAATTGCCCATGGACAAGTACATAAGACAGAGGTAAATAAGAGCATCAATCTGACTTTCTATCCACGCTTAAGATTGATTTGCGTCAATTTTTTTTTCTCTACAAAATCAATTGTCAAATTGTTTTCTCACATTTTTCGTCCAATTTATTCGCCAAAATTTTGGCCTCAAAATCTGTTTTCCATTTTTCCCGAAGAGTTTCCTAATTGAACCAAAAGAAGAAGGTCGAGTTCTTTTTTTATTTTGTGTTTTAAAAATTTTTAAAAAAAATCCAAAAATTATGGAACAAAAACCCAAAATTTTGAAAGAAAAATCCAAAATTTTGGGGGAAAAAATCAAAATTTTGTAAAAAAAAAATTTTTTAATGTTGGAAAAAAAAAACCCAAAATTTTGGATTTTTTTGCAGTTTGAAAAATTGGACAGATTGAAAAAATGGAAATTTTAGGAAGAGTAATGAATTCTTCAAGACTCCACTAATTTCGATTTTTGTTTTTTTTTTTTTTATCAGATTACAACGGACAAATAAGGAGAGCACCAGCTGTAGGGAAAGAACGACGGCTTTCGGTCTGATAATGCCAGGTGGTCCACCCCCACTTCCCGGTGATCATACAGTCCTCTTGCCCAGCATCGCATCCCAGACCTCGATACAAAATCAATTTAGTTTGAGTACAAAAGCGAGCCCTATGAACATACCAGTGAAACCGATGAGACCGCCCATGCGCTCCTCAATCGAAGGACTCAATCAGGAAATCGAGGGCCTAGTACTCAAGTCCAATTCCAATAGCAACGACCCTGACCATTCGGTCGAGGACAAGGTGATTAAAAAAAAATCTCGCAATTTTTTAATTTTCCACTTTCACGATTTTTTTTTTATTTTCGAAATAGATTTTTCACCACTCTAATTATTTTTAATTGCAGTACGCGAGATATCGCGAGCAAATGACCCCTGAAGGTCACAGAGCTCCCCTGGCTGACCTACTGAGGGCGACTCGGAGCGTAAACACACAAACACCTGCCACAGACCTACCCTCGAGTTCGTACTCCTCAGGTAATTGATAAAAAATATAAAGAAAAAAACGATTCAATTTATTCCCAGAAAAATTCACCAACCGAACAATTTGTTTTTTTTTTTTTTCGAAAATTTGAAAATGTTTGGACGAAGTTCTAGAAATTTAGGATCGTTCCAACAAAGAAATGTCGTTTTTTTAAAAAAAAAATTACAAATCTGAAATTTGAAAAAAAAATCATAATTTTTTTTTAAGTAAATAAATATTTTTTAAAATTTTTGTTGAATGTATAAAAATTGGTAAAAGAATGAGATTACAAGGATGAGTTAATTAATGCTTAATTAGTGTAAAAGGTGGGTTTTTCATTGAATTAATGTTGTGATGATGGTGTTAAGGGCCACCGTCTAGGAATTCCGAGTCTCCGCTGATACCCGGCCATTTGGACACATCACGTCCACCCAGCGATCTACCACAAGGTCGGCTGTTTAAGGGTTCATCGTCATTACTCATTGACAATTTTATTTGAGTTTTTTTTTAACGTAATTTTCGTAGTTTTGTAAATCGTAATGATTAAATATCTCGGTAATTATTGGCTTTTTGATACACAGTCACTTGACGTTTTTTGAACAGAATTCAATTCTCTACAAAAAATGTTATTTGACTTTTTTTGTAGACTCGATAATTTTCGAGAAAATGCAGAAAATTAGAAAACCCGATTTGCCTTTTTTTGGAATTTTCGGAGTAGTGAAAAACTTAATTGGCGAATATCTCATTAATTACTAACTTTTTGATGCAATGTTGAACGACATTTTTTGTAGAGAATTCAGTTCTCTACAAAAAATGTTAGTGGACTTTTTTGATAAAGTAGATAGTTTTTGAGATAGATCGCAAAACTGATTTTGATTTTAGTTGTTTGAGGGCTAGACTGTCTTTGCATAAACTAATTCCCAGTTAATCATGCTTAATATTAATCGTAGATGCAACAGTGATTGAAATATTAATGAGACATTTTTTTTATTTTAGCATGAAAAAATAACGTAATTCATTTGCAATATTTTTTAAGTTTTTTTCTGTTTTTTTTTTTTTTATTGAATTATTTGAAGACATAATTTTTTTTTCTCAGGCGGAAGTCGCGGATCTACTCCTGATCAGGAGAGGGAAGGCCGACTGGGGACGTCGCCTCATATTAACAGGTTTTTGGCGAGGGAACCTCCAGATGGCTGCGAAAAAGTCAATCTCAAATTCGTCGAGGATGCCAGGTAGATATGAGATTTTCTATATTCAAGGGTTTTTTTTGGGAACGTTTCAACTAATTTTTCAATTTTCCAAATTTTTCAAGACTTCCCAAATTTCTCAGAATTTCCAAAATCCTTTAGAATTTTGAAAATTTTGGAACTCCACAAAATTTTTAAAAATACCACTTTGCTTTTTCAAATTTCTCAAATTTTTCAAATTTTTCAGACTTTTCATTTTTTCAATTTTTCAATTTTTCAATTTTTTCAATTTTTTTAATTTTTTCAAGATTTTCCAAATTTTGAAATTCCCAAAAACTTTTAACGAAACTAAAAAATGTGGCAATTTGAAAAGAAAAAAAAAATTTTTTAATGAAAAAATTTTGGCGATTTTAGGCGGCCGATGATTGACGTGAGCAAGCTGGACTTCCACCCAAAGCCCTGCGTGGGTTTCCAGCTGAAGCCAAGTTTGGGTTCGGCTTTTTTGCCCCTACAGCAGCCGAACAACAGTCCCGCAGTTTTATCAGGGACTCAATCCCCCTCCCAAGTGACCCCCTCACCACCCCCTAACCCATAGTCCCCCCCACAAGTGTCAACATTCGTATTTTTTATTACTTTTTTTACGACAAATATTTTACTAATTGAATTACGCGGAGAACTTGTCCCGAAAAAAAAATTCCCCCACTCTCTGCAAGAAAAAAAAAATATTTAAAAGAAAAAAGGAATTGATGATTAAAAATTGAAGAAAAAATTTATTTGCCTTCCCGAAGGCATGCGACGATTGAGGGGAAAGTATTTCGACGTGTCTCGCAGGGTTTTAATAATTGTTCGATGATTATTATTATTGTGGAGAGTGGAGGAATTTATTTCGGGTTATAAAGTTGTATTTTTACGTTTAGATTTAACGATATGGAAAAACTGACCATGTACAACCAATCAATTAATTAAAAGAAACAAAAAAAAATAAATAAATAAAACGTTAGTGAATGTTAAGAGAATCAGGAGGACTAATGGTCCTCGAGGTCTGGAAAATGTCAAGTTTTTCAGAGAATTGAAAAAAAAAAAATATAAAATAAACTTTTTTTTCTAAATAACTGGTGACATTTGTTTCAATTCCTCTCTCGAAAAAGAATCCCAATTTCACTGCAATTTTTTAAATGTCCGGAAAATGTAATAAAATGTATTAAGACCTCGGGCCAAAGCCGAGATTTCTCACATATTTTCAAAATTTTGAAGCCTTTCGAAACTGAATATGAAGAATGAGTCCGATTTGAATTTGGCGCATGAAAATCCCGCGCATGCGCATTGAGTTCACCGACAGTGTTTACATCCCCTGATCTGTCAAAAGTCAACTGAAAGCCGTCTCGCTTGCAAACTGTTCACAAAAGCTTCCCAAAGCTTCTTGAAAAAGCTTGAACAAAGCCCAAACTTTCTGTTTTACCCTCACTTGTTCCAAAAATTTCTGAACTCCCTTAATCACTCCCTTAAGTTCCAAAAAAGCGCATTCTAACCTGCAAATGAAAACTGTCACTGAAACTCCCAACTAAAAAAATTGATCAGTCCTAACAACTCAACAATCGACAAACATCAATCGCGATCAATCAGCCCGAACATCAATTCATCAATAATTTATTTAACAATCAAATGACGAGTATGTGGAGATGAAAAAAATAGTGATGAACATTTGATTTCTGGTGAGTATTATGAATCAATCCATCAATCAATCAATTCATCGATCAATCAATCCATCGATCAATTCATAAATCAACCCATCAATCAATCAATTCATCAATCAACTCATCCATCAATCCATTGATCAATCAATCAATCAACCTATCGAGCAATTCATAAATCAACCCATCCATCAATCCATTGATCAATCAATCAATCAATTCATCAATCAACCCATCCATCAATCCATTGATCAATCAATCAATCAATCAATCAACCTATCGAGCAATTCATAAATCAACCCATCCATCAATCCATTGATCAATCAATCAATCAATTCATCGATCAATTCATAAATCAACCCATCAATCAATTCATCAATCAACCCATCCATCAATCCATTGATCAATCAATCAATCAATCAATCAATCAATTCATCGATCAATTCATAAATCAACCCATCAATCAATTCATCAATCAATCAATCAATCAATCAGGTCCATTTTCCCCATGTAACCATTTTGCTTCACGTCATCATTTTGACCTACATACCCGTTATGCCCCACCTCCCTATTTTGCCCCACCCTCTCATGCGACTCATAAAATAGATATTAGCCCCAAATTATTTACTGCAACTTCAAAAAAAAATTATACGATCTCGTGAAAAAAATTTTACTCTCAGATCGATCAATCCATCAATCGTCAATCATGATCGAGACATCAGGTTGGCCATCGTCTCGAGATGAAGAAATTCACAAAGCGGCGGGCAACGTTCAGCTACGTAAATATGGCCAATTTTTTTCACGTCTCGCCCGCACCTGGTGGGAGCCCTCGTCGTCCCTGGAAACCGGTCTCGAAGGACCAATTCGCCTGGTGTACCGAATCACCGAGACCGAGAGTCTTCTCTCGCTCGCGGAAATGGAGAACAAACATCTGTCGAAGATCCTCGCCACTGTAGCCGGCACTTGCAGGGAAATTGCTACTCTGAAATCCGAATTCCCCAGGTTCGTAATGACTCAATGTTTCATTCTTAATTCATGTCCAGCATCACAAAGATTGTCCAAATTTCCCAAAAGTCTTCCAAATTTTCCAAAATTTCAGAATATATATATATAACATGTGAACATTGCAGGTTTTACTCAAAAATCCTCTACAATTCCGAAAAGAACCACCATGAGAACTACAGCGCCCTCTTCGGTGACCTGCAAGACCTCTCCGTCTTCTGCAACCGTGTCTCCTCCGTAATTCACCTCTCGATCGAGCAGCTATCGAGCCTAACCAGCCCCACCGAACTATACCTCCCAGCCCTGATTGAGCACACAGTGGACCTCTTCGTCCTCCTCGTAACCCTGGACGAGGTAATCGAGGCCCACCCCTCCCTCGTGGACAACTGGAAGCGTTACAGAATCCAAGTGCGCACAGTGATGCACAATCCGCGAAAGTTCTCCCTGCCAGAAAATCGGTTAGTAACCTTCGACAAATTGCTGAAGGACCTCCACGCTCAGCTCTTCACCAAAAACCTCTTCCTCCGCGCCCTTGAGAGCGTCATGAACATCAGCAAAATTCCGGTGATGAACGATCACTTGGTGACCTACCTAAGGAACCTGATGACCGACATAGAAAGCAAAATCCTGACGCCCCACCTCATCAACAAGACCCTCGTGCGCATGAGCGTGGGCATTGTCATATCCACCAAATTGTTTGGAGTCTGTGATAAAAAGCTTCAAAAACGATTGAACGAGGTGAATAAAAAGCTCTACGGAGTTACCTTGCTGGGCAATGTCCTCTGGGTGCCATCAAAATTTCTCTCCGAGGTCCTGCCCAAGGACTTCGGCAACTCCGGATTGAGTTCTCAAATAGGTGAGAAGCTGCTGGCTTCCATGATTCAGAGGCTGCCCCAGAACTACGGAACTATCGTCCAGCGTTCGATGATGTGGTGCATCGACGCACAGAACCTGCTCTCAGACTCCGAATTCCAGATACAGGACATCAGGAGGCAGTACCACCTGCTGAAGCAGGCGGTGTCTCTCCTCCAGCAAATCAATGACTTGGTATTCACAGTTGCTAATCTTCACGCAGAATTAGCAAAGCCAATGTCCAGGAGTACAGTACAGATAATCTGCAGGTTGGTGGAGGTGCAGAAGACATTGGAATCGACAGTGCATCACCTTGGACCGAACATTGTCCAAGCGCAGGGTAGATCCCTGCAGTGCTTGTCCTACGAAATTCTCTCGATCCTGGAAAGCGCGAGAAAGGGTCTCATCCAGAAGGACCAGGGTTACAGCAGAGATCGTCTTGATGCACTGTCCCTGATGAACCTGGGCATGAGGCTCATCGACACAGCACCGTCCTGCGAAAGACGCTTAATCGCAAGAAGCGCACTGACGATATCTCGACAGCTTTCAGACAGCTTCAAGGATGACGAAGCTATCAGTCTTAAGCAGAAACTCGACGACTTGGATACGATTGCCGATCTGAATTCCATCATCTCCGAGGCTTGCGATTATTCTGTCCTCCTCCATCATCAGAGCATGATACCTGCATACCTGACTTCCGTTGCCGAAGGAGATCAGGACGTCAGTCATGTTCTGTATCTATTGAACGCCTTCAATTCTGCTGTTGTGGCAACCGGAAGTTCCGACGTCACCACTGCCAAAGTGCAGGACCTCAGAGAGTCTCTGGTCAAGAACATCTTGGAACCTGCTTGTCGGGAAATTGAGACCAGCCTGCGACTGCATGTGCACGCACATCTTAAACTCGATTCGGCAAATCCTTTCAAGATCGGTGTCAAAGATGGCGGGAGAATAGTGCGCTCTGCAGCATTGCCAATTGCCCGCTCGCTTGTCAGTTGCAAGCGTTTTGTGGAACATTATCTTGACGATATGTTCTACAATCTTACGACAGTGGCGCTGCACGATTGGAAGACTTATCGAACGATGCATGCCCTGGCTACGTACAAGCTAGGGTTGGAGACTGTGCAGAATCATCTGCCAACGCAGACGTTGGAGCAGGGGCTGGATGCCTTGGAGATCATGCGGAATATTCATGTGTTCGTTTCGAGGTATCTTTATAACCTCAACACACAGACATTCGTGGAACACACAAGCTCGACGAAGCATCTGAACACCATTGGCATCCGCCATATTGCGAACTCCATTCGAACCCACGGAAGCGGGATAATGAGCACAACTGTCAACTTTGTTTATCAGTTTCTCAGGGTGAAGCTTCATACGTTTTCACAGTTTCTTTTTGATGAGCACATTAAGTCCCGATTGCTAAGGGATATTAGGTTTGTCAGGTCGCAGAGGGAGCGCGATGACGTGCCGTATACGCATGAACGCGCGGAGAAGTTTCAGAAGGGGATTCGCAAGCTGGGAATGTCTGCGGAGGGCCTGAGCTATCTTGATCACTTCCGCCAGCTCATAACGCAGATTGGAAATGCCCTCGGGTATGTTTATCTTGAAATTCTCAGTTGCTTTCTGTATGTAGGTATCTGTAAGATGATTTGTCTGAGACTCTTAATGATAACAGGTACGTCAGGCTGATCAGGTCCGGTGGACTTCACGCCTCCGCCAATGCAGTCTCTTTCCTCCCGGAGATCAAGTCCTCCGCGCAGTTTGAGAACGCATGCGGCAGCCTGAACTATTCCGCAACTACTCGAGCTGCCGCAAAACGCTTGGACGATGACATTGGAAATCTCGTTCGCAATTTTACGGAGGGAATACCGTACTTCAAATTGCTCGTGGATGTCTTTGCGTCGGCTTTCCGCGATCCTAAGAGCTTTCATCTCCAGCAATTTTATGCGATAATTCCACCGCTGACGTTGAGCTTCGTCGACAATGCTGTTGCTAACAAGGAGAAGATATTCAAGAAGAACAAAGATGGCGCTGCTTTCACGGATGATGGTTTTGCAATGGGCGTGGCTTACATTAATGCGCTTCTTCATCAGGTACGTGGAGAATATGCTTGGACATTTTTTACATGGTTGGGTGATTTTTTTTAGGTCTTGGGAGTTCCAGAATTGAAATCAAAGCTACTACAATTATTGATTTGGAAGTGAAAACACGATTTTTTTTAGGTTTTTCACGGTCAACGTGGGCGTGTAGAAAAGTCGGGAAGACTCGGGGAATCCCCCGCTTGAGCGGGGGAATCCCCCGCTCGACCGGGGGATTCCCCACCCAAGCTTTCAAATTTTTCTAATAATTTATAGGTGTAAATATAGTTTGATGGATTGAAAAAAAATTAGAAATATATTCCCTACGTTCTGAAATAATAATACGAATTTTTTAAGATTTTTCATACACAGCTTTTGCTCGGTAAAAAAATCGAGAAAATTCGGGGATTCCCCTATGATGCATCAATGAGAATTTGGCTCTTTTCGCAGGATGCCGAACTCGATGGGCTCCAATGGTTCGAGACTGTCAATAGACACTTCAAGGAGGAGAAAATGGCGGCCGAAGTGCGTGCAGATGGCGGAGACGAGAAACTTCAGCAGACAAAAGCACTCACGCTAAAACGAATTGCGCAAAGAACTGCGGAATTTCAACTGCTTTACTACTCGTTATCCGGCGCTAGGGTCTTCTTTAAACAGCCCGCAACATGATTGGAAATTTTTCCAAAGATATTTGGGAAATATTTGTTGGTACATCAGCGCCAATTTTTTGGACCAATTTTTGTTAATGAATATGATAATTTTATTATTCTGTTTTTTTTTAGTGAAAAAAATTTTCAATAATTTTTTTCTATCAGGTAACCTGATAAGGGAATTTTTATCAGATTTTTTTCTTATCACAAAAATAAAGGGTTAAGCTGTTTTCTTAAATTTTCGCGTTTTTTTTTTGGGTGGAGGATTTTTAAATTGTGGAATAATTAAGACTCAGGAATTTTACAGTTCTAATGTCTTTTTTGTGTTTTTCATAATAAATACATCACAATAACAATATAAATATAGTAACTGATGAGTGACTGGCACAACATAAATTGTTGGGTTTTTTTTTAATGACTAGGTGCACTTTACGAATATCATAACAAAATTGTTGAAATATGTAAAATTGAAAATAACGATTTTGCCACTTTGGTTTTTCTCTTTGGTTTGTCGATTTTTTTTTAAGTACTCAGCAAAAAAAATGAAAAAAAATTTGCGTGTTTGGAATTTTGTCCGTGCTATTTTTTGAGAATTAAATTTTTTTTTTTGTAGTCTTGTTGGTTCAATTTTTTTAGCTTTGGATTTTGGAAAAAATCATTTGGAAAACATTTGGAGAACGCTTTGGGACTTTTGAGCATTTTCAATTTTTCTTTTTTGACTGAGGTACCTTAAGGGCCATCGGCAACTACGAGACTCTTTGGGAGGCCAGTCTTATGCTAGGAAAATATTAATCTAGTGAGATTCATCGAAAATTACCTAGATTCACTAAAAGTCCTGAAGTCCAGCGAGCCATTGGGAAACTCCCTAGTTTCGACTTCACAATTGTTCGATTATCTCGAAAACGAATGGACGCAGAAAAAACTTGTAAGGAACTTTTTTGTAGCAAATTTAATTACCTACAAAAAAGGTCTTATCGCATTTTGACGTGGAGCCACGTGTTGAGTGAGAAATTGGCGTTTTTGGGGAATGGTCCAAGTCGAAATTAGGGGAGTTGTAGTGTGCTCCTGTTTCTGCGATTTCATTGGATTTTTGCCACTTTTTCGTTAAGCCTGGGACCTCGACGACTCCTTGGGGTCCAGGAGATCATCGCAAGAGGCTGTGGGAGGCAACAGCTGGCGCCCACCTCGCTTCTTACTTCGGGTAAAAACCTTCGTTAGTTGCGCAAACTTGCGACGTGATACTGAAAAAAAGAGAAAAAATGGGAAGTACAGAAAATGAAATCATGAATCATTTATGCTTTTTTTGGGTGAAGAAAAAATTACCTTTTCCCATATTCCTTAGCCTCTCCTTGAACAGGTCCTCCTCATCATGAACTTCTTTATCATCAGAAGATGTGCATCGACCCCCACGTGGGACTTTTGTGTCTGAAAGCCGTCGAAAAAAAAATTAGAAAATACAATTTTTATTTTTCGAAATTTTCTCAATTCTGTAAATTTGGAAAAAAAATTGTTTTGAAAACTTTTGAAATATTTCCATTTTTTGCAATTTTTGGAACGCTTTCGATTCTCAAAGATGCTTCAAACTTCCGAAAAATATAACTTTTTATTGTCATTGTAAAAAAAAATTGACACTATAATTTTTACAAAACTTAAAAAAAAATTTTTTTTGGAAAATATTTTTGGAAAAATTTTGATAAAAAAAAATATGAAAAATTGAAGCACTGGAAAATTACCACTTTCCAAAGTGTTCAAGAAGTCTTCATTCCACCGCAGTTCAGCCATGAACTCCTCATTCTGCAAAAACATGGCTATCCTTTCATCCTCCAACATAGAGTTGTCCTGTTGTCCTCCAGCATCTCCATCTGCTGTTTCCAGCTGCTGTGGAATTCTCAAGAATGTCTCGGGTAAGGGTCCAAGAAGTGGAGGCTGCCATTTGCTAATACTCTTTTGAACATCACTTTTGGCTAATTTTGAATTCCTGAAAAAAAACAAACATAAATAATCACTCGATGCTTAGGTATGGATTAATTTTTTGGCCTCGTCAACTTCACTCCATGATATCTCTTGAACTATGAGAGTTACGAAAAAAAACTATTGAACATAAATTATGCGTTTTTGCTTATAGAACAATTTTCAATTAAAACATTTTTCCCTAACTTCAATAGTTTTCAAGTTATAACGAAATGTTCGTTCCCCAAAAAAGTATTGGAAAAATGTTTTCCACATTTTGCCACCAACTAAGTTTACCCTGTTTTTGGAGATGTTGGAGAGTCCTCATTTTGCTCCAATTCACTTCTGATCTTCTCATTTTCATTATCGGTGCTCATAGCCAACAGCTGATCGATAGTTGTATCCACTGCGCCCTGGTTGGATCGGAGAACCGCCTAAAAATGAACAATTTTGTTAAACGAACATTTCACTCTTCATATATCCAGAAAAAATGAATTATTTTCTTAACAGTTGGTTTTTCGAAAAAATGTTATAAGACATATATGATAGAGAATTCAATTCCCCACAAAAAAGTTCTCTACCATTTTCCTCTGGGTCGTCTCCTTCTCGAGATAACTGCGTTTTTGTTTTTCCCCTCTAGATTTAAAATTGGGGGATTCCCCTATATCTCTCTAACCAGCAATGTCAGGTGAAATTGTTCAAATAACTTTTTGTAGAGAATTAAATTTCTGTCGAAAATGGATCTATGACATTTTCACCTGGCACCCACCCCCAGGTAGAAAAATCCGTTTTCGCCCGGAGAAAATTTAGGTTTTTTTCGAAAAACACCAATGTTACTATCAAAAAATACTATATTTCATAATTTACCTCGATGACGTCATCGTCCATTTGCGGGAACATGTTTTTGAAATCGGCCATCGCCTGGTAGAACTCCAGGGTAGTTTGCTGCTGTTGTTCAGCAGCTGATGCCATGGTTCACTTTTTCACCAATTTTGGATCAATTTTTCTGCTAGATAAGACAATATATGTCAATCCCAAAATCTTCATTATAGTAAAATTTATAATACGTAATGATAGTATTTTTTGAAGCACATAAAAAATTTAGGAAAAAATTTTAAAAACAAATGTGTGATTGCATTTATAAATAAAAAATTGTGAACAAATAGAAATAAATAAATGTTATAATAGAAGAAAAATGCCGTGACCTACCCGCCCCTCAAAATCTTCAAATGTCACGAAAAATGACCACTCACCTGTCAGCATCAGTTCCCATGCTCAACTCCCCATTTTTGCGTCCCCGAAACGTCCTGTGTACATAATCAACAACAAAAAGTGATAATTAACTTGAAAATTGGCGTTAATTAAAAGCCCGGATAGGTTATTTGCACTTTGACAGCCGAGAATCGGTAGTTTAGTTTTTCCACGCGGGTGGCGCGCGTCTGTGCGCATGCGCAGCTGTTGACGATGAGATTATCAAATAAACATGATCAATCAAAATTTCGGGGATGTAATTCTTCAGTTTTTTTTGAGGTTTGAGTTAGTTTGGTTATCGCAAAATATAATTTCGTTACTGATTCAATTGTGTGCAATTTTTTTTGTTGATTAGTAGCTATGCGCATGCGCAGGAGGTTGCGGCGGTAGTCTGCGCATGCGTACTGCAGGTTTCGCCATTCTGAAACAGCTGTTTTGACAAGTCGACAGATGATACAAGCGCAGTTGATGTTATCATCTATTATTGTTATAATTATTAGTTGTCAATTTTCAGTTACTACTTCTTCGAAATATTCCCTCCTTTTTTTACGCAAAACATGTGCGATTTGGCGGTAGAAGATGAAAAGTCTGCGCAGTTAATTTTTGAAATTCGACGAAGATTTCTCGCTTGTATTTCCGTTCCTGATAATTTTGGACACGTGACAACTGACTGGGAATTTCAAAAGCGGATATTTCGTGAGACTTTGGGCGATGCGGAGGTTTTTAAATTTCCTATGAGAAGTGATTACCAGAGAAAATTTGCAAAAATGATGGTGGACATTTTTGAGCGCCAGGGGCAGGGGGAAAATTATGATCTTTTTTTTGATAGACTTTCGGATTTGTATAGTGCGGAAGACGGCCCCACACACTATAGGCACTTCTTGCTGGGGAGGGGGGAGGGGGCGGACAGGCTGATTGTTGAGGAAAGCCGGAGCTTGATTTCGGAAGGAACCACTGGACTCTGCAGCTGGCAGGTGATTTTTTTTTTTAATTTGCGCGCTCACGAAAAATTGCGTTCTCCAAAATTGGAACTTGGACAGTTTTGGCGCTTGTTTTTTTTTTTGAGGAGTTTGGACCAAGTTTCGATTATCACAATTACTAATATTTTCAAAATGAAAAAAAAAATTTTTTTCTTTGAATTTTCCAACATTTCCAAAATTTGCAAAATTTTCAAAATTTTCAAAATTTTCAAAATTTTCAAAATTTTCAAAATTTTCAAAATCTCCCAAATTTCCAAAATTTTCAAAATCTCCCAAATTTCCAAAATTTCCAAATTTTTCGAAAATTTCCTAAATTTTCGAAATTTCCAAAAATGACAAAATTTCCAAAATGTCCAAAATTTCCAAAAATTTTCAAAAATTTCCAAAAATTTCCAAAATGTCCAAAAAAATCCAAAGTTTCCAAAATGTCCAAAAATTATCAAAATTCCAGGGAGCGGAAGTGCTAGCAGAATGGTGTATCCATAACGGCAGCTGCTTATCTGATAAAACGGTGCTGGAGCTAGGCTCAGGAGTAGGCTTGACAGGTCTGACAGTTCTGAGTCTCTGCTCGCTGAAAAAATTTGTCTTCTCGGATTGTCACCCGCGAGTGTTGAGCCTGCTGCGATCGAACATTGAGCTGAACTCCAAGCAGTTACATAGTCCTCGTGAAGTCCTCGATTTGGCCTGGGAGGACGTCACCGAAGCCCTCAAAACTGATCTGAATGTCGATGTTGTCCTGGCAGCTGATGTCATCTACGACAACTCTCTATTCCCTTCGTTGATCATTGCCCTAAAAATTTTTTTAAACTCGGAAAATTCTTTCGGGGTCATTGCCCTCACTGTCAGAAACGAACACACAGTTGCGCAATTTTTTGAATTGTTGCGTGAGTACTCAAAGCTATTTTTAGAATTCAAGAAAAATATTTTTATTCATAATAAAAAAAAAAATTCAATCCCAAAATTTTTTTTAACCTATCAATTATTTCAATTTTTTTATCATTGGGACCATAAAAAAAAATTGAAGCCAATTGCACGATCAGAATTTCATTTCGCAATTTTGAAAATGTGATTTTTGTTTCAGGATCTGAAGGATTCATTTATGAAGAGTTGGACACTCCAGAATTTTCGATATTTGTTAAAACCGACCTAACACCTGTAAAAGTAATTAAATTGTTCTACCGCTCGACAAATCGTGGGACACTTCGTAGATAGTAATAAATGTTCCTCGGAATTTCCACTGATTTTGGATTTTCGGAGAAATTTCTGACACTTGTGTGTACGTGTGTGTGTGTGTGTATCGACCAACTTCGTCGTCCACCCTTGCATTTTTTTCAATTTTTGTCTGACCCTATTTTCTCCTTAAGGTGTGCTTTTTCGAAAAAAAGTTATGAGACATTATTTGTCGGAAATCGCATTCTCGACAATTTTTGTCTCTTGCAATTTTTTGGTAGAATCATTGGTTAGGGAAATAATTGAGGGTTGAGGAAAATTGACTGCACCCACACCTCCCTTTCCAATGTCGAAATTTTTGGAGATTGAAATTGATTAAAATGAGTCGGTGGCAATTTCTTCATCATATATTTACGTTTATTCAGCTATATAAACTACAAAACTTCTCATAAATACAGAGTGCAAAGTATTGTAGAGATATTTACTTAAAAAAATGGGTTCAAATATTGACTCTTAAAATATAGTTTGAGATTCTGTTGTTGGAGTAGATGAAGGCATGTTGAAGATCGGTGACATTAGAACCACTTTTTCTTATTTTGCCGCTTAATTTTCAGTTCAGTCTCATCCACGTCCTTGTCCGCGTCCTTTTTGTGGATTTTTAGGCGCTTGTCCAGTATCATCCCCTTGAGCTTCGATTTCTTGGATTTGTGGGGCTTTGGCGAGCACTCCACGCTGCTTGATAAATCCCCTTTGCTTTTCGCTAAAAAATCAGTCAAAAAATTTTCCATTTTTTTTTTAAATTTTTGGACCTCTCAATTTTTTTGCAAATTTTTCAAAATTTCAAAAAAATGTTAAACTCTCAAAAGTTGCATTAGAAAATATTTATTATCAATTTTTTAAAGGAGTATTTCCTATTTTTTAACCTCCTCAAATTTTTAAATTTCCCAAATTTGGAAAAAAAAAAAATTTTTAATTCAAACTTTAAATTATTAAACTTCAAAAATAAAAAAAAATCGATTCCAGAATTTTTTGAAAGTAACAACCTGTTTCAAAAACTTTGACACATTAAAAAAAAAATTGCAAAAAAAAAGGAAAATTCGAAGTGTGCAAATTCACCTGCATAAAGTCCCATATGCATATTAATGCTCTTGTCCTCCTCAACTTCTCGTCTGCGATCCATTTCCAAGCACTCAACAATTTCACTCCTCCTCTCAACAATTTCCACAAGTCGCTGAATGAGTTTCTCCTCTCTCTGCTTATCAAAATCAGTCTTAGTGGCTTCAGGCTGGCACATGAGACACCTGATCTGGTACTCTATATCTGCGTGCTCTTCCTCAAGCCTCTGCTGTCGCTTCAGCAGCATCAGCTCAGCTTGGCGCCTGAAGAGTTCATTTTTTTCATTGACCAGAGCAAAGAGCTCGAGCACCAGCTCCTCAGCATCCATTGTCATGTTGTCAGTCTTCAGGGAGTCCTCATTCGTGTTTTCACACCTGGAAACAAAATTTTTATTTTTGTAGAAAAAGCATTCTCAATTTTCCAAAAAAATTTTCTCTCAAATCTCACCTGTCCCTGATCAGCTGCTCCAGCCTCACTCCCTGTCGCTCAAGTCCCTGCTGCTGCATTTCAATTTCATCCAATTCCATTTTAACATCCTTCATGGACATGACCTTGATTTTCCTCCTCTGAGGAATGGGTCTAGCAGGAGCTGGACCCTTTTTCCTCTTCCACTTTCCCTGTGAGCTCTTGTCATAGGAGAAGGACTCAGGATCCTCAACAGTTGGAGATCTCTGTGACTGTTTGGACTTGTTGGATTGATTCTTCGAGATCTTCTGCTCCTCCCAGGACATGGATGAATCGTTCAACGAGAGATTAGCTAAGAGGGAGGCTGGGAGGGGTGGGGGTGGCGCTGGCTTGGACTTCCTAGGTCTTGGGGTCGTCCGCATTGGCGAGCTCTGTGGTGGAGTCTGCAGGGACTTTGGCTCGGAGTTGTGTGTAGGTGGTGGTGGTGCTGGCTTTCTCTTCCTGTATGTTCCTCCAGGTGTTGTAGCTGTTGAGCTGCAACTTGCTAGAGAACTACTTGATGCGTAGTATCCAGAGCGCTCCAGGTTACCATGTATTTCCCTGGGAAAATTGAAAGTTGAGGGTGAAATTGTGGGTCATTTGGCAATATCCTCGAAAATGGAAAAATTCGATTTTATAAAATTTAAGTTTGCCTCCCCATAAGGTCCCAATGTTAAATTTGGCCAAAATCGAAAAAAATTAATTCGACTTTTTCGACCCAAATTCGACGGGAGTGTCTTCTGGGGGTTCCAATTGGATAATATAAACGCGCACGGGGCCGAAAATTCAATTTTAAAAAAATTAAGTTTGCCTCCCCATAAGGTCCCAATGTTAAATTTGGCCAAAATCGAAAAAAATTAATTTGACTTTTTCGGCCCAAATTCGACGGAAATATCTTCTAGGGGTTCCTATTGGATAGTATAAACGCGCACGGGGCCGAAAATTCGATTTTAAAAAATTTAAGTTTGCCTCCCCATAAGGTCCCAATGTTAAATTTGGCCAAAATCGAAAAAAATTAATTTGACTTTTTCGACCCAAATTCGACGGGAGTGGCTTCTGGGGGTTCCAATTGGATAATATAAACGCGCACGCGGCCAAAAATTCAATTTTAAAAATTTTAAGTTTGCCTCCCCATAAGGTCCCAATGTTAAATTTGGCCAAAATCGAAAAAAATTAATTTGACTTTATCGACCCAAATTCGACGGGAGTGTCTTCTGGGGGTTCCAATTGGATAATATAAACGCACACGGGGCCGAAAATTCAATTTTAAAAAATTTAAGTTTGCCTCCCCATAAGGTCCCAATGTTAAATTTGGCCAAAATCGAAAAAAATTAATTTGACTTTTTTGACCCAAATTCGACGGGAGTGTCTTCTGGGGGCTCCAATTGGATAATATAAACGCACACGGGGCCAAAAATTCAATTTAAAAAAAATTACGTTTGCCTCCCCCATAAGGTCCCAATGTTAAATTTGGCCAAAATCGAAAAAAATTAATTTCAATTTTTCGACCCAAAATCGACGGAAATATGACTATGGAATGTTTTTGAATAAAGTTATGAAAAAAATATATCGTCAAATATATTGCTCCCTCCTTTCCCGCAAAAAAAAGTATACCATGATATCATGACCGTCATCATGGTATAAATACCATGATAATGTTATGGTTGGCAACGCTGCATCCATCCAACGTACCCCCCCCCCACACACAACCATTCATTACCTAATTGTCCTTGGTTTTGGAACTGGCATAACTTTCGTCTCCTCATCACTCTCCTCCTCTTCATCATCACTCCAGAATGGGTTGAGGTTGATTTGAGGTGCCTGAAGACGCCTCTTCACAGGCTCAGGGGATGCAGCAATATTTCGTTTTCTCGCAGCGGGGGTCGGTACTTTATCCTCCTCATCACTACTGCCAAATGGATTAGTGGACTTTTTACAATCTTTCACCGCGGGCTCATCAACCTCAACATCGTCATCATCACTGTTGAAGGGATTCATACTTTCAGGGTATTCAACACTTAGATCTATACCACGAGCTTCTAAAACACCGATTTCATTTTCATCCACGTGTTTGGTCTTTTCAACCTCATCAACAATTTCGGTTGATAACGAGTCAACATTTTCAGGCTCGGCAACGGGACTTGAGATCTCGAGTATATCCAATGAATCAGGCTCCACAGAATCATCAACATCTTGGGTAATAATTTTTTCATCAACTCTCTTCAACCTATCATCAACACTAGACTTCTCAAACTTCTTAAGTCTCTCCTGAACAATCGAAAGGCACTGACTGGCTTCATCATCATTATTATCAACGCCAAGTGTCTCTTTGGTATCTCTGCACACCACTTTATCAACACTTGTAGCAACACTTATATCAACATTATGTATATCATTAAAATTAGGTGATAAATTGTCTTCTGTGGGTTGATAGCACTCACTAGGGGGTAATGTCACGTTTTGGGGCTCATTTGGAATGGGGGGTGGTGGGTGGGTGGGGGGTGAATCAACTGTTGATGAATCAAGTTGATGAGACATGAAATCCAGTCTCATTCGCGTTGTTTTTGACGGATTTTTGTCCAGTTCTTTCGACTTCTCTTCATCACTCAGGGAGCGGGGAATGGGGAGGGGGGTTGAGGGGATCGAGGGGGTTGATAGGGCGGTGGAGGGAGGCGAGGATAGCGGTGTTGATTTATCCTCGTCGGGACATGTCTCGCAGCAGTAATCGCCGTCCTCTGTCTCGTAGTAATTACCCGGTGTGAGTTGATTTGTACATCGGGCACATCTGAAACATGTACGATGATAGGTCCGTCGGGTTATCACTAATTTTTCGGCGAGGAAGACTGGCAAATTACAGACAGCGCACACCTCCCGACGCATACCCAGATGGCGCGGCATGGCCTGTGGAAGAGAAAGGTTGATGAATATTAGTTGATGTTGATAAATTTGGGAATCAGTGTATCTGGAGTTTGGGTTGAAACGCCATTGAAACCTTTCAAACATCTCTCTTGGAGAGTTGAAAATCTAAGGACATGGTGATGTTGATAAGTTGATGAATTATTCAACATGGTGTGTAGTACATTTTTGAGCTTTTGGGCATCATGGCAGGTGTATGAAATGAATGTTTTGACAGATCTAAACAAGGGAGGAAGTTGATGAGTTGATGTTGATAAGTTGGAAAATATTCAACATGGTGTGTAGTAAATTTTTGGGCTCTTGGGCATCGCATCAGGAGTATGAAATTGATGTTTTCACAGATCTAAACAAGGAATGATGTTGATGAGTTGATAAGTTGATGTTGATGAGTGCATGAGAATTTAATGTTGGAATAATCTGCATAAGAAATTGATTGAGTAGTCTGAATAAGATGATACGGTACAGGTTGAGGGTTGAATAATTGGTTGAAAATTGGGGTTGACAATGTTGATAAGTTGATGAAGCTTCTTGAAGCTGATTTCTCTGAAAGGAACTTTTTGGATGCAAGGTTGAGTATGTGGATGACTCGATGATGCTGGGTTGATAATGTTGATGAGGTTAGTATGTTGAGTTTTCGATGTTGACGCCAACTTTGGAAGGCGGGAAATTCGAAAAAATTCGAGACAAAAATCAGGGGAAAAATTGCTTGTCTTTGCGGAGCCGGAAACTCAGAGATATGTTGATAATTGGTCTTGTTGCAGTGAGAAATGGGCTTTTGGGCGTTTAATTCTTGGCTTAGTCCAGTCTGGTGACTTAGGCCTAAAGAATCGACGATAAGAGTATTTTTTACGGTCGTGGACATACTTTCTAGATGCGAGTCGAGGCCAGTGGCACGTGCATTTGTTAAAACCTGTTAGTGAGGCATTTGTCTCGTGCTTTTTTTTTTTAGTTGAAATTTTTTCCAGGGACTAGTCAAACACTACTGCATATGCTACGTTTTTTTTTCATATATGCCAGTTGTTTTGATAACTGAGCTAAGTGCCTCCTCTAACATTTTCCTGTCTTCCTTGATAACGACGCTAATCGCCGGAAAATTATCAACTTTTTTTCTGTATTAGAAACTTTTGAAATTCTCACAATTTTGAAAAAAAAAAATTATTAAAAATTAAAAAGTGGAAAAAAAATTATTTTGAATGAAAAAAAAAATTATAACAAAAAAAATTTGAAAATTTTGAAAAAAGGCGCCAAAAATTGACTTTGTGTAAAGAATAAAAAATTGGAAAAATTAGAGAAAAAAAAAATACTTCCGTGACATAATTCTTACGTCCTTCTTTTACACGTGATACTCGTAATTTACGGGGGGGGGGGCGGAGAGGAGAAAAAAAAGATTAAATAGTAAAAAAAATTGTAGAGTTCAACGACACTAACCGTTTCGCGCAGAATGACGCACTATCTCCAACTCATCCTTGTCATGTCTATTTAGCTTTTATGCTCCTTTATTTTCTCGCCTCCGCGTAATAAGTGCGACGTTCAATTGACTCTAATTATTAACTGCACATTGCAAACCGTGACATCAGGCAAACGAGGGGAAAACACTCTGTTTCATTTTTCTTCTTTTTTCTCGTCGCACATTTGCAATGAAGAAAAATTGTTACAACGCGCCCGGTGCAGTCAAGTGCCGCAACAGCACTGAATTATTTTCTATTCATGCATTCGGAGCGCGTGCGCATTTTCGAGCCACTTGCGAGTCACTCACGTATGTATATATATATATATATATAGTATGCCGCTTGGAATTATAAATAGAGATGAACATGTGCGTTAAAATTTGCTTTGGAAATTTTTGAATTTCCCTGGTTTAGGGTTCTTGGATTTTTTGGAAAATTTTACATTTTTTTCGATTTTCGAAATTCCTCAAATTGAAAAAAAAAATATTTTGATTTTGTTGATTTTTGGAATTTCAAGTTTTCAACTCTTTTTTTTTCAAATTAGGGATTTTTTTCTTGAAATTTCAAATTTTTTTTGGAAAGTTCTGGTTTTTTTTATTCATTTTGGAATTGAGATTTTTTTGTTTTAATTTATGAAATATTTGGGGTTCAAAAATTGAAAATTTTAAGAAATTGTTAATAGAAAAAAACAAGAAAATTTCTGAAATTTTTTGTAATTTTTATTTGGGTTTTTTGGAAATATTTATGCATACGTGTGCGCGCGCATCTGGGAGCCACTTGCGAGCCACATGTATATATATATATATATATATATTGTTCAGCATTATAAATAGAAATGGACATGTGGTTCGGTTGACCAGATTTTTTTTTCCTGACTTCTGATTTTTTTGAATTTGAAATTTTTAGAATTTTTAGAAGGTTTGGTTTCGGGTTTCGAATTGAAATTTTGTGTTTTTTGTGTTTGTTTATGGTATCACGTCACGTAGATCGTATAAATTATAAATCTTCGTCACGTATAGCTATAGAGGAATGAAGGCGGTAGAGAGAGTTTAGTATTGACGCATTGAATACTAAATAATCTCTTTTGACTTCAATTGTCCCGATTCTGTTTATTTTGGCTGGTTATGTGTGTCACTCAATACAGGATATGTCACAAATATCGACAGAATCTAAAGTTGTTTCAACAATTTTAAGTGGAAATTTACAGCGGCCGAAAATTCATTTTGTGGTGATTGAAAATTGCGCAAATTTAATGAATCTTAAGGTTTGTTTAGAGGCAAGAGACTTTGCAAGTGGAAGGACGAATTCAATTTTCGAAATTGTGGAATTTCAAAATTTTGTAAATTTTGAAAATTTTGCAATTTTGAAATTTTGAAAACTTTGAAATTTCGAAAATTTTGAAATTTTGAAATTTTGAAATTTTGAAATTTTGAACTTTTCAAAATTTTGCAATTTTGAAATTTTGAAAATTTTAAAAATTTTGAACTTCTCAAAATTTTGCAATTTTGAAAATTTTGAAATCTTTGAAATCTTTGAAATTTTGATTTTTTTGAAATTTTGAAAATTTTGAAATTCTGATTTTTTGAAAATCTCTGAAGATTTTGCAAGTTCGTAAATAAAAAAAGAAAAAAAAAAATGGAAAAATTGAATGGAACAAAATTGCACTTGAGTAATCGAACCGGAAGTCAGTTTTACCAAATTTGTGAGAGAAAAGATTTCGGCAAGGGTCGCTCAAGAAAAGGTAACAAATTTCTCTTGGCAACTTTTTTGTTCGCCAAGCGGCAATTAATCATCCCAATGAATAATATCGGTACAATTATACAGTTAAAATACTTTTCCCAAGATAAAAGGCAAGACCCACTGGCCTCGTTGTGTGGTACACACATCACAATAAAAATTCATTACCTACACAATCTGCACGACCCGGTTTTAAACGCACTCTAATCGATCCCGGAGGCGTACCAATCGCAACAATAATTCAATTATGCAATTGTCACATTGTCATTACAGGAAAAAGTGCCAGAACGAGCCGGACTCTGCTATTAATAAATAACTATAGCTATTTGTTTCCCATGACAGGCGGCAATTGACAACATTTCTTCATTAAACCGTCACATTAAACATTTTACGAAATTTTCAATTTATCAAAATTTTCAAATTTTTTTTTTTTTTTTTAATTCTCAGGTTTTGAGATTTTGAAATTTCGATTTTTTTGAAAATTTGAAATTTATAAATTTTTCAAATGAAAATTTTTTTAGGTTTCAGAAATTTTTGGAATTTGAAAATTGATAAAAAAAAAATCAAGAATTTTAAAAAGTCTGGATGTCAGAGCCCGGGAAACTTTCAAACGATTGAAAAGTTTGTGAGGCTCGAAAGTCGTGGAAAAATTGGCAAATTATATGGCATTAATAAACAACGATAGATATTTGTTCCACTTGACAGGTGGCAATTTTCAACAACACATTAATTTTCATAATTTTCGTTTTTTAACCGCTGAATGTCATGGGAAAATGATTATCTAGTGAACTATTAAGGAGGAAGCAATTATGGGTGTTCCGAATAAGTACCTCTCCGAAAGGAAATACATAAGGTGAAAAAAATATACAACATATATACATATATATATCAAAACATATATATATCGAAAAGTGTAGTAATCTTAAATAAGTAATCTTTCGACTCAAAATTTTCCAAATTCTCAAAAATCTCAAAATTTCCAAAATTCTCAAAATTGTCAGAGCTCTCAAAACTCTAGAAATTCTAAAAACGCTCAGAATTGTCAAAAGTTCTCAAAGTTCTCAAAATTCTGAAAATTTTCAAAAGTTCGCAAAGTTCTCAAAGTTCTCAAAATTCTCAAAATTCTCAAAACTCTCAAAATTTTCAAAATTCTCAAAATTGTCAGAGCTCTCAAAACTCTAGAAATTCTAAAAACGCTCAGAATTGTCAAAAGTTCTCAAAGTTCTCAAAATTCTCAGAATTCACAAAATTTTCAAAAGTTCGCAAAGTTCTTAAAAACTCTCAAAATTCTCAAAATTCTCAAAACTCTCAAAATTTTCAAAATTCTCAAAATTCTTAAAATTCTCAAAATTCATTAACAAGAAATCAAATCGGATTAATATCATTTGTTCCATATCGAACACCTGTGCAAAACTTTTAAAAACCCGTTCTGCCCCATATTTCACGCCAAACGGCGATTCATCTGTTTTCAACCAAATTTTTTTGCGGTCTTGCGAGCCGTGAATTTTCTCCTATGGGGGGGGGGCAAAACGGTTCACTTTGGTAGCATCTTATTTTTAAACTGGGGTCGCTATTGACCCCCCACCCCCTCGATTAATGTAGTGACGTTAGGCGTAAGCATGCAACTAAAATTAATAAAAAATCAACGATGAACAAATATCAAAGCAATAATTAAACTAAAAACGATGAAAGCTTGTAAATTACCTTCTAGCAGAATATTTCAGGTTTATATTGCCCCATTAAGTCCAAGCTCTCCTCCTGGAGAAAAAACAGAGATTGGTTGCTTTTCTTCTTCTATTAATTTCTCCTCTTTTTTTTTTAGGAAAAGACCCGAGCTTCACCAAGGGTTTTGTTTATTATTTATTATTACAGAAGGACCTTTTTTTTCATTGCAAATCGTTGACTAAACTCGCGTAATCCAAATGTTGTGGGTGTGGGTGTGTGTCCAATTTGGGTTGACTTCAATTGGTCAAAACGCTCTACACCGAAAACTCTTAGAGATCCAACAAAAAGTGTCAAATAAAAAATGTTCCTTATTTAAAAATACACAATTGAATTCTTATCACTTTTTCCTGTAACTCTGATAGTTCACGAGGTATTGCGGTTGAAAGCCGGAAAGATGGAGGAAATGCGGGAAGCCCGTGCTAAGGCATTTCCAATGCTTCCTATCTTCCTCTGTTCGCGGACACTTTTTTTTCTATCCGAAGGGATCCGCATGACAGTTTTTATTTACCTCAATTTTTGTGTCTTTTTCTTTTCATGATAAGGCCCACACCCACTGCCCCACAAACTCGGGATAAAATCGAAACCCCCATCACTCCATTTACATTCAGAGCGTAACGTCTGTAATCATTCTCCTCAAAACCTTTACCAAGAAAAAAAAAGTGCTGGGTATCTCTCGTACCATCAGCCTGCGCATAATATTCGCGTGTATGACCCGTTCGTTCACATTGGATTCCCGCACAAGAGAGTACTTTAACATTCAAATGTGCCTCAAAAAAAAAAAAAAAAAAAAAAAAAAAACCGCATTTTTTTTTGGAATTTTTGAAAAAAATTTTTTTGACGGTCCCACAGAATTCTGAGGAACTCGGGATTTTTTTTTGATTGTTGGTAAATTTTTATTTCACTTATGAAAAATTTTGAAAAATAATTATTTTTGATTTTTTTTGAATGAGCATTTTTTAAAAAATCTCACAATCTAGTTTCCAAAATTTTGGATTTTTTTTGCAACGACAAATTTATTGCAATTCATGCATTTCTCAATTTGAAAAACCCAACTTTTTTGGATATTGAAAAAAAAAATGGAAAAAAGATTTTCGGAAATTTTGACATTTTCAAACATTAACAAACTATTTTTTTTACAAGTCCTTTTTTGACGAAAAAAATTATAAATATGAGAAATTGTATCCGGAAATGTTTTTTCTGGATAATTGTAGTTTATTAAGGAAGATGGGAATGGAATAAAAAAAATTGAGGCGAAAGAAGTAAGAATTGGATGCGGAAGTGAATGAAGAGGGCAATGACGTCTGACTATTCCACTAGAGTTGAACATAAAGTGGTGTTTGCCGGGAAGATAAGTCGGGTTTGAGTGCCGCCTCGGCATCTTACTTGCTTTGCCCCCCAACCAAGTGCAACTCCCGTTCAAAACCTTTTACTCATTCTGCGTCTCCACCTTGTGCTCCAGGTAGCCAACGAAAATTATCCCTCTCTAGGCGAGTCCGGCCCATAAAATTCATTTTTATGCCCTTCTTTCAAATTTTCAAATTTTATGAATATTTTATTCTTCTGAAATTAATTTTTTTTCAACATATAATATCTGATTTTTTTTTTGGAAACGTTAGAAACTGTTAATATATCAAAAACTTTTTTTTTACCAAAATTTTGCAAAAATTTTCAATTTTTTTTCCACATTTTTCGTATTTTTGTAATGCTTAGTATTTTTAGATTGTTTCACTTTAATTGTTTCGCTTTCATTCATTGAGATAAGAAAATAAAAAATAGCACTATGTAGATGCAACAATGTTCTACAAATTTCATACAGCAAGTTATGCTCTACAACATCAACTTTTTGCATAAATAATTCCTCAACATTTGAGGCGAGCGCGCGGAACGATCAGCTGTTCGGCTGGCGCGCCGCCATGACAGTTTCACCAGCGTGACGAAGACCACACAGTTTATGAATTATTTACGCAAAAAGTAGAAGTCGTAGAGCATAAAGTGGTGAATCAAATTTGTGGAATATCGTTTCCTCTAAACAATGCAATTTTTTTTAAAACTGTATTTGCATTTCTTCTCTTCCTAGATATTTTTTTATTAAATTGAATTCGGTTTTTTTGTCTAAACGTCAGCAATTACAGCCATTAACTAGGCGATATCGAATGGATATTTTTTTTCGGATTAACGGAATAAATTCCGATTTTTTTTTCTCTCTTTTTGTAGAAATTCGTGTGATTTTTTTCTGGCCTATGCAATGGGGTCATTATGGACCCCACAATGCAAGCAATTTGCGGGCTCATTTTCGCTGTGATTTCTTTTTCAAAGAGAAAGTGATTCATTTGTGTAACGAGCAACGACTTTTTGTTTTAATGGATAAAGAAATTCGAGTTGAATTTTTACCGGAAATTACGGGCATACCGCGGAGGCATGAGCGTATAGTGTACACACAGTCGCGCGGCTTTTATCAGTTGCATTAAAATAAAAACAAAAAATTTTAATAATAAATCAAAATACATTACGAATAATAACAAACATGATCAACAACACTTACGAGCAGACAATAATTCATTTGCAAAATTATGAATAAATAACAGATACCAAGCACAATTATCACCTCTTTCTAATTCGCCCAATTCTATAATTAAGCTAATTAAAAAAATGCTGGTTAATTAGAAACAGGTGAAAATCGTAAGCTTATAAGCGAATTTATGAGAATGGATGATAGTCGAGTCGAAGCTAATCCCACTTATCGGTCCTGATGAATTAACATGTGGTATTAAAAATGGCCCATTTTACAAAATTATTTAAATATATTAAAAAAATTTATTAATTTTTTTTTCAGCGGGGATAGTGATGGTATCTAGTAGCTCCCGGCGCCACGTGGAAAACAAAAAAAAAATTATCCATTTTGGTCCACTGGTTCGGCCAAAAATCCCAAATGAATCTTTATAGATCGTCGATCGATCCCTGGATCATTTCCTGTATCTCCCGTTCTATGGGAGATAAATGGACCATTTTTTTTTCATTGTTCAGCATCTTTCGAGAGTTAACCAGAGGGCCATTGTCGACCACATGTCGCGGGCGCGTGTGCATAAAATAACGGGGCAAAATGGGTCACCATTTTTTTTTTAGCCATTTTTGATATATGGTAGCGCTTTCCCACCCACACAACTTCCTCGACTTCTCATGATTCGGATGACTTAGTTTTCCCGACAAATTTCTGAGTAAAAATGGATGACGCGAGCAGCCACGTGTATGCAATGAATAAAAGGCGAATGGAGATACCAAAGGGGTGGGAGTAAATAAAAGAAATTGAATAATGAGAGAATGAAAGAGAAGTTGCAGATAATGTGTATGTCGATTCGGATTACCAAGGGCAATCCTATTCGATTACCTTTGGCTGGGGTGACTCGGTGACTGGTGTCATTCCTTGGCTCGTGGTGTCGGTTGATCTGCTCAGGGCTAGTCTGCTAGGTGATGAACCTGGGAAAATTGTCGCCAAATTAATCAAGAGCCGTAACGAAATGTCAATTTTTTTTTTTGGGAAATTTAATTACAAAATTTTGAATGAAAAATGAAGGAAAAAAATTTGAAAATTGACTTAGATCAATTTGGACCGCAAACGCCTTAGGATCCGAGCGTTCAAGTCTCGCGCATGAATGACAAAATGTTAACATATAGAACCACCAGATTTCGCAATTGCACACAGGTGAGATGGGAATCTTCGTGGAAAAGGTCTCACGTGTTTTGCCTTTTGTATTGAAGTCCTCCACTCATTCTTTATGTACTTTTTTTTTCATTCCCCTCATATTGCATCATACGGTGAATTTATATTTCACAAGAAAATAACTCTCGTGTACCGTTAAATTATTCGCGTCGCGCTGGTTTACAACCGACAACATCAACATGTACACGATTTAACTAATTAAACAACGATAGTAAATGATTACCATAAATTTTCCATATCTTGGTCATTTTTTCGAATTTAAAATTTTGGGAAAAACTCGAAAAAGAACATCAAAAATTTTTTTCAAAATTGAATTTTTTCTGGAAATTTTGACTGGAAAAATGATCCCACGTTATAGATCCTTGCAAATCACGTGAGTCAAAAAAAAAATTGTCCATTTTGGTGCAGTGGTGCGGGAGAAAATCCTAATTGAAGTTTTATAGATCATTCATAGATCATTCCAACGCGTCACCGTAACTCTGGTTCTATGGGGTCTAGATCAATAATTTTTTTTCCGCCTTCTAGGATTTTTTGACGTTCATCTCATGGACCTGATCCAGCAGATCTATATCGTCGCCCTTACTGCGAATAATTTATAAACAATTTTTTTGTAAATCCATAAATCCATATCGATCTATTGGTCAATCCAATGACGTAATTTCCGATCCCCCTCGATCTTTTTTCCACAAAAACAAACTTGCAAATCCTTACGTAATAAAATTCACGATGTTACGCCAGAATCATCGATGGAAAATTTTTTTATAGAAAAGTCCTGATAGAGCAGTAAATGCAATTTTGCATCGTCTTGTCGGTTGGTTGTAATGTTGATCTTACAATTCGCTGGCAAACACCCGGGGGGCAGGATCTTGGGGCGATAAAAGTGAAAGAGCAACTCTACAAACGCTCCTGGGCAACCAGTTGTCCCCCCGCCACCCGCCCCATTGCACTGAAACCAGTCCTCCAATGGGGCCTTTTTTTCAATCTATCTCACTTATTTTTATTCTATAAAAGCCATACAAGTATGACGCGTTTGGTGAGTACGCGAGGATCTAATGGGTGAGAACAAGCAGCGCGGGCAAAACTTTCTATTGAGTTGTCTGGCGCACGTTCAGCATGATGACCATCTTCGGGGTGAGATGAGAGGTCGCAAATGACCTCAATGGATAGATTGGAGAAAATCATGTGGAAAGGAAAAAAAAATTGTCTATTTTGGTTCAGCCGTTTTCGAGAAAATCCTAAATGAAGTTTTGCTAATGATCTATAGATCGCTAGAGGAGTTCGCCCGTTTTTGGATAACTCTGGCCCTATGGGAGCTAGATGGACGATTTTTTTTTTGTTCTTTCAGATTTTTTGAGAGCTTTTCAGCGAGATGAGACAGAAATTTGCGCGATGGGAATTTATATGAACAAGAGTTCTGATAGAATTTTTCGAAAGAGGAAGTATTGACGTTTTTGCACCAATGAATCAGAGGACAATTATCGACCCACTGCGACACTTAGATATGGTTGAAGTACTTACTGCCAAAATGCTGATAAAATTGGGAGAGATAAGTGAGTATTGATAGTCTATCTGGTACAGAGCACGAGGCCATGTCCTCAGCGTCAAGTAGTGCAGGGATGCCCAGATGTTGTTCGGCAATTCTGAAGGCCAGTTCGTTGTTGCCATACACGTCGTCCTTGTTCAGGCTATTGAAGTCACTGTTAACACGTGCGAAAAACCATAAGTTGAGAATAAGGAACTGTGATTTTCTTCTTTTTTTTTACCTCAAACTCGCGTCATTATCTCCAGTTATAGTCATCTTTTTCGACGGAACCCCCCCCCCCCTCCCCCTGGATGAGTCATACAACCATTTTGAGAAGGCCCTAACCTTGAAAACTTAAGCGCCAATTGCGCCTTGCTTGAGTTTGTTTCCTCAATTAAGTCAATTTTTATCAGCACTCAATGTGCAAATATGTTTATCTCAATTTACCATCTTGACATGAAGCTGGATTATCTGGTTGACAGTGACCCCAATCAATGGATCGGAAAATTTCCGATACTATCATATAATACAGACCCCATTTTGTCCCATTATTGTGGAAATTATGGCTGAAAAATCTGTTCGCGGAAACACGTATTTGGTTGTATATATTGCAAAATTACCGACAAAGTGGTACCAATTGTACGTTTATTCAATAGAGCATAAAATTCCTGATAAAATGAAAAAAAAATTTTGTCTCTAGCGCTATTAGAACCTGAGTTATGGGCGAATCTCGAAATTGATCTAGCGATCGATAAATGATCTATGAAACTTCAATCGGGATTTTCTCGGGAAGTAATGGACCGAATTTGATGATTTTTTTTTTCATTTGAGAGGGAATTGTGTGGTCTATCCAATGAAATCAATTTGTACCCCTTTCCCGCCCCCGCCCCCTCGCCTCCCACCCGCCGCGCATGCCGCGGTTTTAGGGCTTTCGGCGACCGGGTTCGTGGTTTGTCAATGTTTCCGTGGTTTTCTTGTAAATAAAATTACATATTCGAACTGGTGAAACACAACCCCCCCCCCCTGGCCCCCCCCTCCGCACTGCGTCTTGGATGACTCAGAGGGTCGCCGCGTCGTGGCCACACCCGTTCCCTAGGTTTTATACTCCCGGTCCTATCCGCCCACGCACTGCATTTAACTGTCATTCAACTTATCGGTACCCCCTCCCCCCCCCCCCCCCACCCCCCGCCTCATACTTCCTCTTACCAATATCCCATTGTTCGAAGGCTCAAATCTCAAGTGGAGCATTTTATTTGTTCATTTTTAATGACCCAAACTGTGAAAGCGATTTTTCTGATAAATTATAAAAGACACAATGGGCTCATAAACAGAGTTTCAATCCAAGTACTTTTTTTTCCATGGCTACTTTCTGCTTCAGTACTTGCGCCAAGTATAGTTGACCTATATTTTTTTTTTGCTGGGAGAAATTGTCGTGAATGTCTTGAGATTTTCGAAGTGTTAATTATATTGTCATTTCACGTTTTATGAGGTACGTTTACGCATTCGTTATACGGATTTTGGCCAAAGGAGGTCTGAATTTTGAGGATGATTTTGAGGATCAAAGTGGGCTCATAATAGGCCCATTTCATAGATCGCGAAATTCCGAGGAGAATGAAAAAAAAATCGTTCATTTCGGTCCATTATTTCCGGAGAAAATCGCGATTGAAGGTTCATAGATCATTGATCGATCGCTAGATCATTTTACGTTTTCCGCAATATCTCGCGTTCTATGGGGCCTACATCGCCAATTTTTTTTTCATTTTGAAGGAAATTTTGCGCTCTATCTCCAGGACTTTTATTGATTTTGCTATTGGAGATTTGGTTACATCGTTGGATCCAATGCAATAACGATTTGATTGGTAGAGTTACGTCGATCATTTAAACACGCAATTTGTAATGGATATTTATATAGGTATTTTGCAATTGTTGGTACACGTTTTTGATACTGTAAACCACAATAGTTATTTCACGTGTTGTTTTCCTGTGGCAAGAGAGGATTACGTAGCGTTGTTGCCTAGTAAACCCCGGAACCGGTCAACGACATCGGTAATACCCCCAGCGTGTGCAAACCGTGGGTCATTATTCTTGTTTTCCTACAGCGTCTTTCTCGGCACTTTTTTATGTATACGACTTGTGTATACACCGAGGAAAATAAGTGTATACGTAACAGGGTTGCCGCTTCACAGAATGAAAAAAGGGTTGGCAAAACAAAAATTTGAATTGCGATTGGAAAAATAGAAATTTTTTTTGGCATTTGTTTGGAAATTTTTCAATTCTGGAGACGCGAATTAATGGGAAATTTAATGGACCAAGAGGGATTTTTGGCCGGACCCGATTTTTCGAAAATTCAAATTTGAATTTTGGCGCGCAATATTTCGAAGGGCGTCAATATTTAAAATTCCATAAAAAATTCTAAGACAGTCCTCCAAATCTGACGCCGTTCTTGTTATTGACTTCGGGAGAAATTTTAAATTTGGCGCCAAATTGAGAGAAAAAAAACGCGCCAAGATTTAAAATTCGACAAAAAATTTCAAAAACTGTCCCCAAATTTTGGCGCCATTTTTGTTATTAAATTTTCTGAAAAAAGCGGGAACTTCGAATTTGGCGCGCGCCGAATTGAGGAAAAAAAGGCGCGCCAAGATTTAAAATTCCACAAAAACATTCAAAAACTGTCCCTAAATTTCGGCGCCCTTTCTTCCTCTATTGAATTTGTGGAAAACCCGGGAAGTTTGAATTTGGCGCGGGCCAAATTGGGAGAAAAAGGCACTAAAGTGGCAAGCCTGATGTGAATGCGGAAAAGGTTCGATTACCTCGCGCTGAATTGAGAATTCTGGCAGCAATGCCAGATTACCGAGCTAGACAATTTGCGGCACGTTGGAAGGTGTTCAATATTTATTTATAAACAAATCTTTTTTTAGTTGCGGGGCAGAACGGATCACTTTTAGGTTGGCATGAGTCGATGACCAGAGGCAGTTTTCCAACTGTTGAAAAATTCGACGCGAAATTTTCCCGGGGCAAAACGGGCCATTTTATTCGAGTGCTATTTTTTTTGTATACCAAGAATTTGTTGATAATTAGTTCCACATTTTTTTTTAAGTTGTTGGTAATCATCGTTGGGTGATTGATGAAGCGTGGAAATTGGTAAAAATTGAAGCAGAGAGACAATAAAAATTGTTACTGTAATAAACTCACATGAGATCGGGACGAAAGTGATGAATCATCGCACAGAAAGCAAGACCGTCTCGCCACGAGGTGGTCATGTTTTGTACGTTAACTCCTGGATAACCGTCCGTTATGCGTCTACACCAGAGCTCGAGGGCCTTTGGGCCGCGTCTCTCGGACATTTTCAAATTAAGGGAGGAAAAAAAGAGAAGAAAATTGTCAAGCTCAGAAAGTCCAGTTGGTTGCGCGGTGTCGCTCGGCTCCCCACTGAATTGTTGCTGCAACAAACAAAAACAAAGATAATGAGCAAAAATTTGAGGTCGCTGTTGGGCTTGTTGAATAGAGCGGAAAATTTCAGCTGGAATTAAAAAAAAAATCACCCTTGTAGCTCCCATAGAAGCTGAGTTATCACGAGAAATGTGAAATGATCTAGGGATCTATAAATGATCTATGGAAATTCAATCGGGATTTTCTCCGGAAGTAATGGACCGAATTGGATGATTTTTTTTTCATTTTTCATGGTTTTTTGAGGGCTTTTTAAGGCCATTATGGACCACCACCTATTCTTGGAATCCACCAAATAATTAAGGTTCATAATGCGTGCGATCGTAAAAGATGAAACGAACATTTGGACAGTTTATTTTTCGCGGGAAATAAAACCCTTTTTATTCCCCTCGCCTTGTAATCTCTGGTTTTATCGACACTTCCTGAATTATTTCTCGGAGTCTCTCAGTTATACGTATTTGAGGAAACCGCCTGAGACCGCTTACTACCCCGGATTCCATTCTGTAATCTCACAGCCACTCCTCCTTTGTGTACGTACTGTTTTGAGCTGTGGCTTTACTCCGGAAAAAAATACATAAAATTTACTCCCGGGGTACATAACCTCAAAGCCTTTGAGTTTACCAGAATACTTGGGTAAATATTTTGCAATTTTGTCTATATTTCTCGAAAAAACAAATTTAATATATTCTTACATTTTTGGAAATTTGTTTTTTTTCTCAAATATTTCTGAAATTCCCAAACATAAAAAAACAAAAAAAATCGAGATCATGAAATAATGAAAAAAAAATCAAATAAAAAATAGGGGGCAAAACGGGTCACTTTTTTACACCGGATAATTTTTTGATATTTTTCCTGTTTTTTTTTTTTACCATGGAAAAGTTATGAATGTCCATTTCACATTTAGATAGATAAATAAAAAAAAAATCCGGAAGTTTGATTAAGATCTCGTGTCGGTATTTTCACTCAATCTCTTGTATTCCACTCGAAAAGTAAAAGTTGGGAAGAGAGGAGAGAGGGGGAGAAAGAGAAAGAGAGAGGAAAAAAAGCATAACAATGAAGATAAGGGATCAGAAGTTGTTCTCAACGAAATTAACAAAGTGTTAGTGAAACAATTTTTCCGAGCGGCACTTCACTTCGAGTTCCTATTCCCGCAGTTGGAAAACAATTAAATCATATTTTTTTTCCCCAATTTTTTTTATGATTGAATATTTAGAATCACAAGTGGGAGGAGAGAGGCACGGCTGAGTGATCACGCGTCTCATTGTTATGTTGGGGGGTAATGGTGGGGAGTGGGGGGGGGGGGGGGTGAATAAATGCATGAGCGAGTAAAAGTTCAATTAAAACGTTAAAATCCCATGTACACTCATTATTTTACATTTCATTAAAAAATCTCCCCGGTATCATTGATGACGCCATTGGGTGGGAGGGGGGGGGGGGAGGGGGAGGGAATCGATAGTGACCCCAATCGATAGGCCGAGCAATCACAAGAACTGGAAAAAAAAAATTATCCATTTTGCCCCCATAGAACTCGAGTTACAGCGAACAGTGTAAAATGATCTAACGATCTATAAAATGATCTATGAAAATTCAATCGCGATTTTTTCCCAATCTACTGGATGGAATTGGATAATTTTTTTTTTGATTTCGTACGAAATTTTCTGAACTTTCAAACGAGCACAATGTTGTTCACCTGTCGTCGATATTTTCCAAGATATCGCCGGTTGAGTAAGAACGTAATGGCTCAGCTGCTCATGAAAAAAACATGTGCAAGTAAAAGTCATCTAAAACGGTATTGAGCGTCAATTCCCGAGGCATTTGGCCTTGTTAATGCTGTTTACACATTACCGAGTCCAATAGAATCGCTCAACCGATGCAATCATCGACTCTGGAGCGAAAACAATGAGAACGTAACCTACAAATTTTTTTTTCGTGCATATAACGTCGTTTTTCTCTCCGAGAAGGGGTGGAAAATCCGCGAAATATCAGGCGAGCTGTATATAGAGTTGGCTCCAAGTATAGAAAATTCAAATGTATTTATAGATCATTTTGCACTCGACTTTCTTTCTAATTACTACATTGTCTGACGGAAATTAAATTTAGAAAAAATTGTGGAAAGTTTAATGAGCGGATTGAAGAAGAATTCACTTGTGGGATGACAGCAGGCGAGGCTAAATGAAAGTGTGTGGGTGGTTGGATAATGTAAGAGTACTGAAGGGGGTGGGAGGGGGTGGGGTAGAGAGCCATTAAAAAAAATGTACGGCGACATTAAAAAAAAAGTAAATGTTAATTTTGGACTTTTTTAATATTGGAAAAAAAATTACAAAATGAGAAGTCAAAAAATTGAAAATTCCAAAAATTATAAAAATCGTAAAAAAAAAATTTATTTTGGAACATTTTTTTTTGGGATTTTTTTTTTTTTTTGGAGACTTGGGGAATCGGAAAATTTGCGGAAAATCAGGTGAGTGGATCTGAGAAGAATCCACTTGTGGGATGACACCAGAGGAGACAAAATGAAAGTGTGTGGGTGGTTGCATAATGCAAGATTACTGGGAGATGGGTGGGTGGGGTGGGGTGGGAGGTAATGAGCCTAAAGTGGGTACGTCTCGAGGGCAGTGTAAAGGAGATCTCCAAGTGTCCCGAGGGCCTTTTACACCTTGTGCCCATTCTATTTCATTATTTCATTTCTTTTCCATAGCTCACTCAAACCGTTTTTCTTCTCAGGTATAGAGTTCAGACAATTTATACATTATTTTTTTTGCTGCATTCGCTTTTTAGGTATTTCATTTTTCGGTATTTTTTCTTCTCTGAACCCAAAAATTTCACATCTGGAAGTTCGAGAATTTTCATCGACAGTGGGGCAAAATGGGTCACTTTTTTTTTTTTTTTTTTTTTTAGAGAATAATGGAGCTTTTTTTCATTGTGTGGGTTCATTCAGGAAAAACCGAGTGGCCGGAAGTCTCGGTTAACTGTAAAACCATCGGAGAACTTCACCTGGTCATTAATGATCCGCTGCTTTTGCCTGTTGGCCTTTTATACCGCTGGGTGTGTCATAACATTATTTACCCGCTTTATTGTCATTTTATTATTATTGGTTTAGCCTTAAACGCGAAATAAACGTGCACGTTGATTTTTTAATTATTGGCTAACAAGTAATTATTAAGTATCGTTGAATTGTTTTTTAATTTAAGGATTTTAAATTTTTTAAATAAAAAAAAGTGAATATTTTTGCTTTTGACAATTTTCGAAAAAATTTGAAAAGCTACCCTTCCATTTTATTTTTAAGTTTGGGAATTGGACGGTTTGAAAAATTGTGGAATTTTGAAAGTGAAAAAAATTAATTGTAGAATCATGCACTTGGTTTATTGTCATTTTATTATTGGCTTAGCCGTAAAGCGAAGTGAACCTTGGGATTTAATTTTTTAATTAGTGGTTTAAAAATCATGAGGAAATATCTCTAGAAGGATCAAGGGGACACGTTTTTTTACAAGTCAAATGATTCTTAAATTTCCTGGAGAATAAAAAACAATGATCGGTTTTGCCCCAGTAGTTTGTGAGTTATCGGGAAACGTCGACTTTTATGGGACATTCAGTTCTTCGATCGTAAATAGAGAAGTAACGGGGCAATACGGGTTTTTTTTAAATGGCGAATGTTTTCGAGTACTCGATGGGGGTCAATTTCGACGCGATTCGATTTTTCATTCATTTCGAGTATCGATTTTTTTTTGTCGATAACAATCGATTATTATCGATATAATCGATTTTCGTGGAAAATTGATGAGTGATGGGGCAAAATGAGTTTGGCCGCCTTTCGACACTTTTCATTCGATTTATCTCGAAATTGCATTAATTCCGATTATCGAGTCGCGATCGATTAATATCGATTTGTATCGAAATGATTAGGTTTGTGCGTTATTCGAGAAATAATGGGGCAAAACGGGTCTATTTTTTAATCGATACTTGCGATTCGATGTGTCGAATATGGTCGATAGTAGTATCGAGTATTTAAGCCGATCCATAATCGATTTCGATTACCGCTTGAAATCGATTTCGATTAACATCTATTTCGATTATCGATTAAAATCGATTTCGATTATCGATTAAAATCGATTTCGATTATCGATTAAAATAGATTTCGATTATCGATTAAAATCGATTTTTATCGAAATTATTTTGGTTTTTGTCTGAAATCCGAGAAATATCAACACAAAATTCGCCTATTTTGATTAATTGACGAAATTTCCAGTCGTTTTTTCCATTCAATACTTCGCCTTTTTATGAGATAATTAATTAATCAAAAGTTGGCAAAAGTTGATTAATTGAGATGACTAATGAATGGAAATTCATCTCCGCAACTTGTGCCTGTCAGGAACCATTGAATTAAATCCCATAGAGGCTATAATAGAAGTAATCCGTCTATCGCAATTACCTTATTTGCAATCCTCGAGCTCTCACCTATACGAGTTTAACACAGTTATAGCTTCAATTGCAACTCAAACTGTTATTCAATCCGATTTCCGTGTTTTCAATTCACTGAGCGTTTGAAGAAAAAAAAAGGATGTAAATGAACATGAGACTATTATCCAAACATTTTTCATTGTTAATCAAAAGGATGGGCAAACCCATTTTGCCCCGTTATTCCTGGAAAGGAAAATGACAACATTGATTTACATAACGTAACTAATTTTCTTCAATTTTGTTTGAGAAATTTTTTGAACAACTTTTCATAATTGGTCTTATTTGAATAAAAAAAAAATGAGAATTGATATAAAAAATACGATATTGTAGAGGAAAAGATTCTCTACAAATTTCATAATCTATATGTTGAGATCCAATGCCTTCTTTTAGCGCTAAAGCCGATAGAAAGAATATGGCGGGGTGTCATGGCGGGGTGTCATGGCGGCGCGCTCGGCGAACAGCTGATCGGCCACTGCGCCACCTCAAAAGTTCATGAATTATTTACACGAAAAGTACGAGACATACGGTATAAGTTTATGAATAAAATTTGTAGAGAATTGTTGCTTCTACAAAATGCAAAAAAAAAATCCGGTTTTCCGTATATTTCTCAGCGTAAATATAGAAACAAATGATTATACCTTTCATTCTCACAAGGATTGTTTTAAGCGGAATTTGGAATTCGACTGAGAAACTGATGATTTTTCGGTTGATAAAATGTGAATTTTCCGCAGTAAATCAAGCATCGAATGTGCAATCTCGACCCTTAGCATATAAGGAGATAACTATTAGGCTGGGTCGGGATTCAATGGGGTCACAGTTTACCCCACCAAACCCGCCTATTCAGCCGAAGTGACTTTTAAAAAAATGGAAATACCAAAGTGAATTGAACCGCTGCGTTAACCGCTACGTCAAATTGCAGGACAATGGATGCAAAGAGTAATAAAAGGACAGTATAGGGTGGCAAAGAAAGGGGGGGGGGGAGGTAATAAATCACTTTGTTGGGTCATAAGGCAGACGGCATGCAGGCAATCGCGACCGTTACATTCGTCATTATCGTGATTTTTTTTTATTATTAATTTTTGTTTTGCAGAATTAATCGTTTAACTTTCTAATATTTTCAAAAAATCGCGCAGTTTTCCAGGGAAACGCGGTCTTGAACGTACAGAAGGTTTTCCCGCGCTTTTTTAAGTTTGCAGTTTTAAATATGCGGAATAATTTCCCGCGCTTTTTCAAAAAGACCCGCGCAAATTTGAATGTAGACTTGCGCGTTTTTTTTTGAAGATTGCTTTTTTAAAATCGGCAGTTTTTTTAAGGACCTAAGAGTGCATTATTAATTGAGCAACTTTCTAATAATTTTTTGCCGATACTGAAATGTTGAGACAAATAGTAAATGGAGTGATTTCTGAAAACAGGTAAATAAGAAGTGACCTAGAAGCTGTTTCCAAGACTTCTAGGGGCATTATTACCGGTTCTTCAATGCTTTTTTTTCAAACTTTTTTCTAGCGGTTTTTAGCCGGTTTCAAGGTCAAAGTGATCTTATCGTGTAATTCTATGCTTTCTCCTCATTCCCGTTTGACTCGTTCTTTTCCAAATCACGGAGTGATAAATTGAGGGGAAAGAAAATTAAAGTGATTTGTAGGAATTGCAAAAAAAATTATTGACATCCGGCGATTCGTTGGTGAAATTTCATGGAAAAAGTGCCATAAGGGGGGCTTAAGGTAGCTCATCAGGTTCATCGGCGGAGGTCGTACAGTGGAAATTCATATTAAAAAAAAGGAAAAAAAAATGTACAAAATTTTTGTGAACTTTGGGAAAATTTTAACAATCTCAAAATTTTTTTTTTCTAATTTTGAAAATTGAAAAAAAAAATATGGAAACTTGACAAATAATTTAAAAAATTATATTCATTTTTTGAGGATTTTTTGAAGATGAAAATGAGTTTTTAATGCTGAATAATCAAAAGGGCAATTTTTGGGAGGAGAAAATTACAGGGCTTGGGAAACAAAAATCGAGAAGGTTAATTTAGTGTTAGATCAGGTCTGGTCACGCCAGAGCCCCCAAAAAGGGCCACCTAAAACATCTTCACGATTTATCTCGCTTTTGAAGTTCTAACAATTTTGATATTTTTTTCTGGAATTTCCAAACAGTTTTTTAAAGTTTTTTAAAAAATTACAAAAATTCAAAAATTCAAAAATTTTAAAATTTCAAAATTTCAAAAATGTCAAAAATTTTAAAATTTCAAAATTTCAAAAGTTAAAAATTTTTTTAACAAAAATGGACATTTAGTTAAAAAAAAATTGAGAAGTAGAAAAAGGGAAATCGAAAAAAAAAATTCAAAACTGAAAAAAAAAATTGGAGCCGAAAATTAAAGGCCTAAGACCTTTTGAGGATTTATCCGGTCCAGGTATCGAAGGGGAGATGTTGGAGATTGGGGTGATGCTGGGGTTCGAAGGGAATTCGTAAAAAGACTACCTGTCGGACCAATCTCGAACGAGAAGAAGACCCATCTCCCGTTGTGTTTGTTGTATTGTGTATATTCTTTGAAGTAGAAACCGATCCGCTGAATTACAAACACTGTTGAGGGTGAAAAAAGAAATGAAGCGATTTGAAAAAAATTAAGAGTGAAACGAAAACGGGCACGAACGCGTTTTAGAATGGCCCCGGGTACCAACAGCTGTCCATAAATAATGAGAAATAAATTTTCCCAAGATATTCTACAACTTTTTTTCTGGACCAATGGCAATTTGCATGATTTTATCATTCTTTGGCGGGAATTGACCAATTCGAAATTCGATTAAAAATCAAAGCGTTTTTGACATTTTTGAAAACTGACTTTTTGGCATTTTTTTTTACATTTTGGAAATTTGAATCTCAAAATTGTTGTTCCCTTTTCAAAATTTTGAAAATTCGCAATTTTCAATTTTCAAAATTTTCAAAATTTTCAAAATTTTCAATTTTCAAAATTTTCAAAATTTTTAAGATCTTCAGTTTTCAAAATTTCCAAAAAATTTCAGTTTCAACAATTTTCAATTTTCAAAAAAAATCCATTTTCAAAATTTTGTAATTTTGAAAATTTGACAATTTTTGGAACTTTTGACTTTTTTGAATTTTCATTTCTTACTCCTTTAATTGGAGTGTGCCACGTGCGATTGTGACATGTGCGATAGGATTTTTACAACGTGTCTGGTTATAATGAAATATCGAGCGGTCCGTCGAGCAATTCGCGTGTGTAGGGGATTTTTTTCATTTTTTTTTTGTTGTTGAAATTGTGTTATCGGAGTAATTTTATCGGTTGCACTTGTCAATGTGCTGTATCAGCGTATTTCAAATGGTGAAATGAGAGCGAAAAATTGGGAAAATTATTAAGTGGAACGAATCACGTCATTTTAATGATTCATGTAGTTTTTTGTGGCTTTTTTAATGACTCAAGTTTTTTTATTCGTTCAATATACTCCGTTATGAACTCATAATTCTTTAAACTCCTAATCCTTAAATCAAACTGTCCCAATTTTTTTGGAAATTTCTCCAAAACTTTTTTGGATCAATTTTTTCAAAGTGATTTTTTTTTCGGTTTTTCGAGCTTTTTTCCAATTTATTTTTTCCGTACATCCATTTTCATTTTTTTCATTTTGTCCAGTTCAAAAATTTCAAAACTTCCAAAAAATTCAAAAATTTAAAAATTTTTAAAAATTTCAAAAATTTCAAAAATTTCAAAAATTTCAAAAAAGTTAAAAAAATTTCGAAACTTTAAAAACTTTCAAAAAATTTCGAAAATTTCAAAAAATCGAAATTCACAAATTTTGAAAAATTCAAAAAAATTAGAAAATTCCACGATACAAAAAAAGACCAAAAATTATTCTTGCAAATTGCTCCATAATTCTGCAGTATTTAATTATAACACAACACGTTATAAAAATGGTAACGCGTATGTTACAATCGTGTTTTATCTCGCGTGATTTCATGTTGAGTTACCCCCGACTTTACACGATAAAATAATCGATGGTCTGGTGAAAAATAACGCAAAGAAAATTTCAACTTGTTTCCTGATTATGTGCTTTTTTTTAATTACTCCCCCAATTAATTAGAATAAATTTAGACTGCCGTTTTATCGCTATTGCGTACAATAGATGCACTATGACCTCTCCACTTTACTCTAACTACAATCTTAAATTATACTGAAAATCTAACAAAATTTTCAAAAATATATAGAATTTTTTTTTTTATTTTCTGAAAAAAAAAATTTCAATTATTTTTAAATTTTCTGAAACAAAAAAAAATAATTTTCTAAAAATAAAATGAACCCCCCAAAAAAAAAATTTCAAATTTTCAAATTTGCCCCAAATTTGAAAGAAAAAAAAAAAAATTTAAGTGAGAAAATTGTTAAGAATTGCAAAATGAACCGGAAACCGCGCTTTCCCAAAACGTAAACAATCATAACGGCCCGGTAACCCCAAAAGCCCGCGCGAAATAATCCACAAATAATTGAAAAATTGAAAAAAAAAAAAAAAAATAAGTAAAGATCCACACGCAAGACTGGGCACACGTTGCGAGTCTACCGTGGGAACGTTTGCCAGTATAACAGGTAGTAGTTCGGTCACGTCGAGACGCAGAGGTCCCTCCCCCCTTCAAAAAGCCGCAGAAAACCCTTGAAATCCCTTAAAACACATCGACTCATTTGTTAGACAAAGCGTTGCGCCCAAAAAAAAAAAAATAATTCCCACGTAGCCCATTGAGTCCACTGCGCATGCGCGATAGGGTGCCCTCAAATGGCCCTCGCTCGGCGCGGGCCACCGAAAATATCCAACACAAATTTTGACAGGGTTCTCCAGAAGCATCTTACTAACAAAAATTTCTAGGTCCCATTGGGCCCTTAAAAGCCCTACACAATTTGAAGTCCCTAAAAAAGGCCCTACTTGGACCAAAAAAAAAATCACACGGCCTAAGTCACCTGGGGCCATGAAAAGCCCGCGAATATCACTGTTAATCCCTGAAAGAAACGTAAATCTTCTGCGCATGCGCGATAGGGCCCATGGACAAGGGCCTTTCTACTGAGAAAACGCCCTTGCAGTTCATATGTATGTAAACATCCGTTTCACTTGATTGCAAACCCGGTTGGACCTTGCTCTTCCCACATGTATAATGATGCGCGTCATATAGGGCTATAAGGGCCCCCATATAGATAGAAATCACTCGATAGGGCCTGCAAAGCGGCCCTATGTGAATGCAAACAATATCGAGGCTTTATCGAAAAAGTTTTGCACGGAATTATCCCAATCACATGGGGCCTTGATAGGTCCTGAGCAGAATTGATATCCAAAGTGAGGGCAGTGAAGGTAGGTTAAGGCCCCTTGTAAGGGCCCTATGTGACCCTGAATGGTATAGATGGCCCTTTGAAATGGGTGCCACCAAAGTGAACTGTCATAATTTATCTGAGGTTTCTTCAAGACCTTCAAGAAGATACATTGCAAAAAAGGCCCTAACAAGGGCCTTGCGCCCTCGAAGAAAAATGATGGAGCCCTACCTTAAGTCATAGTCGACAATCTTCGATTTCCGGAAATTCCTGACGTATTTTCGTGCCACCAAAATTTAGACTCTCGTATCCACAAATCGATAGCTGACAATCGATGTATATCGATTAACGATTATCGATATATCGATTAACGATTATCGATATATCGATTTATCAAAATTTAGTCTGTCACGGATGATGGAGGGCAAACTGCGTGTGGGAAGTCAATGTTTACGTGTTATGGCGTTGACAGTTTTGGGGAGGGGGGACCATGCGTGAGGCACGCGTAAGAGCTCAAGTGTTTCGTGCGCGTGCGAAACGACGACTGAAACGCCATGAGACGAGCCCACGGATTTTACGGGATTGAAGTGATGTTAGAGGAACTCTATCCCCTCTTTGGTTCTCCCTCTCGCTCTCTCGCTCCCTCTTGCGAGTCTCTGTCTCACTCTCGCACCGGTCGAAATACGGGGTGCGCGCGCAACTCGCACAGTGATTCAAATCTTGGGGATTGCCCAGTGTTTGCTTTTTTGGGATTGTCGGCGGAATTCAACGTGAGTATATATTTATTTTTGGATTACACAGAATTTGAATTTTGAACGTCCCAAAATGTTGTCAAAAATTTGGGATATTGGGAAAAAAAATTTGAAAAAAATGTAGCCAATGACAAATGAGATATGGAGCATGGAACAAATGAGCAATTTTGAAATTTGGCGGTTCCGGAAGTGTGGAAAAAGAGAAGTGTCTGCAGACTTCAAAGATTTAAAAAATTAGGAAAAAAAAGAAATGTGAATAATACAAAAAATTGGAAAAAAATAAATGCGTGTGCGTGCGCACATTGCAGTGCGTGAGGCGCAACCTGACTTACCGACCCGAGGGGCACGGTCGTCACGCTTCGATTAGTTCATGCGACTTCCGGTTGAACGGGGGGATTTGCACCGGATATTGATTGAGAGCGGAAAAATCGAGTAATTTGTAATTTGCTTTTTTTTTTAATTCCATGTTTGAAACTGGAGGATATGAAAATAAAGGCTGGGTTCCGGGCTGTGCAATAGCAGAGAGCGAGAGAGCGCGAGAGGGATAGTTCAATTGGGAGTTTGAAATTTTTCGAGGCCCGCCAATTTTGACAAATTCCGAAGGTTTCAAAATTTGGGAAAAAAAAATTGGAAAAAATATATAGGCGAAAAAATTGTTTTGGGGGGGGGGGGGGGGGAGGGGACTTTTCGACTAATCAATGAATGAGGTCATCAAAACCAATGTTTGTTCAGTTGAATAACAAATAATAATTGCCCACTCATCTCGCATCGATACTTGCAATTTCATAATCGATTTATTTTGTGTGTTTTTTTTTTTTTCATCTCAGCCACTGATTGACAGTATTTATGGGAAATCGAGTGATGCAATCGGCCTCCCCAGGTGCACACGCAAATTATTGCACAAGCGTTTGTATTATGCGATCGATTGATTGATGGGTGGGGGGGGGGGGGGGGGGAGAGATTTAAATTTCAGATTTTTTTTTTAATTTCAACCTCCCATTGCATTCTTTTTTTCAGATGTTACGAAAGTCAATTATCGTCTCAATGGGTTATTACCGATAATTGAATTTATGTCAAATTGATTTTCCGTTGAAATTAGAAATTGCAAAATTGAAATGAGAAAACGCAAAATGTCAAATTCTCTAAAAAAGTGAAGAAAAAAAAAATGAAAATTTTTTTTTTCACAAAAATTTTAATGGGTCAAAAATTGAAAAAAAAATTGATTTTGAAAAAAAAGGGAAATTTCGGGAGTGGTAGGAATTTATGGAGGGAAATGGGGAAGTGCATTGTAGAGGCAATTTTCCGACGTATCGAATGGGGTCACCATCGACCCCACTTCTCCCCTTTCAATTTTCTCAAATCCCTCATTTTCTTTCTATTGAAAATAAAAAAGCTCTCGGTTGAAAAAAAAAGTACGGTGTAAAGACGGCAATTCATTGGTGATGCACTTGCCCACACGACCTGCCTCGAGCGAACCTTCCTTTCACCATTTATTTGCCACCCCCCCCCCAACCCACCCACCCACCCCCCGCCACCTCCCACCGCTATAGAAGACAAGAAAAATTCCCTTGCAAAAAAATTGTGGCACTCGAGAGGGAATAGAAAATATGGAAAATATTTTTTTGACCTTTTTGAAAAGCTGGGAAATATTTGGAAAAATTTTGGAAACAATTTGAGAATGTAAAGATTCTGAAAATTGTGAAAATCTTGAGAATTCTGTGATTTCTGGCAAAGTTAGAAATTGTCGGTAAATTTTGAAAATTTTGAAAATTTTGAAAATTTTGAAAATTTTGAAAATTTTGAAAATTTTGAAAATTTTGAAAATTTTGAAAATTTTGAAAATTTCCAAAAATTTCAAAAATTTTGAAAATGTTAAAAATTAAAAAAAAAATCGGAAACCTTGAGGATGGTCAAAAAAAAAAATTTAATGTGATTTCCGATGAAAATCTAAAATATTGCAAAAGTGCTGGAAATTTGGAAAAAAATTGAAGGATGTGAGAACCTTGAATAAATTTTGGGGAAATTGCTGCACGACTGGAATTGCTACTAGCCTCGAGAGGACCTTCCTTTCACCATTTATCCCCCCTCCCCTTGAAAAGTTTGAAACATTAAAAAAAATCATGAGACCTTAAAGATTGGGATGCTGTACCAAAAATTCGAACACACACACTCACACACACCCGATATGCTTATCTACACATGTTTAGATTATTCCAGGATATGACAGTATATCTGTGGATTTCAATATTTTCAGACATCCAAATAGATGGGTGGGAGGTGCCGTAGGGGGGTTGGGGATAAGCAGGCATTGGGGATATGAAAAACCGTCATTATGGCAAGAGACGCGCCGTCTAGACATGAAGGGGCTTCGGCGCAAAATCGTAGTCTGTCAATTGGCAATTCAGGTCATTAGTAGTAAAACCTATTCATCCTTAATTTTACTGCTTCATTAGTGTCCCAAAGAATTAGCATTCTCGGCTTGGAATGGAATTTTTAGTGCCCAAGCGGGATCGAAAATGACCCCAATTAGCTTACTGATAAAACTTATTCAATTGCATACGATAAAAATCAGTCAGTTCTTTCAATTGAAACTTTTTTTTCCGTTCAAGAATTTTTCAATTTCGGAAATTTTTGGAATGGCTTAGATTTTTTTTTCGGATGATTTTCAATTTTTTTTTCAAATTTAATTGAACCGTCAATCGATCAATCACTCACTCAATCAATCACTAGATCAATCTGCCAAACAATCATACGATCAATCCCCAATCAATCACGTGATCAATCCCCCAATCAATCACGCGATAAATCACGAGATCAATCCCCGATCAATCATCGGATCAATCACTAGATCAATCGTCCAATCAATCACTCACTCAATCAATCACTAGATCAATCCCCAATCAATCACGCGATCAATCTCCAAAGCAATCACACGATCAATCTCCAATCAATCACGCGATCAATCACGAGGTCAATCCCCATCTATCACTAGATCAATCACTCACTCAATCAATTGATCGATCAATCATTAGATCAATTCTCCAATCTCATCACTCAATCAATCAATCATTCAAACGATCAATCAAAGAAACATATAATTAGTAGATGTTTCAACTAACTACTATGATCAATTAATTGATCATCCTATCAATGAATCGTTCACCCATTTTTCCGTCATACATTTAAGATATTCCGTTTTGCGCAAATTTGTTAACTAAATAATTCCTTAATCAACTAATTAATGAGCTCATTTAGTGGCTAATTGAGTTTCAATTTATCTGCTTATTGACTCATCCATTTATATGTTTATCTCAAAGGATGATAGTTGGCCTATGCGGTCGGTGCTTTATTTGTTTATTCAAGACCGCGCGTAAATTATTCAATTGGAAAATAACTATGCCGGCTCAATATTATTTAGTTTATTTTGTTTATAAATAAAGTGAAAGGCAATTGCGTGATGGGATGCATCAGTCGTAGGCTAGAAGAAGCCCAAGGTGTTCCTTCCCACATCCGTTTGAAATAAAAAAAAAAAAAAAACAATCCGCAGGATAGCACATTAGAATCAGGGCAAAATGGGACTGTCACGGGGAAAGAAGGCGCGGGCAATTTGAACGGGGAAAACGATAATGACGGAGAGCTCTGGAAATAAACCGTAAAACGGATTTCCGGGAGTAGGCGTTAAATTGCCATAGGATTTTTCAATAATTCTCAATTTTTCCCGCCAAAATTTGAAGCATTTGTAAATTTGGGAATTTGAAAAAAAAAAATTGCAAATTGAAAAACCGCAAAATTTAACAATACAAACAATTCGTGAGATTGTACTGTCACATAAAAAAAAGGCGGTCAATTTGAACTGGGGGAGCGATACTGACGAAGACATTTGCAAATAAACGTTAGAGAGGATTTCCGGGGCTACGGGTTGGAAGTTGGGATGTTACGGGAACGAATAAATAAAAAGAGAAAAAAAAAAAAAATAGTGGCAGAGGTGGATTGCCGGGAGGTCGAGTGAGGGCACGACCTCTCATGTCTCGATTTGGCTCTCGCGAGTCGATAAAAACTCTAACCGAGGGTCGCTCGAGGCTCACGACCTTCCAGTTTTCTTTGGTTTTATTTCTTATCCAGTTATTCTTTTTAGGGCAATTTTCGAACACCCAAAATGCGATGTCAAGGTGAACTAAGCGAGGGTACATAATGTGGTCCAATAGTACTGGAGCACAGGAGGATCAAAGTACTAAAACAATTAATTACTGTGGTAGCAGGTACTTGGTAATATGGGACCTGGTAGCAGGTACTTGGCAGTATTGGGCAAGTACCAATAATACTTGCTGCCATGTTCAATAGTACTTGCTATCAAGTACTATTGGCCATGCTAGCAAGTACTATTTGTGGTATTGGAGATGATAGCAAGTACTATTGGACATGGGAGCAAGTACTTGGTACTATTGGACAAGTACCAATAATACTTGCTGCCATGGTCAATAGTACTTGCTACCAAGTACTATTGGCCATGGTAGCAAGTACTATTGGGCAAGTACCAATAATACTTGCTGCCATGTCCAATAGTACTTGCTACCATGTTCAATAGTACTTGCTACCAAGTACTATTTTGGCCATGGTAGCAAGTACTATTTGTGGTATTGGACATGGTAGCAAGTACTATGGGCACTGTTGGACATGGTATCAAGTACTATATCGTAGTTCTGCGTAACATCAAATAAAATACTGTGTATTGTCAATGCTATTTTTTTATGACGAAATCATTCTCAGTGGAATAAATTTGAAATTTGTTGATGAAATTTTTATTTCGCCTATAACTTTTGACAGACACTCGGACGCAATAAAATATTCAATCCCAGTGAAAAATATCCCACCTTATTTGTCTTCCCCTCGACAGTTTTTTTTTTTTTTTTTTTTTTTTTAAGAGTCTGAGAAATTGAGATGAGTTTACGGACATATTGTATTGTTATGAGAATGAGGGGAGGAACAGAGAATAATGAAAGTTTGTTGGCGATGTAAAGCCCGGGGGGAGGGGCGGGGGGGGGGGGGGGAAGCTCGTTAGATTGATCCTCAATTTCGCAATTTTTATCGTGAGAAAAAAAAATTTATCGCGTAAATTAAAAAGAAAAAATAAATTAAAGCATATTTAAGCGAAAGAAAATAAATTGGTCGTGGCAAGAAAAAAAGGCTGTGAGGAAAATTTTTCTCCGAAAAAATTATGGAAAAGTTGTTTACCTCAAATCCAAGGCGCTGAATTTTTGAGGGGATGATTGGGGCGATTAAATTTGTGTGAAAAGGCGGAAATGAATATGGAAATGATGGGCAGAGGGTTTCGTTGTGCTGTGATACCAAGAAAACTTTGGTTTTCAGTGTTGAAAATACCTTTGGGCTATGCTTATAGATATAGTGGAAATGAGACTGATCGTTGATCAATAAGTCCCCAGGACGTGTCCCTACCCCCGTCATCAATGCGCACGCGCACTGCGCATCTATCGACTCTTGAGTTTCTACCTTAGAAATGGCTTTTTCACGGCATTAAAATTTGGACCTGGAAAAACAGTTCAATTTTCCGGCGCTTGGAAATTGCGGGAAAATTGAATAGATCCTCTGGTAAATGTTTAGATCATTTTAATCAATGTTTGGAGTTTTTGGAAAATTGTGGAAAATTTGAAGAAAAGCTGGAAATTTTTTTGGAAAATTCGAAAAAAAAATCGGAAAACTCTTAGAAAATTTTTGGAAAATTTTCGGAAAATTCGAAAAACTTTAGGAAACTCTTAGAAAATTTTTGGAAAATTTTTGAAATTTTTGGAAAATCTTTGGGAAATTTCCAAAAATCCAGAAAAAAAATCTAAACCTAAAGGCGTTAATATTTTTTTTTTTTTGAAACTTATTGAATTTTCAAAAACTCAAGAATGGATAAAAAAAGTGAAAAATGTGAAAACCCGCGAAAATTTAAAAAGCCCAAAAAATTGAAAAAAGACATTGCGAAAAATTCTCAAAAAAATTGAATTGATATTTGAAAGTAAAATTAGTCCCGCGCCTCCCCCCAATTCACCGAAAAATTAACGAGCGGAAACAATCGAGCCCCGAGAAATTAATAAAATCCCCAATCACCATCTCTCCCTCCCGTAAATAGTCGAATGGGTTGTTGTGTGGGGGTGGTTAGGAATTTCACGGCGCACGCGATTCCACAACCACCCGAGCGCCGCCGACAGTGGTCGAGCCCAGCCGAGAACATCCCTCGAGTTCCCAACTATTGTACAAATTTTTTCATCCCCAGTCTCTGAACCACGGTCTTGCACTTCGCATTTCTCCAATTTCTTCAAATAAATTTTCAAAAACGCGAAAATAATGTCGCGACAAAATTGCGCGGCCAACTCCTCGCGCAGTTTCCGTTTTTTGTAAAAAGCCCCCGCCCCCCCCCCCCAAAAAAAACGCGGGAATAATTGACAGATGAAGAAAATCGTCGAAAAATTTTTGCAACCGCAAAAAATAAAAATTTTCCCAAAGAAAAAATTTTCCCAAATAATATAACCAAATGCGCGGTAATTTTGAAATTGTGTGCAATGTATATAAAATTTCGAGTGTTGAATCCAACAATTTCCCGAATTTTTCCCAAGAAAAATAAACGAAAATTGAGCGGAAATATTGGTCTGATAAATTCATTGGGATTATTCTGAGATTGGTGCTTTGATTTTGGGGTGTAGTGGGTGGTGGCATGTGACGGGCTAAATAATTACGAGTGAGAGGGGAAATAAATTTACTGTAAATTGACTGAATAGTTTGCGAATTATCTGGATTTAATAGCCAAATGGCCTGAATTCGTTCCCGGCGCTCAACGGTAGTCACTGCACGTTCCATGAAGCTCACCTGCCCTGTGTTGTCGAGTAAGTAGCTCCAAAACTACATCCCTTACTTAAGAAAACATTACCCCCAAATTTGAATTTTTAGATTCGTTTCCCGCGAAAATATTTTTCCGCCAAAATTTTGCCAATTTTTTTTTGGAGCTTTCCCGTATTTCTCGGTTTTTCCGAATTTCCCTCGATTTTTCCTGAATTTTCTCACATTTTCCTGAATTTTTTTTGGGTGTTAATTTTTTATTTTTTTATTTTACTAAATTCTCCGGAAAATTTTCTCGGAATTTTCCTGGATTTTCCTGGATTGTATTGGGCTTTTCCGACTTCCTCCTTGTCATTGTTTGCTCATTCCCAAGTTTTCCTTAAGGTCTTATTGACATCAAACTGTTCAAATTTTCCGGGAATTTTCCGAGAATTTGCCGGGGATTTTCCGGGAATTTTCCGAGAATTTTCCGGGAATTTTCCAGTCGAAACAATATTCCGCGATTTAATGAGTGCAAAAAGCACCTGAGAAAAACAGGGAAAATCACACCCCCATTCATTGTTACGGCTTTTCCGTTTTATGGAAACGTTGAATTAGGAAAATTTGGGAACGGAAAATTATTCGAAATCAAAATATTAAACATTACAAAAATTTAGAAAATTCATAAAAAAAAGGAAAAAAGTTCCACTCATAAATTTTTAAATTTGGAAAAAAAAATTGTCAAACTTTGGGAAATTAGGAAAACCCGAAAAATTCTCGGAAAATTTGGGGAAATGAGGAAAAACCTGGAAAATTCGGAAAATTTGGGGAAATGAGGAAAACCCTGGAAAATTCGGAAAATTCGAAAAATTGGGAAAACCTGGAAAATTCGGGAAAACTCGGAAAATTTTGACAACTTTTTAGAAATGCCAAAAAATTAAAAAACTTGCAAAACTCAAAAAAAAAAAATTAAAAAAAATAAAATAAGGTTTTTCCCCGACTTTTGTTCCTCCTGTTATTGTGTTTCCTTTTTGTTTTCCTGGGATCATATGGTAGCTCGGTGAGTCGGGGGTGCCCGGGGAACTGCGACAGTGGTGACACCACTCGCCCGGTGACCCAGAGACGGTCGAAATGCCTCCGGGATAGAATTTCCCAAGCTTTTCAAAGCTCTCGTCTCATTAAAAAAATGACTTTTCCGAGTTGGCGTTTTTCTTTCATTTTTCGGACGAGTTTTCTGGGTTTTTAGGGCAATGGTTGTTTGGCGGTGGGGCGGGTGGGAGGGGGGGCGGGGAGGGGCGTTATCGACGATGGATTTCGACAATATTTTCCTTCAACTGAGCTTTGGCATTTTGCGAACATTTTCCTACGAATGGAAAAGCTCTCCACGGCTTTCCACACAAAACAAACACTGTGGGCACAATGACTAACCCATTAGGGCCACACGGACATACACACGTATATATACACACACAATCTTCCAATTTTGGCTTTTAAAATTTTCGTTTTGGGTTTTTGAAGACTTGCAGAATTGTCTTGAAGTCAAAATTTTTTCAAAATTTCCCGAAATTTTCCACCGATTTTCCGAAATTTTCCACGGAGGTTCCAAAATTTTCCAGAATTTCCCACCGATTTTCCGAAATTTTCTGGTATTTCCCACAGATTTTCCGACGGATTTTTCTAAATTTTCCGGAATTTTCCGGAATTTCCCACGGATTTTTCCTAAATTTCCCGGCATTTCCCACGGCTTTTCTGAAATTTTTCAGAATTTCCCACAGAATTGCCCAAATTTTCCACGGATTTTCCGAAGTTTTCTCGAATTTTCCAGGACCCCCTGAAAATATTTTCCAATTTTCCGCAATCACCTGGAAAATCCACAAATTTGACTGGAATTTCCTACTACTTCGTAAATCTCTATTAAATTTTCCCGGAAAATCTCGGATTTTTGTACAACCAGAAAAAATATATATACACGTAAAAGAGTAAGATCCCATAGGGAAAAGTTTTCCACTTCGAAAAATTGGGGTCGTTTTTCACCCCACATGATATCTATTCATGACTGAGATAAATCAACCTTTCCATCTCCGCCCTTTAATATTGAAAAAATGAAACGAACGTGAATGTGCGTGATTGGAAAATCTCATGAAAACAGGGAAAAACTTTTTCCGGGAAACTGAAATAGATTCGTGAAAAGATGAAGCACTTTTTTTATTATTCATTATTTTTGTATCCATCAAGATTTCAATGATTTTTGTTATTTCCGGGGTCACAAAATTTTCCTGATTTTTTTGTCGGAATTCCCAAAATTTTCCTCAAGTTTTCCAGACTTTTCCAAAAATTTTGCGAATTTTTCTCGGATTTCCCAAAATTTTCCTCAATTTTTCCCAGACTTTCTCAAAAATTTTCCGAATTTTTCTCCGATTTTTCAAAATTTTCCTTAATTTTTCCAGACTTTCCCAAAAATTTTCCAAATTTTTATTTCCAATTTCTCGCAATTTTTTTGAACTTATAAAAAAATTAAAAAAAATTTTTAAACGTTTTCCGAAATTTTCGAATTCTTTTTAGCATTTTCCAAACTTTCCTAAAATTGTTCAAAAATTTTTCCCGGGCAATTAATTTTCTTCAGCTTTTCCGAAGCTCCCTAGAAATTTTCCGGAATTTTCCCGACTTTCCTAAAATTTACAATTTTTTTTTCCAAATTTTCTGTGAATTTTTATAATTTGGAGCGTGAATCTGATTGATTGGGAAATCCCATGAAAACGCGGAAAAACCTTTGGAGAAAATGGAATAAATTGGTAAAAAGATTAGCCTTCATTGAAAGGCGCCACCATCGATGTCAATGGCGATACCCTGTACATAGAGGCGATAGTGCCGAAGAGTTCATCAACCCGATGAATAAACACACGGCTATAGACTTACATAAATCCTATTAATATTATCGACAAAGTTCAGAAAATGTCATCCCTACAATCTCCTTAGTTATTGAGCGCCCAAATAATTTCATGAATGCATTTTTTCTACGTTACGAATTTGCTCAAGCGATGGGAAAAAGTATCACCCTGACATTTTCAAAATTTTTCAATTTTTGAAAAATAGGAAATTTTTGCTTTTTTCATGAATTTTAAAGTTTTTCAAAATTTTGCGATTTCTCGAAATTTTGAACTTTTTCAAAATTTTGAAATTTTTCAAAATTTTTTTTGTTTTCTTCAAATTTTCAATTTTTTTAGAATTTCGAGATTTTTTGAAATTTTGAGATTTTTTGAAATTTTGCAATTTTTTTTTTAGTTTTGAAATTCTTTGAAATTTTGAAATTTTTTGAAACGATGAATTTTCGTATTTCAAAAATGTCAAAATTTCCGAAGTTGCCAAAATTTTGCAAAATTTGCACAATTTCCAGAAATCCGCACTAACCCCCCCCCCCCCCCCCCTTGAATTTCTCCTCGGAAAAAAAGCGGTTTCAAGGGCCATCGTAGGTGCAGAATTCGTTGGCGCAAAACCGAGTATGGGTTTAAGCGTGAAAGTTCAGTTGGTCGTCGAATTTCGTACGCGTTCTGGCCTCGTACGATATAATCCAGGGACCTTGGTACTGATTTCGATGCTTCCGGCAAAACACTACCTCTTTTAGTCCTCGCCCCACCCACTTGGATAAAATAGAACTCTGTGTGTATGTGTGTGTTTTTTCTATGAGGAATGGAACACCAGATAATCTAAACACGTGTGTGTGTGTGCGCCTCTGTGTGTGTGTGTGTGTGTGTGTGTGTGTGTGTGTGTGTGTGTGTGTGACTGTGTGTGACTGTGTGTATCTATAAGGAATTAAAAAAAATAAGAGTATGTACATAAGACATATGTGTGTGTGTGTGTGTGTTTGTGTATGTGATCCGAAGGTGTGCCACCAGAGCCCATGTAGCCTCTATCGATTTTACAGAAATAAAAACCATTCATTTTGTTTCTGGCCGATTTATTTCCATCGGAAATGGCCTCTTAAGGGCGTGATAACGCTCTACAGAATTTCCATGCTGACATGTCAGTCAATATCACGGAAACTAGAGGAGATAGGGAGTTGCTGATGGCCTCATTTGAAAACCAGGGAAATTTCCGATCGAATTGAAAAAAAAATTACCCCTGTAGGGCCCATAGAGCCTGAGGAAAGTCACATTTGAAATGAGGATTTTGGGAGATGCGGTCGAGTCTAGCGCCAGGCTATTTTTGAAATTATTGGAGGGAAATTGGTCAGTTTTGTTTCTCTTTTGGGAACGATTTTTCTGACTCTGCGACGTTCTGAACATCCGTTCGTTCGATAAGCATCGATTGAATTTGTAGGTTGATGCTAGTAATTCTGAGGTTATGGGTTTATGGCAATTTGGAAATCAATAAAGTGACTCGATTGCCTTTTTTTGGGGGGGGGGGGGGGGGGAGAGGATGAAAAATGTCGAGAGCTTTGCGATAAGCGTATGTAGAACAGTATCTCCGCTGGTTCGATAAGTATCGATTAAATTTGCATGTCGATGGCGTTATTTTTGAGGTTATGGCCCTAGGGTATTCCGCAAACTAATGGGCACTTTTTTTTTGGGTATTATGGAGAATTTTCCGGGTGATTCCAGGGAAGTAATTTCACGACGCCCACATAATTCCTATGAAATTCCCGGAATACGGAATTTTGTGGGTGCGGTCGAGTCTCGCGCCAGTTCGCCGTCAAGACTTATCCACCCGGAATCGTTCAATTTTTTTTTATTTCCTGCAAATCCACGTTGACTTTATAGTTAGCATATACAAAAGAAATCGATAGCGCTACAAAATTTGGGAGACGCGGTCGAGTCTCGCGCTAGGTCATTTTTAAAACTAACGTAGGAAAAGTATAAATTTTTTTTGTAAACTTAACTATGCTTATCACGCTTATCACTCGTCTTATCTCTGAGTATCGTACGAATTTGTTTTAGCCGCACCTCTGAGGTTATGACCCTGGGATATTTTGCGCACTAATGGATGCTTCGTGTTGGGGTATTATGGGAATTTTTCTGGACCAATAAAAGCTGTCTTATAGCGCCCACATACAAGCCTATGAAATCCCCAAGAAATGAAATATCTCTCGATTCTTTCCCCTCCCCCCCCCCCCCCACCCACCCCCCTTCGCCCACCCCTCATCCCGCCCACAGGAAGAATCGCAAGGTGGCTAACGCCGCGGGAATGAGAATGACAGTTGGGTATTGGATGTATATTCCATCTGCGGAAATTCCCAGAGCGCTCTGGTATGCACTTTACTATAGACTGTCTTAAGAGCCACTGGGGCGCTGATCGACTATACCTCGAGGATATCTCGATGAATACGTAATGGGTGAAATGCAATATCCAGCGGGTCAACCTGATAGTAGAGACGGATTTAGAAGCATCACATGTAACGACAAAGCCCTAAAATCACACTTGAGCCAATGCACTTTGCGGATAACCTGAATTACGAAAATAGCGGGAATCCCCTTTGCGCGCGCGCCTTTTTTTTCTGCGGTTGGGCGCAGTGGCTGCGGGGCGGCGCGCCTCTAGGGAAATTTGGCGCGCAAATCTTTGGCCGTCAAAAAATTGCCGTGGGGTGTGCGAAGGGGGGAAATTTTTTTTGGGGATCGAAAAAAATTTAGAAATTTTAAATTTTCGAAATGGGGTGGAATAATTTTTTTTTTTTGGTAGAAAATTTTTGGAGTTTTTTTTTTAAGTTTAACTTCACTTTTCAACTAAAACAGATAAATTTTTTGCCCCTCAGCGAATCACATTTCGCCGATTCCTTTTCTTAAGGAATTTTGTTCTCGCGGAAAATTGAGATGGAGATTCTATTCCACTGAGAAAGTTTTTCAGGTTTTCAATTTTTTTTTTCTTTTTCGAGACAAGGAGCTCGCTTGGACAAGTTTTTAGAAGTTAAATAGTGAAACGCGAGTCTGTCGTTTTTTTTTCTTTTGGAGAGTTTTGAGAGCTGACATTGTTGAATGGGGAAATGACGGCGAAAAATTCTTTTAGAGAATGACACGAACTTCTTGAATTGGGGAAAAAAATTAAAATTGTTAAGACTGTTTTCGAGAGAAGGTAAAAAAATGACAAAATTCACAATTTTTTTTTTCAATTTGAAAATGGAAAAAAACTGGAAATTTCAAAAATTTCAAAAATTTCAAAAATTTCAAAAATTTCAAAAATTTCAAAAATTTCAAAAATTTCAAAAATTTCAAAAATTTCAAAAATTTCAAAAATTTCAAAAATTTCAAAAATTTCAAAAATTTCAAAAATTTCAAAAATTTCAAAAATTTCAAAAATTTCAAAAATTTCAAAAATTTCAAAAATTTTAAAAATTTCAAAAATTTTAAAAATTTCAAAAATTTTAAAAATTTCAAAAATTTTAAAAATTTCAAAAATTTTAAAAATTTCAAAAATTTTAAAAATTTCCAAAATTTTGAAAATGTCAAAAATTTGAAAAAAAATTGAAAATTTTAAAAATTTTGAAAAATTGAAAAAGAAATAAAAAAATTGTGAAATTAGAAAAAAAAGCACAAATTAATTTTTCCCACACAATTTTTTAGTCCCGAGATTTTTTCCCCCATTTCCATTTTATCTCATTCCATTCAACGAGAAATTTTCAATCTATTGAGTGCCCACAAATTTTTTTCTACCACTGCATTACTTCATAAATATTCATGAATATTAAAAAATGCATCGAATTAATTTTCCCGAGAATTCGCAATAAAAAAAATCCATGTCGTGCTCCATGCATTCTTCTCACTTGAATTGTACCAGGTAGAGTACATGATTGCATTTGCATTGAAAAAAGCTCTCATAAATTTAAAAAAAAAAAAAAAACTCAAAAATTTGCGAGAATTGAAATTTTAAAAATTAAAAAAAAAATCAAAAAAATTGAGAAACAAATTTCGGAATTTCCAAAAAAAAAAAAAAAAAAATTTTTGAAGAATTTCCAAATTGCAAAGTTTGGGCAATTTGGAAAATTGCAATAATTACAAAAATTTCATGCATCAAAATTCTCCGAGAATCCAAAAAAATTCAGAATTTAAAAAAGTTGCTCATAAATATTCTAGCCTATTGAATTAATTTCCCCGAGAATTCGCAATGAAAAAATCCATTATCGAATGCTCCATGCATTCTTCTCGCTTAAATTTCTCCAGGCGAAGTGCCCTACCACCCACTCGGTCATGCTCATTCCCATCTCCATTAAAGGGACCGAGTGGGTGGGTGGGTGTTGTGCTCTATCCGTCGCAGCTCAGCTGACGTTTGTCTAGCGATCCAGTTGCTGACGCGCTTAATTACTCGAGTTGGAACTGCCGGATGCTCATCAATACTCTCGGATATCTTTGTTACATCCACGTATCGAGTCCAGATTTTTCAACTTTCCGATATCGGCAAGTTATTGTCCTCAGCTCGAAATCGAAAAACGATTTTTCATTATGTGATTGGAGCTGGAGGGGACCCAAAGGTTTCGCGGAAAATTTGATCTCTGTGTGTGTGTGTGTGTGTGTGGGTGTGGATGGGTGGGTGTGGATGGGTGGATCTGTGTGTGGGTGTGTGTATGTGTGTGTGTGTTTGTGTGTGTGTGTGTGTGTGTGTGTGTAAAAATCTCCAAACATTCTCAAATAAAAAAAATTGATTCGCCAAAATTTTGAGTTTTTGATAATTATGAAAAATTGAAAATTTCTTTGGAAATTGGACAAAGTTTTGGAAATTTCCAAAAAATTGCAAATTTTTCAAATTTAGAAAATGATGGAAATTTCGATTTTTTTTTTTTTATAAATTTCGACAATTGTAAATTTGGATATTCCAAAATTTTGGAAAATTAAATTCGTGGGGTATTGAGATATCCCCCCCCCCCCCAATATCTCAATTTTTTTTCTTTTTTTTTCACCTGTCTAGAAGTGCCTTCTGCACCAATTACCTCACTCGACAAATTATTATTGATGACATAACTTGGTTGTATTTTTTCATAAAGACCCAGGACTGAAGTTGTGGCCAAGTAAACAACGACAATAGTATGAGAAAGGGAAACCTAAGTCTCGAGGACATTTTTATTATTCTCATTCGTTCAACAATTTGAGTCCTCGAGGTCCAGCAATATGCCGTTACCTCACCCACACCGAGATATATCTATACACATAACTATATATATATATATATACCGTGTTATCATTAGCAAAATACCCAAGTATAAAAATGAACGAGTCATTCTGCTTTCGTTTTCATCCCGTCTCTATTAATTTTAATATATTCTTACATTTATGACACTGCCAGAGATGACACTCGTGGGCGTCGCCATTTTTTTCCCATTTTTTATTCTCCTCCCACGCTTTTTTTCCAGAACTTGAAAGGTCAGGAGCGCTGTGCTGACCAACGGACATGAATCACAGAATTTTTTCCTCCGAAAAACAAGTAGAAAATCCGTAGCCTCAAACAACTCGAAGTTTGACATTCGATATCTCGAAAAATATTGAATGTGGAGGGTTGAACGGGAGTCCGTTTTAAAGCTTGCAAAATTTCTGATCGAATGAAAAAAAAAGCGTCGATGTAGCTCCCATAGGGGCCGAGTAATATCGAGTGGAACATTTTGAGGTTGGGAGACGCGGTAGAGACTCGCGCTAGGCTATCTTCAAAATTAATCCCGCAAAATGGTTCATTTTTTTTCCAATCTCGGGGCAAATTTTGGCGGCTGTTCGATGAGCTTACGGAGAGCTTTGAAGCTCTGATGTTATCGTATGACCACAAAATTTTGAGGTTAGAATTGATTACCAGTGGTTAAATTTATGGTTTTTTGGTGTTTCCTTTGCAGTGGGCGTGCGGGGGTGACTGGAGTGATGGGATGGGGCCAGAGCCCCATGGAGTTCGGGTAGGCCCGTCTCCGGCCCAGCTCCCCAGCCCCCTCCGCCATCGTAATCGTCACCGATCGTGCAAACGAAGAGGTGGACCACCTCGTACGCGATGGAGGCAGGCAGCGCTCAACAACGTAAGGAGAAGGTACCACGTGTACACAGACCTTGCGCCTTCGATAAGGTAACCCGAAAATTTAATCGGCAAAAATCGCAATGCAAAATGAATATATGTATATAGGTTCTAACCTAAAAATTTTTTTTTCGGTTTTACAGATGGAGGGGCTGGTGCGGAAGATGCAAGACACGGAGAACGGTGTGCCTGTTGGCAGCCAGAAACAATTTCTCACGTCAATACCTTCGGCATTCATGGGTAAGGTTATTAAATTTAATTGCAATTATGTGGCGCAATGGAGGTTATGATTCAATGGGAAATAAATTTGACGGTTTATTTGCTTTTGCCCAGGCTACGATCTCATAGAGTGGCTCATCGACCGACTCTCGATCGACGAAACCGGTATGTGACGTTATATATATATATATATATATATATTTTTTTTAATGCCAATTGGAGAATTTTTTTTTTTTTGAGCGATTTCGGGCTTTACGGTTGGTACACTTGATGTTGCAGAGGCGGTCCACCTAGCCAATCAGCTGTGCCAATACGGTTATTTCTTCCCAGTGAACGACTCGAAAACACTTACTGTCAAGGATGACAGCTCCCTCTATAGATTTCAGGTACGAAAATGTGAAAAATATTTTTCGAATTTTTTTGTAGGTCAAAAATTTGAGATCTGCACAATTTGTAATTATTTTATATATTGCGATGGATTTGCAATTTATTAATTAAACTTTCAGATACCGTATTACTGGCCTTGGCAGCACCGAACACCAGACAACGTCGAGTATGCAATCTACCTTGCCAAACGCACCCTGAGGAACAAACAGCGCCATGCCCTCGAGGAATACGAGATCGTAAGCACTTCTCCTCCTCCCACCCACCCACCCACCCCCTCCCGAGAACTCATCTCATTCACTGCATCGTAAAAATTTCGGTTGCAAATTTATTCACGGATATTAAACGTAAACTGCACAATTTGAAAACGCAATTCAAAATTTGTTTTTCATTTTGCCGCTTGATATCGCGGTAAGGGTCATATGTATAAGACGGCAAATGGTTGCATTCAAAAGCTGGGATGATTTCTGATTAAATGAAAAAAAAAACAGTCCTCTAGCCCTCCTAGAAGCCGAGTTACGCTCAATTTTCAATTTCGACCCTGAGAAACGCGGTAGAGACTCGCGCCAGGCTATCTTTAAATTTTCTCCAATAAAATTCGTGATTTTTTTTCACTGCAGTAATGAATTTGGCTGCATTATAAATGCGTCTACATTGAATGTTGTATTCACTATGTACCCTGTTTGACCCCAGGAATCCCTCAACAGCCTGAGAAAAAATTTAGCCAACAAGTGGGAGTTGATTCAGATGCAGGCGGAGGAGCAAGTGCGTCTATCCAAGGAGCGCAAGAAGGGTGATAAAATTGTTAGTGATTCACAAGAGCGTGCATTTTGGCGGGTCTACAGGCCACCACCTGGATGCCCAAGTAGTCTCGAAGTCGTTCCAGTGCCAACAAGAGCTAGACCAGGCGCCAAGCTTCCCGTCCGCAAAAAGACCCTGAGTGATTTGCAGCGGGAGGTAGGTTATATCCACTAAAGTGTTAGTAGATGTAGCAATGTTGGTAGCCTAAAGTCTGTAGTAAAGCTAGACCGGTAGACCTGAACCTGACAATTCTTCTCCATCTTCAGGTGGAGCTACTGAGAAACAGCTTGACCCGCACCCGAACGAAAGTATCGGTGGCAATTGAGAACCTGAGGACCCACTATGAGACATACCTGGAATACGATCCGATGTCCGTTGCCCCTCAGCCATCCAATCCGTGGCTGACCGACGATCAGTCATACTGGATGCTGAATAGTCCTCTAGTGGACGTGCCAACGGAAAAACGGGTCAAGCGCTGGGGATTGTCCATGGAGGAGCTTATGTTCGACCCTACAGGCTTACTCGAATTCACTAACTACCTGAGGAAAGAGTACAGCCATGAGAACATCAGGTTCTGGTTGGCTGTCAAAGAACTGAGGCACTGCAATCAAGCACACATTTCAGAAAACGTCAGCGAAATTTTTCGGTGAGTTGTCTTAAGCTTCGGTGTTGACGGTTCCATGCGAATTGAGCAGGGATTTGGTTGATGGGGTCTTATCTAGCCTAGTACCGGTTCTTGATGATCATCTCTTGCTGCTAAATCGATGATGGCAATGGTCAGCATCAAGCTACCTAAGCATGAGCGAGACAGCAGGCATCCTGCTGTCTGATAGCAGCACTGCTGATCTAAGATTCCCAAGGCTTCACTCCAACCTTCTTCGTATGTGGCATGGGCTTCGTGCCCAGGAACTCAACTCAGTGAAGGTCATTTATCGATAGCTTCAAAGGCCGTCTGAAAAAATCAAATCCATCACTTGGTTCGTATCGTAAAAATCCGGACAGCTCCAATTTTAGAATGCCCGGAAGAGCTCCTGCAAACATCCAACAACTCTTTCTCTCTCTCTCTCAGAAAACATTGGTCCTATCTGATGAAGAGGTGTCTACAGTGCGCGTCCCCATATTCTGCTGATAAAAAATGTTTTTCTGTGTAACTTAACGAAAGGAAGCTACCAGAAGTCGGATATTATAGACACAATGCCAAAGGAAAGGGCGTCAGGTCGATTAGGTTCTTTGTGCAGTCAATTAGACTGTTCGAGATGAAGTGGATGTGATAAGTCAATATCTGCAGACTTGGATGAGTTCATGTGATTTCTGTTCATTGTGCTAGCCTGATAACACATATTTTCGTCATTCATCCAAAGTTGTGTGAGTTCCTTTTAACCATACGATCGATACTAGCATGATTGAGAAAGTTTGGAAGAAGCACTTCTGCAGTATCTATGAGGAATCCGGAGTTTTCCTGATCTACTAAAATCAATCTTTGTATCAGGCATCGACTGCTTCAAGTTAAAGAAGCAGGAAGTGCTCGCAGTTGAATAGATTCTCTATGCTAGTTAAATTGGTGAAGAGACTTCTGGAGGTGATAGGTGAATACTGACAGACTTGAATAGCTCGGATGGAGTCACGCCACTTGTGCTGATGTCTAATTGTAATTTGTATAGACTTGACCCAGTTGATTCTAGTTGGAAGGTCGATAGTAGCATGCTTTGGAGTGTTCGAAGGTGGTGTTCGGCTATTTGGTGATCGGAGTGTTGAGCTGCTGCATCCGGGTGCTCAGGGATGGGAGCAGCTGTTAGTGGACCGTTGGTTAGATCTAATTCCTTTTCTGATCTTGGTCAGAAGACACCATTGAGTCGACCAACGTTGATAGCTTCTCTGGGAATTAGGTGAAGGTCTTGGAAGCTTCTGGCTGTCTGGATGTCACATCTGCTGTCCCTTCCTTTCAGATCAGCAAGGAGGTCTCTCATTTGGAGCTTGCAGGGTTTCGGGGTTTGCAAGGCAGCATTTGGAGGTTGCAAGCATTGCTGGAGAACCTTCAATGATCTGGGGCAACATTCCGAAAGGTCGATTGGAGATGTTAGGATCGTGCATTGGAGCTGAGGCTTGGAACTAGGAAGCTTCGTTTCGCCTCAGAAGTTATAATTTATTCCCAAGGTACCTCGTGCTCTTCACCCAACCAACATCAATCCTCATTCCTTCAGCGTTTATTACCGCTAAATAATTTTTTTGCTGACTTCTATGAGCACCTTGGGAAATAACTCGCTGTGGTTATAATGGATTACATCGCTTGGGCAGAAATTTTATAGGTTTATACAGGGGGATTAATAAATTTTTTTCTCCACTTTAGGGAATTTTTAGCCCCCGGTGCACCATGTGAAATCAATATTGATGGGAAAACTATGGAGAAGGTACATCAGGAGATGAAGAATCCGAGCAGATTTACATTTGATGCTGCTGCTGAGCATGTCTATACACTTTTATTGAAAAAGGACTGCTATCCTAGGTTTATAAGATCCGATCACTACAGAAATCTACTAGCAGCTGGGGTACAGCCTCTTCAGAAGAAACGGTACGCTGATTACAAATTTTTAGCGGAATTTTGGAAATGGCAAAAGTCCGCAAGGGAAAGATAATGAAATTGTTAATTTTTTTTTCTCTAGATTTTTCAATTTTGGCGGTCAAGCGAAGAAGAAAACAGCGTCAGGCGGTTTGGGCGGTCTGCAGCAGGGCAGCATGGGGGGATCTACGAGTGGCGGTAGACGCCGTGGTAGCGATAGAAGCTTGTCGGGATCAGCTCATGAGCTTGCTGTCTGTGGTATTCGTGATGTGACAACGACACCCAGAGTGCCCCATTCCCACAGTCAATCGAACCTCACCGAGATCCCCTACAGGTGATGATAATTACTATTTTGTCAGAGAAAAATTCACGGTACGACAGATGAGCTAAAGTGACCTGGTCAATTGAGAATTTTCAAGTGTTGCAGTATTTGGTTCATGGGGCTAATTGTTTCGGGGTCTGTAGAGGTAAATGTGCTGATTAACTCTCCTCCCCCTCCCCCTTCCCCTCCCACCCACCGCCAATTTTTATGCCGTTCCTTATGGGTGGTTAGAACGGAAATGTAACAGTGAGTTAAGTCCCCTGGTTGCGGATCTTCGACTACCGGAAGTCCTACCGGATTAAACGTGGGATAAGGGAAAACTGGTCCTAAGGATTTTCTGTTATGCCGGAACCAGAAATTGAGTCGACGTAAGGAAGAAGAGTTCAGGCGAATCAAGACGAAAACACTTGGCAGTTCACATGTGCCCAATGAAGGCGCGTCCACACGAGACGACAGTAGTTTGGAGTCAAGATGGCCCTAATGACGGAGCGTCCACACAAGACGAAAACTGTTAGGTTTGGTTTATGTACAAAATTGTTGATTTTAGTTTGAGTACCTGAAGATGAACGCCCAGAGCATTTGGAACGTTGTACTATCATGGAATGGCGGTAAATGAAATAAATTGGAGTTTTACACGACCGGATATATGGCCCAAACAACTTTATTGATTGAAAACTGTTAGGTCTTGAGATGTTTCTAATGAAGGAGAGTCAACAAAACAAAGCAACAATTAAGACTTACCATAATAATGGTACGATACGTTATTGTCGTAACGTAAAATAAAATGCGATCAGACGAAGCCTAATAAAGGTGATTCCACACAAGCCGGAAGCAATTAGCAAGTCGACATGAGACGGCAAATATTATGAGGCGACACGTGTGTAATAAAGCAGTCTGTCCACTGAGACGTAGATGGTTATTTGTGGAGATCTGCAAATTAGCAGTTGTTGGCAATGAATATGGCTGTATTAATTATCTCGGCAAAGCAGCGTAAACGAACAACGTCCTCAGCCGTATTAAGCGTTGCCCGAGGCTGACCACGTGGAGGTGAGCGTGTCTCGAGCTCCCAGACACTCCATACGGCGGAACATTGATCCAGCGTTGCCAACCCGTGGAGCTCGGTTCATGGTGAGTGGAAGGATGACAACTCCCTCCGTAACACCTACGCTTCTTTCTGCAGAGTTGTCTCAGCAATATTTATTCAACGTAAATACGGGGTTGTAACGGCCATTGCAAACAAATAGTCTGCAACCTCTTGGTGGCAGCACATCACAGCTTTGATCCCAGGGCCTCTACGTGTGTCGAACTTCCAGCGAGGTCTCAGGATGTTGGGGACCAGCCAGAGCGGAGATTAGGGTTACAGGGAGGCTGCAGACTCCTCCCGGAAAATTTCTGCCTCAATCGGAGGCAACTTTAGGGGCGTTGGAGGGGTCGAGGTGGTTACAGACATTTACCTAAAAAAATTCTAAATACTCAAATTTCTGAAAAATCTCAAATGTTGAAATTTTCGAATTTTTCGAAATGCGAATTTTTTTTTGCATTTCTATAAACCAGAAATGCTTTTTTGCAAAAGTCAATAAAATTTATGAGAAAATTAAATGAAAAAAAAAAAAAAAAAAAAATCAAAATTCAAAATTGTAAATAAAAAAAATTACACATTTCAAATACTGAAACACTTGTTAGTTCTCAAATGGAGAGAAAAAAAAAATGTAAAAAAGATGCTCCTGAAAATTGAAAAAAAAAAAAATTGAAATGCGGTAATTTTCAGGGGAGACCTGGCGCGTCTCACTAAGATTCCTTCCAGGCCTAGTCCACGTAGTGTTCAGTAAGTCCTCAATGACAACAAACAAAACAAGAAAAAAAATTGGAATATGTTTCCTAAAGAGTCGTTATCGCTGTACAGTCTTCGTATTTTTGAAATTATTGTGATAGTCTATATGTCATATGGGGCTCTGTGTGCATGACTGTTTCCTAATTGTTAATTAATTTCCCTTCCCACAACTTAAAAAGAATTATCATTAATTCATTAATTTGTTTATTGTTCCCTCTTTGAATTCTTGATGTGCGTTTTGAAATTTTCCCTTCTCTCATTTCCCAAATATTTCCTTAGCAGTTGATGCCCCAGTAATTAAATTCCCTACAAAAAGTGCCTCTTCATATTCTCCCCTAAATTGTTTATTTAACGAGATAACAGCATAATTAGCAAAAACTAAATTCAAATAAATTCAAATATTTTCAGACAACTGTTTCAATTTTTTTTTAAATTTTTGAAAAATAAAAAATCTGACAGCAAAGACAATTAGAAAAAAAATTGCTAAATTATGTGACTGTCTATGACTATTCAAGTAGTTCACCTAAAAAACGTCAAATGTTTTTTTTTCCCAGAATGAAATTTCACATAAAAAATAATTTTTGAAATCAGAAAATATAATACTTATTATATATATATATATATATAAGTTGTCCAACTAGTTCAGGAACCCAACCATACCCGGATGTCATCACCTGGTCACTTGTCGTGTAGCCCAAGACAGTACAAAATTGCTAAAAAAAAAATTGACACTTTCGTGCTTGTCTCCAGGGATGCTGCTCAATCAGATCCATCGACAGTTCGTCCCGTGGACGACGTATGTCCGTGGGACGCAGCACCAGGTCCCAGTATCGAGCCTGACGCAATTGCAGGCACCTCTTCAGGTCTAACTGATCAATCCAACTGGTCCGGCATACACCTACCGCCAGACACAGGTTCTCGTGCCTCCAGAAAGAACTCCTCTCAATTTGACTCCTGCAGTTCATCGTCCGACGTCAGCATAGCCATCGCGGAGGCGTCAGAGCGCTTGAGAAAATCCTGCGGGCTTCAGCATTCGGTGACCATTGCCGGGCCAAATTTGACGAGGAACTACTCGGTTGGTCCGGTGCCCAGGGTCAAATTGGCGGAGACTAGCAGATCTGTGTCGTCCTGCAATTATCCATCGCCTCAGCAAAGTTTCGATATGACTGGAGGACACCTGGCAGGTGCAGTACATCAGGTGAGACTCTTCCTGTTCCTAAGCCTGCTTGATCTTCTTGGTAGCACCATCTTGCAGAGACCTTTTCGGTTTCCATGGGATTCCTATGGGAAGCGACCAGGTGCCTTAAGACACTTTGGTGATCCAGGATGGTGGATTTAACAGAAATATCTCTTGTTCATCTTCAGCTACATCAATTAGAAGTTGCCAAGAGTGTCCCTGAAGAGTCTGAAAATTGGAGTACCGAGGAGAGCGCTTCGGAGTTGGATGATCCCAAGGAGTCGAGGGAATCCAAGGTCCCCGGCATTGCTCCAGTTATCAGCATCTCCACCATTGTTGGAGATGCACCTGATCCTGAAGAGGTCCAGGATGTTCCTGAGATGCACGATGGGATGGAAAAGTCTGAGGCTGATGATAAAAAAGGGGACATTGAGGTGAGAGAGACTGATTCGGGGGAGGAGGCACAAGTTGTGCCTGTATGGGTGCCTGAAGATTCGGAAGGTGAGCCTGATGTGGGGCAAAGTGGGCCGGGCCAACAGCCGCCCGGGGAACGTGACAATAATGTTAATGAAGTTTGCCCATGGGAGGATGAGTAAGTAAATTGGATATAGTGGGGGGAAAGTGGGAGGGAGCGGAAGCTAGATGCGCGCGCATCCGGTGTAACGTTTGTGAAACGATTTTCTTATTTATGATTTTTGACAATTTATATGTGAGGCAAGTTAATGGCGCTATTTGAAAGTACGTGTACGTCAATTTTTTTGGGGCGTTTCGCAAACGTTACATATGTAACGTTAACGAAACGAAGCCAATATCAAGATGAAATTGCTTATGGATTAATTTTTTTTAAATTGTATATATTGAGGGGAAAGGAGGAGGGGGCGCAAGCTGGATGCGCGCGCATCCAGTGTAACGTTTGTGAAACGATTTTCTTATTTATGATTTTTGACAATTTATATGTGAGGCAAGTTAAAGGCGCTATTTGAAATCACGTGTACGTCAATTTTTTTGGGGCGTTTCGCAAACGTTACATATGTAACGTTAACGAAACGAAGCCAATACTAAGGTGGAATTGCTTATGGATTAATTTTTTTTTAATTTTTTCAGGGAAAATTGTAGAGTGGATGCGCCCTATGTAAAGACCTACGCGACCCTAGGATATTTGTAAAAGTTCTAACGAACGGACATCTTTCAAGCGCTAACATGAGAAGTGACGAGATCCGTGTTTATGAGGATGAGTAATTAATTACATTTCATTGTATAAATAAATTTTGCTGCATTTGCTGGTGTCCGGAGGTAATGTCCGGAATTTTTTGGACAGTCTCGAGTGTCAGTTTCGATCGATATAAATCGAAAATACGAAAATTCGATTATTGAGCGAAATTCGATGAAAAAATTTGGCGAATTTTTTCTTACGCAAAATTTGCAATTCGCGATTTTTTTTTTGTTGTGGTCAAAATATTGGTTCGGAAAAATTTTGTGATTCAATAAATACAAATTTTGAGAGTTATGGAATTAATGAAATTATTAAGCCAACTTAAATAATGTAATTAAAATTCTTAAAATTGATTTAATCGTGTTGAAAAAAATGTGATGAAATATTGACGTTATTAAAATCTTTAAAATTATTATAAACAATTAAATTTTAAAAATTCAAAAAATACGTAAATAGGGTCGCTGATGCTTCCGGTGATCTAGGAAAAGGATAGTTTGTTAGTTGAACGTCCAGGTTTTTCAGTTTCTTTTTGGGTTCGGGGAATCGGACAATAATTTGTTTATGGGGAATTTTTTTATTGAGAGGATTTGACTCTAGGTGGACTGTCAATAATGAGCCCATTGACCTCCTCCTTGGGTACCCATCTTCAGTGATTCCCTGACCGGTTGATGAACAATGGTTTGCAATTATTTAAAGCGGGATTAATTAAAGATTTTGAGTTGGAGAATAAAGTTTGAGAAGAACTTGTTTTAAGAAGCCCAAATGTTTGAGGTTTGGAACGTTTTGCAGAGGTCTAAAATGGGGGTCATTGCCAAAATTTCCTGGATTTTAATCTAATTTTTACACTTTCCCAAAATTTTCCGAAATGCAAAAAATGTCGCAAAATTTTCAGAATATACCAAAATTGCTAAAATTTCCCGAAATCTCATAAATTTCCCGAAATTTCATAAATTTCCCGAAATTTCATAAATTTCCCGAAATTTCATATATTTCCCGAAATTTCATAAATTTCCCGAAATTTCATAAATTTCCCAAAATTTCATAAATTTCCCGGAATTTCATAAATTTCCCAAAACTTCATAAATGTCCCAAAATTTCAGAAATTTCCCGGAATTTCATAAATTTTCCGAAATTTCATAAATTTTTCAAAATTTCATAAATGTCCCAAATTTCATAAATTTCCCGAAATTTCATAAATTTTTCGAAATTTCATAAATTTTTCAAAATTTCATAAATGTCCCAAAATTTCATAAATTTCCCGGAACTTCATAAATTCTCCGAAATTTCATAAATTTCCCAAAATTTCATAAATTTCCCAAAATTTCATAAATTTCCCAAAATTTCATAAATTTCCCAAAATTTCATAAATTTCCACAAAATTTCATAAATTTCAAGTCTGTCAAATTTGGACAAGACGCGCAAAAGTGTTCTACTTTTTTGAACCTCAAAAAAAAATTTTTCAGTTTTTTTTCCATTTCACAATTTTTAATATGATAAAAAAATTATGCAATGAATTAAATGACACCTGGACGTAATTAGTTTAGTGGATAAATTGATACCGGCTTTTGTGATAGTAGAATATAGTGAAATCGGTGTCCGTGATAAAAAAAATGTTTATAAACAAAAAAAAAATACTAGTGATTGTTAGTTAACTAAACAAATGAAATAAATCGTTTATTGAATGTTGAAAATTAAATGATTACCAAAATTAGAAAAGATAAAAGAAAAAATCAAACGCAAAAATTGAATCAATCAAATTACTACTTAAGAGAATTGTTTACTAATGTTTAATTAACTGGTGATGGGACCACTTCAGAAACTGCGACTGCCCCGGAGTCTGAAGTTCCCGATCCCAAAAACACGATAAAAATCAATCACTAATTACCAAAAACCAAATAACAAAAAAAAAAAATTCAAAACCTTAAAAACGTCATAAAATGAATTTCTCATTAAAAAAACATTTGTTGTATTTTCGATTAATTTATTTAAACAATTTCTGTCCAATTTATTTTTTAGCAATTTCCATTTTTTTTGTTGACCAATTTTGCCATCAATTTTGACATCAATTTCGGTCATTTTTGCGGATTAAAATGACAAAAAAACTGAAAGCAAATTTGAAAAAAATAGTTTTCCCGCCAAAACTATGGAACGAATGTTTCCTCGAATTTTGTTACGCTCAGATCAATCTCATTGATCAATAAAAAGGGATGATTCTGGTACTCGAGAATGCCTGAGAGTGTCATTTCAAAAAATAAAAAAAAAATTAAAGAAAAATATAAATAAATAACAAGCAGACTCTTAATAATCGTCAGCTCAATTTAAGTCTAGAATGATTTTAATCATAGGAACGTTACAACTAATTATAAATTAACTAATGATAAATTAGGTGTAATGGTGGATAAAAATAAGAAGAAATAAAAAAAAATGTAAGACTTCAATAAAACTGATTTTAATAAATTGATCAATTGATTGGTCATATGATGGATCGATTCATCCACAAATTGTTTGGCCAAATGATTGATCAATTGATTGATCGATTTATTGATCAATTGATTGATCAGTTGATTGATCAGTTGATTGACCAATTGATTGACTAATTGATTGATCAATTGATTGATCGATTTATTGATCAATTGATTGATCAAGAGATTGATCAAGGGGTTGATCAATGGATTGATCAATGGATTGATCAATGGATTGATCAATGGATTGATCAATGGATTGATCAATGGATTGATCAATGGATTGATCAATGGATTGATCAATGGATTGATCAATGGATTGATCAATGGATTGATCAATGGATTGATCAATGGATTGATCAATGGATTGATCAATGGATTTATCAATGGATTGATCAATGGATTGGTCAATTTGTGATCAGTTGATTCATTGATTGATCAATTGATTGATTGATTGATTTTGATGGACGGAAATCGTCAGTTGTGAGTAGGCACTTGATATTACGCATTAGCAGTGACAATTTGTAGATTTAGATCCAGATTTTTAATGCAAAATATTGAAAAAAATGATATTGAACTGTAATTAATAATTGAAGTTGAATATTTGAATTTTGAAGGGTTGAACTAATGGAGATGTTGTTGCTTGGTACCCCTTCATAATGTACTCATTTGGGGAAAACTTGTTAGGGGTTTTTTTTTATTAACAGTTTATGAGGACATTTCAAAATTCATTCTTTTAAAAAAAATTACATCTCGAATTGTGGACAAATTTGTTGAAAATTTGAAGTTTTTCGGAATTTCAGAATTTTTCCAAATTCAATAACAATGAAAACCCCATAAAAATTGCAATGTTGAAAGGGCAATTAAAATAGAAATTTTTGGTGGTTCGTACTCCATGAAAAATAAAACAAATATATAGGCGCAAATTTAGTCGTTTTGATTATTTAAATAATTATGGTGAAACCGGAAGTATGGGGTTGGTGCTGACTTTGAACACTCAATATATTTTTCGATTGGGAATAAATTTACTTGGTTGAGAAACAATTAAGGCTATGTTCATTATGTCGAGCCATCGAATAAACAATAATTAATTAAAAAAACAAATGTGGGGGAAAACGGATATTTATAATTTCATTGGGGGAGTACATTCGAGTTCGATTATGAAGTACCTGAGAAAGACAGAAAGAACAAATAATGTGGGCTTAGTATGTACGCGCAACAGAAGTGAAACTTCAGATCATAGGCCCACAAAAGAACAAGTATTAAAATATGTGAAATTTCAGAAAAGTGGAGGATTTGAAAAATTGAAATTCCACCAAATGTAGGGGATCATACAAAATATGAGAAATTTCATGAAATTTCATCATTTCATGGAGTTTCATAATTTCATAAAATTTAATAATTTCATGGAATTGCATAATTTCATGAAATTTCATAATTTCATGAAATTTCATAATTTCATGAAATTTCATAATTTCATGAAATTTCATAATTTCATGAAATTTCATAATTTCATGAAATTTCATAATTTCATGAAATTTCATAATTTCATGAAATTTCATAATTTCATGAAATTTCATAATTTCATGAAATTTCATTATTTCATGAAATTTCATAATTTCATGAAATTTCATAATTTCATGAAATTTCATAATTTCATGAAATTTCATAATTTTATGGAATTCCATAATTTCATGGAATTTCAGAATTTCATGGAGTTTCATAATTTCATGAAATTTCATAATTTCATGGAATTTCATAATTTCCTGAAATTTCATAATTTCATAAAATTTCATAATTTCATGAAATTTCATAATTTCATGAAATTTCATAAAATTTCAGGGATTTCATCAGGTTTCAGGAAATTTGACAAACATCATGCACTGTCAAAAATTTTCAGAAAAATCAAAATTATACTAAACTGTGAAAATTGTCAGTAATATCAGGTGATATAACACTGATGAAACTGTTAGAAATCTACAAATTTTCAAATCCTCATGGGAAATTTCGCTCCATACGGAGATTGTAATTAAAGTATTGTGTTAGGCCTACGTCGATTGTTTAACGAACTAATTGTAATATACACTCGCTAACTAATTAATTTATCCCTATAAACAATTTCCACTGACTAAACTCATTAATCAGCGGAGTAACGCAATCAGTGACTAATTTAATCGATATTTGAACTAGTTTATCGTCTCGCTTGTGCTCCCATATTTTCCTCATTTATTAATTAAATTTTTGTACGCGAAAAATGACAAAAAAAAAATACAAAAAACATAATAGAGGAAAACAATCGTCCATTACATATTTGATCAATTGAGAAATGTTCAATTAGTTGTTGGACCAAATTTTATTGAATAATTGTGCAATTGAAATAATGCAGTTTCTCAATTATTCAATAAAGTTTTTTTATAATTAACTATTTCATTATTCAAATAGGTGCTGATAATTGCTGTGTGCCTAATGAGTTGAATTTAACAATTTTTAAGGGTTGAAGAAAATTTCACTGAAAAATAAAAAATGGAAATTTTGACCTTGTGACGTTTTGATCAGAATTTTCAGGAAAGGATGGGGCAAAATGGGATGGACATGGTGTCATTGGAAAGGCCGAAAAATTTTACGTCGAATCAAAAAAAAAATTTTTCATTTTGGCCCATTACAACCGAAAAACGAACGTTCCGTCAGAAAAACGGATCTACGTCAGAAGAACGTTTTTACCGATAACTTCTGAACCCCTGGAGGGGAATCAGTTCTGTCCTCCTAAAATCTGGAAATTTTCTTATCTTTCGCATGAACTGAACATCGTTAACGCCCCGTAATTGGTTTTCGAGATAATTAAGTTTGAAAGATTAATTGGGGGGGGGGGGGGGGGGGGGGGGAGGGAAAAATTGGAATAATGTCGTGCAACAGATCAGAAAATTTTACATGCAATGAGAGAACGTCTTATTTCCATTTCTTGAGTGCAAGCGTAGCGTAAAAAAACACTCCGTCAAAAAAACGATACCTACGTCAAAAAAACGTTTTCGACGATAACTTCCCAACGCCTGGGCCAAAATGCGTAATTTTTTTTCCATTCGATGGGGAATTCCTCGTACTTTCCCTTGAGAGAAACACCATCAATTCTCATATTTAGTTATCGAGATATTCGACTTCGAAAAGGGGGCAACTGGTGGGGGCCACGGGGATGACACCGGTGTCATTGGATGGATCAAAAGAAATTGCATCGAATCAAAAAAAAAATTTTCCATTTCGCCTCATTAGTTATGAAGTTACAGAAAAAAAATGATCTGTCCGTCAAAGAAACGGTGCTCCGTCAAAAAAACGTTTTTGTCGATAACTTCTGAACCACTGGGGCAAAACGGATAATTTTTTTTTCAGAATATTGCAAATCTCTTCCTCTTTCCGATGACCTTTCCCCTCTTATCAGTAGCTCCCATGATAACTGACGTTGTAAGCGGGATATCGAGGAACATAGGTTAATAACAAACAACAACAAAAAAAAATCTACCTAAAATCTGTTGTACCAAATTTCCATGAAAAAATGATGACGAAGGATCGATGAAGCATAAATTATTTGCTGCATAAATGTTATTTACACTCGAACAATCGCGAAATGTTGAAAAAAAAATTGAAAATAAAAGTCGAGGAAAAATGTTAAAATGGGCTTTAGTGTATATAGTTTTGTAAAGTGTTATTAGCAACAAAAAGGAGTGAGAAAAATCATGAAAAAAATTATTTAGCAGTCATTAAGTGGAAGTGACGGGTTGTAGGGTCATCTTAGATACAAAAAAAAAATTAAATTAATACGATTTTAACCAGAAAATTAAAGAAAATCAAAGTGAAAGAATTAATTAAACAATGTTATAGAGTATCGAGTGCCCGAAATGAGTATGACACATTGTCTGTTATAAATAGAATTTTAAGAGCAAAAGATATGCCCTCGGAGTGATCGATTGATCGCTCGAAAAAAAATAATTAAGTGGACAAAATCCTAAAATGCGTAATTTAATGAATTACAATTACCAAAGAAAATAATCGATACTTTTTGTTGACTGTGGGTTGTATATAACATACGTTAACGTATAAAAAAAGTGCATAAGTAATTGTAAGCTGTCAAAAAGGAAAAAAATGGGAAAAATAGAATGTCATAATTAAAGAAAATGTGGAAAAATTAAAATTGCGTTTTTTTGGTTTGAAAGGAGGAAACCAATTCAGCTTTATTGGCGCGCATGCGCAGCTGCGTGCGCAGCTCTTATGCGCAGGCCTATTTTCAAAATAATGGAAATTTGAAAATTTTTCAAAAATATTTTTGAAATGTTTCACTTTTTTCAAATTCCAATTTTTTTTGGGAATTCATAAAATTTCAGACGATTTTGAAATTTTTGAAAATTTGAAATTTTTTTTTTCGATTTTTGTTTATTTATTCAGTAAATGACAATTTTAGTTACGTAAATGGAGATAACTTTTTGGAGTTTTTCGGGGGTTAATAACATTGGCAACGATGGGCTGGGCAGTCTGATGGGTACACGAGACACTTGTCCATGCAATAAACGTCGGCTCCTTCTCGTCCCTGTAACTCTCCAATTGCAGTGCATTCCTCCCTGGAAAAATGATAAATGGAAAAATTTATTTCGTTGGAAAAGAAGAGAATTTGAATTTTGGAAATTTAAAAACTTTTTTTTAATTTGAAAACTGCAAAAATTTCAACATTTTCAAAAATTTCAAAAATTTTCAAAATTTCGAAAATTTCGAAAATTTCGAAAATTTCGAAAATTTCGAAAATTTCGAAAATTTCGAAAATTTCGAAAATTTCGAAAATTTCGAAAATTTCGAAAATTTAGAAAATTTCGAAAATTTCCAAAATTTCAAAAATTTCGAAAATTTCGAAAATTTCGAAAATTTCAAAAATTTCAAAACCTTCAAAAAATTCAAAAATTTCAAAGATTTCAAAAATCTAAAAAATTCTAAAAATTGCCAAAAAAAATCAACAATGACAAAGTTTTGAAAATTGAAAAATTTCAAAATTTTGAGCACTCCAATTTAAAAAAGAAAAAAAAAATGGATGAATTTTTGTTTTTGAAAATTTCCAAATGGTTACTCACGGGCAAGTGCAAATATCCTCCGGGCAATGGGGTGGATACCTCAGGCAATTTATTTGGCACCAATTGTCCATCCCAGGTATAAACCTATATAGGCTCCGTGGGACGCACACCTGAGATCTCACTATCAGGGGTAGAACCTGATGAGCAATGGAAAAAATTATTTTCATTTCTATTTCCAAAACAACATAAAAATTCTGAAAAAGCAATGCCAAATTTTGAGTCGGAATGTCTTTTCTTAAGCACGCCTTAGCAATTAAATTTCAATTTTCCCACCTGATTTTCAAATCGGTAGTCCTGGTAGTACAGAATGAAGGGGTTGTCCTGTTGAGCGAATGCTGGAGGGACAGCTCCAGTACTAGTGACGATATTCACATCAGCACAATTTCTGAATGTTTCGGGACGTCCACAACCAACAGCTTCCGTGCCATTTTCACATGTGCCCCACATATTTCCTAGAATTTAATATAATGACATCGTAAAAAATTTCGTGAGATGTGTGTGTGTGTGTGTGAGTGCGTTCATGGACGGTATTGCGTGTGTGGGTAGGTGGGTGGGTGAGTGACTGGCTAGGTGGGTGGGTGACTGGTTAGGTGGGTGGGTGGGTGACCCCAGGTGGGTGGCTAGGGGGGTGGGTGACTAGGGGGGTGGGTGGCTAGAGGGGGTGGGTGGCTAGGGGGGTGGGTGGCAGTAGGCGGGCGGGTGGGTGACAGTAGGTGGGTGGGTGGCTAGGTGGGTGGGTGGGTGGTTAGGTGGGTGGGTGGGTGGTTAGGTGGGTGGGTGGGTGGCTAGGTGGGTGGGTCGGTGGCTAGGTGGGTGGGTGGCTAGGTGGGTGGGTGGCTAGGTGGGTGGGTGGCTAGGTGGGTGGGTGGGTGACAGTAGGTGTAGATGTGTCCATGGGTGCATCGATTGCTGGGAGCGTATGTGTGTGTATGATCTGTATGTGGGTAGAGATGTGTCTGAGGGGGACGTTGCTGTGGGTGGCAGTGGGTGATAAAGAGACAAAGTAGATAAAGTAGAAATTTCCAACAACATTACTTTCAATTCCAGAAACGTCACGCATACTATTTTACCGAGTGTCGTTATACTTTCAGTCTAGGCAGTGCACCCTGTCTTACCAATCGTCAAGAAAATCCAAATTCATAAAAAAAAATTAATTATTTTTGCCTGATTTTTGGAAATTGACTCGCTTCAAAATTTATGAATCTTGCTCCAACGAAAAACAATTTCGATGCATCGAAAAAAAAGCATTGCCGTCAAATCCGAGGCATGCTGTTTTATTGGCTGAAGGTGACTGATAAGATTGCTGATAACTGATAAAATCGGCTCGATTTTTGAAAAGGGACCACTTATTTTGAGGGCCACTTGGTTATCGACTGTAGATAATTGAGAGCAATTTTTTGAGAGACATTTGACTTATTTTTTGGAGAGTGAGCCTCCTTAAGGGCGTCCTTGTACTTTCACTCGACTACAACTTATCATTTGGCGTTGTTATGGGTCATTTGTGGTATTTGGCACTCACCTGTGTAATAATTCCACTGCATAACGCATTGCGAGCATGTGAGGTAGGGAGGCAAAGTGACTTTGTACCGAAAAACCACTTTTTTTTCACTATCCTCCGGAATTATGAATTTCACTTCTTCGGTTCCTGAGAGGTACAGTGGGTACTTATCGAAGCAATCTTGACTTGCTGGCAACCTTGGGTTATTGTTTGGGCATACGTACAGTTCAAAGTGGCCCTGATGATTGGCTGTCAGCTCAATTTCAACATCTATCTCCTGGAATTTGGGGAAAATGGGGGCTTCAATTGTGGGCAGTTGAAATGCTCTGCAATTTTAAAAACTTTTGAAATTTCACCAATTTTGCAACTTAAAATTTTTTTTTTTTAATTTGTTTTTGAAGATTTTGGAACGTGCAAAAAAGAATTTAAAAATTCGAAATTTTGAAAATGACAATTTTTTGACAATTTAAATTTTTCGAAAATTTCAATTTTTTGAAAATTTCAGTTTTTTGAAAATTTCGATTTTTCAAAAATTTCAATTTTTTGAAAATTTGAAATTTTTTGATAATTTCAAGTTTTCGAAAATCTCAATTTTTGAAAATCTCAATTTTTGAAAATTTCGATTTCTCAAAATTTGTATTTTTGAAAATTGCAATTTTTCGAAAATTTCAATTTTTCGAAAATTTCAATTTTTCGAAAATTTCAATTTTTCGAAAATTTCAATTTTTCGAAAATTTCAATTTTTCGAAAATTTCAATTTTTCGAAAATTTCAATTTTTCGAAAATTTCGATTTTTCAAAAATTTCGATTTCTGAAAATTTCAATTTTTTAAATTCCTCTGTAATTTTTAATTGTTCATTCCCATGAAAAAATGGCGCTCTTATGACCTGTCCAGCGGTATAATGGCGTGTTATGGTCCCCTTAGCGAATTCTCCACCAGCCTCATGGGGTCTGGGCTCCAGCAAATGATAAGCGTCACCGCAGATTCCGCACTGGCCCTCATTCTGCACCCACTGGACTATAACACCACAAACAAACAAACAAATTACCAAAAAAATCCAACGCAAATGTATTTTTTTTCGGTACTTGCCGTTACATAATTTTCCCATTCCCTCCAAAGAGTCGAAAGCAAAGTTCATAATCACCTTGTTCAAAATAAATTGCAAGCGACGCAAAAACAATTGCAGAAACAACTAAAACCTGAAGATGAGCGCAACTCGGTTTGAATTTCCCGCGCATTTCTCACCGGCCAACTTCACACGCCTCATTGCCCAATAAGGAAATAGGAGCAGTATTCGCACAATCACCTGCATTGTACCTTACACTTACGATGGAATCCTTTCCATATTTTCTCCTTATTCATTTAATTACCTGCATAGCCCCCACAGAAGAGTTCATTATCGTTGTAATTGACGGGGTTAGGAAATCCGAATCGCCACATGCTGTTCCTGGCAGGTGGATCCATAAGTCGTCCATGGCTATTCACACCAACCACCTTCGCAATTTAAATAATTTTAATTAATCAAGTTAATTGATTAACAATATTGAAAGTTAACGAGTGTCGAATAAATGGAGAAATTATCAGTTTGTCTGTGTACATGCGTGCATGTGTGTGTGTGTGAGTGGGTACGTACGTGGGTGGGTGAGTAGGTGTGTGAGTGGGTGAGTAGGCGAGTGGGTGGGTGGGTGAGTGGGTGAGTGGGTGAGTGGATGGGTGGGTGGGTGAGTGGATGGGTGGGTGGGTGAGTGGATGGGTGGGTGAGTGGATGGGTGGGTGAGTGGGTGGGTGAGCGGGTGGGTGAGTGGGTGGTTGAGTGAGTGGGTGGGTGGTTTGGTGGGTGAGCGGGTGGGTGAGTGGTTGAGTGAGTGGGTGCTTGGGTGGGTCGGTGGGTGAGTGAGTGGGTGCGTGTCTGGGTCGGTGGGTGGGTTGTGTGGATGGGTGGGTGGGTGGGTTGTGTGCGTGGGTGGGTGGGTCGTGTGGGTGGGTGGGTGGGTGGCCGGGTGGCTTGTCTGGGTGAGTGGGTGGGTTGTCTGGGTGTCTGAGTGAGTGAGTGGGTGCTTGGGTGGGTCGGTGGGGTGTACGTGTGTGTACCTATCAAAAACGTTGAACCCCATAATTTCGTCCCTATGGCACCCAAAATTATTTATCATGATTTCAAACACTGGGAAATTTTCCCCACCCTCTGGACAAACTATCTCCAATTTTCTGGCTCTATTACACCGACAAGAATTTGGTAATTTTACCTGCAAGATTAGGTACATCCATCCACTCAGCATCCATCTTCGCTGCATGATGCTGGACCATAGACTGCCTTGAAAAATAATTCGTAGGGCTTTATAAATCGTCGGAAAATCGTAACTAATCATGTTATCTGATGAATTAAGTCACTTCTCGAGGGTTGACATAAATTACAATATCATTAAGGGAATTGATCCAGGAATCTTAATGAGACAAGAGCGTTCACCTTGAAAAATTCATTTTTTTCCCCTTTTCCGGTGCTCAAAGCACAAGTTCATTTTCTTTTGAGGAATTTTAGAAAATTTGAAAATTGAAAAAAAAATTGAAATTACATAATTGCAAAAATGTCAAATTTTTTTTTCTTTTTTTTCCATAACAAATTTGATATTCTAAAAGTGTAAAAAAAAAAGGGAATTGGAAAAATTAATAAAAATTGAAAATCCATTCACATAATTGATTGCAGAGGTTGGTAAGAGCCCTTGACACTTGGTACGTGATTGAAAAATTAAGAGACAATTGCAGAAGCGATTGTGAGCGAAATTCGAAGGTATTTTTTCCGCCATTTTTTGGTTTAAATTTCCGATATTTTTCTATTTATTTTCATCACTTACCTCAGCGATAAATTTTAGAAAATGTGTTTTTTAGTTTTTAGAAAATTACCAATTCTTTGGAAACCAGAAAAAATTTGTTTGTGTTTTTCAATCGATGGAAAAAAAAATGAAATTTTTTTTTCAGGAGATAAAAATTGGCAAACCGAACAAAAAAATCATGAGTTTCGTTTCAAATTTAGTTTTTTTTTTTTCACAAACACTTTTTTGTTTTTCAAATTGCTCGGAGAATTTGGAAAAAAAAAAATTTCGATAAAATCTGTGAGTCAGATGATAATATTCGCAATTTCCCCATTGATTCGTTGATCCTCTTAACTCCTACAGAACAAATTTATTTATGATCTCGTGCGGTCCGGTTTTTTTTACACGACAAACGCCATTAGCATTTTCATGAATTTCGTTGAGTATTCACGATCGAATATAGATGAGATATCATTTTGACTCCGCTGAAGAATTTCTGGCTCACCTTCGTCGAGGTGTTAGACCCCAAATTACAAAAAAAAAAAAAAAAAAAAAAAAAAAAAAAAAAAAAAAAAAATTTAACAATTTCGGATTTGCAAAAAAAAAAAATTCCAATTGTTTTTTCAAAATTTTTAAAAATCGGAAATCCAAAAAAAAATTCAAAAAAATTTTTTTTTTTAGTTCAAGTTTTTTTCTTAATTCCAAATTTTTTTTCTGAAAATTTTTGCTTCAACAATTTTTTTTTTTTACACAAATTTAACACAAATTGTGAATTTATTTAGAATTTTTTTTTTGGCTCAAATAACTTTTTTACGTGATTTACAAAAATTTTGTGAGCAGTGTGTTATCCAAAATATTTTTTATTGCATGCTAAAAATTTATTAACGTTTTTTCCCTGCAAAAAAAAATTGTTTATGGTTTGCAATAATTTTGTTTGATGGATTGAGCAAGATTTTGCCACTAAAAAAATTACAATTTTGGCATGAATGAATTTGTTTTACGATCAAAAAATTATTGCGCGTTTCATCGAAGTGCAATAATTTTTTAATTGATTTTGGGTCGGCCTCATTAAATAAACGGGACGACAGATGAAACTTAAAAGGTGATGCAAAGGCCTTTGCTAACGGTAAACATACGAACCAATAAGTGATTCATTTTTTATTCATACATCATGCGTGTCAACAATAAAAACCGGACCGCAAATTACAATTAAACCCCGAGTGCCCTTTCTATTTTTTCCCTCCTCCGAATTCCCAGCCAAGGACAAATTTCAGAGGCCAATGGCACTCTGCTAATTCCCAAAATTCCCAAAATGCACTCCGGTACAAAAAAATTTCCTCTTTTTCGGCGAAAAAAAAATCGCAAATTTCGACAAGTTGAAAACAAGTTAAAATGAAAATTCTAAGAAATGAGAAATTGCAAAAATTTGGGGGATGTGTAAAAATTGCAAAGGTTGGAATTTGAGAAATTTTGAAATTTTGGAATTTTCAAAATTTTTGAATTTTCTGAATTCAAAAATTTCAAAATTTGCAAACTCCCAAAATTTGAAAAAATTGTAAAATTGAAACTAATTATTTGAAAAAACACATAAAAAAATTATAAAAAAAATAAGTCATGTCCTATGGGGTTTCTATGGGGGTTCTATGGGGTTTCTATGGGGACATTCTATATACTTTTGATAATTCATCTGGGAGTTTTATCGCTCATCTATAGAAGTTTGATGGAACTCCCCCTTCCCCATAAGATTTCTATAGAAATTCTATAGAACTCCCATAAAATTCCAATAAAAAAACATCGGATTATTTTTCATTTCAAATTTTTCTCATTTCATGTTTGCATTTTCTTCATTTTTTGTGTCTGTGCGCACGTCTTTGACGAAATCCTATGGGATTTCCCATAGAATACCCCATAGCATTCTCGAAAAACTGTTATGGGGAATTACATAAAATTTTCTATAGGACATTCTACAGGACTTTTCCAATTTCATAAGAAATCTCCACAATTTCAGCCCATAGAAATTGTCTCAATTACCCATGGCATTTCTATGGGGATTCCCGAAAATTTCTATAGACAGCAAAATGAAGATGTAAGGAGCCCATACAACTTATGTCACAGAAAAATCTTTATTTTAATTCCAAAAAACCATTACGAAAAAATTCTATGGGGTTTTTATGGCGCCCCATGGGATCCCATGGAATTTTTCATATTCAACATTCCATATATTGAGCCCAAAACGATCTCAATGTTCAATAAAATTTCCATAAAAACACATTTTCCCATAGAAATTCCATGGGACTTTTATGGTGTCCCATGGGATTTTTTATATTCAATATTCCATATATTGGGTCTAAACAGCCCCAATGCTCAATAAAATTCCCATAAAAATGCCATACAAATCATACACATTTTCCCATAGAAATTCTATGGGACTTTTATGGGGTCCCATGGGATCCCATGGAATTTTTCATATTCAATATTCCATGTATTGGGCCTTAAAGGATCCCAATGTTCAATCAAATTCCCATAGAAATCCTTTAGAAATCACGCACATTTTCCCATAGAAATTCTATGGGACTTTTTGTCCACGTATTTTTTTTTTTACATATAAAATTTACTCGCACTTCGGTGGAGATTTTTCCGCGAATAAATTTTATCGGAAATTAGTTTGCAAGCACTTACTCACCTGTACGTGACAATATTCTTCTCGCCAAACCCCAAAAAGTTTATGGGGAACGTACGTGTTGCGCGTCCGGGCGAAGGCGCGGGAACTTCCGAACTGGCGCGTGTGTGCAGTTACCATTGAGTTCGAGTGCCACTGGTTCCCCCGAAAAAAAAAAGAAAAAAAAAAGAACAAGACAATGATCCGACCACTGGGTGAGGTCGCGAACGGGTTTTTTTTATGTCTTTTTGCAGTCTTTCCCTGCGATTTAGGCAGTTTTAAGGATTCCCGATATCTCAACATTTCCGAGAATTTTGGAAATTTTTACCGCTTTGGAAATTTTGGAAATTTTTGAAGTCCGATTGATTTTTTATGGCTACTGGTTCTCGATATAAAAAATTGGGATTTTGGAAAGATTGGAAATTTCCGAAATTTTTGGAAATTTCCGAAACTTTTGGAAATTTCCGTCATTTTTCATTTTTTGGAAATTTTCGATTTTTTTTTTTTTTTTTGGAGCGGGTGGGTAAGTGTACCATTGACCCCCCCCCCCCCCCCCCCCCAATAGAAACCAATGGTCCAGGTCCAGGGAGGCTGCGAATGATTTTTATCTCCCTAATTAGGGATTTTAATCATTTTTCAAAATTTTTGAAAACTTGGACATTTTGAAAAAAATTTTTGACAATCCAAATTTTTTGAGAATTTTGGATTTCAATAAATTTTTCTCAAGATTTTTTCCAGAGCTATTTTTTGCGGCGTTTTTTTTGTGAGAAATGCGCTTGAATGGGTTTTAGTTGGGGTAACGCCAGGAGGAGTGAAAAGAATACTGAATAGGTGGATAGGACGTGAGCAAAGTTACGGACTAGAGCAATGGAAATTTTCTTTCTAGTAGGAGAGTGAAGAATTCGCCGAGTGGTGGGGCAAAATGGTGGGTTGGTTTCTCAATCTTTCTTATGCAAAAAAAAAATTATGTGATAAATAAAATTTGGTTAATTTTTATTTCAATTTTGCAGACTCAATACATTCGCCAATTTTATTTTCTCAAATGAATGTGTGTGTGTGTGGGTGTGTCTGCAGAAATTGTTATTGAATCCCTAGGGCACTGAAGACCTAACGATTTTTTATTTCGAAAAAATGGCCTTAAAAAAATGAAATTTCAATTTTTATTAGAAATTTTTCAAAATTTCCGAAATTAGTGAAAGTTTTTTTCAAAATTCCAAAATGCGGAAATTTTGAGAAAAAAATTGGAGAAAGTGAAGAAAAAATGAAAATCCCGACAAAATTAAATTTTCCAAAAATTGAAATTTTTTTGAACTTCCAAATTTTTTTTTCCATTTTTTTGTCTGCAATTTTTGTTTGAGATCTTTTTCTCTTTCACCGTCTGATGGTAAAAATTGGGATTCCCCGTCGGTAATTTATCATTTTCAAATTTTTTGAATTTTTGTGGGCAATTTTTGATTTTCCAAAAATAGATTTTTTTTGGGGGCAATTTTTAAAAAAATCCGGTCTCTTTGGTTTATTTTGATTATTCAATTTTTTTCAGTGTACCGAAAAATTGTTGATGGGATCAGCGCATGCGCGTAGAACTACCGCGCAATAGCCGGTCAATCGAACTTGGTGCCTGGTGCAGTATCTAGCGATACAATAGTGGCGCGGTGAGTGGGTTGGCGGGCGGGTGGGTGGGTGGGTGGGTGGGGGGGGGGGGGGGGGGGGGAGGGGCTACCCGGGAGGGGGAAAAATTTAATTCTCCCTCACGAAAGAGCAGAATCTCTACTTCACGCCATTAATACATTAAAAGTCCTATCTTACCTCCGCCGTGCACTTGGAAAGTAAAGAAATTCGGAAAAATGGGAAAAAATTTCATTTGAAATCGGAATTTTTTTTTTGAAAATTTGACAAATTTCTGAGGATAAAAAAAACCAGGAAAATTTGGAAAAAATGGGAAAATTGGAAAATTTCGAAAATTTCAAAAATTGAACCAAAATTGCACAAATTTTCAAAAATTCTGTTTTTTTTTGGAAATTTCCCGGTTTTTCAAAAAATTATTATAAGAAATTTTAGTGATTTCACTGTTTTTTTTTCATTTTGGAAATTTATAAAAGTTTCGAAATTGCAATATATATATATATATATGCTTTTTTTTATTGTGAAAGTGAATTTTAGAATCGTAAAATAGTGCACAAAAATTATGATTTTTTCATCATCAGAGTTGTTGTGATTATTGTTATCTAATTAGGGCGAAATTATTCCCCCATTATTTCCATTGAACAATTTGGCATTAACCCTCCGGCACGCGACGCGAAATTGGAACGAGTGTTATATGTATGGAGTGATCACAACGCTTGATATCCCTGCGCTTATAAATAATTTTTCAATTGCATAATTTCACAATCGGTTCAATTACCCATCGGTGCACAAAATTTATTTAAAAATACGCATTTTCGTTTATACTTGATTGAAAATCACGAAAATTTCCAAGAGATCCGAATGGGAATTCAAAAAAAGCAAAATTTTCAGAAATGTCCAAATTCCAAAAATTTCCGAAATATTTCCAAAAATTTCCGAAATATTTCCGAAATATTCCCAAAATTTCCAAAATTTCTAAAATTTCCAAAATTCCCCTAATTTCCAAAAGTTTCGGAAATATTTCCAAAAAATTCCGAAAATTTTCAAAAATTTACAAAAATTTTCAAAAATTTCCGAAAAATTTCCGGAAAATTTGCAAAATTTCCAAATTCTTATCGTTGAACTGAATTTAAAAATGGGACTACAAAAAAATTTTCAAAAATTTTTTTTTCCATTTTTCTGAGTTTGTTCTAAATTTATCCCAATTTATTTTTCTCTGCTATTTATTTTAATATCATTGAACATGATTTCTCACGAGCCTGCGCTAGTTATATCGATTGCGCCGTGTCGTCCTCTCGAGTGAGAGCGTGACACACGCGAGACACGATAGCAAGGCCCCAGCGGGGAAAAAAAGTGTGGAGCGGAGGGAGAGTAACAAAGATGCAAAAAGGGTGAAAAAAGAAGTTTAGGGCTTTTTTAAGCCGCGACTTACTGATTCTTATCCGCATTATTATTTTCAAAGAAATGACCATTGTAAAAATTAAAAAAAAAAAATTGAAAATTTCGGAAATTAAAAATTTCGAAATTTCCAAAATAAAAAAAATTTTGATAACTCCAAAATTAGGAAAATCCAAAAATTTGGAAGTTTCAGAAATTTTAAAAATATCAAAAATTTTAAAAATTTCGAAAATTTTGAAAATTTTGAAGATTTTGAAAATTTTAAAAATTTCAAAAATTTTGAAAATTTTGATAATTTTAAAAATTTTGAAAATTTCAAAAATTTTGAAAATTTTGAAAATTTCAAAAATTTTGAAAATTTTGAAAATTTTGGAATTTTTTTGAAATTTTGAAAATTTTGAAAATTTTGAAAATTTTGAAAATTTTGAAAAATTGAAAAATTGAAAAAATAAAAGAATAAAAAAATTAAAAATTTGGAAAATTTGTAAAATTTTCATTTCCCAAAATTTTCGAAATTTTAATAGGATGGGGAAGACATAGGAAAAAAAAGTTCGACACCAGAAATGCTTCAAATAATTCTTTTATTTCTCTCATTTTCCATTTTTCATTCTTCCTCAAAATCACAACAATAATTGAATTTGCACAATCGATTTATCTAAAACGCATAATCACTCAACGGAAAATAAATTACTCCATACAAACGGGATTGTTTAAAATTCATAAAATTCGATAGAAATGGTACGGGAATCCTCCATTTTTTTCATAATCTTCTATCAACTTTTCGTTTAATCTACGTGGATTATTCAAGAGCAAAGTTTTAAAAAGCGATTTCAATTTTATTAGATTTCATTTCGTATTTCGCGTTAGTACACATATATTTCAGTAAATTTCAATGAATCTCTCAGTAATACTTAATATTCATTATTCAGTTAATTGTTTATTCATTCAATACAAAAATAATAAAAACCGAATCAATGAATTCGCATTTTTATTTCTGATTTTTTTCTTTTTTACTTTTGTATTTATTATGCATTTATGATCTTGGGTGAATTAAGGGAGCTCATGACCAAAAACAAACTCAATTTGCAAAAAGTTTTTGTTTCATTTTTTAAACGAATCAGATTTTTTCAAATTTTCAAAATCTTCAATTTGCGAAATTTTCAATTTCCCACAATTTTCAATTTTTCAAAATTTCCAGAATTTTCAAAATTTTTCAAATGTTTCGAATTTTTCAAATTTTCAAATTTTTCAAATTTTCAAATTTTTCAAATTTTTCAAATTTTCAAATTTTCAAATCTTCAAAATTTTCAAAATTTTCAAAATCTTCAAAATTTTCAAAATTTTCAAGATTTTCAAAATTTTCAAAATTTTCAAAATTTTCAAAATTTTCAAAATTTTCGAAATTTTCGAAATTTTCAAAATTTTCGAAATTTTCGAAATTTTCGAAATTTTCAAAATTTTCAAAATTTTCACAATTTTCAAAATTGTCAAAATTTTCAAAATTTTCAAAATTTTCAAAATTTTCAAAATTTTCAAATTCTTTAAATTCTTTAAATTAAAAAATAAAAATTAAAAGTTGAAAAAAAAATATTTTGGAACATGAAACTTTTTTTTTGGTCTCGAACTCACTTAAGCGTGAAATAAAATTGTTGTTTATCGCGTCGTGCATTTTTGGTAATGAAGTTTAATGAGACTAGAGATCCTATGCTTAAAATACTGTCTGTTCCACGCACTCCCTTAATAATTCTTAATCATCATTCTTTCTCATCCTCATTTTTAGTATTTTTACAATATAATTTTAATAAAACTTTCACGTTTTCAATATATCCTTGTATATATAATATATAGTATATGAAATATCTATATATACGGTAAAAGTGTAATAAATTATTAATATCGGTTTGTCATTCATTATTTATGCACTTTCTTTCGTTTTCCATTATTTATTTGTGTGTTTCATTGTTTTTTGCGGCTTTACTTTAACCATTTTTGCGCTTGAGGGACTGAATTTTGCGGAATGGGGATTTGAAAATGGCGCCATTTCATAGTTTTTCAAATTTTTAAAAGTTGGAACATTTCGAATTCCTGGAATTTTTTGCAATTTTACAAATTCAATTTTTTCCAAAGTTCTAGAATTTTTGAAATTAAAAAAGTTTTTTTTTTGCATTTTTTGGAAGGGGTTGAGATTTTTCAAAAATTTTCCAAAATTTTTCAAACTTCCCAAAAGTTTCAAAAATTTTTCGAATGTTCCAAAATTTTCAAAATTTCCCAAATTTCTCAAAATTCTCCAAAAATCTCCCGAATTTCTAAATTGGACGAACATTAAAAGTTTGTCAAATTGAAAATTTCGAAAAATTTTTTTTGGCATTTTTCAAAAAATTGTCTCGCAAAATTTTCGATCAACAACAAAAAAATAAAACTCAAATGATGTCATTTTCGATCCCCATCCCGAGTATTGCACATGTGTTAATTTTGATATAGACCTCATTCGCAAAAAAAAACAATGATGTTCCTGCCATCATCAATTACCCCTAATGATATGTACCAGTGTTGAACTATTAAACGTTTGATGCCACTCGGCTATTCCTATATATGCACAAAATTATTCCCTATAAAAAACATTCAAATTACCCCAACATTTGAATTAAAAAATTTTCATTGTACATTTTCATCAGTTATTAATAAATAACTCCGCAAATGTCCGTGGGACAAAATTGCTAAGAAGGTGACGTAGAGCAATTACAATTGCATTATTTAAAAATTGTCAATTTTGTTATTAACACTGACTGTACCTAAAGCATCGCAAAAGCATTCAATTTTAAATATTCCAATGGAAAAATCTAATTATTTATAATATTATTTTCCCCATTGCCATTATTTTTTTTCTAAAAATTTTAGATAATTTTCATTGGCTCAGATCACGATTTCAACATTGATTTTTTTTTTATAATTAATGAATTCAAAATGATATGCATTTATTTTGTGGTTTAGGCAACTCGAATACGAGCGCCAAATGACAAATGTCCAACCTTAAAATACTCTAGTAAATAATTTTTTATCTTTCACCTCAAGTCAGGCAATTGTTGATATGTATCGTTTTAGCGTGGCATTATGATCGATCTTAAAACGAGGTTAAAATACTTATGAATTATTATTACAACTTAGTTACACCTAGAATACCTTAGATTAGATAAATAAATTCATTTAATCATGTACAATCACATCCGTTCACTCGTAGGACCCACTCCCATAACCTTTCCTGAATGATTATTTTGATGGAGCTCAATGAGATGAGAAGAATTTTTTTTTAATGAATGGGAGTGAAATCATCGTCAAATCATTGAAAAAAAAAATATAAATCATGTAGCAAATTTATATCGACGAGATAAAAATTGGGAGAATTTCGTTTTTCAGATCTCGAAGAAATGTGAATAATCAATATCTCGGGTTTGACTGAACATTCTGATGTTTTTTAAATTGGTAATCATTCCTCATGATGTGCTCTAATGATTTTTCGTATGTACAAATGTTCAGGGTTGTTCACTCCTAGGGCACGCTGCCATAACCTCCATTGAACGCTCATTTTGATGGAGCTCAATATGATCGAAAAAATAAAATGGGATTTAAATCAGTGTCAACAGAAAGTTGAAGGGCATATCACCTTGGAGCGTTGCTTTAGCGATGACAAGAAAAATGGGAAATATTCGCTTTTCCTTCGACTCGGGAAACAGTGTGAATAATTGGTATCTCCGTTATGAGTAGGAGTTTTGATTAACTTTAAGATAGGGATCATTCCTCATAATGGCCTCTAATGATTTTTTTATATAGAGAAATGATCAGGTTTGTTCACTCGTAAGACATCCCCATAGCCTTTACCGAACCTCGTTCGAATGCGCGGTCGATGAAACCAAAGACGCAAAACTTCACGTCGAAGTTGCGAGGGGATGTGAATAATAGATATCTCCAATTTCATTCAAAGTTCTAATATTTAAAGAATTGCGGGCCATTTTTCGTTGAGTATTCTAATGCTTTCTCCTATAGTATTCTCTTAACCCTATTGACAATCACCAAATGTGAATAATCTATATCTTCGGTCTCAGTGAACTTCCCGATGTTTTCAAAATTGTTCGTCATTCCACGTAAATTATCTTAATGATTTTTCATATCGACAGAAATCAATATCAATAAACTTTTGTTTTTTTAAACCATAACGAGCGATCAAACAATTTCACTCTTTTAAGCGAGCAATGAATATTTCAGCGAAGCTCCTGACAGTTTTACATTTATAGCGACTGCTGGTACCAACTTTTAATGATTTCCACCGATGCAAAACAGTTTTTAAAAATGAAGATGCTTTTGTAGTAACGGAGAACTTCTGAAATAGAGGATGTAAGGAAATCCTATCAGCAATTGGAGATGTTCATAAAAATGAATACCTCGGAATATTTGGCATCATATTCGCCATATGATATTTAACACCTCATTGCAAAGATCCTCTCACAGAAATCCTTCAAGTTTATGTACATCTAGCACCTGTGGAAAACTCCGGTGTAAGTTACCATCTCCCAAAAACGTTAATATCCCCGCAATTAAAATTCTCAAATAGTCCAAAAGTGGTGACTACAATTTGATGCCGCTCCAATGATTAATCACATATTGAACACTAATTACTGCAAATAAGAGCCCTCCACACTCAAAGATAACTTCAAAGAAGAAGCTTCAGTTTTTCGGGAGAGGTTAAGAGAACGTTGCATGTCATAATAACCTAATTTCGCAAAAGAAAAAACTCGAAAACTCCACTTCTCTCTTTCCTCGGAAGTGAAAAAAGAATGTGAATAATGAATATTTCCGAGTCCAGCTCAATTTATGAATCTTTCTCAACGTAATAGTTCCTACTTTCAAAATCCTCAAATGAATTACTACATGTTGAAAATCAATTACTGTAAATTAAAAGTTTGTAATGTAATCTTGATACAATAAAATTGTTCAGTTTGAAAATTCCAAAAGAAATTTCAATGTTTTCTAGAAAATTAAAATCCTTAGCCAGTACATTGCATGCCAGACGCGCATAACCTCAATTTCTCTTCCTACGGAAAAATGTGAATAATCAATATTGACGACCCCAGGAATATTTCTGAAGTTTTTCAATGTGATTTCAGCTGGTATCAGACCCCTCTAATGACTTCTCGCATTCTGGATCCCAATGACTAAAAATTGACAAAAAATAAAACCTTCTTGCTAGAATAAACATCATGAACAGGATCATGAATCACATTGAACATAATCTTTCAAAATCCTGTCAAACGTAAACTTTAAAAGAGGAATTTCAATCTCTCCCGGTGAATTAAAAGCCCCAGTGCACTACATTATCCACCGACATAACCTCATTCCTCCGCAAAAAAAATTCCGAGGAATTTCACTCTTTTCATCCGCTAGCTTTCACCCCTCTCTGGACTCGTGATTGTCGCCGGCGGCATCGCACGCTAAATAAATCAGTGGGTGTTCTCGTGGGACACCAGAACAGACACTGTATACATACATACCCCCTTCCATCAACCCCTCCACCGCCACCCCCACCTTCCCCCCTGACTTTACTGCACTCAGAAAACTTCTACCCTCAAGCTTTTTCTTTGTGATTTTATTCCTTCCTACCATTCCGCCCCCTTCCCATTGTTTCATTTTTCGAATCATCTAAGAATGCTCCAAGGTGGGAATAAAATGTAGCAATAACACCAGCGCCAGTATGGAAACAAGGCAAATAAGAAATAAATATTTTAACTTATGGTCTATGATATGCAGTTGATTCATTCTGTAATTTCATCTACTTGCTTGGAATTCTTGTACACGATATTCAGTCATTCACACATTTTCGATGATCAATTCTGTTTGTTTTGGGTAAATGCATCACAGAGGTCGCTATGTTGTTGACTCGGTTTATTTGGTGCATCATACGGCCACACGCAATTTGATTTACTGCAGCTTAATAGAGAGGAATTATGGTGGCCGGAGGCGTCTTGGTTGTTTGGAAATTTCGAACACAAAGGGAAATTATCAGTTCTTAGGACATTTTCGATCGTTGATCATATTCCATCACCTGGGGATTTGATGAAAGTGGTGAAAATGTCGAAATTATCACCGTACTTGAAATGTGAATAATCAATATCTGCTTATCCAATTAAATTTATAACTTATTTTGCAGTGGTAATCACCCATTTCGAGGTTTTCTAATGACTTTGTGTGTACAGAAAGCGGTTCCGAAAAATGACAATTTTGTAGAACTCAATGAAGAATTTCGGAAATGGGAAATAGTAAAAAGTCCAAGGCATCGGCTTTTTCCACAACAGAACATCTAATTTCTCCGAATACACCTCTAGCGATGGTAAGGAACCCCTACTCCAAGTTTTGAAAACATTGAGAATCTCTCTTGTCGAAATTGTGAATAATCAATATCTCCGAGACCAACAAAATTATTGATGTGTTCCAAACTGATATTGAGTCTTCCAATAATGCTCTAATGACTTTTCACACACCTAAAGACTATCACCAAATATTGAGCCATTTTATGAATATTCAACTTTTAAAATGGAATATTTCAGAATGCTATGAGCAACCGCAGGTGTAAGAGCAAAATGAATACCGTGAGATTTTTTTTCATCATCCCAGTAAACCGCAACATTAATGATACTTTTCCGGACTTGAAGATTACGTAATTTGTCTAGGTTGTATATAAATACCATCCAGAAGGTAAAGATATTGCCAGTTTTCCAAGACGCTCAGCTACCAGTGTTGGATAAAGAAAAGGAGGTTGCCTCCGCTGAAGAGAGAGAGGAAAAAAAACCAAGAAGAATGGAAATAAAAAGACAGTGAAAAGAGGGTTGGTTGAGGGTGGTGGTGGGGGGGGGGGGGGTTAAAAAAGAGAAGTGGCGAAGAGGCGAAGATGCACGCGAGGTGAACACCAGTAAGAAGGGAAGAGAAAAGATATATACAAAAGAAACGAAGAAGAATGGGCTATGATGCGATAGTGTGCCAGGTAGATGCTAGCAGGTCGTTTGTACAAGCCCCACCCCCCTCCCCCCCTCCCCCACCATCTTTTCTCTTCAGTATTACATTTTTACGTTCTAGATTGGAGAAAATGAATGAAGTCGAAAGCAAAGATCAGCTTCTTTTTATTATTCATTAACCTCCTAATGGAACTCATTTCACTTCCGGCAGGTGGCTTGATAATTGCATTTTTCTGTCAACTCCCGTCCTATCCACTAATTGACCCCCTTCCCCCCATCTCATCAACGCAAACAACCCAGCTAAATGAATAGTGTGAGCTTTTACATAACCAAATTAGTGTATATTGACTCGGTAGGGAAAAAAAGAAAGACAGTGAGATATGCGACAAGATAAATTTGTCATGGCTAACAAGCGCCGACGTAAAAATCGATATTGCCATGTCCAAACCGTTCGTCATAGTCGTGAGAAATAACTTTGGTCCTATGTCGGCTTGAATTGTGCCCTAGTCCGGACTCATGTATCCCGCTGTGTGTGTGAGGAAGAGAGGATGGTTGAATTGTGACACAAGTGATGGACGTCAAAAGCTCAAGGGGGTAGGTTGTATATCATGGGGAATCGGAATGAGTTGAATGAAATTGTGGATGAAAATACCTCTCTCTATATATATTCCAAGTTGATGCGAGTTGGCATATCAACTATGTGTCAAATTATGCTGCTGGACGGTCGCCATTTAATTTAGCCCCCAAAGAAGGGCAAGCGTCCAGAAGAGCAATTGAATGACAGTAATTGAATGCCTTTACGTTAACGCTTCTAAGATCGGATGAGATGCATCAACCTATTGATTTTCAATGGCAACCAAACAAGATAATCAGTAGCATTGAACCTAATGCCGAGACAAAAGGATCTACCTCAATACCATAGTCGATTAATTAAATAATGATAGAGCACCTTAGAATATGCCGATGTGGCTTGCCACACGTTCACACACACATACACATAGATCCGGCAAAGTGCTGAGCGGCTTAATGTATACGTAGAGGGATAAAAGCTAGAGTGCATCCACGTGTTCATGAGATTTGAGGGGAATAAGAGGCGAAAACTGGTATGCCAGAAGGTGAAATGGAAGCGATAAGGGTGCATCGATGAATCCGCCATGATGGATTCATGAGAGCTCCAGGCCTCCCCATCATCAAGTTGTGTTTTAGGGTGGGCATAACAAGTGGGTCAGATAAATGGTAGGAAAGTTTGCATTGGCTGTCCTCGTGGATCATTCAGATCTGTGGTTCAAATGAGCAGTAGTTTGCAAAATCCTTTAATGGAGGGGACTCCCAAAGTACTCGTCAAGTTGTGACTGATTCTGCTCAACGCAATTAATTTTTTTTTAATATTCACACATCGTGAATAAGCTAATGTGGGCCAAGTGATCGACCAACGACCACGGATTCAATTGATGTTGGAAGGTTTCGGTCATATGAAATGGAAATGGGGTCCACCGAGCCTTTCTGGTGGGAAGTATCATCCACCTTCTGTTTCGTATGATACTGAATTCGATTCTTATTTACGAAGATGACGTCCGAATTAGGTTGCAGAATACCTCAGGGGTACTCATTAGTAGATATGGAGAGCAGTGTCCAGTAGGAGCAGTCTAAAATGACATGGTACGACTCCCTTTGACGTCAGTTGGGTGAAGTCCGCTCCGCCAGACTGTCCGTCTTGGGGCAAAATCATAGGGTGAAGAATGAATCGTGATTTTATAAAATGGCGATATGAAAATTAGTTTCGCGTATTTGGCACGCAACACCTTCCTCCATCAAAATTCCGTGACAATCGATGACAAAATGTCTCAATTAACGGATCAGTAGCATTTGTCGGAATGTATAATAGATGGAAAACGATCAACGTTTGACAAGACACCCAAGAGCTAACTCAATCCCAGGACAAGATCAAACAAGGGACCTCTGGATGCATTTGTGAGATTACAACGAGCGTTAGTAACGCAGTTGAAATAACAGTCTATATATTCAACACTCTCGTGGTAGGTGTATATGTATAGTTGGATGGTAAGAGATTCAGCCCAGGGGTTTATCCTTAATTCATTTGAGGAGTGAAGCCCTTCGAGGTTATCATTTTGGATACAGAATATCATCGAAAATTTATTCATGGTAAAGGACAAACATCCAATTGGATTTTCCCGTGATGTCTATTTTACAGTATGAGCTGGTGATCACAGAATAATCTTATTTACTGACTTGTGTCTGGCGCAGAAGAAGAAGATTCGGAATTGGCGGAGCACCTCGAAGATGAATTGAGAACCATAGTTCACAATCCGGCTTCTCAAATCCGGAAGCTTTTGCTTCTGTGAGCTTCTTGTGCTCAAATATTTAGAGGGGCCTTTCAAATATTACGTCATACGGTCGAGGGGAGGGGGCGGTTCTGAATTTTGTGACGGTTCGTGACGAAGGAGGTCTCAAATGTCCAAACAACGCGTGACGTAACATTTAAATACCCCCTGAGCTGGCATCAGCTATATTCAGATAGGTTAAATATTCGTGGTGTTGGCTGCCAAAGCCAGTAAATAAAGCACCGTAAATCTTCGGGCTACCAAACAAACCCCTCCTAACATGACTGAAGTTTGTTTGTAAACACGTGCTGCGGTGACTACAGAGGCGTCAAGTCCTCACCTTTGTGTGCAGAATTATTTGTCAACACGTATCTATCAAGCGGTGGGTAGCGCCATCGATAGTTAGACACAGAAGATGTTTGACGAGCAGCGGTCAACGAGAACCTACCCCACCACTCTCAGTTGACACACAATCGATGGCCCTTTACTCACAACGGACGCGAATGGGTGTTGGCCATTACGGTGATGTTCACCCAATAATCAATCAATTGGCTAAACAAATCTGGCTTGGTGATAAAAAAAAATCGCAATATGAACGGAAAATTGGTGAGGAGAGTGCTCATGCTGCAAGCAGACGCCTATTGGATGTTTGCCGTTCATCCTCACTCAGACAATCCAAACAAAACACATCAATTAACGATATATAACAACTTCCAATGTGGATTTATAAAAATATTAAATCTCTTAATATCAACTATCAATGCTAGGATATGTATTAGTTGCTATCGAGTCAAGGACCAGGATGATCCACCAGCCTCAATCCTCCCCTATCATCATCACTCCTCAGGCCAGCCCAGATCCTCACCAACTAGCTCATAGAACCTCTGATTATGTTCATTGAAAAATTTTCTCAATTTAGTGACAACAATTGGACTGACACGTGGATGTCTTCTACCTTTGCTCTCCCTCAAGCATTTCTCTGATGTCTCATTTCGCAGACAGTAGAAGCCCTTGGTATGATTGAAATAAAAATTGTGCCTACCAATTTTTGCCTCAATACCGAGAAAATTTTCAATTCTACGCAATTGGGGTACTGGATCTTCAATTAATTGATCACCATTAACAACAAGTATTTGCTCACGTGAAAATACTTCTAACCATCGATGCATGTAATTATGATAAAGGGATATTGCTATTGGACGATATGACTCATTGATAGTGCCATCGGGACGTATGACAAGCTCTTCGAAACTACGTTGTGGCTGTTGCGGTGGCTTTTGACTACCCTCAACCGTTGTTGCTGTTGATGCCACTGTTGCAGCGTGTGTACGCAGTTGGGTATAGTCAGATATTGCACGTGTCACTGGTTCACGTACGATCAGCAGTAGTTTGACACTTGAATTCATTGCACGAATGCGCTCTGGTACCTTTTAGGGAGGATACGTTTTCAGTTTGAATTCGTAACTACGTGATTTGCATAGTTAACGGTGAATGATTTTGGGGGAGCGGTTGTGTGGTTACGCAAAGATTTTGCGACATGAATGGAAGAGGTAGCGATCTGATGTAATACATTTGTATTTGTTCTGACCGCTGGTTGTTTATTATTGATTGATTTGGCTTTCTCGGTCCCTACCTCAGGCATTGTGAGGTTTTCCTATATAGACATACTTGAAGACTACCCCTTTTTTCAAAGAATCCTGAGAGAGAATTGCTTTTGCGCAATTTTTTGCTCCCAGTTTTTTTGGTGGTGACAAAGAAACATTCGGAAAGAAGGAATGTTCGAATCGATCGACCGGGATTCCAACCCGGTGGTTGCTTTGGACCGCTAAGCTATCAGATCTGATGTAATGCATGAGCTACATGATCTATTGGTTCCATGTAATATTATCACTGCGACAAAATATTCGGCACAAAAATAATCTACGATACTATAGCCTCCTTCGGGCTCCCACATTCAGGTGCGGTAGTACACATTTTAGGGTGGTGAGGTACTCGGACCCATTCGTCCTTAGGGCCTTCACATTCGGGTGCGGTAGTACCTCATATGTCTCATCATCAGTTGGTTTCCATAATTTTTCTCACATTTTTCCCCGGAATACTTTTCCACCAGATACATTGTCGCAGATTATTTTATCGCAGTGATGAAATCACATGATACCGATCTATTGATTCTTAAATCAGCATTTTAACCTACTCACCTCAGGTGTAACGAAATAACTGGGACTCTTCTCGATGGTAAGTTGGCCTTTGAAGGAATATGGCATTTTTTTTCTGTACCACTCTAGACCTCTCTCATAATTATCATCACGATCAAAGAAATGCACTTCACCAGCTGCCTTTTGAATTTGCGGATGGAGAAATAGCATTTCAAGTAGTGCACGTGTACCACATTTGCGTACACCAACAATAATAGCTTGTGGTAAATGTCGATTTGTACGTGAAAAATGTACTTTGTTGGAGATAATAATTGTTGGTAATTGTTCATGCTGTTGTCCATCAACATCATTTGTCATTTCATCAATGGACTCGATAACTGTTGCTGCATGAAGGCTGTAGATGGCACTGTCATAGAGTATGTGAAATGTCAGGAAGAGTGATACTAGGGCGACTGATAGAAATGCAGCGGCCATTTTTGGACGTGACACACCAACTACCAAAATGCAGTCGGACGTGTCGCCCTCGGCCGGCCTCATGGCAGAGAGGGACATCCACCTGAAACAGAAAAAGAAAAAAAATCAATGTATTTTTCAGCAGCCAATCCAAACTGATACATCACCATGAATGATTGAATTTATGTTCCGGGAGTTTGGGGGATTGTTGGGGCTTGGGTTTTCCCAGAGTTACAAGTCAATCCATTGGATAGTTTGGGGAATTTGTCCGACTTCCATATGCAACTGAACAACCGATTTCACTGGTCACCTGCTGAGATATTCATGATGCAAATCTTCTTGTGGGGTAACCATTCCATTGGCGCTTGGGTGTGAAACCTTTCAAAGCATTTCATTGATAGTGTTTTCATCGATTTGTGGGTGAACTTTGTAATTGTTAATTGTGAATGAAGTTGCAGTGGAGCCGCAAAAGCGATGGAAGCCTTATTAATTCATATGAAACTAAAGCCACATAATGCGTTGTAACTCCTCTGGTAACATGATGAAATCATATTGACTATTCAATTGAGCTTTGGAGTGGTTAGAAATAAGTACCGGATGACAAATTCAGGTGAATAGCTGATGGACTGTTGTCGGCGATTAGAATAGCTTAATTAGTACGACGTGAAATAGCGGAAGCAAGATGGCGGGGGCTTTATGGAGGGTACTTTAAAGTTGTTGAGGGAGTTCTACATGAGGAGGGGCTTTCGGGAGTGGATGAAAGTTGTATTTTAGGGTGGGCATAACAAGTGGGTCAGATAAATGGTAGGAAAGTTTGCATTGGCTGTCGTCGTGGATCATTCAGATCTGTGGTTCAAATGAGCAGTAGTTTGCAAAATCCTTTAATGGAGGGGACTCCCAAAGTACTCGTCAAGTTGTGACTGATTCTGCTCAACGCAATTAATTTTTTTTTAATATTCACACATCGTGAATAAGCTAATGTGGGCCAGGTGATCGACCAACGACCACGGATTCAATTGATGTTGGAAGGTTTCGGCCATATGAAATGGAAATTGGGTCCACCGAGCCTTTCTGGTGGGAAGTGTCAGAGATTTCGGTAGATCATGATTGCTACTACTGGTGAATTCGATGCTGATTTACATGTGGAAGCCAACTTCTCCGAAGATCATTAGTGTAACAGAACATTTACTTTTGAAGACCAGCAATGAATTTGTTTGAAAAAAATTACTGACAAGCTCGTACATATATGTATCTATGGAATTATATTCGTTCTGACAGTTATCCACCACAAGCCAATAGAAAATTTAGCCTCAAGTATGTACCTGACCGGCTTTTTGGCACATCACCAACTTTTTGTTCAACACGCCTCAATGAATATTCGAGTCTTTGAGGATTCGTGGTTTTGTCGGTTCAAATTCCGACATGAAGATACTGGGGCTTCTTTTTTTTAACCTCTTTATTTTGGCTAAAATGAGGAACAGACGGAGGAAAGGTAGAAGAAATCGAAGCCAATTGCAGGGGAACGCTGGAACGATTCGATCTCCACCCGGGCAATTTCATCTAGGAGGCGGGGGGAGCAAAATGCTGCATTTTTGCTGTAAATGGTTCTAGGTTTTTCGGAGCGCCAGCAATTCAGTGGATAACCGAAAAGTTTTTTTTTCACGGATGTGCAAAAGAAAAAAAGATCAAAATAAATTACGTGTAAATTATGGTTCGTGACTTGGGAAATGTATTGACTTGTTGATGGGAAAATTGACCTGCTCATCAGTCACTTTGATGGACGTTGTCTTTTTCTTTCTTAACCCTTCCTCGATACTGCGGGTCAATGTGATCCGTTGGTTCAGTTTGAACGCTTATATCTTTCTGGCAAATTCAAATAACGGTTTTATGGCCCTCTGGTGGAATTCGGGGGATCGAACTATAGCTGTGGATGATTTCCTCGTGATCTACCGTCCTCAATAACCGGCGAGATGATTATTCTTATATCTCAATGCCAACATCACCAATGTTCACCTGGCAAAATAAATATACTTTTTGACGGTAACCCTAGAATATAATTTTCTCTCATATATAGCTATGTTTCAAGAACCTAACGTTTAAATTTTAGACAATTCCATCGAAAATTTGAAAAGAAAGTCAAATTTTTCGGGCAACTTGATTTTGTAAAAAAAATTTTTACCAATTTTTTTACGCATGTTAATAATTTTTAATATTTTTTTTATCATCAGATATCATTTAAGTATGTCTAAAATGTACGTCAGAATTTTTTCAGATCGATCGGTGGATTCATGACTGAATGCCAAGTGATCAAAGTTCGTCTCCGGTCACAGTGACCCACAGTGGCGTATTTGATTGAAAAAAAGGTGTGTCGATGAAGGGTTAACACCTGTCGAGCTATCGTTCTTTCCCCCCCCCCTCCCCCCACCTCCTCACCAGCAAATGAATCTACCAACACTGATTAATACGTATGCCGACAAAAACAAAATTGGCCTGACCCATTGCTTGCTACCCAGGAGGTGAAATCGTGAACCGTTTGCGACCACGTATGCGGAAACTTTAATTAGTTAATTACAGCAGTGCGCGAAGCTGGTGTATCTGTGCTACATTTTCCAGTCTGACTGCGACAGTGGCCTTGGGGGTACGCTTGATTAGCAGATCCAAGTGTTTCCGTTGAACTGTGCAAGCCCGGGGATAATTATTAAATTCTATTGCAAGAGAGAATTAGAAGAAGTATCAACTCAGGAGCTTGCTTTAAGTTTTTTTTGCCAATCGGGAATTTGAGGTTGCTTGCCCTGTTGATGAAGTTTCGAATTGGAATTTAGGAAAGGTTCCTGAGGTTGAGTTCAAATTTGAACCTATTGCGAAGGTCGAGGATAGCTGGTAGCACCAGGACAACATCATTTTGCTTTGGAGAATAGCAGAAAGCTACCTTGCTTGATCGTTCCATCCAGATCGTTCCATTCAGATCGTTCGATCCAGATCATTCGATCCAGATCGTTCCATCCAGATCGTTCGATCCAGATCGTTCGATCCAGATCGTTCGATCCAGATCGTTCGATCCAGATCGTTCGATCCAGATCGTTCGATCCAGATCGTTCGATCCAGATCGTTCCATCCAGATCATTCGATCCAGATCGTTCGATCCATTCGGGAGAAAAATCGGGAAGTTAAAAAAAAAGTTCAAGTTCATGATTCAAGTGCTGGATACATTGATCCACTGATAAATTGACAGAGCTACTTACAAGACATCTATGGGGGATTTTGGTGACCACTCACGACGAGGCCGCGCCTTGTTGGGCATCTAACCACCCACTGCTTCCTTCACATTTTTTCTCGCTTCTGCAACAACAAACAATCACAATTGATTAACCAACAAATCGGCCTATTAATTAGCCCTATCCATCTGCTTACGGGGCAGAATGAAAATTGGAAAATTCCCATTAGATTTATTACAGGAATACATAGCGAAGGGCAGACGTGCTAACACAAACTTCATTCGGAACTCGATTAACTTGCTCTCTTGTTCTACCACCCACCACCCCCTTCCACCCACCGCCACTCGTCATCTCACACCATTCCACAAGCTGATCTCACACCACCCCTATAGCACCCGTCAAGGACGGTCTGAATAATACATTTAAACGAGCCACGAATAGCCAGACCGTGGTTTACATTTGGCGTATACTCCAACTGTAGTAGAGTTAGCCCCCCCCCCCCCCTCCCATCCACCCCTTAATTTCAGATTGAATTATGCAGCAAATCGATCCGCATATCCTGTGAAAGGGAGCGGGCGTTGGTAAGGGTAGGTGGGCCAAGGGAGGGGGAGGGGGAGAGGAAAGGGAGGGGGAGGCTATAGGTTGAGTGAAGTTTAAACGAGAATGCATTATCCTATTTTGTAATCTCATGTGAAGGGTATGGTCAGGTGGTGAACTCAGCTGTTTTTGCATGGTAATTTCACTTCACTGGGTTGGGAAATGATACGGCTGGATAACCGTTGGAGTTTACGATATCAAATGATCAGGAAAAAGAGAGAGAAAAAAACTAGTACTGCTGGGGAGATCGTTGATGTGGGAAATGGATCAACGGGCTAACGCAAAATTGTGAGTACTGGGTGAAATGGTCATTATGTAGACAGTTTATTTTATGTCATTGTTGAGACCGTCATTTAGGAGGAGCCAGAGTGAAAAATGTTGGCGACAGTCCGCTATAACCACAATTATAGCAACGGAAATCATTATTTCATGAAATTGAAATTTATGAATATGAAAAAAATGACGGATGCGGTCATGATAACCATTCGAACCGACTATTTTCCGTTTTAATACATCATAGTCCAATGAAAAAACCACCCCTGAAGACAATTCACCCTGCACCCTTCGTCACCCAAACCGATCACATTTTTATTACATCTTATTTCACCCAATTTGTCTTGAATTCCCCGGCAAACCACAATCCATCTTCTTTTTCTTTCTCAATCAACCACAACGATCATTAAATAACCGAGTAATCACGCCCCCGTCCCACCCCTTGCACCCCGCAAACTATTCACGAATCAAACTCATGCTCCCCCCGGTAACGACCAAAACTCCCAAAGATCAGTTGGTATTCCCAAGTGGATAACGATCCTAGGGGTTTCACCGGATGGCCCATGGATTCACCCTCTCCTCCCTTTGCTCCTGCACAACCACCCCACCCCACCCCCTCCCCTCCTCCGCTTTCCGCGGGCTCATGGCTTCTCGGGATAACGATCATTCCCAGGTATTGCCCAAGGGGGGATTCAACCCGTTGGAATATATCGACTGCTTCAAAGTTTTGCGCGGCTCTGAACATCGATCAACATCCACCCCCTCCCCCCCCCCCTTCAAGACAAGGGGAGGGAGCTCTCTCGCGTGCTACTGAAACATAGCTGTAGTCGCTGTAAGATCGTTAAGCTGCGGAAAAAACGGCCAGTTCGACCTGCATTTCCCCGAAAAAAAACATTTCGTTCACCTAACCTTCAAGCTATGCTAATATAACCTATATAGGTGGGAAAAAAGTAGTGAGATCGGTTCAACAGTTGCTTCGATAAGTCCAACAAGTCTTTTGCATTTTAGAAAATGGAGGTTTGGGGCGGGGGAGAAATAATTAGTCAGGCGAGTAATTAAGTTTGAGTTTTAGGTTAAGTAGGGTGAGATGGGGGTGGGAGGGGGGGGGGGCGGAGGGGGAGGGGGGGCGATGAAAATGACCCCGTGTGGGGGAGTTGCGGAGAGACGAAGCATTTCACTTCATTAGGCGGGGAAGTTTTTTTTACTTCAACAACTTCGTCTACCTGTAATAAAATGAGCCCTTTGCGGTTTTTCTATAGAAGTTCCTGTGATTTATCTAATGGGGCAATTTTGGTGACATGTGCTCAACTCAGTGAGAAATAAAGTTGAAAGTTTTTAGTACTGCGCGGTGTAATTTACTGATAAAAAAAAGGAAAGAAGCGATTGGGGGGGGGGGGGGGGGGGGGGGGGGGGAGGGTGAAATTACCGTTTGGAATACCTGGAAAATAGCATCATAAAGTACGTGACGAGGGCAATTGTAGGAAGGACACGAAACAGCCGATGAAGTTTCGACCTCGCTAGAGTATATGCGGTAAGGGGGGGGGGGAGGAGGGGGAGAAGGGACCGAAACAAGAGCAAGGATAAACGCACGATAATGGGAATTCACACCGGGAATAAACTGTACAGTTGTGGCATTGCGTGATTGTAATAGGTATACGTGTGTAAATGGATTGTGTCTAAGAAAACGGAGGAAGACAAGCTGATACGGAAATAGATAGTGGCAATAAGTGGCTGTCGTGTGAATATTATTCCAATCCTAGTTGCCGTCATCCATTTTCATCAGGATTTGATGGTTATGTTTGCACTTGCTATTGTCTAACGTTAAATGTGAGCGACTGCGTGAAAAGGGCCCACTTTGTCGGTGGGAGGTTAGGTTTGCAACGCAAGCTCGATCAGACCTCTGATACTTTGAAACGAAATAGATGAGATTGCGTTACTAATGACGTTACTGGGGAAGATCACAAAATCAAAATGGCGGTTTGAATGGAAGATCTGAAGATCAGCGGGTGTGAATAATTTTTTTGAGATACACATTTTCCATTCTATTATGATGTCCTGCAGTGGGGAAAAATTGATTATCATAATTATCTTCATTATGTATCGCAGGCTTTATTATTCATGAACTTCCATTATCATCCTTCTTGTTGCATGTTCGTTGAGAAATCACTATTCGTTGATTGCATCAGCAATTTAATCTTCGATTTAAGCAAAGTAAGATGTAGTGAAAATGTGATCACTAAGTGCAAGGAGGGGTATGTTGAGAAATGGGTTTAGAGCTGTGTTTTCCGTATTGTGATGGTATAGGGGAAAGGAAAATCGTTGATGTAGGTCAATACCAGGTATATATATCTGGGATTATACTATTCATCTATTTTAAATATCAATTTTATGTGAGGAAAAAGAGATTGTTCGATGGTCTGTCTTTCAATTTTTGAATTATGCCAAATAAGATTACGTAGAAATGTGATCATTATGGATGAGATAAAGTGTCAGGAGGATTGCCCTCAAAGGTGTGTTTTCCATTATATTATCAAGTACTTGAATGACAAAAAGTTGGATGATATAGATACGCGGGCTATATAGCTCATGCTTTTCTATTCATGAATCCCGAACATTGAATTTGTCCTTGCTCGAAATGTGATCATTATGAGCTGGCCAGGGTGTAAGGAGAAATGTCTTTAGAAGTGATTTTTTCATGTCATTATGACGCACTTGAAAGGGAAATCATCTGTTCAAATAGAGTTTTCGACCAGATACCTGGCAATGTCTTATTCATGAATTTCAATTGTCTCATTTCTAGTCCTGCTTTTGGTGAGAGAGGGAGCGCTCTCTGATGTTAACAGTTCTTCAAGTTTCAAACGATTTTGAGCCACTTGACGACAACTTTCCAAACACCATTTTTTAGAAGATTTAGCTGGGTACACTTTTGTGTGAAATTCGTCTCCTGGTTCAATTTTTCCCTCTTTTATTTGAGCCAGAAGGGACCAAAGTTGGGGAAAAATTGCAGTTAGGGAAGTGATTTTTCCAAATTACATTGACAAACTTTTATTTCTTAACGCTTCCAACTGCCCGGTGGAATTCACAAACTTGATACGAAACTTCTCACTTCGTGTTGCACCGTAGGGGAAGGTGGAATTTGTGGTGGATTTTATTACATGTTTCTAGAATTAAAGAGAGAAGGATTAAAAGTTGCTAAAAAGAGATTACAACAAATGAGTGCAACGGAACATAGAAAAATGAATTGTAAAATTTACGATTCCTCTCGTCCTCAAAAATAAGAGTCTGATATTCAACTAAATGAATAATCATAACGTATCTAGTTTTTGGATGAGAACTCAGTTGATGTGAAAAGGTCAGACGTCACATTGAAAATTTATCAAGAGGAATTCTCTCTGGATATCCAAAAAAGACGTGAAAAAGGAATTGAACAAATGGACAGAGACAGGCATATGCTGCGTCCTCGAGGACCCCAGGCGGGTGACCCATTGCATCCCAATTTTTTCCCTTCATACTATTATATTTTATTCATATATTGAACTGCAGTTCACAAAAAAAAATATCTCAAGTAAACGCAATATTTTATGTCAGTATTTTCAAATATTAAGTATTTTGCATAATCGAAACTGTGCCATTTGAGCATGTTCATATCAGATTTGTGACATTTATGAATAATATATATCTCCTCATTGAAGCATCTGATGGCAAGTATTTTTGTTAAAGGAACTTCAGGCGCTTCACAGACTAAGGAAATTGTCTGAGACAGTGCTCCCCGCCCCCTCCTCCCACCCACTTTCATAAGGTCACATCCGTGACTTTTGTGAATAATATATATTTTGTAGTTGGAGCCTTCAATATCGCCTGTTTTTCTTCCAGAAATTTAAAGCATTTCACAAAATAAGTGAATTGACTGAGTTAAAGGTCCCCCTCCCACCCCCACCCGTTCATTGGGTTAAAACTGTGGCTTATGTGAATAATATATATCTCATGGTTTAATATTCAGTTTCCAGTATCTTTAATCCGGAAATTTTAGGGGTTTCGGGGAATAAGTTAATTGTTTGAGTTAGTGCTCCTCCCCTCGCCCCCCTCCCCCCCCAACCATCGCCGCCGGTAGATGAAGGGGATGGAGGGCGCTGAGTGTAAAGACAGTGACGTAACAGTAGTACAACCCGCGGTGGGAGTGAAACAGTTGTAGAATACGACAGACGATGAGAAAATACGGGAGAGGGTGAGTGGGGGCGGGGGGGGGGGAGGGATAGACAGGAGCTACTGTCCTCATCGCCCCCATGTCGTCGCATGGCCCGCGACTGCGCATGCGCACGAGCTGGTACTGAGTCAAGGTCTTCCCAGCACTCGGCGAGCGATCGACCTGACCTCTTCAGCCCCCCCCCCCCACCACCACGACCATTCTTCGATCCTCACGTGTACACATTTTTCCTCAACCCCGAATTCTGATGAATTCCAAAGTTCCGGGGGTATTTACTTTTGGGTGTTGGGTAAACGGGGACTTCCGGCTGAAGGCGCAGAATGACGCGGTCGAGAGTTAGATTACACAGATATTGGGAAAACAATCACGGGGCTCACTTATTTCCGAAAATTGAGGATAATTTTGCAGACTTTACTTGGCCCAATACACCGTCATATTTTCATATAATTTCGACGTTTGAAGAAGTCTTCGAGTTTGGAGGCAATCAAAAACTTATAACATTGAGGTTAACCTAAAATGATGAAGACTATGAATATGTTACTTGGCGCATACCCTACCGCCTATATCGATTTTAAGGAATTACCAGCCTAGAGAAATAGAAAACGAAAAGGAAATTCGACGAGACCAAATTGTGTATGGTTTTTCTCGCATTTTTCTGCGGGAAATTCTATGGAAAATTTTTCTTCAATTTTTTTTCCATCTTTTGAAGTCAGATAGGTCAGCTGGAAGGTGTAATTACACGTGAGGTCAGTTGTGTAGTAGCACACAGGGGAAAATTTAACTCACCCTTTTTTCTTCAACGACCTTTCAGATTTTTCCCGCCCCCCATTTTCCACACAGGACAAAGGACGAAAGTCCTTCGGTGTTGCGCTGACATCAAAGCCGGCTTGGAGAAGCATTTTTAGTAGAAATAAAAATGATTGTCTGTGTATTTAACTCCCGGGTAAATGAGGAAAATTGTGAATTACGGAGAAGTACTTCATTTGAATGTGATTACAATGACAAAAACCCGATTATCTCGATAACGGCTGGAGCGATTCCCATGGCACTAGTTTCATAAGGAAGCTGGGGAAATTTTCCATCGAATGAAAAAAAAAAATCAAGCTTCTAGGCTTCCTCGTTTCCGCAAAAACGTGGAAAGAAAAATCAGATTGTGGCGACGCGGTCGAGTCTCGGCCACGGAACTCGATAGATACAAGGAATTCAATCACTATTGCTCATGAATACTAATGAGACATAAACCGAATGGAGGACAAATTGACTCCCTCAGCAATTTCCAGCAAACCTTGGCGTGAAAATCCTTCGCGGAGTTGCGGTCGAGTCTCGGCCAAGTAGTGCGAGAGAAGAAGAATTTCGAATGAAGACAAATCCGATGAAATACAAATCTACCCCACTAAATTGGCCATCAAGAAAATGCAGTACAAAAAATTGTACGTTTGGAGTTGCGGTAGTGTCTTGTGCACGGTAATCCCAAAAACCAAAAAGAATTCAATCAGGATATCTCATGAATACGAAGAGGATATCCACTTCCGCAATTCCGAAGATGGATTCAAATCCTCAAGAATGGCGAAGACTTTCCAAACTTTTCCTTCACGCCGCCCCCCCCCCCTGCCCAATCCCATGAAAATCCCGGGAAATTCGTTGAACAAAGACAGAACAGACCCTTAACCAATGTAAAATTTCTCCATCTTGAAACTCGCTGTGATACCTTCTCCGCTTTTTTCTTTTTTCCAAAGTTGTGCGGTAAACCCATGCAAATTCCCTAGTGTCGACGAACCCGGACCGCCCCCTGCCCCCCCCCCCCCGCCGTCAATGTTTGTAACAAAGATGAGAGCGAAACGTTATACTCTAGAATTTTTTTGCGATGCCCGGGTGAAAATAGAGACGAGGAAAAATTGAGGGAAAAACAACGGATTATGGAAAAATGGCGGGAGATGAGGAGGGGGGCGGGGCGACGAGGGGGAGGGGGGCGGCCCATTAACCACAAGGAAACGCCTGCATCGTTATCCCTCTGCGCGGGAAAATTGAAAGGGTATCCCGGAAATGGCGGAGGCGTATGGAAATGAAGGTTTTGCGTTTTTCACGTGAGAAAACATTTTCTCGTTAGCCGACGCTCTAACCTAAAAGGAAAGTCAGGATTTTTGATGGAAACTCGCGGGAATTCGGGACATGGATGAACGAAGTTGGGGTGGGGCAAAGGGGGAGGGGGTGAAAATTGTTTGGCATTTAAAAAATTGCGAGAATCAAGAATTTGAGAAAAAATTTTAGTTTCGAATTTTGTTTTTTTTTCAAATCGATTTGCAAAATCCTAAAATGTGCGCAATTTTCATCGGAATTTCAAGGCAAAAATGATTGAAGCAATGGTATGGCCAACCGAGGATTCCATCTCCCGGGGCGGTCCAATGTACCGGGATGATAACATGTCAGGGTTTGTGGGTTAAAAGTTGAATCTGCACCGGAGATTCAAAGCCTTTGATATCCGAGAATTTTTTCGATAGGTCAAGGCCACAATACTTGAATACCGAAGGACCCTTGGGCATTCCCGAACAGGATATCTACCCTCAAAGTTGATTGGAAACGGATGCTTCCGTGAAATCGCATTCCTTCAAATAATGCCATTAATTCTAACGAAGCGAAAACTATTTTCCGACTATCATTGGTATGACTTCTAGATAGTGTAGAATGATGTAATAAATTCGTCAATCAGTGCATATGTATATGTATGTGTGTGTGTGTGAGTGTGAGTGTGGGTGGGTGGGGGGGGGGGCAAGGTCAGTGTTGGTGGGTGGGTGGCTGCGGTGAGTGTGGGCGGGTGAGTGGGCGAGAAGATGAGCGGATGGATGGGCGGGGGGGGGGGGGGGGGGGTGGATGGGCGAGTGGGCGGGTGCATGGGCGAGTGGGCGGGTGGATGGGCGAGTGGGCGGGTGGATGGGTGAGCGGGTGTGAGTGTGTATGTATCCGATGATTTAGTCTCCAAAAATTTCAAAACGTGGGAATTATCGACAATTCCCAAATATATTAAAATTCTCTTTGCCTAAGTTTCTACATTTTTGGATATCGATTAAATTGATATGCCCAAAGTTCGATGTCCCATGCCAAATCCAATCCAGCTTGAACTCGAACGTTAATTTGTCTACCCCTCCCCCTACCCACCCGATCCCCCCCCCCTCCTCCTGGGCTTCCTCTGAAGATCCAATAAGTTTTGAGCACTCCAGAGAGGCTTCTCATCAAGATACCTTGATTTTGCTCCTCTGGCTTCATTCCCCCAGCTTCTTCTTTCCTTAATTCGGTATGTTCCGGGGCCCGTCTTGCTGTCATCATCCCAAGTTGTATCATTTGAAAAAAAAATGTAATTTCAAAAATTTTTGAAATTTCAAAAATCTCAAAAATCTCAAAAATTTCCAAAATTTTGAAATTTGTAAAAATTTTCAGAAAAATTCAAAACTTTGGAATAAGTAGTTGGATCTCGGAGGAGTTCCTTATCAAGATCCGTTTCTTGCTCCCGCCCCCCACCCACCGGACGCTCCCGAGGGCGTCTCGTTTCCGTAATTCAATATGTTCACCATCGCTTCCTCATCCCGATGCTCTCAAAGTATCAGATGATGTGGGCTGCTAGAAGCTGGCGCATAATTGTTCACTGAGTCTTAATTATCCTTCCTTCTTCCTTAATTACACACAAAAAAATTAACGGTACGTGGGCGTGACCCTCGGTGGGTGGAGCCAATGACTTCGGGATAGACATTGACAAATTTAGTTTCACTTAAAAACTTGCTGATCTCCTCAACAAGTAGTTCTACAACAAAAAGTTAAACATTTTTTGTAGAGATTTTAATTTCCAACGAAAAAAAAAATGAAAAAAAAATATTTAGAAAATTTTCCACTGGCATTTTCCATAAATGAAGGTGGTTAGAAGAAAATGCCAAGGGAATTGTTGAATTGGAGGGGGCGGGGGAGGGGGAGGGGCGGGGAGAGACCTCAAGTTGTTAGACCGAAACTTGGTTGCGATATTCCCGCAGTGTCTGAACACAGAAGTGTTTAATTATTTTTCCCCCTCCCTCCCCCCCCCCCCCCCCCCCCCCACCTCGAAAACTCCATGAACAACGAACCTTTCTGCAATGGGGCGAGCAGAGAAAAATCTCTTGAAAAATGCGGAAAATTCATTTTGCCAGAGAAATGTACGATTTAATCAGCCATTGGGGTAACTCCATCTCAGAAGATTGTAATTTTATTTTTGGAAATTTGTTTTCCCCCAATTTGCCAATTTGTTTTTTTAACTTTCCGATAGGGTAAGTTATTGCAATCACCACGAAAATGAAATGTCTCAGAATCATGGAATTTTTACGTTTCCCGACGTCTCACATGCTCCTGATACATTTTCCGCGCGGGTTATGTGTGTGTGTGTGTGTGTATATGTGCGTCCGTATCCTTTTTTTGGCGAACGGTTCCTCTTAATCTGCTGGACCGATTTAACTTTTTTTTTTAATCGACGCGTCTCCTGAGTCTCCAGGTCTGAAAGGAGTGTTTTTGCAATTGTACCATACGTTCAATTGTTAGTAACAATTTTAATTGTTTATAACGCTGTATCTCGAGGACGGTGATAGATACGAGAAAAAGTGTTAAACAAAAGTTGTTCCTCTCATGAAACTACATATTTCATGTTTTAGTACTTTTTTTGCTAGGCATCATATTTTACGAGATATCGATAAAAAATCATGATAATCGAGCAATAGTCGAATTTGCGTAACTGATATACAACTGGACTCCATACGTGTATCGTCACACACACACAGAGACTATCTAGAAGTTATAGATGCGACCCATCAAGGGTCACACTCACGTCCCATTTTCATTTTTTTGGGCACATTTTTATAATTTTCCATGGGGAAAAATAAGGGTTGGAAGTTCCATGGCCGCCAGCGACATGAAAAAAACTGGATAAAATGGGTGAATTAAAATGACAATTCAATTTCAACCTGCGCACAAATTGAGGCTTGAAGTGTTTATCGAGTTTATTCATAACTTGTTCACCAAATAAAATAACATCAAAGTATAAACTGATTTGTGACAAACACCGTGAAACCGCTTCTGGCTGATAAAGCATCGATTTTATAACGTACCAATGAATTTCCAGGCCCCAGCCAATTATCGATTATTTATTAAGCGGTCTCATTGACAATTGCAGCGTGAACAATTTTCTACGTGAACAGGAGGAATGAACTCGAGCGAATTTTCTCATTTCTCCTGTTTTTTTTTATCTCCCATTTTTTTCATTTTGTTGGACTTTTTCAGGTTCCTCAGATTTTTACAATTTTTCCCGGGAGACTTCCCAGAAATTGAAATTTTGAGGTTTTCAGATTTTTCAAAATTTTCAGAATTTTCAAATTTTTCAAAATTTTCAGAATTTTCAAATTTTTCAAAATTTTCAGAATTTTCAAATTTTTAAAATTTTCAAAAATTTTAAAATTTTCGAAATTTTCAAAATTTTCAAAATTATCAAAATTTTCAAAATTTTCAAAATTTTCAAAATTTTCAAAATTTTCAAAATTTTCAAAATTTTCAAAATTTTCAAAATTTTCAAAATTTTCAAAATTTTCAAAATTTCCAAAAATTTTAAAATTTTCAAAATTTCCATTTTTTCAGTATTTTGTTTTTTTCAAAATTCCGTATTCCCGGAATTGTCAAAGTGGTCCAGATTCCGCAGCATCCCCGTTCAATGAATTCCCGTGATATTCGGCGGCCCCTGTTTTTTGGCGGAGATAAAAGAATTTGCCGGCTGTGTCGTGGGCCGCCTTCGCCAAGTGCCACCTCAAAAATCTCGAGAGAATAGGAGAGAGGAATTGGTAAGGCAGTGAGTTTTGAGTGGCTGTTGAGTGGTCCATTGTAGATGTATAGATTGTTGGGTGGGAGGGGGCGAGGAGGGGGGGTGGCACAATTCTCTCCTGGGGAAAATCGGGTCAAGGATGACTTTGGGGGGGGGGGGGGGAGGGAGGGAGAAGGGTAGGACTTCTGGGAGACGTCAATAGTCAAGGCAGATTCCAAATGTCATCCTTTTCTACATCACCCATTTTGCCCCCCCCCTCGATTTGTGCAAATTTGCACTTTTTTAAGTACCAACAAAACAAGAGCCTCTATTAGAGCCCGGAAACTTTTCAATAACCAAAAAAAAGAACCCATTTTGCCCCCCCCCCCAAGATATCCAACCATAGTCAAAACGAAACAACGTACTTGCGCCTGTCTTCACCGCAACTCCCAACCTTTTCTAGGCTATTCTTGACTCTGCAATTCCTCAATCTCTTCCGCATTGATGGGGCAAAATGGGTCCATATTTTTTTTCACCAAACATCCTTCAGAAATTTCTCTCATATCGTCTGCAACTGAAGAGCTGTTCGGAGAGGAGGGAACATCAAAACGGGGGGGCGGAATTACAGGGGAATTGAAAGTCGTTACTTGCGCGTGTCTCTACCGCATCTCCCAAAGTAAAAACTGGTTTTTGCGATATCTCTCGTATTAATGGGGCAAAATGGACGGCTTTTTCTCAGTCGATCGGAAATTTCCGCGGGTTTCTAACGAGTCCACCCCCCGCCCACCTCCCCCCCCCCCCACCCCCTCGCCAAGATGGACGATAAAAATGAGTGAGTCATTAATCACTCGTGTTTTTTCTGTCAACCAGCGAAAGCAAAGGGAGAAATGAATGAATGATGTATCTACCATCCCTTCAACTGCCGTAATTACTCTTAAAAAAACGAAAGAAAAAAAAAGGAACAAACAGAGACGACGATTGCATCAGTTGGAACAATGGCTGGTTGATTCATGTCTAGAACTACGACTGCTGCGATTTCTCTCCTTTTATTTCATTTCGCTATGTTTTTTTTTCTCCTCCACCATTGGCCATTTTCCAATGGCCGATTAATCAACATCGGGGGGAGAAACATGTGCGGTGGAAAAATGGCGGTGAGGATTTTCTAAATGACCAACTGTTTGTGTTTCCACTCGTAAAAATGGCAGGAAAAGGAAGAATATTAAAGGGAAATTGAGAGAAGGACAATAAAAAAAGGCAATGAGCCGAAGGAATATTCATGTCTGCTCGATTGAACGATTCTGCGATCCTAAGAAAATATTTTCCCTGTCCGAGGGCTTCATTTCAATTTTCGAAAAAAAAAATGCTACAAAAATACTTGGCGCTAGTCTCTACCGCAACTCTCGTACTCCATTTTATTTTATAGGCTTTGCTTATAATGTTGCAAACAAGAGAAGATCCAATTTGCCCCATAGGACTACCATTGAGGCAAAAAATAAACAAACTCGTACTTGGCGCATGTCTCTACCGCGACTGAATTTTTTCAATGATTTTGGGAAATAATTTTTTCAAAGCAAATGTTTCATATGTTTAGAATGAGGTGCGAAGTTGGAGGAAGGGGTTGCACTTGAGCTGAGGATAGGATTTGCGGATAAAATATGACACGTTATCTCAAGTGGGGAGAAAAGCCGCCCCAGGGGGGTTTTGGAGGACTTCAAGCGATAACGGAGTCTTTCTGTCTTTACGTTCAGCGAATTTTTATTGCATTTTTTCCCCGCGATTTAAAGCCCAGGAAGTTCCCCAAAATCCACTCTGAAGGGGTCGTTGAAAAGAGGGAGGGGGGGGGGGGGGGTGGAGGGGGGAGGGGTGAAACGGGCCGGATGAGGTCAAAGTGACCCCATTATATCACTCGCTAGAAAAATGTGTACACGTTCAACCAAAAATTGCGCAATTTTTCCCAGCGCGAACCATGAATACCATGATCGATAATGATCGAGAATGATCTACGAAAATCGATCGATTGGAAAAAAAATCATTCATTTTGTTCCCATAGAACAGCAGTTTCTAAAATGATCTATAATGATCTAAAGCAAGTGATTTATGATCGATGATGATCTACACAATTTGATCCAAGATTTTTTTCTGAAATTGCGGCCTCAAAATTTGTGACTTTTCAAGATATGCGGATCTACCGTTCTCCAACCGATACGCCCGCCCTCGATCCCCCCGCCCCCCGAAGATCTAGGATCTATAATGATCTACAGAAATAGATTGAATATTGCGGACGAACGCATAGATCCAAAATGGGCGATTTTTTTCCAAATCGTTCCCAAATTTTTCAAAGAATTCACGGCGCCCCCCCCCCCCCTGCCCCACCCCCTCCCCCCACCCACTGCACTCCGCCCCCAAAAAACCTTCTAACCTAGAAAATATTTTTCTTTTCTAATTCACAAAGGGGGAAACTCATCGAAATGGAAGAATAGAGCACGGAGGTAACGACTGAGAGACGAAAGCTTTCGCCAATAAAAAATTTGCGGAAAACGAATAATAGAGAGTGGGTGGGGTGGCAAAGAAAGCGATCTCGTTATCACCCGACAGTTGTTCGCTCTAGTCACCATAAATTGTTATATGTGTTTTCCCTGCTTTTGGTATCCAACGATGATGAGAGGTCTGCAAACGCGGAATGGGGTGGTAGAGGGTGGGAGGAGGAGGAGGAAGGGGGGGGGGTCGGCAAGTAAACCCTATGCCATCTCTCTCCATGCGCCTGTAACCAATTACCAGGACTTCAATCAACGTGTAATCAGCCGAGCGTACGACGTGGCCCGGATGGGAAATTGATTGTGCCACTCACTGATACTTTCGTATAATTAATTAGCGGCGCATGTAATGATTCCCCGCTATCGTTTTACGGAAAATTTATGGGGGATCAATTTCACGAGGGGAGTGAGTATAGCTGAATTCGGGTTAGGAACTGGTGGAACGGAAAATTATATTTTGGTGATATTGATGTTTTTCAGGGGGTGGGGCATAATGGGTCGGGGGTATAATGGGTCGGGGGTATGATGGGTCGGGGGCATAATGGGTTAGGGCATCCATTATAATGGACCGGGAGCATAATGGTACGGGGCAGAATGGGTCGGGGGGGGGGGGGGGGGGGGGGGGGGGTAATGAGTCGGGGGCAGAATGGGTCGGGGGCATAATGGGTAGGGGCATGATGGGTTGGGGCATAATGGGTCGGGGCATAGTCTCTTGGGGCAGAATGAGTAACATTCTAAATATTCAAAAATTGCAGAGAAACTAAAATTTTAACCAACTCAGAACTTCGATCAAATTCTGCAGCTCTGAAAATTTCAAATATTTTTTCCATATTTTTCAAAAAAATTACCTTATGCTGAGAATTCCCTAGAGACTCATTTTTTTCGTAATTTGATGGGATTTTTCCTTACCCATGGAAGGTACTCCCATGAGGTTCATTTATCCAGGAGTAAAGAAAACACAAGTTTTGTTTATGGCTGCCTTAGGATGCAGGATAAGAATAAAAAATAACGATAAACAGATTACTTCTGTCGATGAAAATTAAAATTTGTAATATGCGCAAAAAAATGCTAATCTCAAAAATTTGAAGAAAAAAAATTGCAATTTTGTAAATGAATAAATTTAAACGCCTCTTTTTAATTTAATTTTTGCACAAAGTGAGGATTCACTGTCCTCGAATCGCGGTCCTTCATCCCAAAAGCTGGGATATATTATCCCCAAATCGTGGATTCTCTATCCCCAAATAATTTTCTTTCTCATTCCCTTTTTCTTTGCGTCAGGAAAACCCAAAAATAATTGGCTAAGTGGATGAACGTTTTTTAACATTCGCCTAAATTTTGTTGATGCACCCAATGGGAGAATTTGCATGCTGAGATACTCGAGTGTCCTCTCGGGCGTAGTCATCTCAAGAGACGTCCCGACGCTGTCCGACCATAACGTAAGACCTCTCCTTGACGGTACTGATGTCCTCACTCGTAAATGGATATGTGCATTCACGTCCCGTTGGCTCGTATTGTCCGCAGTTTTATGGAGGACAAGAGGATTTTGTTTATCGTTATTTTATATGTTTATCGTGCGCCCTAAGGCCGCAATAAATAAAACGCCAGTTTTCTTTACTTCTGGGAGATCTAACGGTGCAAAGGTCTATTGTCGAAGTTAAAGATAATTTTTTTGGAATTTAAAAAAAACACCAACTCCCCCCCCCCCCGCCCACCCTCTCCCCCACCCATCCCACCCACCCAGTCACCCATTCTCACCCACCCATTCCCACCCACCCCCTCCCACCACCTACTCCCCGCCCCACCCACTCTCGGCCCTCCCTCCACCCCCGCCCAACCTACTGGCGCGAAATTGAAAAATTTCAAATTCGGGAAAATTAAATTTCACGAATTCGTGTTCTACAACCATTAAACATCACCCCTCCACTAATTTCTACAGGTGATAGATTCCCCTGTACTGATAACAGCCCTCAACAGCCCAACCAATTAGGCGAATTAGGGGACAAGCCATATAACGGGGCAATATCGATTATAAGTATCAGATAGAGTGCATTAGCAATTTTCTTGGAAAATAAAAGGAATAAAAAAGACAAATTATGGATAATGAGGAATGGAATTAAGTAATGAGAGAAAGATCGAGATAATGGGATTAGTAGAATTAAAGTTTAATCGAATTATGGGACTAATTTATATTTTAACACAATTGTGTGATAATTAAAATATCGGTGGGTGGGAGAGGGGGGGGGGGGAATTTTGAGCAGCCATTAAAGAAAATTTTCTCTTTTATTTTATAAGATAAAAGATAAACTAAAGATAAAAGAAAAAAAACTAGAATGTGTAATAAAAAATAAAAATATATTCTTCGATTCCAAAAATAGTATCGTGAAATGTAATTGGCTGGGCGAAGTGAGTATATGGAGTAGTATCAAAAATTCAGTTTTCTATGAATCATAATTTTTTTATTTAGTATTTCGACATTTTTCAGGCGTCCGTAACTACTAAATATTCGATGGGCCATTCTCGGAGCCTCCCGACCCACCCACTCCTCCCCCCCCCCCCCCCATAAATAAACAAGACCCACCCTCTCAACACGAGTGCATGGAGAGCGAATGAGGTGCACCACACACACCCCATAGCCCCCATCGTTTCCCGTAATCCGTATAGTGCCGCCTGAGGGCTCCCCTGCATTATGCATCGGCCTTTCCGCCCCCTCCCCCCCCCCGCCCCTTCGCAAATCCTCCCCCGACCCTCGGAAAAATGGGAGTAGCGAATATATGAGGCAAAGTGTATTTTAATTTTTCGGTTCGCATATTATGACATAGTCGGAATTTTTTTTTTTTTTGGAAAATCAAAATTTTTAATTTTCAAAATTTCAAAAATTTATTTTTTCGATTTTTCGAATTTTCAAATTTTTTTGACTTTTCCAAATTTTCCCGATTTTTTTTTTCTTTTTATTCTCCGAGATTTGTGAGGTATACAGTTGAGGTTCGTACGTTTGTGTAATTTAGATAGCAGGTATTTTTATCTGAGGGGGTGGGATAAAAATGCAAAAGTTCTGGGGAAACTGGAACGGGTGAATTCGCGAGTGGAGACGCGAAGGCGCGGAAATAATAATGGAGAACCGAGGAAAGTAACTTGCCTCCTGTCATGACCGAGTCCTTGTAATTTCCCTAGTTGTAACACCCCCACCCACAAGCCCCCCACCCCCCACCCCCCACCCACTCACCCCATATTCTACACGAATTATTCAACAGTGATAAATGTATTGCTCGCGAAGAAAATTTAGTCTCTTCCTCTTCGTCTATCAACTTTGATAGTTCTTTTATTACGAAAAAACTAGTTCTGAAAATTTGGAAATTTCGGGAAAATTTTGAAAAATGAAAATTGAAAATTTATGGTAAATTTGGCAAATTGATTTGGAAAAATGAGTAAATTAATGAGGTCATAAGAGGAGAAGTGCATTATCCCGATGTAATGCAACTTCTAACAATTTAACGCTCATTTCTCCGTTTTCTTTTATTTCCAACCTCTCAGGCTCTTTTCTCTTTTATTTCTGCTTCCCATTCTCTTCATTCCTTAAGGCCAATTGTTAGGTTCCTCTCAACGTTTTTGCCAACGACCCCATTGTGCCCACAGCCCCCGAGACTACCGACTATTGGCGGATGACCGCCGAGCTTTTTTTTCTCTTTTACGAGCTCTACAGCAGCCATTCTTACGCTCCATACTAATTTTTTTGTCTACCAATTCCTGAAATTTCTCTCCTTGTTTCGCTGAATTCCAAATTTTGTTGATTTCAAAATTTTTTTCAAGTCTCCGAAAATGTTCAAAATTTTCCAAATTTTCCGAAATTTTCCAAATTTTCCACATTTTCCAAACTATCCAAAATTTTCCAATATTTCCAAAAATTTTCCAATTTTCCAGACTTTTCCAAATTTTCCAGACTTTTCCAAAATTTTACCAAATTTTCCAAATTTTCCACATTTTCCAAAATTTTCCAAAATTTCCAAAAATTTTCCGAAATTTTCCACATTTTCCAAATTTTCCAAAATTTTCCAAAATTTCCCAAAATTTTCCCATTTTCCAGACTTTTCCAAATTTTCCAAATTTTCCAGACTTTTCCAAAATTTTACAAAATTTTCCAAATTTTCCAAATTTTCCAAATTTTCCGAATTTTCCAAATTTTCCAAATTTTTCGAATTTTCGAAGTATCGCAAATTCTCGGAATTTTCCGACTTTCCAACTATCCATGCCGCAATCGTCCACTCCCCGTCTACCCTCAAAAGAACATATTCGCCTTAATCTTGTCCCCCGTCATCGTATTCCGGGAAAATATATTTATGGACTGTTTGACTTACCGATTATTGGCATAGCCCGGTTATTTCGTGTGTAGACATACCCGGCCGATCGATTTCACAAGTGTTTGCTCTGGGCAATTGGAAAGCCATTTTGACTTGTCCAAAGGAAGAAAAATAGGAACAATGTATCGCTGTGATGGTCCGCAGATTGAATCAATGACTTCGCGATAGCTTCACCCCGCGATATCTCCTAAGTTTTCAGGATTAGAGAAAAAACATATATAACATGAAATGTGTATTATGATGTAAGGAACAAATTTTGTCTAACACTTATTTTCATATTCCTAACCGTTTTTGTGATAAGATATCATAAACAAGTGAAGATGATAATCGAAGATGACGGAATTCATTTGGCGAAATAATGCATACACACACACACACACACACACACACATGCGTATGCATACTCCTATACATACGGATGCTCACACGCTCACCCATACGCGCACGCACACACTCACTGCTCTAATAGGGCTTCAAACGATCTCACAATATGAAAATAAATCCGACTGCTAATTCAAAATTATGAGAAAATATGCTATATCCATTCAGAAAAGTCATAATGCTCTGATTGAATCTACGGGATCAAAGGCTTGCGTTCTTCAAACAAACGAAAATACGAGAGGTAGAATATAGTGAGCCGTATTATAATTCTCGTGATCGCTGGCGGATTAAAATCTTGCGAAGTTTCTCTCATTTCAAATTATTCAAAGTTCTCAATTCTATTTTTTTTTTTCAATTTTTTTGAGTCTCTATTGCATCGCAAAATTTCAATTTTTGTTAGTGCTCCAAGCTTCATTTTTTGCTCATTTCGTTGTAACTCTCTGACAGGCTCGCACTCAAGAGATGTTTGGCAATTCATTTATTTATGTATTCAAATAAGGGAAATTTAGCAATTATAATGATCATGTTTTGCCTCTCGAAATGGAAAAACGAAAAGAGGCGGGAGGTGGGGCTAAACAGACAGGATGATTAATGTTCTCGAGTGTAATTCACCGTTTCCGCAGGCGTCTCGTGGAAACGGCGTAAATTTTTAATGCGAAATACGTGACAACCCGGGACTTCCGCTGCGTCGACACTTTTATCAGGATCTACACATTTTTTTCCCCCAAATACAAAAAAAAACAAAGGTCTGCTAAAAAAAAATCAAATTTTACATTTTTCAAGTTTCGTATCATTCTTATGCTATTTCTGGATATTTTTGTACGCTTCATTAGACTCTTCATTATACGTAGTTATTTTAATTACCCCCTGTGGAAAATCGCGAGTGGTCTGTTAAGCACACTAATGGCTGCGTGCGTGGGTGGGTGGGTGGGTGTGTGAGTGGATGGGTGGTTGGGTGAGTGGATAGGTGGGTCGGTAGGTGTCAGTGGGTGGGAGGGTGGCTGTGAGTGGGTGGGTGGGCAGATAGGTGGGTGGGTGGGTGGATGAGTGGGTGGGTGGGTGGATGAGTGGGTGGGTGGGTGGGTATGTGGATGATTGGGTGGATATGTGGATGAGTGGGTGGGTATGTGGATGAGTGGGTGGGTGGGTGGGTAGGTGGATGAGTGGGTGGATGGGTGGGTGGCTGTGCGTGGGTAGGTGGGTGGGTTGGTGTAGGTCAGTATTTTATAAAGTTTCCATTTTTTTGGAAAAGTGACCCCACTGCTAAAATAAATTTTTCCCAAGTCGTCGTTAACCCGCAAAGAGCGTAAAAAAATAGCTGAAAATAAAAAAAGCGAAATGACTGACATAAAAGACGGAAGTAAAAATCACGTGACAAGGAATCTCGATTTTCCTCAAGGACTCGGTAGTGACGTGTTAAGTTGAGGATGGAGTCTTTTCCTCGGAATCGAAATGTCCGAGTGTGCAAAATGGGTGGGGCGGAGGGGGGGGGGAGGGGAAGGGGGGAAAGGGGGGCTGCAAAAAAAGTGATAAGAATGAGAGAAAAAAAATTATTGGAAAGTAACAGAGGTGACATTTCCAATCGTCTGTCTTCACTACGTGACACCGATTTTTTCTTTTGACATTTGGAAAATTTCGCCATTTTGGATTTCCTTAAAATGTTGAAAATTAATTTTTTTTTTCGATTTGCCTAATTTCAGAAATTTATTTATTTCAAGCAAAATAATTTCTGAAATTTTTCCAAATTCTCAAATTTCCATTTGTTTTTTAATTCTGCATTTTTTTCTTTCAATTTCATTTTTCCCATTTCGTAAGAATCCAAGTGTGGAAAATAAGTGGCCAAAAAATAGTGATGAGAATGGGAGAAAAAAAGGGTGGAAAAAAAATTATTAGAAAGTAAAAGAGGCGACGTTTTCCAATCGTCTGTCGCCGTGGGACATTCGCGGCGTATTGCCACTACGTGACACCCAATTTTATCGCATTCTTTTTTTTTTTACAACAGTGGAACTGGGAAATATTGTCGGTTGTCGTAAAATTCATTCTATTCCCTTAAGTAACAAAAGGGAGGGATTTTTATTTATTAACTGGAAGAATAGCATGTTGATAAATGGGATTTATTGGGGGACATTAAGGAGGGAATTGTGGAGAATAGTGGGGGTTGAAAATCCCAGGATTTCCCTGAAAAAAAATAAGATTGCCAAGGTGGATCTAAGTAGATTTCCGGAAAGTCTGCTTCCTAACGTGCACTGGTTTCAGATTTTCTGAAAGTCCCTGAGAACCCACTGTTCTGGGAACACTTGTTCATGATTAGGTGTTCTTGGAAGGATTATTAAAGTCCAAAATATCTGAAGGTGATAGTGATCAGAGCAGAAATTTCTTGTGTGCTCTTGAAATTTTCGATGGGACCCAAGAGTTCAGGGAGAACTCATTGGGAACCGAGAGTTCTGGAAGGAGTTCTTAGAAACCAAAAGTTCTGGGAAGACTTCCTGGGAATTAAGAGCTTTGAGAAAGCTTGTTGGAAACCAAGAGGCCTGCCGAGACTAGTTGGGGACCAGAAGTTCTGGGAAGACTTTTTGGGAACGAAAAGTTCTGGGAAGACTTTTTGGGAACGAAAAGTTCTGGGAAGACTTATTGGGAACCAGGAGTTCTGTGAACGCTTAACCGGAACCAAAAGTTCTGGGAACACTTATTGGGAACCGAGAACTCTGAGAAAACTTGTTAGGAACCAAAAGTTCTGGGAACACTTATTGGGAACCGAGAACTCTGAGAAAACTTGTTGGGAACCAAGAGCTCGGGAACTTTTGATGAGAACCAAAAGTTCTGGGAAGAGTTATTGGAAATGGAGAACTCTGAGAAAACATGTTGGGAACCGAGAGTTGTGGGAACACTTGATGGGAACCACAGGTTCTTCGAAGACTTACTGGTAACCAAGAGCTATCAGAAATCTTGTCGGGAACCAATAGTTCTGGGAACACCCAATCGGAACCGAAAGTTCCGGGAAGACTTATTGGGAACTAGGTGTTCCGGAAAACTCATTTGCAACGAAATGTTCCTGGAAAAATCGTGAAAGATGGCATTCGCTGGAAATAAAATCCATGGCAATGAGAATTCCTAGAATGCCACCGTTATTCCGCAAAATTTTAATTCACGACAATGTCGTTCTCCAGAACTGGTGCCAGATTATTTAACTACCCAAGCGTTTACGCTAGATTCTCATTGCACCTGACAAATTTTGAACTTGTGAATTATGCCAACAGAAAATAAAAATATTACTCCCCCCCCCCCCCTTGGCCGTCGCCGGTCTTCCGCGAACTGCAATTTTCCCATGATTTCAGGAAGTTGAGACGTGGGAAAATCCCTAACTCTTTAGAAATGCTGTAACAAACTCTACCGACATTGTGGATTTCACCATTATAACTGGAAACTTGTCGGGGGTGGCATGGAGGATGACAGGGGATGGATATCTCCCTCACACTTGGGAAAGTACCATTAAACGGCTCCAATGTAAGCTGCACACATGGGTGACTGCTGAATTCCTGTAAAGACTCAACTCTCTCTCCTTCCACATATATATCTGTGTGGATATGAGTCACCGCGGCAACACTCAACGCCCAAACTGGATACAAACGAAAAATTCCCCAATGTTCTTTGGCCAAAATCGAAAAAAATTAATTTGGCTTTTTAGACCCGAAATCGACGATAGTGTCTTCTAGGGGTCCCAATTGGATAGTGCAAACGCGCACGGGGTCCAAACATCGATTTTAAAAAATTTAAGTTTGCCTCCCCATAAGACCCCAATGTTAAATTTGGCCAAAATCGAAAAAAATTAATTTGACTTTTTCGACCCAAATTCGACGGAAATATCTTCTGGGGGTCCCAATTGGATAGTACAAACGCGCACGGGGTCCAAAGATCGATTTTAAAAAATTTAAGTTTGCCTCCCCATAAGAGCCCAATGTTAAATTTGGCCAAAATCGAAAAAAATTAATTTGACTTTTTCGACCCAAATTCGACGGGAGTGTCTTCTGGGGGTTCCAATTGGATAGTATAGACTCGCACGGGGCCAAAAATTCGATTTTAAAAAAATTAAGTTTGCCTCCCCATAAGACCCCAATATTAAATTTGGCCAAAATCGAAAAAAATTAATTTCACTTTTTCGACCCAAATTCGACGGAAATATCTTCTGGGGGTTCCAATTGGATAATATAAACGCGCACGGGGCCAAAAATTCAATTTTAAAAATTTTAAGTTTGCCTCCCCATAAGGTCCCAATGTTAAATTTGGCCAAAATCGAAAAAAATTAATTTGACTTTTTCGACCCAAATTCGACGGAAATATCTTCTGGGGGTTCCAATTGGATAATATAAACGCGCACGGGGCCAAAAATTCAATTTTAAAAAATTTAAGTTTGCCTCCCCATAAGGTCCCAATGTTAAATTTGGCCAAAATCGAAAAAAATTAATTTGACTTTTTCGGCCCAAATTCGACGGAAATATCTTCTGGGGGTCCCAATTGGATAGTACAAACGCGCACGGGGTCCAAAGATCGATTTTAAAAAATTTAAGTTTGCCTCCCCATAAGGTCCCAATGTTAAATTTGGTCAAAATCGAAAAAAATTAATTTGACTTTTTCGACCCAAATTCGACGGAAATATCTTCTGGGGGTTCCAATTGGATAATATAAACGCGCACGGGGCCAAAAATTCAATTTTAAAAATTTTAAGTTTGCCTCCCCATAAGGTCCCAATGTTAAATTTGGCCAAAATCGAAAAAAATTAATTTGACTTTTTCGACCCAAATTCGACGGAAATATCTTCTGGGGGTTCCAATTGGATAATATAAACGCGCACGGGGCCAAAAATTCAATTTTAAAAAATTTAAGTTTGCCTCCCCATAAGGTCCCAATGTTAAATTTGGCCAAAATCGAAAAAAATTAATTTGACTTTTTCGACCCAAATTCGACGGAAATATCTTCTGGGGGTCCCAATTGGATAGTACAAACGCGCACGGGGTCCAAAGATCGATTTTAAAAAATTTAAGTTTGCCTCCCCATAAGGTCCCAATGTTAAATTTGGTCAAAATCGAAAAAAATTAATTTGACTTTTTCGACCCAAATTCGACGGAAATATCTTCTGGGGGTTCCAATTGGATAATATAAACGCGCACGGGGCCAAAAATTCAATTTTAAAAATTTTAAGTTTGCCTCCCCATAAGGTCCCAATGTTAAATTTGGCCAAAATCGAAAAAAATTAATTTGACTTTTTCGACCCAAATTCGACGGAAATATCTTCTGGGGGTTCCAATTGGATAATATAAACGCGCACGGGGCCAAAAATTCAATTTTAAAAAATTTAAGTTTGCCTCCCCATAAGGTCCCAATGTTAAATTTGGCCAAAATCGAAAAAAATTAATTTGACTTTTTCGACCCAAATTCGACGGAAATATCTTCTGGGGGTCCCAATTGGATAATATAAACGCGCACGGGGCCAAAAATTCAATTTTAAAAAATTTAAGTTTGCCTCCCCATAAGATCCCAATGTTAAATTTGGCCAAAATCGAAAAAAATTAATTTGACTTTTTCGACCCAAATTCGACGGAAATATCTTCTGGGGGTTCCAATTGGATAATATAAACGCGCACGGGGCCAAAAATTCAATTTTAAAAATTTTAAGTTTGCCTCCCCATAAGGTCCCAATGTTAAATTTGGCCAAAATCGAAAAAAATTAATTTGACTTTTTCGACCCAAATTCGACGGGAGTGTCTTCTGGGGGTTCCAATTGGATAATATAAACGCGCACGGGGCCAAAAATTCAATTTTAAAAAATTTAAGTTTGCCTCCCCATAAGGTCCTAATGTTAAATTTGGCCAAAATCGAAAAAAATTAATTTGACTTTTTCGACCCAAATTCGACGGAAATATCTTCTGGGGGTTCCTATTGGATAGTATCGATGCACACGGGGCCAAAAATTCAATTTTAAAAAAATTAAGTTTGCCTCCCCATAAGACCCCAATGTTAAATTTGCCCAAAATCGAAAAAAGTTAATTTGGCTTTTCCGACCCAAAATTGATGCATATATCATACTGGAGGCTCATTTGAACATATCCCTTATGCTGACACCGAAAAAGTATGCTCTGAAAAAAACATCTTGTGTACAAGAATTTTTGGACCCACTGTATCTCAAATTTTTGTTCATCATAAAATTTTTTCCCTTTTTTTTTCATTCTATGCTTCATGACTTCATGTACTTTCACATCATATTTTTTTTCGCTCTCTTCGACTTAAGGACCGGAAAGTCAACCACTTGGGTAAGAGTAAAAAAAAACATTAGTGTTTGTAATTTGAACTTCTGGGGATGAAACAAATTTATTCAGGGAAATTTGGAGTCTCTCCAATGCAATTATTTTGTTTTTTTTTTTAAAGAGACATTCAATGAGTGCAATGCCTGGAGAAATTTAATTACCACGGAGTTGAGTTCAAAGGTTTAATTAGGTTTTCGACAATTATTAGCGTTGTTGTGAAACAATGAGCTCCACACACACACACACACACACACACACATTCAAAAATGACATAAAAATCTCCGAAATGTCAATTTTTATTTTTGCGGTCATTACGAAAAAAATCACTCTCGTGGAATTTAACCACTTACCGGAAATACTTTTTATCCAATTTTCACCTCATTTTTTTTCTTAATAAAATTGCACTAAAAGTTGTGGAAATTGAATGATGTTTAATGTGAGAATTACGTGATTTTCCAGGGGAATCTCCGCTTGTGCTGCTCCCAGGATGCAGAAAAATAATAATAATGGGGGAAAAATCGCGAGGCTTTCGCGACGCTGCGAGGGGGTGGTGGTGGGTGTAAAAAAGTGAGGTCACGTTAGACCAGGTGACAAACCGTTGTGACGTGACCACTGGGAATAGCAAAGTCTCATCCGTCTACTTTTCGCGGCTCAAAAAGTCTCACTTCTTTTCTTTTCCACTTTTGCCCGGGAAACGTTCAAATGTGCAGAATTTTTATCCCTACAAATGTTGGGATTTGAATACTTTCGCGAGGATTTACTTGCGATTTGTGCAATTTTTTCTTTTGATTCCTGAAGTATTTTGATTTGTTCTCTATTTTTGAAAATTTTGGAGATTCCTGAAAAATTGGATATTGAGCGCCAATTTGGATTAAAGGTCCGTGTCCCAATTTTGAGACTCATCGTGAATTCAATACCGACGTCCCAATCCCAATCCAAGTTAGATGTCCCAACTTTAAGACCCAATTCCAATTGGAGTTGTATGTCCCAATTTTAAGGTTCCACCCGAATTCAAGACCGACGTCCCAATCCCGATCCAAGTTAAATGTCCCAACTTTAAGACCCAATCCCAATTGGAGTTGCGTGTCCCAATTTTAAGACCCCATCCGCATTCAAGGCCGACGTCCCAATCCCAATCCAAGCTAGATGTCCCAACTTTAAGACCCAATCCCAACTGGAGTTGCGTGTCCCAAGTTTAAGGCTCAATTCCAATTCAAGACCGATGCCCCAATCCCAGTCCAAGTTGGGTGACCCAACTTAAAGACCCAATCCTAATTGGACTTGGGTGTCCCAAATTTAAGACTCAATCCCAATCCAATTTCGACGTCCCATTTTCAAGCCCCAATCCCAATCCAAGCTGGATGTCCCAATTTTACGACCCAATCCAAGTTGGATATTCCAATTTTATTCTAATTTTTAAAATCTTGAAAACGCGACTAATTCTAACCCACTAAAACCATTAAACGCGGTAGCGGCCAGAAAACCAAAGCTTAAAGACCATTTTTTCTCGTTTCATAATTGGCCTGGACTACTCTACGAGCAATAATTGCAGTTGGTCCGTGGATTTATATGATTTTACGCCCGGCAATTTTCGTGCCATTTCGGAGCGGCAAAACGAGCGCGTGTGAGCGCGAGTGAGTGCACAATAGTGAACTCGTTTCGTAAATTACAAAGGAGCGCTTTAGGCATGTATACAACCCTTGCTGTTGCGTTACGGGGAATGTGCTTTATCGGGAATTAGGAGTTTCAGTTCTCATGAAACCGTAAATGTACGAAAAAAATAAAAGCCAAGTTGCTGAGTGCAGTGGTCACGCAATGGCGTTGTCAATGTATCGGTTTTAGACACTATTTCCGGAGCTTGGGGAAAACACTTGTGTAAGGTCACTTCCACAAGTTCAAGGATCAATTTTTTTATCAATAACTCCTTTTTTCACGCCATATCCATTTTCTGCACATTTGTCCCAATTTTGGGCCATTTTGAAAATTCCCCGAAAATGTGCATTTTTTCTTCATTTTCAAAATTTTACAAAAATATTTTTTTCGATTATATATATATATATATATAGTTTCGATGTACCAAAATATTCTTTTTTTTTTGGTCATAAAAAAATTTTCGATTTACGGAATGGGATGAATTTCCCTCCCCCAATTTCCATACATGCATACCAATTTTTTTTCTGTACAGAAATTTTAGTGAATGGGATTTCACGATGTTAATAAAAGCCGAAATATTCCCTGAAGGCTTTAAGGCTGATGCCCTCGCCCTAAACCTCGCGTTATCTCGGCCTGTCCAACCGTCGTTGAGGGGATAAAAATTGTGCTCTGGGTACTTCACCCCGAGACAATGTTGTTTTACGCTCAGTGGTTACGTGTTCGAGTACGCAACGTGCGTGCGCTTGCTCCGCATATACTATCCCTCCCCAATTCACCCGGTACACATCGCAAACATACACCCTTGCCTCCCAAATCATCCCAAAAATCTCTGAAAAAAAGTACTCACTACAATTTTAAGACCCAATTTCAATCCAAAATCGGTGTCCCAATGTTAGGTCCCAATAGCACTTCGCGGTCAATGTCCCACTTTTAAGGCCCATTCTCAGTGCAAACTCAGTGTCCCAATGTTAGGTCCAAACAACACTTCGCGGTAAGTGTCCCAATTTTAAGACCCATTCTCAAAGCAAAATCAGTGTCCCAATGTTAGGTCCTACCATCACTTCGTCAGTGTCCCAATTGTAAGATCCAATTTCGATGAAGGACGGGTGTCCCAATCTTAAGGGCCGATCTCAATGAAGGACTGGTGTCCCAATTTTAAGGCCCAATCTCAATTCGAGTTGAATAGGCCACCTGTGACCGCTAATATGACTTTAAGATCGATGTACCATTTTTAGGACCTGCCCTGAATTCATGATCGGTATCGATTTGTGTACATAATCACAGAAGCTCCCAAAAGCTCGTGCAAGCCACCATTAACAACCGCGAAACTTGACCCGCGATTTACCCATAAGTGCAAAAATGTGGACCAAAATCGGTATCGACTCTTGTGTAATTAAGGCGGCTGAAAGCTCAGATGACTAAAACAATAATATCCCGAAGCTTGAGAAATTAATTACCGAAAATTTTCACTTCTAACCCGATTTTCAAATAAGTCAACTTCCGGAAAAAATCGGTACCGATTTTCCTGCATATTCAACGAATCTCCTGCAAGCTCAAATTGCCACAAAAATTCTGAAACTTGGGCACTCAATTCCCCTAAATTTTCATCGACAATAGAGCTTGCAGCTTTCTACAATACTTACAAACCAGAAAAATCCAATCGGCATAAAAAATCGGTATCAATTTTTCAGCACTTTTAGAAAACCCACTGAAAGCTCACTACATTGTGAAATGCTCTGAAAATACAAAGATAGAGGAGCTTACCGAGTCTGGCCGCCCCAAGGTCAGGTCAGTAGGCCGCATCCACCCCCCCCCCCCACCCCCGCCCCTCGAAGACTCAAAAATCCCTCCGCAAGTCCGGAAAGCTCTAAAGCACTTCACTTTTCCGGGATTTTCGTCACAAGAAATGAATAAGTCATTTTCTAATTTTTTTGTTCGTTGAGCTTTTTTCTGCGGTTATTGGAGCTTTTTTCGAATTTTACGGGGGATTCACTGACTTTGGAGGTACGATTGCTAAGGGGCGGGGGTTGGGAGCATTGTTTATTGAACAATTGAATGCCAAACGAGTATTCTTGGAAAAAGCTTAAGGGAGTAGGGGTGCACGTACCGCGCGAGCTTCCTCCAAGAACTGGCGGGAGCTTAAACTCCCAACACGCAAGTGCCTTCTCCCGCTACCCGGATTCACTCCCCCACCACAAGCCCCCGATAAAGCCCCTGACGATCACCCAACACGCCACCTCACCACCCCTCTGTGGGTGGCGGGTGGTAGTGGCGGTGGAGGGGGGGCAAGGGTGGACTGGGCTCACGTTCAACTGGTGAACATTTGAAATATTTGGGGAAATTTGAGATTTTGAAAAAAAATGAAAATCAAAAATTCGGAAAATTTCGGAAAATTCCTCAAAACTCGGAAAATTTCGGAAAATCCAGAAAATTTTGGGAAATCCGGAAAATTTTGGAAAATTCGGAAAATTTTGGAAAGTTCGGAAAAATCGGAAAAATTCGAAAATTTTTGGAAAATTCTTCAAAACTCGGAACATTTTGGAAAATCCAGAAAATTTTGGGAAATCCGGAAAATTTTGGAAAATTCAAAAAATTTGAAAAAACAATTCAACAAATTTTCCGGAATTTACAAAAAATTTCAGGAATCTCGAAATTTTTAAAATGAAGAAAAAAATTTCGAAAGTCAAATTAGTCACCAATCGAAAAATCTCATAACTTTGTAAATTTATGTCGTCAAGAATTCGATGGAAAATGATCAATTTTCCTTTGGAATTCCGAGGATTTTCCTTGCTGTTCAAATATATATATATATATATATATTCAGTTGTTACAAGGCACAAGCTTATAATAATTTTGGGGTGAACTTCTCGAGGGATGACAATTTACTGAATTGACTGAGTCGTGCCAAGAACCATCAGTTGGCAGCGACCACCTTCCCATTGAATTAAATCGACTTGCGACCCTGCCAGATGCATCCCTCCATTGTCATTTCCACCCCTTCGCACTCCTCAATTGATAATAAACAATAAGCAACATCTCTCCGCCGAAGCCGCCAATTCCGCGCCCCTCACCAATTTCCAATCATTTAGAAAATCATTGGATCCACAGAAAAAGCTGCGCTAAATTTTCCGAACCAAATAATCTGAACATCCTGAGAATAACTTCCTAGAATAAATGTATTTGTCTTCATCCCTAAAGTTTGAATATGCGGCTAGATCTCGGTTGACTATCAAATACCACGCCAAGGTCGACACCTATGCGAGGTCGATTGAAAATTGCGTCGTCAATCGAATAACCCAAATAAACTCAATCGGATATTTGCAAAATAATAGGTATGCATTCACATTTTTTGGCGCATATCCTGTATTGATGGAGTTATGAAGAAATTTCTTTTTTTGGCTTCCTAAGAACGGTGAAGTATTGGCATTCCGCTGCACGCCTGGCTGTGTGTGTGTGTGTGTGTGTGTGTGTGTGTGTGTGAGGGCCCATTTCTGGGACGTTGTCCCAATTTTCCAATAGGACGATAACCCCTCTCTCAATTCGGATACTTCCTCCATTTTTTAATTCTCACCCCCTAAGAGCATGTCCCACCTTCACCTGGGACAATGCTCCAAGTTCAGCTGGGACAAAATCGTCCCAATATTAAAAGGAGACTAGACCTCCAACACTGATTGGGGTAATGTCCCCGGATTCCACTGGGACAATGTTTCAACTCAGCTGAGATAGGCCGCTGTCCCCCCTTTTCAACTAGGACGCGGACTATATTCAATCTTCAACACCGAGGACGTCCCACTTTTCCAGTGGGACAGTCCCCAATTTCCACCTGGGACCATTTTTTATTACACCATTGCACGAATCTGGAAGATAGAGCATGTCCCTATTATAACCCAGGGACATGTTCAATGTCCAGGCCATTCAATGTCCCAATTATCAAACGGGATGCTGTCCCAATTTTCACCTGGGACGACATTGCAAATTTCACCTCTTGTTCTGTTCATCCAATTCTGTGGAAACGCAATACAGGATTTTCCTTCGTGATTCAAACCGCAGGAGCTTAACGGGCGGGCACGGGAAATGGTTGGGGGGAGGGTGGGTGGGAGGGGGGGGGGGCAATTCCCTAGTTTGACGAAAGAGTGAGATCTCCCGAGAGGAGATAATCCAGCGGGATTCGTCTGTTTATCCCATCGTAAAGACAAACCCTCATTCGCCATTTTCTCCATTTTGCTCACTGCTCCCACCCCTCACCCACCCCCTCGGGCTATTCCCCCCCCCCCCCTCGATGAGCGTAAGAATGCGAAGAGTGGTGCGCACGTTGGTACGTGAAGCTCGTGAAAAACCTATATGAGCGCAACATTTCTCAACAGAAGAGCGTGAAAATCGATAAGCGACAAACCCCCCCGGTGGGTGGGTGGGGGGGGGGGGGGAGGGGGGAGGCAATTCAGTGATTCCCTGACCTCAAACACTTGACGCCGACACTGTTGCCGTCATTTCGATATCTCGATTGACATCTCGATTAATTTCGTAGCGTTTTAAATATTTAAAGGCTAGATGGCCTTTGAGGTCATGACGACTACCAACATTGAATCGATAAATATGGAGGCATGTTGAGTCATGCGGAGTGGCCACTTTTCTATTGAGTTAATTGGAGTTAAAATTAAGCGTTGTGATTGGATGGAATTGAATTTTCGACCGAGAGGAAGGCTTAACGTCAAAATTAAATATGGCGCTCACTAATCAAGAACTGGCGAGCAATATGAAGATAATATATTGAAGCATTATCGAGTCAATTTATTGAGTCAATGTCTGTTGTGGTTGCCCTTTTCGGACTTGTATTTGTTCGTAATGAATTGAGTTTTTTGAGTTAAATGTCTGGATTTTTTCACCCTGTCCCGTTATGCCTCACTCTTCTCCGTGGGATGTGAATATTGCAAGCGTTAGGAGAATACTTGGGAAATTTGGGGGGAAACTCGGGGAACTTCCGGGAAAATGGAGGACAGGGGGGGCTCTCGCATATTCTGATCAATTAGTCATAGAGGCGAGGGCTTACGATGGTCTTCAAAGGTCATAAACCTTGTGCTTAACCAACGCCACGTCGTTACACGAGCAAATCCCTGACATTCTGCATTGATAATCCATAGTTCACGCGGGAAATTTAATGCTTTGACATTTTCCGGGGTACCCTGACATTTTTAAAAATTTTCAAGTTTTTTTTTCAAATTTGTGAAATATTCCAAAATTTGGATTTTCGAAAAATCTTTGAAATGAATTCCGGTTTTATGAATTGTTAGAATTAAGTACATTTAAAAGTTGACACTTTTTTTTAAGTCCAAAAATTTGGAGGCAATAATTTGCCAAAATTTGAAAACAACTGGATGAAATGAGAAATATGTAATTATTCAAAAAGTTACCATTTCAAGAATATAATTCCACCGCACTTCATTGTGAAAATCTCCCGAAAACTGATACAACCGTTAAACTGTCACTGGCAAAAGCCCGAGGACGATTTCCCGCCGTCGGCCATGTTGAATTTGGCGGGTAGGGTATTGGTGGTTATGCGCATGCGCGTGCGCATCCCGCGCAAAAATTCCCGCCTGATGTCGCTATGGTCATATGTAGATGGCGAAAAGGCGCATTAGTGTTGAAACCGGTCATGGACAGTTAAGTTGCGCATCATATTCGCAGTCCCGCCGAATATTTCACGCCAAAAATTTCGGGAAGAAAAACGTCCCGAATAATCGCCGCCAATCAATCGCTATTGACCGAGCCATCAAATCCATAATTTTTGGCGAAAGATAATTGGTGAAGGACCATGGGGGCTTATCTATCGGAGCCGATAACTAAAAAAATCTCGAGCGACGAAGCGGGTGAAAATGTGGCGTTCGGCGCCAGTTCAATGCAGGGCTGGCGAGTTAGCCAAGAGGTAAACTAACTCAATTAATAATAAACAACAACGCCCAATCAATCCTCATTGTTTTCTATGAAGAAAAAAAAAAGCGCGCGCGCGCGAACGCGACAGTTTCTCATCGCCGGAAGCCAACGCCAATTCCAACCTAAAATTTTGCGCATTTTCTATAATTTTTGCCTTTTCCTTCGAAAGGCGACTTTTACATTTTGAAAATTTGTGGCGCTAAAAAAAATTGATACATTTTTGGGCTAATTTATTTCCCAAAAAAAAATTCTAAAAATTACGAAAATTTTGGAAATCCCAAAAATGTCAATTTTTTCATTTAAAAAAAAAATCAAAAGTGCAGAAAATTTTAAAACTCAAAAACTTGAATTTAAATTTTTTAATAATACGAGAATTTGAAAAAAAAAATTAATTTTTCAAAAAATTTGAAATTTCAAAAATACTAAAAAATTGGATTTTTCAGGACGCCCACAACTGCTGTATCACCTTCGACAAAGACACATCTCTTTTTGCTGTATACGATGGACACGGTGGTCACGAAGTTGCGACCTACTGTGCCCAAAAGCTTCCAGACTTCATAAAGTCCACAGAGTCCTACAAAAATGGTGACATTCCCCAGGCGTTGATTGATGCCTTCCTCGGCTTCGACGCCACCCTGGCGACGCCCGAGATCATTGCAACTCTGAAAAAAATTGCAGGTGCGTCAATTCCTGAGAAAGAAACAAACGACTCCTGCGACTCCTCAGAGGAGGATACAGTGACAAATCTGCGGAAAGAAGCAGAAATGCCCCTTGAGCAGGTACGTAAAATTACGAGACATATGTGTCAAAAAAATTGACCCAATTGATCGATCAACTTCGAAAAAAATTCTTGCTTGAAATACTTGAAAGAGAAAATTTTTTTCGTTGAAAAATCATTCAATATTTATTTTTAGAAAATTTAATATTCAATAGAAAAAAAAATCGAAAATTCTGTAAAACAATTTGACACATTTTTCCATTTAAAAACCATTTGCTAAAAACAAAAAAACAATTTTACTAGAAAGAAAATTCAACTCCGATTTCCTGGCCCTAATACTTCAATAACAGATCCAATAAAAAAAACACACAAAAAAAATGATAAAAATAAAAATACAAAAAAAAATCATTGAAATAAAAATAAAAAATAGAAAAAATTTTTTTTTTTAAATATATCAATTATGTCCACAGGTTATGCTCAAATATTCCAAAACTGATTCCCAAAATTGCGAAAAATCACGTGGAGTTGCCTCGCCATTTCTCCGTTGTCGACGAACGAAGCCGGGATGTTCCTCAAGTGGTGAGGGCTGCTCAAGTTCCTGGACCAACGAAGCTGATGTGAGTAGCAGTAGCTCAACAAATGCAGAAACTTCCGAAGAAAAAGTTGAGAAGAAAACTGAGGGAGAGGAGAAAAAAGCTGAGCCTGGCAGCAGTGACTCTGACCAGGTGATTCACCTCAAAATATTTATCTATACTTTTTCTAAATTGTCTGAAAATATTTGGACTTTGTATCTAACGCCAATTGATCTTCAAATTTTTTCAAGGTTTTCAATTATTCCGGTTTTCGAATATTTCATTATTTGGGTTTTTTTCTGTTTTGCCTTTTGTAATTTTTTCTAATTGTGATCAAAAATTAATTTAATTTCAGCTTTTGGACTCGACGAGCAATGGCGACTCCAAGTCCCTGCCCTCCCCCCAAAAAACCGAGCTCCCAGATAGTTCCCAGGACAAAATTGCCTCGTCAATTACATCGAACACACCTAACGGCTCTGCCACACCAGAAGAGGAGGCTCTATCCCCCCCAGAATCCTCATCTGGACCAGACAGCAGCAAAACCGATAGTGTATCATCTTCGTCACCCCCATGCCCAAATGGCGATCACTCAGATGTTATTTCCACTGCGAGGAAAGCCTTGGGCGAGCACATATATAGGTATAGATGTCCTGAAGGTCTTTCTAAAAATCCGATCAAATAGTTTCAACGAAAAAATTCATAAAATATTTTTTGAAAATTGAAAAGTTAAACGTTAAATTTCTTCTCGTAATTTGGCAATCAGAAAACTTTGAAACTTCTAAATCTTTTGTATTTCAAAAATTTCCAAAAATCCAAAAAAATAATTCCAAAGATGAAAATCAAAAGTTCTGTCTCTTTCTCTTTAAGATATTTTTTTTTTAATAATTTTTTTTTTTTTTTTTTTTTTAATGTGGTATGCAAAAAAAAATTACAGAGCCCTCCTTCAAACTGGGGATTCGGAAGATTCAGAGTCTGACGAAGAGGACGAGAGTTTTGGAGCGATTGATGATGATGATGAGGATGATGATGAGGACGACGAGGAGGACGAGGAAGAGGATGACGACGAGGAGGAGGACATAGAGGATGAGGATGATGGGGATTTTACGTTATCCGAGGAGCCTGGGGCGGGCTCCGGTTGCACTGCTGTAGTTGCAGTCCTCCGGGGAAACGAATTGGTCGTTGCTAACGCTGGTGACTCAAGGTGCGACTCAAAAGACCCCCATAAAATTTTGAACGTTTTTTTGGGTCAAGCCCCTTCATCACTTATGGTGCTTCGTGGGGGCAAAACGGATAATTTTATTTTTTGCAAATTTTTTTGGAATTTTCAAGTTTTTTTCCACTTTTGCATTTTTTTGAGCAAAAAAATTGCGAAAATTTCAGAATTTTCCGAATCTGGAATTTTTTCTTTTAATTTCAGTTTTGGAGAAAAATTAAAATTTTTTAGTAAAAAAATTGCGAAAATTTCCGAATTTTCCAAATCTGGAATTTTTGGAAAATTTGAACATTGGAGAAAGTTAAAACAAAAATTGAATACGTCAAAGAACAATTTAAAGCATTCCAAGATTTATCAATCTTTGGAAATTTTGAAAGTCGAAGGATATTAAAAATTCTGAAAATGTAAACTTACAAATGATATAAATTTTTTTTATAATTTTCAAAGTTTTAAAAATAACAAAAAAATGCAAAAATTTTGGAAATATTTGATGTAAGTTGATGGATTTTTGAGTATGAATTCATTTCTTTTTCGAAATGTTTTTCAGGGGTGTCCTATGCAGAAATGGGGAAGCTGTGGAGCTTTCCCTGGACCACAAGCCCGAGGACCAACCGGAAATGTCGAGAATTGTAAAAGCCGGGGGCAAGGTCACTTCGGATGGACGTGTCAATGGGGGCCTCAATTTGTCCAGGGCCCTTGGTGATCATGCGTACAAACAAAACTCCAGTCTACCTGCCGAAGAGCAAATGATATCCGCATTACCTGACATCAAGAGGATCACCATAGAACCCAATGATGAATTTCTCATACTTGCCTGCGACGGAATTTGGAACTTTATGTCCTCCGCCGAAGTTGTTAAATTCGTGAAAGCGAGACTTATGAAGGAGGAGAAGATCTCGAGGATTTGCGAAGAGGTTTTTATTTAAATATTTTTGTCTTCTTTAACATCGACAATTTTTTTTTTATTTCATTATTTTTTTTCATTTTTTTATTTTTTTTTTACTTTACATTACATACATTAAAACCATTAACAATTTTGGAAAAAAATGCAATCCTTGAATTTTTAAAATTTTAAGCATTTTATAAATTAAAAAAAAATTACAAATTTTGGAAATTAATTATTTTTACAATTTTAAGCATTTAAAAAAAAATCGTAAAAATCTCAAGATTAATTTTTTTTTGTCAGAGTTTGATTTAAAAAAAAAAAATAGAAAATAAAATGAAAGGAATTTGCAAGGATTTCTTGAAATTTTTCAGCTTTTCGATCACTGCCTGGCCCCCAACACCATGGGCGATGGTACGGGCTGTGACAATATGACGGCTGTCATCGTCAAGTTGAAAAAATCCGTCGATGTAGATGTCACACCGAAGAACAACGGCGAGGCCGAGCAAGTGGCGACGAAAAAAAGGCCGTTGGCGGAAAATTCTGGAGATTGCCAGACTCTCACGAGCGATTTGACGAATGACGAGTGCAAGAGGACGAAATTGGATGCCTAAGGATTTTTATGGGGCTTCGGGTCCAATCAATCCAGACTTTGAAACACAAAAAAAATTGCATACACAAAAAAAAGACAAATGGGTACAGAAAATTTTTTTTAAATACAAAAATTCAGATTATTTTTTTTTTTTTAACTATCAATTTTTTTTCTTGATTGATAGATTTTTTTAGATTCTTAATTTTCATTCAATTTTTTTTTCTGCATTTTTTTGGAGCTTTTAATTGGGCAATTTTTTTTTACCTTCTGATTGATTGGACTTTTTATCTAAGACCTGATCTCTTGGGATTTCTTGAGTGAATGTGCAGTTTATCGTTTATTGATAATTTTTCTTTTTCCTCCACTGGAAATTTAGATTTAAGTGAAACTTTTTTTTGAAGGTCAAATTTTGTTCTAGGTCAGGGGCAAATTTTTTGAATACTGAAAAAAAAATTCTGCGATTTTGGAAATTTAGAAAATTTTGAATTTCGCTATTTCCAAAATATTTGGGAAGCCTAAAATTGGAAAAGTCGATTTTTCTGGATTTTTTTCTTAAAAAAAATTTCTAAATTTTCAAAAAAAATTAATTTGTCCCCGACCTGCCCTTCCAACCCTAATTGTTTCCGCAAAGCCGTGAATAATTCACTTTTTACCAATTAACCACTCAGCCACTTTTCATTACTTGACCAATCAATGCAGACACCTATTATAAATCGACAATCATGAATTGCATTTATCAAGCCACTATTTTCATAATTATTCTGGCTAATTAAGTTGACCCTTGACTAACTGTAAATTTACAATTAATTGTAGTAGACATGTAAATATTTGATATAAAGCCACGAAAAAAAATCAACATGATAAACGAGCGAATAAACAACATAGAGAATAGGGTTTATATTTGTAACAATGATACGATGGCATTTTTTTTATTATTTCACGAATGATAAATCCATGAATTCAATTTTGAGGAAGAAGGAAATTAAAAAAAAAAATTATCTCCATTTTTCAGTAATTTTGGTTCAGCCAAAAAAAAAAAATATATAATTTTTTCTTACAATTTTTGAGTAATTTTTTTTTCCTTCTTCCATTGACGAAATTGATCGATTAATCAGATCTAGAGATTTAATGAGCGATTTTTTAGACACTAAGCCATCAAGGATGTTTGTCCATTTGGATGAGAAAAAAAATAGAAACTGTCGCAATTGAAAATCTGGGGCTTGAACCTGAGGTGTTCTTTGAGGTCTGTCGAAGTGAGAAAAAATTAAAAATTGTAATTAAAAAAATTTAATTGACCAGGAAAAAAATGAGCATAAACGTGCACACATTTTGTACAGCTCTCGAACATCACACACACACGTACACACAAGGCGTGGCACACACGTAGAGATACAAACACACACCCATGTATGTGTTCCTTGTTCCGTGAAACTTTCAGTTGTCACTTTCAAAGTTTGTTGAAAATTTACTACAATTGCGTAAGAGTGGTCAATAGAGCGAGTGCATGTGCACTCTCCCGCACTCTTTCGAGCATAACTCGGAGACAAACGGAGTTAGGGGAAATGTTCTAAGGACCTTTTTTATGGAGAAAATCCTCCTCTACAGAAATGGTCCTCATGAAACATCTGCTATTTCCCTTAGATTTCGAGGTATTGTGTGAAAGGGGCGGCGGGGTGCCATGCACTCATCCAGCTACCTTCACCTATCGTCCTCATTGAATCGATATATTTCTCACAATCTCATCTAAAAAATTTTTTGGGGTTCTGAAATTTTGTGGGCAACTTCCATCTCCATCATCAATTTTTTTCCAAATTTTTGGATTTTTTTTTACGAGTGGACAAACATTCTTCAATAAAATAGAACATGGGAACTCGAGTTTTTTTTTATAAAAAAATAAAAAATAACGGAATGTGCCTTCGATCCATTGTCGCGTATAATTTCGCCCCATTTGTACACAATTGTTTAGAATTAGGATACTGAATAAACGAGAGATATTCACTAATTCACTGTCAAGTGCTCGATTGTTTCCAATTGCTCCTGTTCGATTCTGCGGAGGGAGTCGTACTGAATTCTCAAGCGCTCAAGTTCCATCGTTTTCTCGATTATGAGGGCCTGGAATAATTTGTTCTATGGTTTTCTTCTGGAGTAATTTTTTATGTATAGCATCGAAGTATTTTTACAATTCAATACCTGAATTTTTTGCTTTTGAGCCTCTCTCTGCTTGGACATAGACCTCAAAAGATTTCTAGCGCCAATTGTCCTCATTTTTTCCCTCTCAACATCACTGGCCAAAGTGTCCAGCATTTCGATAAAGTCATCGGAATTTTTTTTGAATTCTGTTATTTCTGAAATCGACGATTTTCGTTATTTAATACTAAAAATAAAAAAAAACAATTCCTCAATTTCATTTTATTTGTTTTTTTTTATTTTCCTTTTATTTTTATTTTTTTTTTTTTTTTTTTTTTTTTTTAATCAAAAAGTTTTGACTTTGGGGAATTTTTAAAATCCCAATTGAGGGTACGGTCTTTTAGTTAAGGAAAAAAAACTAAAAAAAAAATTCCCATCTCTTGATGCAAAAAAAAGTTTTTTGAATTTTTTCTGGTGCCCGTGAGACATCTATAGTCACTGCAAAGTGCTGATATGGTGCCTTAACCTCTCAGTGCTCGCAAAACCATAATAAGTGCGAAAAAGCACTTGCAAATTAGAGAAACTTACTGGAAACAAATCCCTGAGACTCAATCCTCAGCTTCTCACTCTGTCCAGCAATCTCCGGCTCTAAAATCCGAATTTTACCGAAATCATCAACGTAAAGCCCATACTTGGCTAGCGAGTCCGCCATTTTGGTCCGTAAAATCACAACAAACGGTTGGCAACACAAAAGTATTGATTTTTCTCATCGAAGTATGTCTTTCCAAAAAAATCTCATGAAGTTATAACTACAAGAAAAAACTTTTTCATTTTCTCATAGGAAATTGAAATTCCCGCCAAAAGTCTTCCGCATTTTTCGAACAGTTTCCAAGTTCGGAAATAATAATTTTTTTTTTTCAAATTCTGACAATTTCAGAGGCAAATAAAAAAATACGAATCAAGAAATTTAAAATTGTCAAAATTTTGATAAGGCGAATTTGATTTTTGTTATTTCGGAAAATTTTGAAAACAAAAACAAAAAGTTTGATGGTCACGAAGTAGCGCTTCACTCCTTCATTGCCAACCTTTCGCATCTCTCCCCAGGGGCGCTGCGCTCGTTCGTAATATCCCGCCGAGTGTTCCCTCTGCACTTGCCCCGCCACCCCAGACTTCCCCGTGTGTTATTCCACCAAAATTCACCAATTTCCAAGTGATCTCTCCCCCGAATTGGTTCAACCCCCAAAACGACAGAATCCCGCCAAAAATGCGGAATACCCCCACTTAAATATTTGGCGCGCTAAAAACCGGAAGAAATCGGTGAAACGCACTAAACCAAAATTCGCTGAAACTTGGTGGAAATGTTCACCAGGCGCGACTCCTAGACAAAATCCACTAAAGTCAGCTTCCAAAATCGCATTTCATCGAGAACAACCAAATTTTCCGGAGACTACAGAAAATTGCCTTTTCTTTTCGCTCAAATTAAATGTTGATCATTTCTCCGGAGAAAATCGAGGAGCCGTCACCGTCGGGCACGTCGCCGTCGACCTCCTCACCTGGAGTTCTTGTTAGCAGCCCGGGAATGTCAGGTGATCATCGGCCAGTTATCCGCTATCCCTCGGAGTACGTTAAATTAAATATCGGGGGATCTCTGCATTATACGACTATCAGTACACTCAGAAAGCATGATACTATGCTTCGTGCCATGTTCAGTGGACGGATGGATGTCCACACGGACTCTGACGGCAAGTAAATTTATTCTGATTTTCTTATTTCTACCCATTTATAAACCTTCTTCTTCATTTTTCAGGTAATGATCGATTTGGGGATGTCGAGGATACTCAGTTGTTGAGATGAAAAACTTTGGAAACTTTGACGTGAAAACAAATTAATTGTCTTAATAATTGAGTAAACTAGGCGCATTCTCTAAGGTCACAGTGTGACCATTGCAAACTATGACACCCTAAGGGCATTTAAGTACCAATGAGAACATTATGCCACTTAACTACCAATGAGAACATTATCCTTAACTACCAATGAGAACATTATGCCACTTAACTACCAATGAGAACATTATGCCACTTAACTACCAATGAGAACATTATGGCACTTAACTACCAATGAGAACATTATGGCACTTAACTACCAATGAGAACATTATGCCACTTAACTGCCAATGAAAATGTTATGCCACTTAACTACCAATGAGAACATTATACCAGTTAACTACCAATGAAAATGTTATGCCACTTAACTACCAATGAGAACATTATGCCACTTAACTACCAATGAGAATATTATATCACTTAACTACCAATGAAAACATTATGCCACTTAACTACCAATGAGAACATTATGTCACTTAACTACCAATGAAAATATTATGCCACTTAACTACCAATGAGAACATTATGCCACTTAACTACCAATGATTATGAGATTATAACGAAACTATGAGAAAACCATAACAAGATTCCATGCGACATCTTCCAAATCTTTTTCACGTAGTCACTTGAAAATACTGCATTCGTTGAGCTATAGTTTCATCCAATCAATCCGTTTTGTATCATGCAATAATTATAGAAAATAAAATAGGGAGAAGTGAGTTTGTCAATAAATTTTTGGGATTTTTTTTAGGATGGATTCTCATAGACAGATGTGGAAAGCACTTTGGAACAATCTTGAACTTTCTCAGGGATGGTTCTGTGGGACTTCCAGAAAGTACTAAGGAAATAACAGAGCTTTTAGCAGAAGCCAAATATTACTGCATAACCGAACTCGCAGAGTCCTGCGAGCAGGCCCTCCTCCGAAAAGAGAGGGAAGCTGAACCAATTTGCAGGGTTGCCCTGATCACATCCCAAAGGGAGGAACAATTGCTGATCAGTAGTACGACGAAACCGGTAGTTAAGCTTCTGATCAATAGGCATAACAACAAATATTCCTACACCAGGTAAAGAGATCTCGACATTCTTTATCCTTATAATTTGGGAACAAACTTTCTTCTATCCAACAAAATTGCCATAAGGCGCTTACAATGTAATTTTTAAAGTGTGAACCTAAGATGTGTAACGCACTTTGATCGATGCTTCCAGCACATCCGACGACAATTTACTGAAAAACATCGAGCTGTTCGATAAAATGTCACTGCGATTCAATGGACGTGTGTTGTTCATAAAAGATGTGATAGGCTCCATAGAAATTTGCTGTTGGACTTTTTATGGGCATGGACGGAAAGTTGGAGAAGTTTGCTGTCATTCGATCGTTTACACGACTGATAAAAAGCACACGAAGGTGATTGAAGATTTTTGAGATTGAAAAAATGAAGTTGAAATTGAAATTTAAAAAATTGGGTTTTTGTAGGTGGAGTTTCCGGAGGCGCGAATCTACGAGGAGACACTTAATATTCTCCTGTACGAACACAGGAATGGCCCTGACCAAGAGCTTATGCAGGCGACGTCGTCCAGGGGTGCAGTGGGTGGGGCTCCACCCTGCACATCCGACGAAGAAGAGGGCGAGCGTTCGGGACTCGCGCGACTTCGCACCAACAAACAAAATACCAACTGACCCCCCCTCGTTGTCCTCACCCCCACCCATCCCGCACTATTGAGCTTAGTACGGTCATTCAAAACCCGCGCCCACATCAAATAATTAATCAATTAACGAAAAAAAAAGTTGGAAGCATTCGCTTTTTTTTCGTCACAAAATTGAAAATTATGAAAATTTTAGAACTGTGCTTTGAAATTTTTGAAAATTTTCCAAGTTTGAATATTTGAAAAATTTTGTATATGTTGGAAATTTTCAAAACTGTTTTTGGATTTAATTCTCCACCAAAAAACTGTTTCCAAAATTTTTCGAAAAGTCAATGCTTATCGAGATATTCCCAGTTTTGTGATGAAAAAAAATGGATAAAATCGCGAAAATTTTCACGAGTATTAAACAAAAAATCATTAAACAAATAATTATTAACTGACTGACGCTGACAGTTATTGAATAATAAATTAGTTCGGTTTCGTGCCAAAAAACACTGTTTATATAGGAACTATTCATTATTTTATCTACCAATTTTTTAATGAACAATAACTTACGATCTATGTATCACTTGAGTCATTATTTATTCACTCGTAACTTATGATTAATATTAATAAATTCGTCAGGCTAGACTTTTCCTTGTTATTATTTATTTATTACCAAAATTTAATTTTTCATTCAAAGTTCAACCGATTTTTTGATGAAAATTAATTCACTCAAGTTGATTCTTTGCATTAAAATAATTACCACTGCCAACAAATAAACCACAGCAAAAACTGCAAACTCTGATTTTTCACAATTTTCCATAAAAAAAAAAAATTTGAATTGTGTTTCTGCATTTTCAGAATTATTTTAAAGTTAATTTTTCTTCTTATTGTTCCGTATCATTATTTGATAAATAAACAATACAGGGTTTTAATTACCCCACGTGGGGCAGACGAATTAAATACCTTCAACTATAAATAATTGACTAAAAAAAAAATTCAGTGAGTAAATAAAAAAATTGAAGGAACGAAGTTTACGTGTGTAAGATAGTTAAACAATGAATAAAATTGTTAAACAACAATTGTTAAATTCCACGATAATGTTGATGATCACCCCACTGATAAATCATAATTATTAATTTATAAACTTCCCGATAGGGTAAGTTATTGTAATCGCCCCGAAAATGAAATGTCTCAGAATCACGAAATTTTTGCGTTTCTCGACGTTTCACATGCTCCTTATACATTTTCAGCGCGTGTTATGTGTGTGTGTGTGTGTGTGTGTGAAAAATTGGAAAATTTATTTTGAAATTGGGAGGGGGAAGAAAAATTGTGACAGTAAGATTTTCTTTTTTAATTCACGAGTCCGGTGGCCCGTGCTGCGCATGCGCAGTTCTTTTTTCCGCCGCACTGACTGGTGGCGCGTCGGTTTCGGTCTTACGGTTTTCGATATCTATCAATAGTTTCGTTCGTCTCTCCTTTTTACTATAGGATGAGTCAATTTTCCCATTGCCATCCACTCCCCTCCACTCCGACGAGCCATGGAGCACGGAACAATATTACCGCGTGCCAAAATCCATTTTTTCGTGGTTTGAAATTCCCAAATTGAAGAGAAAAAAAAAGAGCGCACTAATAAAATTGTAAGGATTGTGAATGTTGCATGTTGTTCACTGATATTAAGCGTTTCCAGATTTGCTCTGGCTCATGTAACCAGCGAAGGTATCAAATATTGTGATAAATTATTGAAATAAAGGGGAAAACAAATTGTTTCGTTATTTCATTTACCAATTTCTTCAATGTTTTTGTTTTTTCTTTACCAATTTTATACATGTTGGTTTTGACTTCAAAATTTCCCGCGAAAATTGCGCGTATTCAAATTGAAAAAAAAAACAAAATTTTAATAACAGAAAGTTACAGGAAATAAAAAAGCATTGAATAAAATATGGAGTTCAAACCTGACTTTTCAAATTTCATCTATATAACGTTGGCTACGCTTCGGTCCTGGGGTCGCTGGGACCATTGCCAATCCAAAAGCCGTCACTTCAGATTTTCGTAAACACTCACATGCGCTTGACGTTTGCCGTGTTCCTGAACTCGCTGAAACCCCATAAGGCCCCATGGGAAAGCCCGAAAGTCTCGTAGCCCATGGGGCAATGCCCTCAGGTACCGATAAAACATGTTAACTCCATTTTTCGAGCAATTTTCGCGCAATTATCAATTGAAAAAAGTCCGCAAGTTGTGCATAACCAATTTGCCACGACTGCGCATGCGCAAAGATGGCGGATCGCGCGGATAATGCCGACGAGTTTGAAGGTTTTTTGGGCTTTTCAGACGCCACTGGACAGAAACGCCACAAAAAGCACAAGCATAAAAAACATAAAAAGAAGAAATTGGAAGTTGAGGGAGAAGAAATCATTGTTGACGATTCCAGGATCAGAAAAAAAAGTTTCAAACTCAGAATCGCTGGGGAGTGCGAGAAAACGTGAGTGAGCACAATTTGTTTAAATTCGACAATTTTTTGAAAATATTTTAACACGTGTTGATTCCTGTCCTGACATTCGAGTTTTATATATTTTTTTTTCGTTTATAGACCTGACAGAAATCGCGAGAAAACTTCCAAAGTCCCTCTACTCACCCTGCCAGGTCCAAGTAGCTCAGCTTCCGCCAAAGTTGTTAAAAAAAAAGTGTCGAAAGGGGGAAAAGCCAGGGACAGTGGAACCAGCAGCGAGGAAGAGCGATGGTTGGACGCTATCGAGTCTGGGAAATTGGAGGAGGTAATTTTTGCCGCGAAAATTTGAATTCCTGAAAAATGTCGAAAATTCAAAAGTTCAGATTTTTTTTAAAGTTTCTATGAATTTTGGAAATATTGAAAATTTCACGTATCAAAAATTAAGAAATTATTGGACCATGCTTTAAAAAATGCAAATTCTGCAAAATTACCAAATTTTTTTTGGTCTAAATTTTCCCGCCAAAAATTTTGAAATTGCCATATTTTCGAATTTCTAAAATGTTCAAAAATTTTTTGGATTCGCATGATTTCCATATTTTTGTGAATTTTCTAGATGCAACGTTTTGTTTTTTTTTTTTTTTTTTTACTGTCAAAATTGTCAAAAAATTCTGAATGACTTATGATGGATTTGTCCTGAAGGTAGACGACGAGCTGAAGAAGATAAAGCCAAAGGATCCAAAATTGATGACAGCAAGGCAACGTGCAATGTTCGAGAGGAAAACTGACACAGAGCCAAATCCTGGAGTGGAGCAGTTGATGTCATTGCCAACTGGTTACAAGGAAAAAGTCATGACAGCTGAGGCCATTCAGAAAGCTGCTCTCAAGTCCCTGAAACGAAAGCAATTGGCGGATGAAAAGAGGGAAAAGGATAAAGTACGATTCTGTTAGAAAAAAAAAAAAAAAAAAATTCAATAAAAAAAAACAGGAAAAATTCAAGAGTAAAATGCAATACTTTTTTTTTCCAAAATTAAAAATTCCAAAAATTTGGACAATTTACAATTTCTGCAGAAATTTTAGAAACACCAAAAACATGAAAAAAAAAATTTTAATTCAAAATTTTGAATGTGTTTAATATTTGAAAACATGAAGAGAGAAGTTTGCAATTTTCAAAATTTTGAAAATATTAATAATATGATAAATTGCAATAGTTTCCAAATTAAAATAACAAAATAAAAGATTTTGAGTGAATTATTGATAGGTTTCTAATTCTATTAATTTTTTTTTTCAGAAAAAAACAATGGAGAGACTGTTGAAAAAGCAGGAATCGAAGGCCTCGAAATTGAGTGGCAAGGGAAAGCCCTCGAAAAGACAAGTTCCTTTGGTCACTTATCGAATGACCCTCGAGGGAACCTCCATATCGTACCCTCCAGGAGAGGAGTTCCCTCTTAAACCCTCAAAAATGTAAATTTTCCCAAAATAACAACTCCTCAATTTATTTTTAATTTTCAATTTTTTCAAATTTCTCTGGAAATTTCAGCATTTTTAGACGAGTTCTGATTTTTTCATTGGGTTCTGTAATTCTACAGCAATCTCAGATTTTTTACAAAATTTGTAAAGAGAATTTTTTTTTTTTTACAATGGTCTGCGTTTTCCTAAAAAATTTTTTTTTTTTTTAATGACCGCCGAGGTCACTGAGATTTAAAATAAAAGTAAAACTAAATATTTTTCGTAAAAAATGCGAAACATCGAAAATTGGAATTTGATGTCTGAGAGATTAAAAAATTATGACTAATTTTTTTTTTCAGTAAAAAACTACCGGAGGAGCTACATTGTGCAGTTCAACAGTGCTGCAATCCAAAGAAATATTCGTGCTCGAAAACTGGGATTCCCCTGTGCAGCCTGCAGTGTTATAAAGCGAATTTGGCTGGAATTATGACATAAGTTCCTTAATTATTGAAATAAACGATTAATCAACGTCTTTTAAAAATGCCTCAATTTCATTCTTACTTGTCAAGTCCTAAGATGGCTCTTATTAATTTTGAGAGGTGACCTCTGACTAATTTCTCAATCCAAAATTTGGATTCGAAAATTGAAAGATTTGAAAAATTCCCCAATATTAAAAATTGTGCAAATTTTCAACCTAACGAAAATGAAAGGTCTAATTAGTCAACAATAATTCAATGCACTAAGAAAATTAAAAAAAAATTGGAACATTTTCAAAAAATTTTTCCAAAAACTTTCAAAATTTCAAACAGAAAATTGTCTCCTCAATTTCCAAAAAATTGCAAATTTGAGTTTCTCTAATGTCAATTGAAAAAAAAAACAATTGCAAAAAATCCCAAATTCAAAAAAAATTGAAAATTGTGGAAAATTTGAACTTCCCATTTTGTCCAATTTCAAATTTCAAACTGTTAAATTACCAAAACATTTTTTTCCATTTTTTCCCCAAAATTTTCGGAATTAAAAAAATTTCAATTTTTCAAAATTGTAAAAAAAATATTGTAGATGATTTTCGAAAAAAATGATAATTTTCAAATTTTCAAATTTTTTTCTCCAAAATTGAAGAATGCAAAAAATGTCATCTGATGCAATTTCCCATAATTTCAATATTTTGCACATTCCCATGGCGATTTAACGGTAAATGTGGGGCCGATTGATGTGGTCCAGCGTCCGTGACCGGTTTTATTCTCCGCGTTAAGGTTTTATTCCGATTCGCAGTCACTGCGAGTCTCTCCGCAAATAAACAACAATTCCGGTACTCGAAACAATTCCCTCAACCACGAATAAACAAAAAAAAAACAACGAAAAAAAATCCCCAATGAGCGATACCAAAAAAACCGATCGATCAATTGCGCAAACTAATTAACCAAAATAGATTAAAAGTGAAAAAAAATGTTGCGACTAACTTTATAAATTTACCAAAAAAAAAAACAAAAAAAAATTCAAACATATTTAACAAATTTAAAAAATGCGGGAAAATCGATTTTAATATTCAAATTAAAAAGTTTTCGCGCCAAATTTTTGAACACGTGTTTTTAAAATTTCTAATAATAATCATAATTCTGAATGAAATGTAATCAAATAAAATGAATGAAATCAGATAAGAAAGTATTACAAATCAATAAAATTTTGTGTTTTTTAAATAAAAATCACTTTTAAGAATTCAAAATAGAAAGAATTTGGCGGCAAAAAATTTCAGTATTTTTTAATTTTTCTGTAATAATGATAATAATAAAAAAATCTAGTAAAATGGAATAACAATTGTTGAAAGTGGAAAATAAAATTGATTAATTGATGAATGAATTTATATAGAGGAGATATTAAAAACCCGAACGATCGCATTTTTGGCGGGAAAAATTTGAACCGGTGTTTTAACAATCAACAAAATTAATAATAATAATAATAATTGCCGAGAGAAATATGAGATTGTTATTAACATAATGCGACGAAAACCAGTATTTTTTTTTATATTGCCAGTGATTTTCGGGAGCTTTGGAGTTTTTTGTGAGTGAAATTAAATTTGACAAATTGCGGATAATTTAAGTGAGGCGATATTTTTTTTTTCTTATTTATTTATTTATTTGTCTAATTATTGTGATCAATTTATCAGGTTTTGAAAATGAGGACAACTGCAGGGGTAACTGTGTCAGTGGAACATCGAGACATTGTTTATATAATTTTTATGTTACCGATAACGCAAATAATAAAATGTAAGTAAACAAACATTATCAAAAAAAATAATTTTTTTTTTGGAGGGGGGGGGGGTAATTTTTTTTTCAAAACTTTGAAGAAGACTTTCATGTTTCCTACAATTTCCGTCAATGTCATATGGTTTTAATGGCATTGCCACTGAAAATCTGTGATGCGGAAATGGCTCATTTTCGTGGCTTTATGGTGTAAAGACTCTCAGAAGCATCGTAAAATCTTTCTTTATGCCTTGCTCTTCTTAACGCAAGAACGATTTGAGATATCATTTATCTACTCGCTCAAAACATCTGGCAATTTCTCCGTTAATTTTTTTTCGTTTATTATTTATGGTTTTCATCGAAATCGGCGGCAAGCGTGAAATTTGAAAAGTCGCGATTTCCCGCCTCTCTGAAATTGCGATCTATATCGCGAACTATTGAGTGTACATAAAAAAGTAATTAGACTTTTCTGTTCCAAATTCAATGCTCTACAAAAAATGTCATACGGAATTTTCTCGAAAAATTATAGATTTCGAGATATAGCGCGAAATTCGGAAAATCGGCAATTTGGATGGTTCGCCGATTTTCACAAATTCTCGATCTACGCGTTAATGCGTGGGTCCACGTCAAAATGTTATACGACCTTTTTTATGAGAAATGACATTGCCGACAGAAAATGCTAATGGACTTTTGCAAAAAAATCGGTACTTTTTGAGATATTCCACATTATACACTTTTGCACAGGCATGAAAATTTGCAGAAAATTTATGAATGACTACAATTTCTCTTTACGCAATTTTCGTTATTCCTGTAATTCTGAAATTGATAATTTTACGATCATAATTATTATGATTTTGCAGTGTGTGCAATGGGCAGGATGATCACTGCGATTACAAGCTTAACCCATCGTTATTAATCAATGGAAAAAGTCCCGGGCCTGCGATCGAGGTAATTCCAACCGGCCATTAAATCGCTCTTCGTTACATAGCGAAACACAAATTACGATAACATTTTTTTCTACAAAATCAAATTTCCCGCTAAAAGATCTTCACTTATCTCGAAATCTATCGATCCTAGAAAAAAATGTTATTAATAATTTTTTACAGAGATTTGAATTTCGCGCCGAAAGTTCAAATGACATTTCCCTCTACAGTCAATACTTTTCGGGGAATCCCCGAACTTGCAACAGTGGAAATTTCGCCTGGCTTTTGGCGGGAAATTTGAAAATAGATTATCCTAATTAGTTTTAATGATGCAATTAATAACTTTTGGGGTTCTAGGTATGCCTGGGGGACACTATAGACGTTATAGTTCACAATAGAATGAAATCCGACGAGCTATCGTTCCACTGGAACGGCATTCACCAGAAATCGTCAGTGCACATGGACGGTGTCCCAATGATCACTCAATGTCCTATATCGCCTTATATGAGCTTCCGGTATCATCTCAAACCGTCCAAAGCCGGAACTTTCTTTTACCACGCGCATTCAGGTGAAAAGTCCAAATAAGTCTATCCTTCGATAAAAAAACACATGTTTTTTCTATTTTTCTCGAAAAGTAATGACTTCCGGTGAAAATGTTATTAGTCTTTTTTATGGAAAATTAAATTTCTGATATAAAATGTCTACAGACATTTCCTCGTCAATTCCATAGTTCTCGAGATAGTCCGACATTTATAGAAGATGGAATGAGTTCACAGGGTGAATTCAAAGAACTAAGATCTTTTGGTCGTCGATAACTCTTAAGTGATTGGTTCCACAAAAAAATGTTCCAATACTTATATATAGAAAATTTAATTCTAAACAAAAAAGTCCTATACCATTTTTTTTAAGAGTCGATAGGTATCGAGATAAAGCGAAAAGACGGGAAGATTAGTTGGGGGGAGTTTGAATGTTTTTCATTGTGAAAGGTTTTGTTTAGTTGTTCAGCAAGGAGACGGTCTTTTTGGATCTTTGATTGTCCGTGGACCCAAGGAGGATGCTGATCTCGATAAAATTCTTGTGATTTCGGCGAGGACATCAAGACCATTGAGCGCGATCGAAGTGGAAGCGCCCAAGGCCCTGGAGTTGCTTGTAAATGGGAAAGTGCGCGCTCTCACATTTTTGATAAAGATGGAATTTTTGAGGAATTTGGGAGAAAATTTTTCACCCTTCATTTATTTCAGAGAACAGAGGACCACACAGTGGCGGAAAATCTAAAGTACAAGTTGAGGGTAATTAACGCAAACGCATTGAATTGTCCAATTGCACTCTCTGTATCTCATCATAACCTTAAGGTAGTTAGCGTTGACAGTCATCGAGTCCGCGGGACCATTGGAAAGCGCGCGATTTTATTTCCGGGTAAGTGAACTATTTTTAAAAATTTTTAAATTTTTGAAACCTGAAATTTTGGCGTGAATTTCAGAAATTTTGAGAGCGATATCAAAAGTGGAAGACAAATATCAAAATTGAGTGATATATATTAAAACTGTCAAAAGTTCAGTAAAAAAATTCGCAAGTGGAGAATTTAAAAAAAAAATTGAAAAATGAAAAAACTTACAGGAGAAAATGAAGAAAATCAATTTAAAGAGTTTTATGGGTTCGGAAACAGTCACAAATGACAAGAAACTCAAAACAAAGAGCTTGTTTTCAAGGTTTTTCCCCCCAAAAAACCCGGCAAGTGTTGCCCAATGTAACAGATTTGCGTCAACTGCGCAGACTCGTGCGCATCCGCCACACGTGCCGAATTTCTCCGAGTGATTCCGACGCAATGTCGGTGCCGACACCGAAAGAAAGACGCTTCGTCTGCGAAAAATCGTTAAAACACGCGTTCCGGGCTCGCGAGCCTCCCCTTTTTTTGGGAGAATATTTTCAAAAAAAAGTGCGCGAAAATTTGGGAAAGACCACGTGGTTCGAACCGTGCGCAAACTCTGGAAAATTTCCGAAAAAATCGATATTTTTTCTTCGTGATTTTGCGGGATTGGCCACTTTTTCCGTCTGCAAATTGACGCAAAAAAAAGCGCGGAGAAAAAGGACACAGATAATGAGGAAAGTATAGTAATTGATGCGTGAGAAATTGCGGGAAAAGTGGCAACAAAGGCCTCTGTGATTTTTCTTCGTTTGGTGATTTGGGATGTACACGAGTGAAAGTGGAAAAATGTTCAAGTCCGAGGCACGAGAGATGGAGTGGACTCGGGATAAAACTTTGGAGCTTTTGCGGGAATATAAAGCCAGGAATGTGCTTTGGGACTGGACTGAACGCGGGTACAGGGATAGGACTAAGAGGAAACGCGCAATTCAGGAACTTGCCGAGTTACTTGGGTGTAATATTCTGGAGGTGGAGAAAAAGGTAAATTTTGGCAGTTGAGCAAACTCGTCATTTAATTTAATTTTTTTTCTTCATTCAAAAAAATTTTAAAGCCTTTTGGAGGACAGTTTTTTTTTATCAATTTTTTTTTGCATTTTTTTTCTCATTCTGAAGTTTTTCAAAATTTTCCAAAAAAAATTTTTTCTGACATTTTTTGTGGAATTTGAACAATTTAAAAAAAAAACCTGAAATTACAAAAAAAATATTTTGAGAATTTTTTTAGAAGTTTTTTATACTTTTGGTTTTTGGAATTTCAAAATGTCAAATTTTCAATTTTCAATTTTTTTTAGGTTGCACAAATGTCAAAGATTGTCAAAACTGATAGTAGATAATATTAGATACATGTATCTGGATTGTATTGTATTTTTTTTATTATAACATGATCTATATATATCTATATATATATGCTTAAATTTAAGGTGACAAATCTGAAGTGCCAGTATTCGAGGGAGGTCCATAAAATCCAGCAAAGCAAGCAAAATGCACGTGGCCCCGAAGATCTTTATGTCTCAAAATGGTTTGCTTTCAACTCCATGCAATTTTTGCAATTTGGATCCCGGAGGTACACCTCAAGGCCAAAGGTAATTATGTACTAAATTGCAAAGTAACCCAAGATTTTTTCCACATTTTTACAACTCAGAAATTTGATCAAATTTTTTTTATTTTTTATTTCAGGAAAAATCAGTTTTTACAAAAAATCTGGAGAATTATTTTTTTTTTTCTAGATTGAAAATACTCCAAAAATTGTCGAACAATTTTGATGGCTTATCTGCTGTGCCGTGAGAAAGATTTGAGACGTTTGGGCTTCCATTGCCTGGGGATGTTGTTAGTGTGCCTTAGTATGGGTTTCTTTTTAGGGAGGGGAATCGGAGAGAGGACAATGAGTCTCGGTCCCAAGGATTCGCACGAAACTTCTTTGTGACATTGAAAGAATATTTCTCGTTCGATTGAATTTATACGCTCCATTCACATAATTTTATTCTCCCAAAATTGAAGGCAAAAACTACGAAAAAAAATTGAGATTTTCCATTGGCCAGTGTCCTTTTTCTATCTCAATTCTTGCCAATTAAATATTTTTTCTTCATATAATTTTCGACAATTTTTTGAAGATTTTTGGAGTTTTTAATTCACAAATTTTCGTTTTAATATCAATTTTTTTTTCTTAATTTTCCTTAATTTCTTAATTTTTTATTACACGATTCAAAGAAGCTTAAAATTCCTGAAATAATTGGGATAAGGTGGGGCCCCAGAACAGTTTCGTATGTGACATTTCCCCTCCCACGCCATTCCTACCTCAAAATCGTTAAAAAAGGCGAGATGTGGAGGGGCAAAAGGTCACCGCCTAAATGTCAGGGAAACTCAAATGTTGAGTATTAAATAATCCCAATAATTGGTAATTGTAATGCAAAATGTCTGCATTTTTTTTATTGAGAATCGACTTCCAAAAAAGTTTCTCCACTAATTTGGCTGAAACGAAATTGATCGAAAAAACACACACACACACACACACACACAATCTCCATATTTATGAGAAGATTTTGGTACCCTTAGGGACAGCTTTGCTCCAGTTCTGACCCTCAGAACACGCATTTCCGTTTTCAAGGTCATTGCAATAATTCCATTAACCCTTAACTCATGGGGTCCACGTGACCCCAGAATTTTTCAATCAATTTTTTTATAGCTTCAAAATATAAAGTCTAACTAAACCAAATTTCAAGTCAAAATATTTTTTAATTTTTTTCTTCTTTTTTTTTTATTTTGTATTTTTTGTATTTTGTATTTTTTGTATTTTGTATTTTTTATTTTTTACATATATTTTTTTTTTACATTATGTTAACATTTAGTTACTCGAATTAAATTCCTTCTTCCTTGCAGACAATAGAGACAACAATGATGACATCCACGCCAGATAAGTTTCGGATAAAGGAAGATCAGGAGTACATAGTATCAGACATAGATCCAGAAGCAATCTACTACTACGAGCCAGACTCGCAAAATATGTCGCACAGTGGTTCCTATGATGGCTCCCCCATAGAAGACCCAGAAGAGTCCTCCTCATCCTCAAGTCTGCGACACAATTCCGACACTTGGCCGACAATTTTCACCTCCCAAACCATAAAAAGTGAGCCAGGGACTGGTGAAAGAGTACCAGAAGTTCGGCAATCTGGTCCTAGAAGACTCAGAGATGAATTTACAAAATTTGGGGAGAGCATAGCTGCACAACTTGCAGAAATACCAGATGCGTACTCGAGATCTGTGGCTAAATTGCGGATCAATCAGATTTTATTTGAGGCTGAGGTGGGAGCCTATGCTCAGGGTCGAGGTTAACTTTTTGGGGAGAGGGTTGTTTCAATTTTTTGAGCTTTTTGTTATGGTCAGAGACGTTTTCAGAAAAGTCATTCCATATTTTTTAATTACAATTTTTTTATCTGTGATCCTTTTTTGGGAAACGACGAATCGTTGCAAGTCGTTGCAGAACGTTGCAGAGTGTTACAAAACGTTGCAAAAACGTTGCAAAGCGTTGCAAACTGTTACTAAGCGTTGCATACTTTTGAATATTTTTTTGAGTGCTCATTTGACAACACTCCACAAATTTTAGATATTAACGAATAAGTGTGCTTGAAAATTTGTTGATTATTTTTTTTTATATCTATTACCACGCAAATTAATCTGTTAAATTCACGATTTAAGAATTTGTTCTATGAAGAAAAATTAATTTTAATTAATTACGGCCAAAGTGATTAGAATTTTAGGTCACTTTGCCGAGCTTTGATCTCTCATTGAGAAAGAAAAAAAAAGATTTTTTTAACATTTTTTTTATCGAGTGAATTTTCATTCAATTTCCATTTTCTTGTGATTATTAATTCATCATTCGTTGATGATAAATATGTATAATTGATTACGATTGTGGACTATTTTTCATGGTATGTTTATTGTTAATCAAATTCGAGAGTTAATTTTTTTTGTTTTAGGTCTTAATAATTTAAGCGCTCTTCCAATTATCGAAAATTTTTCGGAATTTTTTTATATTGAAAATTGGACCATTATCTCGGAAACTTTGGGGCTTATGAAAAAAATGTTAGGGAACACTTTTTGTGGGGAATTTAATTTGTTGCAAAAAATGTCTTTTACTCAGTTCTTGGACTGAGCTCTTACCTCACATCGTCCATCCGACAGTAAATTGGTGATATCCATCCCATCTCTGGGGCAAAATGGATCATTTTTATTCTCTTAAAATATAAGAAATCTTCCTGCGGTTAAAATGTCTCCAACTTGGTCCAACTCTCACAATTGGTTTCCGAGATATTCGCATGTTTGGGGAGACGTATTTCGGGGAATTTTAATTCATGAAAATTAATTTAAAAAAAAACCGGTTAATTAATGGAATAAAAATTCAGAATTGTTGATATTGCACACTGTGAAAATTGTATTTTCCCAGCCCTCATGGTGCCGTAAATTCGAATGTAATTTTGTTGGAAATTGTAGATAAACATCTGAGATTAATCAAGAGGAGTAATGAAATTATTTATGTACTCAATGTAATCGTTTAGGATTAAGTGATAATTTCAATAAACAGTCAACTCAACGAAATGCAAATTGGGTTAATTATTTATTCCTAAAGATGCAAATTTTTTGAATGACAAATTTTACACCATTTCTACTTGTACCAAGTACTCAGTACTGGTAGATAGTACTTATACTCAGTACTTAGTACTTGTATCTGGTACTTGAGCCAAGTACTCAGCACTTGTATCTAGTTCTCCGTACTTGTACCTAGTACTTTGTACTTGTCCCTAGTATTTCGTACTTGCACTTAGTACTTCGTACTCGCACTTAGTACTTCGTACTTGCACTTAGTACTTCGTACTTGCACTTAGTACTTCGTACTTGGGCACAGTACTTTGGACTTGTACTTAGTACTTGTACTTAGTACTTTGTGCTGGCACTTAGTGCTTCGCACTTGCACTTAGTACTTTGTACTTGGGCCGAGTACTTTGGACTTGTACCTAGTACTTTGGACTTGTGCCTAGTACTTTGGACTTGTACCTAGTACTTTATACTTGGGCCTAGTACTTTGTCCTTGCGCTTAGTACTTTGTACCGAGCACTCTGTACTCCCATTTACTACTTTGTATTCATACTTAGTACCTAGTACTTTGTACTTGTACCCAGCACTTGTACGTAGTACTTCGTACTTGTAACAATTCTTTTGGCACAACGATGTTCATTTAATATTTTTGTGTTCAAGGTGAAAGGTTTGATATCGAGCTCGAGACCTCCAGGACCCCCGGAACATATGCAATTATCCTCGAGGGAGGGGGCGACTGTCGAAATTTGCTTATGGAATCAAATTTGGTTTACCGAAATGCAGAAGTGGGTGGGAAAGTTGTGAGGGACTCTACTGACAATCTGGGACTTCTGGAAAATGTTCCGAGTTCCAGCTGCGACTCCTTGGAGGAAGGGACTATTTGCTCGATGGACCTTCGGGGGGTGGAGGGATCTGAGTGGGAGGCACTTGGCGATCCAGTGGGGAGAACCTTCTTCGTTAATTTCGACGATGTTTTCTATGACATTGAGGACACGTCGAGCGATTACAAATTCAAAATTTACGGATTTACGTATTATCCGGCATACTTGAGTAAGTCTTCAGTCCCAAGTTTTGGAACTCGTTTTTTGAGTTCCAATTAGCAAGTTTTTAAATTTAAATTTTTTTTTTTTTTTCGTTTTTTAAGGCGTCAGCCCAGGCGGTGTTACACTACCCCAGATCAATGGCATGTCCTTCAAGTACCCCTCGTCCCCCATTTTATCTCAACCCGAAGCAGTTGCTGAGGAGATTTTCTGCGACTTGGAGGGCAAGTCCAGGGAATGCTTGGACAGACCGCTCTTCTGCGAATGCCTGCAAATTATGGAAGTTCCGGCTATGGAGAATATCGATGTTGTGCTAATTAATGAAGGTACGAAGCCCCCCCCCCCCCCCCCCCCCCCCCCCCCACCTGGTTTGAAATCGATGTGGTTGAGCATCTTTTCTTATCTGCAATTTTTTCCATTTTGTTATCATGAAATGGGGAGGAAGATAAGAATAAGAGAATTGGAAAATAATTGCAGGCAAGGTGAGCAACACGAGCTACATCTTCCACCTCCACGGCTACTCAGCTGCGATACTCGGCTTCGATAGATTCGATAGATCCATCAGTCGAGCTGAGATGATGTCCCTCAATTCGTCCGGAAAGTTGCACCGCAATTTTGTCCGGCCTTTGCGGAAGGACACGTTTGTGGTTCCGCCCAGAGGTTACTTAATCCTGCGAATTTTTACGGATAATTTGGGCTACTGGCTGTGGGAATCCCGGCCCACCGGGGCTTCCCCGAACACTAGAGGGCCCGCGCTGCAGTTTCTCATGCGGGTCGGACCGAGGGAGAGCGTACCAACTGTACCACTGGATTTTCCCACCTGTGGAAATCATAAAGGCCCAGATTTAATTTTCCACGACGAGTAAGCGCATGGATTTTTTTTTCTCGGCAATTTTCGCGCCAAAATTTTTTTTTGTCGTTTCCCCTGGAAAGAAAATTCTTGAAAATATTTCTTCCTGAATTTATTATGATGATTATTTTTATGTATATTTTATTATACATTGTTGCTATATATCGATTTTGAGGGGGGCGGGGATTTATGTGTTATGTAATGATTCAGGTATTTATTAATTATTTAATCACTAGATAGTTCAGGTATGATTAGGAAACTCTGAACTTGACTGACAAATGCGAATAAAGACAACGTTGAGCTAATATTGTTGTAGTCGAACGATTCCTGAAACCATTTCAGAGAGACCGCATCTGATGCAAAACAAATACGAGAACGTTTATGCTAAATGGGGGAATCCCCGTATCGGCTATAGGTATCTACCCAGTTGGTAAGGGCGTGGCACTGCAATGCCGAGTGTGGGTAAAAATGAAAGTGATACCTTTTTCCTACTGTTCCACGGAATTTTGTTACCTACGGTAGTCGTGAGTAGAATTTTGGAAATTTTGGGAATTTTGGAAATTTTGGGAATTTTGGGAATTTTGGAAATTTTGGAAATTTTGGGAATTTTGGGAATTTTGGAAATTTCGGAAATTTTGGGGATTTTGGGGATTTTGGGGATTTTGGAAATTTTGAAAATTTTGGAAATTTTGGAAATTTTGAAAATTTTGGAAATTTTGGAAATTTTGAAAATTTTGAAATCTTTGTAATGAAATTTTTTGCCATTTGAATTTTTCAAATTAGCAAAATTCCACTCACGATCTCACGCACACACACACACACACACCTTTCATCAGCTTCCAACAGAGATACGGTGCTCCTTGGATTAATATGGGAACCCCTCACACCTCAGGATGAATTATCCCAGGCCGAGAGATGACATATGGACCCGCGAATAAATGACATTGCCTAGAACAGAAAATTTCCCCAAGCCCATACACTATATCTCCCACTGTACCACAATTCACAGGTGGTCTCTGACCATCAATTCGCCCGGTGACAGTTGAATAATAAAAATAACGACGTGATAAATATTTTTTATCGACCTCCAAGTGAGCATTTCCGAAACGGGGTGGGGGGGGGGGGCAAGTGGGGTGGAAAGTGACCCCAGTGGATACATCGGGAGAATGGTGCGGGAAGAACATTTCGGCGCTAGGTCTGCACTTTTTGGAATTGAAAACATTTTTTTTTTAATTTTTCGAAAATTTTCAAATTCGAAAATTTTCCAAAATTTTTTAATTAAAATGCATTTTGTAATTTTTTTTTTTTTTTTTTTGGATGGTTCTGGACCATTGAGAATTAATCATACTTGGTATGGTAAAATTACCGAAATATATCTGTGGTTTTTTTTTCTCGCGGAAAGTGCAAGTTTTCGGGGGGGAGGGGGGGGGGGGTGAATTAGGCGGAGGTGAAAAGTTACAATTCCCGGTCGTCAGTTAAACGTGCCATAGGGCATGACATGGGGCTCGCGTGGTACCCGGGCGTTATCCCAGTTAAAAGTTTTCGACGCTCAGGGGGTGGGACGGGTGGGCGGGCGCCGAAGTAAAGGGTTAGGGCCACCGCGACGTCTCGAAAACTCGGCACCGTGTCCCGAATTTACGAATAGCTCTTACGTAATCGACAACTTTTTTTTTTCTATTTTTCAATTAATTTTTTTAGAAAAAAAAAATTGGGGACTCAATTTTCAAATTTCGGAAAATTTCGAGTTGAGACATAAAATAAATTGTGGAAAATTGTGAAAATTTTTTGGAACCCTTTTTTGAAAATGTTTTGGAAATTTTTTTGGAAAATTTTTGGAAAATTTTTGGAAATTTTTTTGGAAAATTTTTGGAAAATTTTTGGAAATTTTTTTTGGAATTTTTTTTGGAAATTTTTTTGGAAATTTTTTTGCGATTTTGAATCTTCATTTTTTGGCGGGGAAAATTGAAATTTTTGAAAAGTAATTTTCAGATGTTCATTTAATGCGTAAATTGGATTTTGATAATTGCGGGACTTTTTATGTCCATTGAAACGACTTAGAGAGTTTGAAAACGCACACACGTTATGTGCGCTCTGGCAAATCGATGGTAGCACCAGGTGTTCATATCCAAGGAATTTCGGTGCTCCTGGGCTTAATTAAAACTCAAATTGCCGTACTATAATCTAGTGATCAGACCAATGGCGCATGTTACGATTTTCATTCGGTCAAAATCACACGTTAAGCTAAAAGTTCATTCACCTTAATCCTTAAGTACGCATTAACCTTTCAATTTTTATGTTTTTTAAAAATTTTCCTCTCTTCTTTTCAAATTTTCTCAAATTTTGAGAAAATTGAAAAATTCGGAAAATTTGAGATTTGGAAAATTTGAAAATTGGAAAGTTGGAAAATTTGGAAAATTGGAAAATTTGGAAAATTTAAGAAAATTGGAAAATTTGGAAAATTGGAAAATTTGGAAAATTGGAAAATTGTGGAAAATTGCAAAAATTTAGAAAATTGGAAAATTTGGAAAATTTGGAAGATTGGAAAATTTGGAAAATTGGAAAATTTGGAAAATTGGAAAATTTGGAAAATTGGAAAATTGGAAAATTTGTAAAATTTGGAAAATTGGAAAATTCAAAATTTGAAAAATTTGAAAAACTGAAAGACTCAAAAAAAAAAAAAACAAAAATGTCATTTAAAAGAGATTTAGTTGCAATTTCCGGTTTCTTCAATATCGCGAAAAGTTCATTCACCTTTACTCTTAATTGCGCCCCTTTGGTTTTTACGCGTTTCTGTTCTTTCCTATTTCTCCCGTCCGTTTCACTGAATGCAGGAACCCAGGTACTTCGACCACTCCTGCATCAAGTACACTTTGACTACTTTTTCTCCAGCTTCATGTTTTTTTTTTGCGAGACGAAAAACTGGAGTTCACGTTTCATTCCCCAGTGTGGCGTGGATTTTTTTCCCCACACTTTCAGTAATGCGTGCACTATATTTTGAATGCGGGAATCCCCCTTTTGAGCTGAGCCTCAAACAGAAAACCTCAGCTTTTTTATATGAAGATGGCAGAGAGAGTGGGCTCCATTGTTTTTCGGTCGGTCACGAGAATACCTATTGTAAAAGCAAAAATGGACGTGTACATCAAACTTTCCAAGTTGGAGTGTGTGTAAATTTTTATGGTGCGTCGGTGAGTAGGTGTGGGTGAGTAGGTGAGTGGGGGAGTAACTAGATGGTTGTGTCGGTCGGTGGGTGGGAGAGTACATGGGTGAGCAAGTGGGTGGGTGGGTGAGTGTGTTGGGGGGCGGGTGGAGGGGTAAATGGGCGAGTGGATGGCTGGGTGGGGGGGGGGGGGGGGGGGTAGGTGAGTGGGCAGGTGGAGAGGTGAGTGGGCGGATGGATGAGTGGGCGGGTGGATGAGTGGGCGGGTGGATGAGTGGGCGGGTGGATGAGTGGGCGGCTGGGTAAGTGGGCGGCTGGGTGAGTAGGTGGGTGGGTGGGTGAGTGGGCGGGTGGGTGGGTGAGTGGGCGGGTGAATGGGTGAGTGGGCGGGAAAGTAGGTGGGTGGATGGACGAGTGAATGGCTGAGTGGGCGGGTGGATGAGTGGGCAGCTGGCTGGGTGAGTGGGCGGGTGGGCGAGTTGGCAGATCGATGACTTAGTGGGCGGGAAGGTAGGTGGGTGGGTGGGCGAGTTGGTGGGCGGATGGGTGAGTGGGCGGGTGGTTGGTTGAGTGGGCGAGTTGGCAGGTGGATGACTTAGTGGGCGGGTGGATAGGTGAGTGGGCGGGAAGGTAGGTGCGTGGGCGGGTGGGTGAGTGGGCGGGTGGATAGGTGAGTGGGCGAGTTGGCAGGTGGATGACTTAGTGGGCGGGTGGATAGGTGAGTGGGCGGGAAGGTAGGTGCGTGGGCGGGTGGGTGAGTGGGCGGGTGGATAGGTGAGTGGGCGGGAAGGTAGGTGAGTGGGCGGGAAGGTAGGAGGTAGGGGTGTCTAGAAGATTGAATGAGCAGGTGGCCACTTCCGAAAATTTTAAAACCTTACGGTTTAAGAATTTATAAATTTTTCCAAATGTTCCCATATATTTAAACATCATCACATTTCTCCGACTTTCCAGAATTTTCAGGGTCCTTCAAGTTTCCAAAGTGACATTACTACCAGTAGTTAGTAAGTTTGGCAATGCATCTCAATAACGTACCCAGCAATTATCAAAACTCTCGGGTAAGAAAGTTGGTGATCGATTGGTTGGTCAATGGGTGGTCTCACATTTGCCGAAGAAATGTGAGGCGCTTAAACTACGCTTAACTCGCTTTGAATTGGTCGGAAGTTTAAGTACAACATATCCCGCCGCTGGACCAAAGGGGTCAGCCATTAAGTATCCTCAGTAATGTCCGCCATTTTGGTCTTACTCCTCTCATACCCGTTAGCTGTGCTCTTTTTTTTCCCCTCCCACTCTTTCCCTATCCTTTTACTCATTCTCATTCTATTCACTCCACTTTTATTCCTTAAGCACGAGATTTCGATGGCTCAGTCTCTTAGGTCAGAATTCCCGCTTTTATGTGGGAGTCGGGGGGGGGGGGGGGGGGAGGGGGTAACGACTCGGTTGATATCAAGTGAAATACGAGATGCAATGTGCTTTTACAACTTTCATCTACTCTCAGTGTACCAATAACTCCCGACAGGCTTTACTCCAGTTCCTCCACATAGATTCTACTTTATTCGTTAAGTAGTTTTATCAATTATTTGGAAATCTGGTAGTCTATCAGATTTTATTGAAGTGAAACTTCTTATGGGACTATCTGAAGGTGTTACGCTGTCCGTACACTTACGGGGCGCGGGGCGGTGGCGGAGGGGAGGGGGCGTGGGCCGGGCGAAGGGGGCGGTCCGATTTTCGGTGTCACACTTTGTACAATTTTCGAGGGGGCGGGAGCGAAGGCGGGGGGGGGGGGCGTGGGCCGGGAGAAGGGGGCGGTCAGTTTTTCGGTGTCACACTTTGCACAATTTTCGAGGGGGCGGGAGCGAAGGCGGGGGGGGGGGCGTGGGCTAGGAGGCGGAAGCGGCCCCCATCCCCTCAGTTTTCGGTGTCACACTTTGAATAATATTTGAGGGGGCGGCGTGGGCCGGGAGGAGGGGGCGGGTCGATTTTCGGTGTCACACTTTGTACAATTGTTGAGAGGGCGGGGGGGGGGGGGGCGTGGGCCGGGAAGAGGGGGCGGTCCGTTTCTCGGTGTCACAGTTTGTATAATTTTTGAGGGGGCGGGAGCGAAGGCGGGGGGGGGGGGCTGGGAGGAGGGAGCGGCCCCCTTCCCCCTGTTTTTCCGTGTCACTCTCTGAACAATTTTTGAGGGGGCGGGAGTGAGGGCGGGGGGAGGGGCGCGGACCGGAGGGGGGGCGGCCCGTTTCTCGGTGTCATACTTTGTACAATTTTTGAGGGGGGGCGTGGGCTGGGAGGAGGGGGCGGGGTGGAGGGGCGGGGCCTTTTTCGGTTTTTCTGGAGTTCCTTCGTTTTTCTGGAATGTTTTTGTCGGAATCTTTTGAAGCGTTCTCCAAGTTGAAAATGGGGAACAGTCTTGCGAAAATTTTTCATGGAAAATTTTTTTTCGAATTTTGGCGCCGGTAGTTGGAGATAAGTTTTTCCATGGACCACCTCAGGGGGGAGGTGAAAAATTTGGCCATAATGAAAGTTCGATGTATCCCGTTGTTACAATCCCACGAAAAAGTTTTTCAATTTTTGTAGTTGCGGTTAATCCGGGGGGATTGTGAGTGCACTGGAGGCCATCAAGCCCTTGAGTACTCGTCTGGAACTTTATTTTTCATTCAATCGGCAAAGCAGCTTGGGAAGTGCAACTATATCAATGTTTTATACATAGTTTCCTGTTATTTTTTTCTTCCCTTTTCTTTTTTTTTTTGGTACTGATGGAGAACCTCAAACTTTCTGATAAAAACTATCAGCGAAGCATGCCAGATGGTTCATCGTAACGTAAAAGGTTTTAAATCCCCTCGAGGATCATACTTTCGGGACATTTAACTCCCAAATTAACATTTTTAACGATTTTTTCCCCGTTTGTATAATATTCGAAAAAATTGAAAAATTTGAAATTGCAAAACTAATCAGATTTGTTTAAATTACGACGGGTTTGAAATTGAGAATAATAATTGTTGCAAATAAAAAAAAAAATCTAATCGGGAATTGTTTTCTTTAAAAAAAAAATTGAAAAAATGAAAAAAAAAAATAAAAAAAAATTGACAAAAAAATAGAAAAAAAAATTGAAAAAAAAAAATTGAAAACAAAATTTTAATGGTCAATTTTCTACATTTTTTTGCTTCAAACCAAGAATCGCCGTCTTTTTGACAAAAGCTATTAGGATGAGAAGCCAGCATGGTTGATGTAGTAAAATATTTTAAATCCCCTTGAGAGCCATAATGTTGCGAATATTTCTCAGGCTCCATTGAGATTAGCACGGCGAAATGCCTTACACTAATGTTTCTCCTATATACTATCATTTTCAGAGTGATTATAACCTACACTTACCGGCTAACACCTACAATTTGACATACACTAAGCGTATTATGGGATTATGGAGAAGAGATATGATGTACTACACAAAGTTGAATTGTGTTTATCAATGTAATCCCCTTGCGCATAGCACATGTTCTCCGTTGCTCAGTCCCTATCGCCCCTGTTTATGGAGTTAAAGACGCAGAGATATTATCATTGAAAAGTTCAGAAAATTTCCCATGGAATTAAAAAAAAAAACATCCATTTTGGTCCAGTGGTCGGGGAGAAAACTGAAAGAGAAATTTTCGGTTGCGAGAGTTGCGGTCGAGACACGCGCCAAGTAAACTTTAAGACGTTTCCTCCGGTGAGGATAATTTCTTGGCTCAACGGATTGATCCTCCAAAAGAGTATCCGTAACTGTCACTTTTTCGATTTTGCGGAGAGCGGTCGAGACCGGCGCCAAGTACACTTTTCCGTGACACCTTCGTTTCGTCCCCGTTCTAGACGCTATAACGGATGCACAATATTGTAATAATCGTTAGCTTCTCTGGGAATTCATCCCTGCCACTAAGTACCCACTCACCCCCCCCCCACCCCCCAGCCACCCACCACCCCAAAATGGCATCACAATAAGGAAGACAAGTTGTTGTGTTATCTCGGACGATTGGTAGACTTGGCAATTGCCACTTAGCGCTGTGCACCAATGGGACTCTGGGAATTTCCTACCCAATATTCTGGTAGCAACACTTGTGGTGGATTATCGTTGTTAGCATCGAGGACATGGCATTGCCAGGTCCATGGAAATGCCAGCGCTCCACTGATGAATGGCGGGCTCAATGTCGCGAAGGAAATGCGAGGAAACTGGGAAAAGTTCAGGGATTAGGCTTGTTATTGAAATGATCAAGTGTCAAGTGGGTGGGTGGGTGGGGGGGGGGGGGCGAGCTCTTCTGGCAAAACGGCTACATTTTTTTTTCTTTTTTTAAGACACGAGTACCTTTCATCCCACAATAAAACCTATGAGATGAATTCATCTGGCGGCCAAAGGCGAAAATCCTCAGGGGGCTGCTGGGAGCTTTGTTGATGCTGCAGCCAGCAGGTTGGCGTGAATTAGGGGGGGGGGGGAAAGCCGGACAATGGGACTTTGGATGTGACAATGGAGGTTATGGAACAATGGTGATTGTTTTGCGGGTTTTTTGAGAAATATGGGTGACCTTTGGGAAGATATTTTGAGGCGCGGTGGGTGGGAAAGGGGAGTGGAGGGCGATGGGGGGGGGGCCGGGGGAAATGATGACCTGGAACATTTGCAATTTTGGAATTTCAGTTTTTCTCACAATTTTCAGTGTTTTCCAAATATTTCCAAAGTTTTTTTTTCAAGTTTTGAAATTTTCGAAAGTTTCGAAATTTTTGAAATTTTCGAAATTTTAAAATTTTCGAAATTTCGAAATTTGCAAAATTTTCGAAATTTTGAAAATTTCACATTTTGGAATTTTCGAAATTTTGAAATTCTCCAAATTTCCCAATTTTCCGAATTTTCAAATATTCCGAATTTTCAAAATTTCCCATTTTTTTTGCATTTCCGAAATTCTACAAATCCACAATTGTTCCATAATTATTGCCTAATTATAAAAAAAAAGACGAAAAAAACTAGAACTTTACGTCTCACCTTGCCCCCTCCCCCCCCCCCCCCTCCCCGCTCCGCGCCGCCCAAGCCCTATTTAATTACAGTTTGACCATGGCCTAGGATGGAATCTAATTCAAGTGCCGAGCATGTTAAACACATACACACATATAGGTTGTCCCGTGAGCATAACCACGGAATATTATGGCACCAGGGGTTTCGAGGTTGTCAGAAGGGTGGTGTAAGAGGGGGGGGGGGGGTGTGCGGGCGGGTCTTGAAATACCGGGGAGGGTTGGGGGGTGAAGTTTGTATTAGTCAGAGCCATAAATTTTGGTTTACCACGGGAAAGCGGCTGTACACATTGTAACAGGCCGCATCCGTACGTAACTCGAGTGGTAATAGTAGCCAAGTGCGTTGGTAGCACTGGCGAACCAGTTCCAATAGAGGGCGTACTACCAAGTGATGATGAAACTGTGGTAAAAAGATATCAGCAACTTTTGCTAACTGACTATACCCATTTATCAGCAACGTAAAAAGCCAGGTTATGCCGCCCCTGTGGTAATAATTCTTGATGAAGCGGCTCGGTAAAGCAGTTTTGGAGGGAAGACCTTGTTCACGCTGGTAAAAAATGGCGGGAAACTCATTTTGGCTGTGACCTAACCAACATAATGTGGTAATGTCGGGGGATTGATGATGGCCAAGGCCACTGGTGATGAACTTACGGTAAAAAGACACCAGCAACGTTTGGGAGCTGCGCTGATTGTAGCTGTTCATCACCAATGCAAGAAGTGGGTTATGCAGGCGGAGGCTCGGTGAGCAGCGCCAGCCGATAAAACAGTTTTGGAGGGAAAATGGCGTTGGTGATGACAAAATGGCGGGAGCATCTTCGCTATCAGCTGACCAGGACAATGTAGTGATTTTGGGCCGTTGACAGTGGTGAAGACTACTAGGGATGAACCTGTGATAAAAGGTCATCAGCAATATTTGGTAGTTGTGCTGATGACGGTAATAGCTGCAGTCGGTAACCTCAAATTCTGCAGAAAAATTTGTACTTGGATCCTTGATATCCTGGACACCTTGGTAGCACCTTCTACATGTACTACCCTTCTTGCAGCCGGTAAAATGACACACCAGGTAAAGTAGGAACATGTCGCCACCAGTCGGTAAAACAGCAAGGCTCGGTGGGTATGGTAGATCTCTGCCTGATCTACAGTCGATAATGTAGGCATTTATTTGACCGACACCTGCAACGTTACTTCTATCAATTTTTTACCTGACATCAGAACGTCGTAAAAATCAGTGGAATAATTACGGAATGTCTGACCAGCTGGTACCTATGAATAATTAAATTAGAAAGCAGTGCCACCACGTGGAAAAAAATTCCCAAAAAAATTGTTTGGACTTTTTGAAATTCTCCAGAATAAGGGGTAATAATTTAATGTGAGTTGTTGTAAATTTTGTGTAAAAAAAAAGGAATTTGTCGATAAGTTATTGAATATTGATTCAATGTTCAGATAACGAATTATGGGTTGACCGCCGACCATAAATGTGTCTTTTATCTGCAATTACATGTGGTAACCACAGGCTGTTGGCGTTAGCACACAAATACACTATGTACTCGGGGGAATCCCCGCCCCCGGTCCCCTTCCGCTTTCCCTTGTTTACTCGTTCGTTTTTCATCTCAATTGATCCCCGGTTGAACTTTAACGCTGGCTTGTGCCAAAACAACCCCCCTGCGGTTATATTTGGCCCAACCTTACGATATTATTATTATTATTATGGATGTTTTTGGTGGATGAGGTTACAATGTCGCTGTTGATTGGCGTAATTGACCGGAACACAGTGGATTCATTGGCCACATTGGCTTCCTATCTTGTGATTTCCAAATTTACCGGAAGTGCCATCTTTGGAGCCAGCGACCGAAAGCGTTTTTGGCGGATATCTTGAAAACTAAGAATCCTAGGGAATATTTTTATTAGGATTTATTGTAGCTCTCATTGTCCTCTACAAAAAAGGTTCTTATGAATTTTGAGGTATCTCTCTCAGATCTCGAGTTATGAGCCAAAAACGTAATGCGATTATCGCGATGCGCGCGTAATGGGCGTTCGGTGAATGGCGCGACTATTCGAGGGTTAATGGTTTGGAGCTCCGGGAAAAATATTCATTGGTGAGGTCTTTCGTGGCTAGCCGGATATTTGTACAGAAGCAAAATATTTTGAGGTGATAAAATGGTGCAATACTGTCATGGGGAAATACCGCAGCAACAAATCAAATTTCGATAACTGGGGATACATAACATACATATGTAACGTTTTATGTACTAACAGCGTGCGTGGAAAAAATATGGCGGGGGTATATATAGGTATACCCCTTGGATTCTATATATAGCTTTTATATAGGGACTATGTTTTCTTTATATACTGAGGTTATGCAATTTTACATTGGGAATTTTTTTTTAATTTTGGAGCTGAAATTTTTGTAATTTGTACATTTTTTTCGGGAATTTTGGAGATTTAGAAATTTTTATAATTTTCAGAAAAATTAACATTTTTCAAATTTTCGAAATAATCCAAAATTTGAGAAAAAAATAAGATCAAAAAATATTTTGTTTTTGAAATTTCTGAAATTTCTGAAATTTTTGAAATTTTTGAAATCTTCCAAACTTTTTCATTTTTGATTTTTCGCCATTATCAAAATTCTCAAACTTTTTAGAAAATCGTTCAAAATTTCTCAAAAATATTTTCCAAAATTTTTTAATTTTTTTGGAATTGTGAAAAGTTTTGATAACTTTGATTTTTAATGGAGCGTATTTGTTGAAAAAAAATTCCAAAAAAAAATTTAAAAAAATGAGAGGAGATTTGTCGAAGGAGAGATGAGTTTCAGTCGTTATCGTTACCGTTCCAGAGGGAGTAACTGAGATACGCTGTACGTTGGCCGTCCAAAGGAGCTACTTCGGAGGAGTGAATCTCCTCTTCTGCAAAGGCGCCCGCGGCTTGATGAGGCGGGGTGGGGTGGGGTGGGGGTGGTGGCTACTGAGTTTCATTTCATCTACTTCGTCTTCTCCCTCGGCCGACTGTAGCGGAAGCCAAACACACACTTCACAGTGTCGAAACCAAAAAAAGTACTCTTGTAATTGGCTGAGCTGGAGTCGATAAAAGGAGGGAAAAAAAAATTGTGGTGAATCACTGTCAACAGTAGTAGCCACGAAAAAGGTCCCATTGCCTCACAGCATCCCATTTTTCTTCTGACTAAAATTTTCTTCAACAAAAAAAATTGTCCCAGCAAAATTTTCCCAAGCTGAAAAAATGGGAAAACACACACACACACAAACACACAGGGGCATTTCATGTGGCAAGTGTCGGGAGCTCATGAGACGGTCTTCATCCCTTGACCCCAATTTTTCAGAGCTCCCCACTACGGCCAAATTACGAAAATTCGTTTAGCGAGCGAAATATAATGCGATAGCGGAATAATATTTTCAATGTTATCTGCGTTCCATATCTCCCGGTTTTCATAATAACCGTGGGACGAATCGTCCGAGGGTTAGATTATTAGATTTTCGTGTAGCACATGCAGCTCCGTATCATTCTCCCCCGCTTGAAATGCCCTCTCTTCGTTTTACGTCCCCCTGGGAGGCCCTCTTCACCCGCGGTTAAGCCAACATTTGCTGAAATGTGTAAATTCAGCGGTTGGACATGATTATCCGACGGAAAATTTTCATGCATATGAAGTCGACGTCCCCTACTATTTTCCCATTTCCTCAAATTTCCGGGGATTCGACCAACGTTGACAAAATTTCCTAATGAAATTGTCCGATATTATTATTCTTCGACCACCCCCAACCATCCACCCACCCCCAACGATCCACCCACCCACAACCATCCACCCACCCCCAACCATCCACCCACCCACAACCATCCACCCACCCACAACCATCCACCCACCCACAACCATCCACCCACCCCCAACCATCCACCCACCCACCCACCCCCAACCATCCACCCACCCACTCACCCATAAACACAGTAATCGACCCACTCATCCACCTACACCGGACCACCCATTTACATCCAACCATCCACTCACCTACACCTAACCAACCACCCACTCACCTACCTTCAACCACCCACTCACCTACCTTCAACCACCCAACTTCAACCAACCATCCACCGACTTGCTCACCCATCAACCCACTCACCTACCCACTCGTCCACCCACATCGAACCAACGACCCACTTACACCCAACCACCCACCCACCTCCCCCCCGACCCACCGCCCACCTACTGCCAACCAATCATCCACCGACCCAGCCACCTACCCCCCTACCCACTTACACCGAACCACCCACTCACCTACGCACACACAGTGGTAAATGGTTAAAAATAATTCTGGAAGCCCTCCGAGAATTTCTCACATTTTACCCCGGGATCATATGTTGAAATGTGAAGAGCACGAGGATATCCTTTTTTCCCCAAAACTTTGGAAATATCACGAGCTGAAATTTCAACTTTATAACTCGACCCATGTCCCACCCACTGTCCATCCATTTTCCTCCATTCCCCCTCCCCCTCCCCCCCCGCCCCGCCCACAATTTCCACACGTGCTCAAAGGTGCAAACCTTATTTTCCAACAAAATTCAAATATCTAATTTCATCCTTTGAAATTGCAAAAATTTGAGATAAATTCCATTAGGATGAGATTTTTCCCTGGAATATCGTCCGGAGTTTCGTGCACGCGCGGACTGAATTACCTCAGGTATATCCCTGGAGCCCAGCAGCGGGAAGACTGATGATTTTTCAAAAGGGCATGTGAAAAAGAGAAGGGGTCGGCAGGGGGGGGGGGAGGAGGGAGGAGCAAAAAAAAAAAATAGAAAAAATAGAGCGTTGAAAGTGAGTAAAGGTTGTGAAGAAAGTGGTGCAGGAATAAAGGGTAAGCAAGAGTGGAGTTTGGGGGAGGGGAAAAAAAAAGCGGAGTGCCGTGAACCGGAAAGCAATGTCAAAAGCTAGCGAAGGAGGCGGGCTTTTCCCCTGTGGTGAAGTTGCGCTTAAAACGCAGAACAATAACCAAAGGATCTGACGGGCTTTTCTTCGCAATAATAAAGCGCGATTGAGCGCACTGTACGTCACAATATTTTTGAGGCGATAAAAAACCGAAAGCTCAAGTACACACAAAACACTTTTCAAGATGTAATTTTTGTCCAAGAGTTTGTTGAGTCAATTATCTCCTGGGCCAATGGTTTTCAGAGAGAACTCACAAGAGTCGACTTCTACAGAATTTTATTTGCGGTAGCGGAAGTTATTATGCTGTAGTGGCGTTATGAGACACTACGACTATCATATCACCCAAAATATGTCGGAGGACCGAACTATTTGAGCAAAAAAAATTTTACTGCCGGAGGGGCTTCATTCGGTTAATTTATGAAGATAAATGTCAGTTATATTGGATGGTTTGTGCTAAAGATTGCGACGAAATCATGGAAATTCGGATATAAGACATGTAAATAGACTATATACAGTCGGAACTCCCTTGCGTCAATGGATCGGGAGCGAGGGGCGTGGCCGGACCTCCCGTTTGTCAAGTTCCCCGCCTCCCCCCATTCACTAGTTAGGACGCCGGCTCAGCGCTGCGCGCCAGCGTGCGCAGTGGCGTTCGGCGGGTCACGTGGTCGACGCGAAGGAGGGGGGGGGGTCGTGACAGGAGGGGAACTTGTCAAAACGGAGTTCGTCGCTTTGCCATGGGAGGGGCCTTACCAAATGAGGGGCTGAGGAGAATCAGAGATGCTAATGTCACGATTTGGACTTCATATTGTAAAAATGATTTCTTTGATGCATTAATTAAGTAAGTATGCAGTAATTAAGAGTATTGAAGCACGTCGGAAATCCGAAAAATCCCAGAATTTTAACTGTCTTTTCTCTGCTAATTAAATTCAGCAATGCTTGTCTTAGTCACTCGAAATAAAATCCTGAAGAATGACTAATTAGCTTGCGCTACGGGTATCAAACTATGTGAGATAAAAAAAAAGGGGAGCCGAAAAAAGTAAGTACAAATTTGGCAACGGAAGGGGAGGGGGTGGGGGTGGGTGGGGGGGGGGGGGGAATAAAAAAATTGAAAAATGGGAAATTTATTCTCTCTACTTTCACGCTGAACATATCTCAACGACGAGCTAAATAATCCACTGCCGGCGGCTGGTAAATCTAGTAGAGGGAATTTTGTATGCGCAACGTTCACTGAATTCTTTTCGTCCGTAGTTTCCTGCAAACACATGTTGTTTTCTTAATTTAGAAAAATACAGGAGTGTCGGAAATTAATTGGCAGTTCGAGCGGTGGTACAAGGATGTTATGTGAATAAATTGGAGTTTTTTATTTAGTGAGGGGGGGGGGGCGGTACTGATGGCGCCAAAATTCAAAAGAGGTTTTTGAAACGGTGAGGGAAGGTCCGGGTTGAAAGCGCAAATTTGGAGAGCAAGTTTTTAGGGGACCACTGTGCGGATATTGTTATGAAATTATCGGCTTTTTATTTGTAATTACGCAAGTATCTATTCTTGGGAAAAATTAATTTATCTGTGACAAACGTCGCAATTTGTGATACAGGGTTGTAAATCCCGGCCTCAATCGAAATAAAAAAAAATCGGGAAATCACGTTGACACGAGTTATGGTAATGCCCCCCGAGGATTAAAATCCCCCGGACGAGTGAATCCTCAAGCGGTTGAGCGGTAAGCAGCGAAAATTTGCATTTAAACGTTTCCCAAATGAGGGGATTCTCAAATTCAGTCACAAAGTCATTAATTCCCTGAAATAAATTTCTGGACGTTAGAGGAAAAATTTTGGTGGGGGTGTTCCTGATTTACTTTGCCAGAAATCGGAACAATAATGTTGTATTTTTTGTTACACAATCGACTGAAATAACATACTGGGGGTTCAATTGAATAGTGTCCGTCCACTTGGAGCCAAAAATTCATCTTTGAAAAATTTTAGTTTGCCTCCCCATAAGGTCCCAATGTTAAATTTGGCCAAAATCGAAAAAAATTAATTTGACTTTTTCGCCCCAAATTCGACGGAAATATCTTCTGGGGGTTCCTATTGGATAGTATCGACGCACACGGGGCCAAAAATTCAATTAAAAAAAAATAAAGTTTGCCTCCCCATAAGGTCCCAATGTTAAATTTGGCCAAAATCGAAAAAAATTAATTTGACTTTTTCGACCCAAACTCGACGGAAATATCTTCTGGGGATTCCTATTGGATAGTATCGACGCACTCGGGGCAAACAAATCAATTTTTAAAAAATTTAAGTTTGCCTCCCCCCCCCCCCTCATAATGCCAACGATTTTTTTTTAGTTTTGTAGAAATCTGCCGATCCAGATAGAACGTTCTGTGGAATATTTCGACATTGTGAATCACGGATTATAGCATCTTGTGTCATTAGAGCACTTTGGATTTTAAACACGTCAAGTCTGGCTGCGGTTTTAATTTACACTGGAATTTAACACGTGACAGATTCGGAAAGACGTTTGGGTGGTACATACACGTGAACAGCCGTTAATTCGACGCCGAGACACGTCGCACTGCAGTTTGAATTGAATTTATTACCCATCGGCTGGAATCGGTAGCGCTTGGGCACCAGATGGTCGAGTTGGCAGCGGTGTAGATGGAAGAATACCTTCGGAATTACGTATTTAGGAGTTAATTACGTTTTCTGAGATGTCAACTGATGGCAGAAAAATTGCATAAATCACCGACTGGGGAAATGAAGGAGCCACGTTTCCGCTGGCGATCACGTAGTTGAAGGCACCTAGAACAAAACCAAGTCAAAATTAGTTTGTATTAATGGAAGTCCAGGTCCAGGTCCAGGTCCAGGTCCAGGTCCAGGTCCAGGTCCAGGTCCAGGTCCAGGTTGAGGTCCAGGTCCAGGTCCAGGTCCAGGTCCAGGTCCAGGTCCAGGTCCAGGTCCAGGTCCAGGTCCAGGTCCAGGTCCAGGTCCAGGTCCAAGTCCAGGTCCAGGTCCAAGTCCAAGTCCAGGTCCAGGTCCAGGTCCAAGTCCAGGTCCAGGTCCAAGTCCAAGTCCAAGTCCAAGTCCAAGTCCAAGTCCAAGTCCAAGTCCAAGTCCAAGTCCAAGTCCAAGTCCAAGTCCAAGTCCAAGTCCAAGTCCAAGTCCAAGTCCAAGTCCAAGTCCAAGTCCAAGTCCAAGTCCAAGTCCAAGTCCAAGTCCAAGTCCAAGCCCAAATTCAAGTCCAAGTCTACATCTAAGTTCGAGTCCCAGTCTAAATTCAAGTTCAAGTCCAAGTCTTAATTTAAGTTCAAGTCCAAATTCAAGTCCAAGTCCAAATTTAGGTCCAAGTCCCCATCCACATCCATTTACTAAAAAACGGTCCAAAATCAATTTTTGGAATGTATTACGATTTGTTAAAATTCTCAATCCAGTTCGTTTGCCCTCTGCTCCAACACAGTGCTTTACATGAATTTTCGTAAAACACTTGATGTTGATTTTAGCAGAATGCTTCATTTGACCCTCGCAAAGCACGGGAAACTTGGCGCATGAAAGTATTTTTCAGTCAGACTGGTCTTTTGAAAGCTTGCAGCTCGTCAATATTTCAAAATCACTTGGAACGTGAAGTTAGTGTGTGCCCCAAAGTGGTGAGAGTCCCATACATAAGTCATAAAAAATGTTTAACCAGGAGTGAACTTTGAAATGAAGCTTTTACCGGTGGACCTTCAACAATGGATCACTTGATAACGCGTCCATACGTGCTAACACACACATCCCACTTCATCCTCACCCTTTTTTTCACCCATCGCTAACCCCTTACTCTACGTTCGATTGCTTTAGTTTTCCAAGCGTGGTAAAATGTTATTTCGCCATTAGAGATTTTTTTTTTTCAACCCAAGGGCTCGTCAAAGCAATCCCTTGAATTTCCAATGTATTCACTTTGATGCCTGCTCACTAAATTAATTTTGTTTCTGACAGACTCATGGTTTTTTCCCTCTGCCCTATACGCAAAGTGTTCCTTGTTTTCAGCAAGAGTTGCGAATGAGTTTTCTCGATTTTATCCAATCCTCTGCACAAGAATATTTGAATGCATTAAAATTTTCATTGGCTCTCAATGTTTGAAATTGCAACGGTTTATAATTATTCAATTTTGACCTTTCCGATAGCAAGTTTTTGAATCACCCACCCACCCACCCATCCACACCCACCCACCCACCCATCCACACCCACCCACCCATCCACACCCACCCACCCACCCATCCACACCCACCCACCCACCCATCCACACCCACCTACCCACCCATCCACACCCACCCACCCATCCACACCCACCTACCCATCCACACCCACACCCACCTACCCACCCGCCCACCCACACCCACCTACCCACCCGCCCAACCACCCACACCCACCCGCCCACCCACACCCACCCGCCCACCCACACCCACCCACACACACGCACCCACGCAAACACTATCCTACCAGTGACCTGCTCTCCCCCCCCCCCCCCCCCCTCCCCCCACTAACCAACCAACAATTGATATGTAACAATGTCTGATAGCTTTTGTCGATTATAAATTCATTATAATATTCTCGTCAGCACATTTTGCCGCTAAAGCCCAATGATTGGCGAAATATAGGCATGCAGAAGGCCGAACGTTTGCCAGCGATAAAACAATTTCTCCTGTAATCACTTTCACGTTCGCCGTCCAAGCGCATTTTGACTCGTTCAACTGTATAATCGACGTTGGCGTAAGCGCGATGTTTGAATTCAATTACCCACACAAGGGGGGGGGGGGGGTGAGCTGGGTGGGAAACGGGGGTATAGAAACTTTGTGGTATCAACTATGGAAAATCCGATCGCTTGTAGTTCACGCAACAGCTGGAAATATTTCCAATATCATCTACCCTAATTTTCCCACATATCTTAATGACTTCCGTGCGCATTAACTGGGCGGCGGGTGGAAGTGGGTGGGGGGGGGGGGGGGTTGGATAAAACTCCGAGTATTGATATTTTGGAGACCAGATTTTTTGTATGAATTTTTTTTGGTGAAGTTAGGAGAGACGGTCGAGCTGCCACCAGGACGTCCGAGTGGACGTCCAGAGGACATCGATTTGTCCGCACGATATATGCTTGTCCGCGAGGGATGCTCTTGTACATGGGACATGTTGGGGTCCGGAGTACGGGTTTAAATAATCTATTAGCACCCCATGAGGCTCACCACATACACGGTAGAGCCAGAGTAAATTTTTATGGGGCTAGTTGGCTGGCGATCGATGGCGCGGCTACCACCTCATCCAGCCATCAGTGATTTTATAATATTTCCAGATGGAGAGAGAGGTCCACTGTAATCCCGCGCTTCTATATGAAACGTGATTTGCTAGCGAACCCTGTAAAGACTCGAATTATGATCCATAATACACAATTACACAATCGAAGGGATATATGATGTGTGGAAAAAATGTTATCGGGCAAGCGATTAAATGGCAGTGTCAGAGTTGGTATGGGATGCAGGATTGAGAGTCGAGTAGTTGATACTCGATTTAAATGTTTGGTATTAAACTCGAGTACTTCACACGAGATGGTGAGGTCAGGTACATAATTCTTGATTGAAGTGTATCGTAGTAGATTCAGGTAGGTGATACTTGATTCAAGTATATGCTATTTGATTGAAGTATATGAGACGCGATTCAAGTATGTACTGCTTTATCAAAGTACGCGATGCTTGATTCAAGTACGTGATACTTGATTCAAGTACGCAATACTTCATTCAAGTATGCGATACTTGATTCAAGTATGTAATACTTGATTCAAGTATGTGATACTTGATTCAAGTACGTGGTACTTGACTCGAGTATGTGATGCTTGATTCAAGTATGTGATACTGGATTCAAGTACGGGATACTTGATTCGAGAGCGGGTACTTGAATTAAGTATCCCGTACCTGAATATGTGGGATACTTGATTCAAGTATGGGATACTTGATTCAAGTATGGGGTACTTGATTCAAGTATGGGATACTTGATTAAAGTGTGGGCTACTTGATTAAAGTATGGGGTACTTGATTCAAGTATGGGGTACTTGATTCAAGTCGATGATACTTGATTCAAGCACGGGATACTTGATTCGCCTTTTTAATACTTTTTTTTCAAGTATCAAATGTGAAAAAAGTAGGCCAAGTATCAAGTATTAATTCGCGTGTACAGGAAATCGCGTCTCGGTAATAGTTTGACCAGTACTAAAAAGTGGGTATGAACGTGGTTGGGGAGTGTTGGTGAGAGGTAAAAAAAAAATCTTCACCAACTTTTCTACTCCTCTAGGCACTCAATGACTGACACCTCATTAAACTAAATTACAACAGACCTGCTCGTTGTAGCATCGTTTCGTCGACCGTCGGAACTTCTTCCCAGTAATTTACGTCCCGCCACCCCTCCCCCCCCCCCCCCCCACCGCTTTTTTTTTCGCCACACTCTCGCCCTCTCGTTCTCATTTTTTCACTCATTTTCCACTTGGTACACCCCACTGTTTGTGAATGGCACTCGCAAAAGAAGCGAAATTGATGATAAAATTTAATGTCAAAATTGTTAAAAATTAGGCAAAAAAAAAAATTTTCAAATTTTCCCGAAATTTCAAAATCAAAAAAACAGGACATTTTTTTTTGAACTGTAAGAAAAAGTTCCAAAAAATTAAAAATAGTTGCAATTTTTCGCAATGTCAGAAAAGCCATAAAACTTTGATGAAAATTACTGGAGAACAAAAACACATTGGCCACCCCTTATGCATCACATAACAGAGTGTCTTCAAAAGAAAATTGCTCGAAAAAAATTCCTTTGCGTTATTTTGAAAGTGTCCTGCGGGTCTTCTCCCCATAGAAGCTCGTATAAAACCGTCTTGAGCTTCGCAAAGACCCGCCCCCCTGCGCCCGCCCACCCACCTCCATCCGTGCCCCCCCCCCTCCGCCCGCCCACCTCCTCCCAAGCCCCGGAATTTGCCTTGCAAAGACTCGCCTTCACCCAGGCTTTCCTCTTTTTTCCACAATTATTAATAACGAAAGAAAAATCTTTTTGCCATCTCTCGATGTCTATTCAATCTCTAATGATCCCCGCCCCTTGGCCGTGAGGTCGAGTGGAAGTGTGTCCAAACCTTAATCACGGAAGTTACCGACATTCATCAAGGTGTCCAATAAGCAAGAGATCCGGACTTGGTCAGCCCTAACCCCAAAAATACAGAAACCTGATGTGGGGCAAAACGGGATGGGCAGTGGCCGTTTAATAGAGCACGCCCACTGCCGTGATCTTGGTGTCCTACGAGAAGAGCGCTCCAAACTTGCTTGGAATGCTGGACCAGGAGTCTGCGAGTGATGTCCTGTTGATGATTGGTGCTACCTAGACCTTCCCAATGCTCTTCTTGGTTTCCTGATGGTCTTGGATCGATGGGATCTTGGATTGATGATGGCCAGGTTCAGCTTCTTGGAGATTCACGTAGAAGTTTTACCATGGACTTTGGAGCAGCTTCTGATTGTCCACCAGCATGATCCAACGATTTGATGATTGGCTGGATTTCTACAGAGACAATTGTGCTATTACATGCCACAGTGTGATGAATAGCTGGACTAGCCACTGATGCAGGGTAATTCAAAGCTCGGGATCCATCTTGCTGATGGCTGGCTCCCCAGACAGAGATAGACGCTGCTGAAAGGTACGGTGAAGCGCTAAGATACTATAGGGCATACTGGGTACTGATAGTGGGTGGTTGGGTGTATTTTAGAGAGGCCGGGATGAATGTACGACACTAATAGGACAAACTGTGGCACACAATACAGTGGACCTCCCCTCACTCTCCACCATGTCCAGTGTGCCCTGGTAACCGTCAGTTTATTGTTCAAAGCAGTAGGAAATTGTGGCTTAATTATCCCGGGGATAACACTGGGAGACTGGCCCGGCCAGACCTGGGAATTGTGACAAGCGGTGTCTTGATTGGATTGATGGAGAGTTGGGTGGTTATGGTTGATTTGACATTTTTTCAGGTCGTTTCGTGCTGGTGCGAGTTACAGAGGGGGGGGGGGGGGGGAGGGGGGGGGGGGTGGTGTCATTTTGTTAGACAAGTAGAGTTGCTGATGAGATCAATAGTTGATGGATCCTAGGATTGACTGATACGGTGTTCTGTTCCAGCATAAGCATGGAATATCACAGCGGAGTGACTCTGTAGGGGGAGGTTAATTGAGGATTTAAAAGACGGACGACCTGATCTGAAAGCTGACAGACCTGTTTGAGGCCTCAACGACCTGATTTGAGATATGAACTAGCTCATTCATGACTTCATCGACTTTATTCGGGACTTGGACGACCTGATTCGGGGGGTTGGACGACCTGATTCGCGATTTGGACGACCTGATCCGCGACCTGGACGACCTGATTCGGGATTCGACCGGCCTGATTCTTGATGCGGCTTGATGGTTGGACGACCTGATTCGGTACTCGGAATACCTGAAAATTTTCCTTACCGGAAGACCTGATCTGAACCTCGGCAGGTTTTCTCTATACCTGGACGACCTGATCTAAGACACGTAAAACCTGATCTGTGACTTTGGCGACCTTATTCGGGATTTAGATCACCTGATTTGAGACATGATGCCCCAGTTTTGAGAATTGGACGACCTGATTTGCTTGGAATACCTGAAAATTTTACTTGGGCCTTGGAAAAATCAATTTGAGATTTTGCAATGGTTAAATCTATAAAAAAAAAACTCAATTGAACTTTTTTTTAGCATACCTAAATTTCCTTTCCGAATGGAATGAATTTTTGTATCTCACCCAACTACATTCATTCCTTCTCCAAATACATTCAAGGCTCCATGAAACCTGAAAAAACATTACAAAGCAGTAGAAAATGTAACGACAACGGGAAATGGCCGTCCACTCGTACATGTTTCCGGCGCAGCACCTCAAGTTTGTGAGTTTTAGGGATGAGTTTAGGGAGTTGGGTCTCTCTCGTGTTTCCAGCAGAAGCCGTAAGGGCGTGCGATGTAAATGTAGGACTTCCAAGGAAAAAGCTCACTCGATGCGCACTACAGGGAGAGGGGAGAGGGGAGAGGTGGGTGGGTGGGTGGGTGGGTGGGTGGGTGGGTGGGTGGGTGGTTTGTATTGTAGACGGAGACAAGTGTATCGGGCGGTTAGCACACACTGGAGTTTCGGCGAGGTGTGGCAATGTTTATGCAAGTTCATTGGCACTAGAGTGGCCATTATATCGTTAACGGCTTGGTTTAGGGGAAAATTGTATAGAACATTATTTGTAGAGGGTTAAATTCCCGATGAAAAACTTAAACATCATTTTTCGCTAAATCAATGTCTGCCAGAGTTATGGAGCCTTTTTTTCCTGTTACGGCGCCTTCTTTTATACACATATAAACAGGCACTTGCATGCAAACACACACACACACACACACACCCAGCGCAGGGCTTAGGTTATTAGATACGATGACGGAGACATGTTTATCGGTAGGTTAGCACACACAGGAGTTTCAAAGTGGTGGGGAAATGCTTATGCAAGAGCGCTACCACTTGACAGGCAATTATATGCCTGCAATTATATTGCAAAAGTTTTGTACCATTTTCCCGGAAATTGATTTTTTTTTTTGGAATTCTGACATTTTTTTTTTCAATGGACGTGACTTAGGGAAGCGTAACAACGCACCCACCTCCCCACCCCCCCCCCCCTCCCGCAGATACACAGACACAGACACATACACCCACACATACACAGGCGCGCACATATACACACACACATACACACACATATACACAGGCGGGCACGCAAACAAACACACCCTGGTGTGGGGAGGGGGGGGGGGGTGGGTAGTCAGTTTGCACTGTACGATGACAGAGACGAGTTTATCTAGTGGTTAGCAGACACAAGAGTTTCGAAGCAAGGGGGTGGGCGAGGGGTGGAGAAGGTTTATGCAAGTCCATCGAAGAGCGTTTCGCTCGGCAGTTGACGATGTATACGTTACTCAGCCATTGAACACAACGTTGGAGTCTCTCGGGTGGAGTTGGAGTGGTATTGAGTCACTGGGTCAAAGCCATAAAGCTCCGTCCGGGCTGTAAAAGCGGCGAATTCCCTTTTTAAATAATGATAATACCGACATGATTTTTCGACAATGTTACGCCCTTAAAACCAGGGACGTTCATGAAAAATGGTACGGGGATCTGCAGACTTGCGATTGAGTATGTAGTTTGGGAATTTTGGACGATGCAAAAATTGAATTGAATAAAAAATTATAGAAGGGATTGGGATTTATATCTACCTTCCCCTCCCCCCCCCCCTACTGAATGACACCCACAATGAGACCCACATCCACACCTACTGACACACCCACGTCAACAGCCCCCACGCCCCCATACCCACACCGCCACGCCCACACGTACACTCCCTCCGCCCACGCCTACACCGACACGCCCATACCCGCACCGCCACGCCCACACGTACACTCCCTCCGCCCAGGCTCACGCCTACGTCTACACCGCCACGCCCACACGTATACCCCCTCCACACACACCGACGCTCACAGCTACATCCACACGGGCACCTCCTCCGCCTACGCCTACACCGACATCCCCACGCCCCCATATCCACTCCGCCACGCCCATGCTCACACACACACCCACACCGCCACGCCCATACGCACACCCCCTTCGCCCACACCTATAGCGACGCCTACGCCCACATCGACACGCCCATACCCACACGCCACGCCCACAGGTACACTCCCCCCCCCCCGCTTATGCACACGCCCACGTTGCGCCGCCTACACGTACACTCGCTCCGCCCACATGTACACTCGCTCCGCCCACATGTACACTCGCTCCGCCCACATGTACACTCGCTCCGCCCACATGTACACTCGCTCCGCCCACATGTACACTCGCTCCGCCCACACCTAAAGCCACGCCTACGCCCACACCAACGCCCCCATACCTACACAATTTTGATAAATTTACTGAAAATTTAATATAAGTTGATTACTGTGATAAACTGAAAGTTAATATTATGCGATAACCTTATCGTCGGAGCCATTGAGTTTATTCCGATTTATGCGATGTAAGTCGTGTCAATCCTTAGTTTATCCATAGAATATGCATTGATTGAACGTCAAAGTGATTCGCTAAAAAAATAGAACAGCTTTATCGGGGCTCATTTGAAATGTAGATATTAAAGTGGATCATTATTCCATTGCATCTCAGACGTTGAAATGAAGGGGTTGGAATGGGCTCACTTTTGATTGAACCACAACCGACTGTCTTCAAATCAGCATATTGATGGAACTGGTAAATTCAAACTCAATCCATTCGCCCTCGAGTGATTTTCAATTTCATTGCAAATTTCATAACTGAAAGAAAGTATTTTACGTGAAAGGGACCAATTTTCCAATTGCCAAGATATATTCTGGGGGGGGGGGGGGGTTTCAATTTTTTTTGGGTTTTCAATATAATCACAATTATTTGGGGGAAAAATATTGGGAATTTCGGAAATAACTTTAAAGACGTAAAAATTTTTTTGAACAATCCCGAAATTGAAAAATTGAAAAATTGAAAAATTGAAAAATTGAAAAATTTCAGAATTTCAAAATTTCGAAATTTCAGAATTTCAAAATTTCGAAATTTCAGAATTTCAAAATTAAAAAAATTCCAAATTTCAGAAAATTTCAAAAATTCCAAAATCCAAAAATTTCCATTTTTCACGATTGCCACAGAAGAAAAAAAGCCAAAAATTCAATATTTTTTTTATGTTACCATACATGAGGATGGGTAGATGAAAACCCGATGCAAATGGATGCAGACAATCGTGGACACTCCACGATATTTTTCATTTTCCTCCGCATTTTATTTCATTTTTTTCCCAGTGAAAAAAATTTACCCCCCGTGTTTTTATTCTTTCCTGACACTCGCTGATGATCGCACCATCGATTCCATTTCCAGTAGTCGTGGGCATTCATACTTTATCCAGTGTGATTCGATACGTGTGAAGTATTCGAGACAATATGCTTTTCAATTTTTTTGTCGCATTTTTTTTTCCACGCGATAAAACCCCTTTTGCCGGATAGTGCCCGAAGTTTTTCACCCTCCCCACATTGTTCACAGGATTAAATCAATGTTGAAATGACTTTTCATAATTTTTTTTTTTGCAAATGAAGCTTCATTTTCGCATAAATTTCTGCAAAGAAAAAAAAATTGAAAAAAATTTCTGCGGAATGGGTTAATTAATAATTGCTGGGAACGCAATTAATGACAATCCATAACACAATTTACGGTGTAAATAATAAATACCGAGTTTACAATAGACGGTACCAGCGCTAATTTGCTAGCATTGAGCTAGCTTTCCTCCACCAATTGTACGTCTACTCCACTCTGAAATATCCAGAGTGAACTAATAGCACGAGTGGTCCATGGGCGTTCAGTTATGATATTCATACATTAATGGACACAAACTCATGAATAGTTGGACCTTTGATCTCCTAAGAATGTCAGGAAATGGGTAAACATTTCCGTCTGACCAAAGTTCCACATTACTACTGAATTTATGTCAAAATCAATTCCGCGAAAATTCGCCGTATTGAAATGTCAGAGAACAATTGTAATTAAATGTCCCTGGACCATGTGACTATATGCCAACTGAGTGTACTTCAACGAAGTATACTTGAATTCGGCGTGTCTCAAAGATGAATGAATTTTTTTTATAATAGTGGATGCAAGAATAGTTGGATATTGGATTTACCAAGAATGTCGGGAACGGAGTGAGTAGTCTGACCAATGGTGTATATTACTACTTACCCCATCGTAAAATCAATTGAACAATAGAATGGATTGAATACTTGAGTCTACTTGGTTCAAGTATACTTGGGTCTACTTTGTTAAAGTATACTTGAGTCTACTCGGTGCAAGTATACTTGAGCCTACTTGGTTCAAGTATACTTGATGGTACTTGATTCAAGTATACGTGAGTCTACTTGATTCAAGTATACTTGAGTCTACTTGATTGAGAATACTAGTTTCAAGTATACTAGACCATACTTGGTTCAAGTATACTTGAGGGTACTTAGTTCAAGTATACTTGATGATACTTTGTTCAAGTATACTTCACACTACTTGGTTCAAGTATACTTGGGGAATACTTGGTTCAAGTATGCTTGGGAATACTTGGTTCAAGTATACTTGAGTACATTTGGTTCAAGTATACTTGAGCCAAGTATACTTGAACTGAGGATACTTCAACCTCATAAATTTGCGTCAAGTATAGTTGAACTAAGTATGATAGAACCAATGTGTATAGAAATTTGTGCAAATCCAATTTCACACCTGGATTTCTCATAAAAAATGCATTGAAAGTTATCCTCGAATACTATGAAATCTCGTAAGGAAATTATGTTTGTCGAAAGGACTTTTTTTACCCAAAAAAAAAACAAAGAGTCTTGAAACAATCGCCAGACCACCGGGTAATGACCACTGGGACTAGAAGAACAGGATCGCTCACCCCCCATTTCCGCCCCAACGTTCATTTCCTTTGCCTCGCAAACCTTTTATTTTACCTCGGTCTTGAGTGCAGCTAGAGTTTTCTAACGAATCCGTGTTGCCAGGGAATTTCATCAAAGACGTACCCAGAGACAGTGTCAGACAACATTCTTAATTTGGGGACAAGGAGCCTCGACACAGAAACAATTTAACTCAATTACGCGGATTGATGAACCAGAAAAGTGTAGGTGAAAACAGAGATATTTTTATTCTTTATTTTTATAAAGCACCTTTTTCGGGCGAAATGAAGAGCTTCATGAAAATTTCGGTGAAGTCTATTTGAGTTGACTGTCCTTGAATAAGTGCGTTTGGAACAAGTGTACTTGGAACAAGTCTACTTGAAACAAGTGTACTTGGAACAAGTCTACTTGAAACAAGTCTACTTGAAACAAGTGTACTTGAAACAAGTGCACTTGAAACAAGTGCACTTGGAACAAGTGCACTTGGAACAAGTGTGCTTGGAACAAGTGTGCTTGGAACAAGTGTGCTTGGAACAAGTGTGCTTGGAACAAGTGTGCTCGGAACAAGTGTGCTTGGAACAAGTGTGCTTGGAACAAGTGTGCTTGGAACAAGTGTGCTTGGAACAAGTGTGCTTGGAACAAGTGTGCTTGGAACAAGTGTGCTTGGAACAAGTGTGCTTGGAACAAGTGTGCTTGGAACAAGTGTGCTTGGAACAAGTATGCTGGGAACAAGTGTACTTGGAACAAGTATGCTTGGAACAAGTATGCTTGGAACAAGTAGGCTTGGAGCAAGTTTGCTTGGAACAAGTATGCTTGGAACAAGTATGCTTGGAACAAGTATGCTTGGAACAAGTATGCTTGGAACAAGTATGCTTGGAACAAGTATGCTTGGAACAAGTATGCTTGGAACAAGTATGCTTGGAACAAGTGTGCTTGAAACGGAGATTGGGCATTCTCAGATTGAGTATATATATACTAGGGTAAGTACACTTAAATTAGGTATACTGAGACTAAGTGTACTGAACCATGTGTTTTTCGTTTTTATACCATCAATTAGATCTTTTTTCTCGATAAATGTACATAATGCCAGCTAAACCAATGTTCTTGTCTGATGGAATTTTAAGTACGGAAAATTCGCAATTTGGAGATTCTGAGATATGTTCGAACAGGAGTCACAGGTGATACGTTCCATGCGGAGGGTTTATCGCTGAGACGTGCTACTTTAATCTACCTCAGGTGTAATTTCGTCTTGGAGGCTGTCCAAACGCCAACTGGCATGAGGTAAAAGGTTGGGATAATACCACGAATGTTTATTCCAGTGAATTATTGCCCTTGCTATTTTTATAACATTTTTCATCACCGTTCCCTCATATTGCTACATTTCACCCAACTCACCATGAATGGAGAATGAAATGCCAAATAACCCAAAAATGAAAATTCAAAATTTCAAAAAATTCCCAGGCACTTTTGTAGTTTATTTTTGCACTTTGCAGACTTGAATCATGTATCTGAGTAAGTATACTTGAACCAAGTAGAGTGGCGCCAAGTAGGCTTGAATCAAGGATGTCTTTAACCAAGTAAGCCAGAGGCAAGTGTACTTGAACAAAGTATACTTCAACCAAGTATACTTCAGCTAAGTATACTTGATCAAAGTATACCGCGGTGAAGTATCCTCGAACGAAGTAGACTTGAATCAAGTATACTTCAGCTAAGTATACTTGAATTAAGTATACTCGAATCAAGTATGCTTGAACCAAGTATATCTAAGCCACGCCCATTTGAGCCACGTACATTCCAACAAAGTGTACTTGTACTAAGTATACTTGCATCAAGTACACTCAAACCGACTTTTTTGGAATCACTGACTGTATAGAATATATTCATACATCTAACATGCACTTTTTGTCGATCGTTGACTTTTACTACTTTTCCAATAATTAATTGCAATCCGAGAAATAGCGACCGATAAAGAAAATGTAGTAACAACAAATGCCATTAATCCGGGAGTTAATGATGGAAAAGTAACATAGCCGGGTTGTTCATTTATTTCCTTGCCGTTTACTATTTCCCACGCTCCCCCCCCCCCCCCCCCCCCCCTCCCACCCGCGGGCCCGCCCCACCCACTTCCCCCGCCAGTTTTTTTCCCAACTGTCATGGAATTTTTTGTTTGTTACGTGAGAAAAAGCCGGGGAATCCCCTATTTTTCGCGCGCGATTATCTTCCATGGTATTCAGTTTTGCTCTTCTTGTAGGAGACGCAAAATTTTACGGGTGAGCTTGGCCGGACTCGTTAAACTAAAGTTGCACGTCTTGGGGATGGTGAGAAAAACGAGGGTTGGGTGGGGGAAAAGAACGAAGAGGCCGGGAGGGGGAGGAGAGGGGGGGGTGGAGAAAAGAAGGTGGGAGGGGGGGGGGAAATTTTTACGGAAGAAGTGAAACGTTCGTTAGGTAGTGTGTACTTGTATTCACGTCACGATTTGCGGTCTTTTTGGGTCTTCATAATGTGGGGATATAATTGCGGTACGTACATGGAGCTCACAGATGGCGTGTCTTGAAATTATTTCAAATGGGGCAAACCTTTCATTCAATTATTTTTTTGAAGGAAAAAAAAAGTTTGCCAAGTACAAAGTATACTTGCTCAAAATTCTGATCAAAAATTTACTTTGATAGGTACACTGGGCTAAATGATACTTGAACTAAGTATGAACAAGTATACTTAGTCCAAGCATACTTAGTTCAAGTATACTTACTCCAAGTGTACTTAGCCCGAGTATACTTAGTCCAAGTATACTTAGTGTTGGTATACTTAGTTCAAGTATACTTAATGCAAGTATACTTAGCCCAAGTATACTTAGCACAAGTACACTTTGTGCAAGTATAGCCAGTCCAAGTATACTTGTTATATATACTTTTATACTTTATCCATAACTGAAGTATTCTTAAATTACCAGTGCATCAAGTATATTTGCAGCAAGTACAGTTGAACTTTGTGTGTGCTTGAATTTTGCCCTGTCTTAATAATATAAATTCTATCCGGTATTATTAATTCCCCTTTAAGATAATGTTTTCAATGTGAGCTGCCGTAACTTCATTGTTGTCATGCTCTTGCTCCAAAAATCAAAACTCTTGATAGTATATTAACCATGAAGTCAAGGCTTTGACGGCTGAAATAATTCCGGAACTAGTTAACCGAGTTCTCAAGCCTTCCAACTCCATGAAAAGACTTTCAATTACTCTCGATAGATAAACAGAGAGTACGAAGTTTGCGAATGATTGAGGCTTAGAAGACATCACGAAACCGTAAAACCCAAGAAATTGCCGGGGAATACTACAGCGACTTGTTGAAATACTCGGCAAACAAAACCATGAAAAAATATTTGTATAATTTGTTAACATTACCGCGCTCTTTATCCGATTTAAATATTTTGCATTATATTCTATCCAATCGTACTTTGGGCAAGTATACTTTATCCAAGCATACTTTGTACATGTATACTTTGTGCAAGTATACTTTGCGCAAGTATACTTCGTGTAAGTATCTTTGCGCAGGTATACTTCGTGTAAGTATCTTTGCGCAAGTATACTTCGTACAAGTATACTTTGTACACATATACTTTGTAGAAGGACACTTGGCACAAGTATACTTTGTGCAAGTATACTCTGTGTCGGTATACTGTGTGCAAGTATCTTTGTACATGTATACTTTGTGCAAGTATACTTTGTCCGAGCATACTCTGCACAAGTATACTTTGTCCAAGTATATTTTGTCCAAGTATACTTTGTCCAAGTATACTTTGTCCAAGTATACTTTGTCCAAGTATACTTGGGCAAAGTATACTTTGTCCGAGTATACTTTGTACACGTATACTTTGCACAAGTATACTTTGCACAATCATACTTTGCACAATCATACTTTGCACAAGTATACTTTGTACAAGTATACTTTGCACAAGTATACTTTGCACAAGTATACTTTGCACAAGTATACTTTGCACAAGTATACTTTGCACAAGTATGCTTCATTCATGCATATTTCACCGTAATCGAACTTTCTCAATTTACTTTTTCTCATAATTTACATATTTCCATTACCATCCGACCCCATAGTCCTTGACGGAATGTCGTTGTCAGCAGGCTGGGTTGTCCCATTTGTCCAAGCGATAGCCCGTGGCTGAGTTACCTCCAACGGATACTATACTCCAACTCAGGAAATTGATCGTTGCGGTCACATTTGCAACCCCATTTTCTTTTTATCCCTATAATCCCTCAGTTTTCCCTACTTCCAATCAGAAAAAAAAATCCAATTTCCCAGCATTTCCCTTTGAAAAAAAAACACGTACGTGGAAAAATATAACAAAATACTGAATCCCCGGAAAGTTGAATGTGGAAATAAATAATTTCATTTCAATCTGTGGTAGTTTCTAATAGTTTATAATTTGTTTTTTTTTTACTTCAGTTTTTCAATTTAAAATGATTTTCTATCCGCCTATTCATTTCCGCCAAACTACTTCGTTCGCCTACACAAGCCAACAGGTAAGATTGCACACGTACTTGGTGCAAAAGTAGTTCATCCAAGTGTGCGTCGCGGCTTTTCTCCGGGTCTTAATTGAAATCAAACGCCAGTTAATTAAGGAGAGATTGCCAACCCGCCTAGCGTCACACTTTGCACCATTCATGCCCCCTTCTCACCCCCCCCCCTACTTATTTGCTACTTTACCCAAAGATATTGGCAAATTCAAGTTTGTCGAAAAGTTAGTCAATAAGAGGACGGAGAAGGGACATTTCGATGCAGTTCGACATTTCTGTTCATGATTAGTGGCCACCGATCGATAGAGCATAGACACATATATATATATATATATATATCAAGTATACTTGCGCTACATATTTGATTAAGTACAGCTAAACACAGATATTCCAAGTATGGTCGATTCATGCGAATTGAATTTAAGTCCATAAATATACTTGATCCGGCCAAGTATACTTGACCCGACCAAGTATACTTGGCGCGATCAAGTATACTTGATCGGATCAAGTATACTTGATTCAATCAAGTATACTTGAATTAAGTATACTTGCCTGCAGCATACTTGATTAAAGTATACTTACATGTCGTATACTTGAATGAAGTATACTTGATTAAAGCGAACTGAAGTTATGACTACTTGATTCAAGTACTCGAACCAGAGTGTACTTAGATTAAGTATTCTCAATTTAGATACTTGAAAGTCTACTTGAATCAATCGTACTTTATTGAAGTATACAAGTATCAAAATATATTTATTCCACGATAAGGATAATTCAGTAAAGTATACTTTAGATATACTTGAATAACCTCAACTTGATTAAAATGCACGAATAAAGTATATAGTTAAGCTCGATTTTTATACAAATTTTCCTCTTTTCTATTTTATGTAAAAAAAAAATCCATAAATTTACCAATGCCCAAACTTTTCTACCAAGAAAATTCCATTAATAAGTTTTTATTTGAGTACTCGCTTAGTGAAATTGATTCACTAGCTGTAATAGCAAACTAAATCGGTACGAGATTGAATTTTTTCTCCCCGTCAAATTAAATAATTGACTTTTGGCCAAAATAAATAATTAAAATGTTTTGAAAATGGCCTCGGGCGCAGAGCAGTGGAATTTGAGAGAGAATGAACGACATGTGCTTGTGAACCTTGACATACCGCAACATTAACTTCCGGATATGTGTGTGTGTTAAAAGCGCACAAAACACATTGTGAAAATTTGTTAAAGCTATGTGTATTAATAAATTGAGATGACATCATGGACCAACTCCCAGCCTCTGAGATGCGCATGATTTTTGCATTAAAATGGGAAATTTAATTTCATTTTTTCACCTCTCATATACGCCAACTCAACACCTTAAAGTAGTGCTGTGAGGATTTATAAACATCCCCAAGCCTTAAATACCCGGTGATAAATTAATTAGGATTAAAACCCAGCTCCGACAAATTGAAACATCCTTCTTAATCTCATGGTGGTGCTTGGGGCGAGTCAGAAGCCCATCTGAGCATCTAGTGAACTAATTTCCGGGTGTTGTAGTTCAAAACACAAAGCTCCTATAACCGCTTTGGGTATTCCATCCATCAATGAGCTCCAAAAATGGGCGTAAGCCCTTTACGCGAAAAATATGCTGCAAAATGAAGAAAAAAATATGGACCCAATCGGAAGGATAGCCATTGAGTTACAGCGATATTGGGTAGGAGTGAATCAAGTATGGTAAAGTATACTTGAGCACCCGGACTCATTTCTGTCAAGCATATTGATGCGAAATGTCAAGTTTAATTGAAGCCAGTTTCAAGTATACTTGAAGTAAATTTACTCGTGGCAAGTATACTTGAGACAACCACGCTCACGGGAAGTATGCCTGCGTTAAGTATGCTGGAGTCAAGCAGGGTAATTTAAGTATACTTGAATTAAGTATACTTGATTTAAGTATAGTTGATTTAAGTATACTTGAGTCAAGTATAGTTGAGTTAAGTATAGTTATGTTAAGTATACTTGAGTTAAGTATACTTGAGTTAAGTATACTTGAGTTAAGTATGCTTGAGTTAAGTATACTTGAGTTAAGTATGTTTGAGTTAAGTATACTTGAGCCAAGCATGCTCATTTAAGTATACTTGATTTAAGTATACTTGAGTTAAGCATACTTGAGTTAAGTATACTTGAGTTAAGTATACTGGTGCCAAGTACATGTGCACTAAGTATACTTGCGCCAATACCCTTGCACCAAGTATACGTGAGACAAGTATACTTACGGTAAGTATACTTGGGTTAAGTATACTCACCGCAAGTATACTTGACTCAAACTTTGAAACTCGGGAAATTCAATTGACCTTTCCTCCAAAACTATTGCAGATAAATCCATGATTTTTGGTTTAACTCAGCAATTTTTTTCAATCTATCGAATGGGGTCATTTTCAACCCCATCCCGTCTAGTCACGACAGCGTCTTTTCGGAGATGAATGCTCGTGCACGAAACCACACGCGTAATGGAGTATACGGTGGTGTGAAGGGCGGTGGGTGGGAGGGGGGGGGGGGGTAAGCGATATACCCGTGAAATTAGCGTAATGGCTGCGGGATTACCCAGATTACACCCCAGAGTGTCCCGCCTCATTTGCCCGTTCGCGGATAATGACCCGCTAATGGTGATCTATTTGAGGGACAGGGAAAAGCGTAACCGGAGACACTAGTCTGCTCATGACTTTTCAAGAAATATCTACCAGCATGTTTCTCAATTAAATTCTCGTTGGTTCGCGTTAGCCCCCCCCCCCCCCCGCCGAAAAAATTGTAAATTTTTCGTGGAAATCTGCTCATTTGGCGCCGCAAATGTCAATTAATGTTTAATCTAATCAATTTGAATTTTTCGTGTCCTTTTGAAAAAATAAAAGTAGATATGCACGATGAAGTTTGGCGCCAACATCCGGCACTCGTTGAATCAAATAATTTCAATTGCCTAACTTATATATATATATTGCAAAAATTTCGGAATATTACGAGCTCAAAGAGAGTTAAAATTACTGACACGGTTGAGTCATGCATAAATTGTTGAAAGTTCGGGCGGGGGTAAAATGCGCTAGGAGTTTGATGAGAATCGAGTGGTGCACGTGTGTGGGTGGTGGAGTTTGGCGAATGGCGGAATTAACTTTACGCTAATTAACTCACACTTGGAGTGAGGCTCACGCGAGAGGGTTACTCTTGAAAAGCCTCATAGCTTAAGACACATAGCGAATACCCATAGAGACCTCGCGGCTTTAGATACGCTTTGTTATTAATCATTGGGGCCGAGTCCTTGGAGAATTCCAAGTTTCATGCCTGTATAAGTATGCCATTGCATTGGAGATTCCAAGTTCTAGGGGATAGGTGTGACACATGTGGGCCACACAAAAACTCCAAATCCAAATCTGAATGTAAATCCAAATGAAAATCCAAATCCAAATCGAAATCCAAATCCAAATCCAAATCCAAATCCCAATCCAAATCCAAATCCAAATCCAAATCCAAATCCAAATCCAAATCCAAATCCAAATCCAAATCCAAATCCAAATCCAAATCCAAATCCAAATCCAAATCCAAATCCAAATCCAAATCCAAATCCAACTCCAAATCCAAATGAAAATCCAAATCCAAATCCAAATCCAAATCCAAATCCAAATCCAAATCCAAATCCAAATCCAAATCCAAATCCAAATCCAACTCCAAATCCAAATGAAAATCCAAATCCAAATCCAAATCCAAATCCAAATCCAAATCCAAATCCAAATCCACATCCACATCCAAATCCAAATCCAAATCCAAATCCAAATCCAAATCCAAATCCAAATCCAAATCCAAATCCAAATCCAAATCCAAATCCAAATCCACATCCACATCCAAATCCACATCCAAATCCACATCCACATCCAAATCCATATCCAAATTCAAATCCACATCCACATCCACATCCACATCCACATCCACATCCACATCCACATCCACATCCACATCCACATCCACATCCACATCCAAATCCACATCCAAATCCACATCCAAATCCACATCCAAATCCACATCCAAATCCACATCCAAATCCACATCCAAATCCACATTCAAATCCACATCCAAATCCACATCCAAATCCACATCCAAATCCACATCCAAATTCACATCCAAATCCACATCCAAATCCACCCGCCTCGGAATGTTTCAGTGCTCAAACGGAAAAAAAGGGAAAATTCCATATGGGTTTTCCCCACTGTTACTGAACTACTCGTAATCTCTATAATATCTGCATTCCTCTTTCATAATTCTCTTTCCAATTTTTCGCTGGCAGCCTCTTGAATTACAATCGACATAGGGAAATCGATTTACAAATATCGTAATCGCAATTAAGAGTATTAGGATCGCTTTTCTATGGGAATATTATGAATTGGGGTCGACAAGACGACGGTTTGAAGGCCGATGGGAGACCGATAAATTCGCAATACATCGATCTAGGTCATTGCGGTCTTACCAATCTTTGCAGTTGCTATTTAAGCCCTCCCCTCCCCCCTTCATCCCCCTATCTAGGACCTACTTCAATACCTCGAGTGCATTCGGGTCCAGAACAAAACTGCGAGAAAAAAACAAGGATTGCCTTCGCTCGAACAGAAAAAAAGGGATTTCAATTACTTTGAACTTTTGAAAATTTCTGTGATTTTTGATATTTTTGAAATTTTTGAACTTTTGAAATTTTTGAACTTTTGAAAATTTCTGTGATTTTTGATATTTTTGAAATTTTTGAAATTTTTGAAATTTTTGAAATTTTTGAAATTTTTGAAATTTTTGAAATTTTTGAAATTTTTGAAATTTTTGAAATTTTTGAAATTTTTGAAATTTTTGAAATTTTTGAAATTTTTGAAATTTTTGAAATTTTTGAATTTTTTGAAATTTTTGATATTTTTGAAATTTTTGAAATTTTTAAAAATTTTAAAATTTTTGAAATTTTTGAAATTTTTGAAATTTTTGAAATTTCTGAAATTTTTGAAATTTTTGAAATTTTTGAAATTTTTGAACTTTTGAAAATTTCTGTGATTTTTGATATTTTTGAAATTTTTGAAATTTTTGAAATTTTTGAAATTTTTGAAATTTTTGAAATTTTTGAAATTTTTGAAATTTTTGAAATTTTTGAAATTTTTGAAATTTTTGAAATTTTTGAAATTTTTGAATTTTTTGAAATTTTTGATATTTTTGAAATTTTTGAAAAATTTTTATGTGAAAAAAAAATCCACATTTTTTTTTTTTTTTTTTTTTTTTTTTATCAAATCGATAATTAGAAAATTTTCACTTTCATAAATTTCATAAATTCAGGGAAAAAAGTGGCAGACGAGTGATAATAATTTTCCTTATCATTTACCCAAGCATTTTGCCGCTGTGCCACCACAAACACAGGAATTGGCGACGTTGTAACGGTAAGATGAGGGCTGTTAAATTTAACGATAGCTCGTGGGGTTGCGGACTAGTCGCACATCAACAAAACTCGCCGCGAACGGGCGCCATAAAGACTGCCATTTATTTCCGGGTGCGGGGGGGGGGGAGATGAGAAAACAGGTGGGGCAATCCGCTGGTCCATTGGAGAACAAAAAATGTAAAAAAGTGAACACCTGTCAATTAACCAAAGCACAAAAAAAAAAGTTTTTCCAAACTTTTCCAAATCAGAAATTTCCACATGAAAATTTTTTGAAACGTCCGAAAGTTTGAAAATTTCGCGCGCAAAAAATTCGCGGGTAAAGTTTTCTACACATCAAATTTTTTTGAAACGTCCGACAGTTTTTGAAAATTTCGCGCGCAAATTTTTGTAACATCAAATTTTTTTGGAACGTCGAAACTTTTTAAAATTTCGCGCGCAAAAATTTCCGGAACTAAAAATTTTTTCAAACTAAAATTTTTTTTCATTTTTTCAAATTTTTTTTTAGGCGGCAAAAATTTTTTTAAGAGACCCGGAAGTTGATCTCGAGGGAAGAAAATGGTTGGAAATGCAGAGATGTCTTTTCACACGATCCGCAATATGATTTTTATCGCCCGGGCCATTTCCATTGGTGGCCGCCGGGGAAACGCTACAAATCGCGTTGGCAAATTGAAGTCGAGCATTTCCCCGACATCTCTGGCCAAAAGTTCGCATCTGCCGTGGATAGTGATCCGCGAATGTTCGGTAAATCGAAATGCACTAAATCCGATTTGCCCTTGTAAGAGCTTCTTGTGAAAACTTCATTTTATTGGGAATTTTTATTGTCATGGAGAACTTCTAAATGCTGTCAGTAACCTCATTTTGACATGGTACCAGCTGGAGAACGGAGGACCTGAACCTCAAAACCTGCAAAAGGTTTCCATCTGCCAGATGAAATTTTTTTTCGCTGAGAAAAACGATCCAAATAAATCTGTGTGTGTGTGTGTGTGTGTGTGCATGTATTTGTGTGTGTGTATGCATGTATGTGTGTGTGTGTGCGTGTGTGTGTGCTTGTGTGTGTGTGTGTGTGTGTGCCGATACACGTATGAAGTCAACTTGCATACCAGTCACGCAAATTCCGCTATTGATCGATTATCACGATTTTTTATCGATATCTCGTAAAATATGATACCTAGCAAAAAAAGTACTAAAACATGAAATGTGCAGTTTCACAAGAGGAACAACTTTTGTCAAACACTTTTTCTCGTATCTATCACCATTCTCGAGATACAGCGTTATAAACAATTAAAATTGTTAATAACAATTGAACGAATGGTACAATTGCAAAAACACTCCTTTCAGACCTGGAGACTCAGGAGACGCGTCGATTAAAAAAAAAAGTTAAATCGGTCCAGCAGTTTGAGAGGAACCGCTCGCCGGAAAAAGGATACGGACGCACATACACACACACACACACACACATAACCCGCGCTGAAAATTTATCAGGAGCATCTGAAACGTCGAGAAACGTAAAAATTTCATGACTCTGAGACATTTCATTTTCGGGGTGATTACGATAACTTACCCCATCGAAAAAAAAAAAGAAATTGTCTCCCCTAAAACCCTCAAACCGGAAGTCCCGATATACCATAAAATTTCCACTAAAATACGGGGAAAAATTGTCGTGGCGTGATGTAAGAAATAGCAGTAGCATTTGGTGTGCACTCGACTGATGGCATTGGGCGAATGCAGAGTGCCAGAGCGAGATGGCGAACGGATACCTAATAATAGACGATAAGTTGTGTCACATATACACTTTGGCTGGTGAGATCTAGAAGAGCTCGGGGGATAACGCATTGGAGTGGCACTTGCGGCCCTGTGTCTTTTACCTCTTGTTTTACTGTTTCCTCGGTTGGAAACTATACACCGGATGCAACAGCATGCCTTCGTGCGCCGGGCCATCCGGTCGATTGCGAGTGAATTTAGAACTTGGGCGTTGAGGCTAAATTCTCACCAAAAGTACGATGCTACATGGAATAAACCATGTTTATTGCAGGTGGTGACATGGAAGTATGATCACGAGGCCATTACTTACCCAAGTGGAGGGCCTGAGGATTGACTCCAAGAAGTCTCGGGGCACAAACAATAATTTCCGATGTCTTATTTCAGCACAGCGTACTAAATTTATTCTTCTCCAATATACCCCGGTCAATCAGTGTGACCCCTATCAGTGTCATGAAAACTTGCAGATTTGGGAATTCTAAACTGACCCACTTATGAAGCAGAAAATCACGAATATCTGAGTACACGCATGGTGAGCATGCGGACGCGACTTATGCGCGTCACGTGAGTGGGAGTGAGACGCCAACAGGGGTGCGGCCGCAATAAAAAAATAGCTTTAATATTGTACCCAGCGTATCAGTATAAACAATTGCAATTGTTAATAACCTTGCATACACTGCACGAATGCCATCCAAAATGTAATTCGCTCGATTCTGCACGGAAAATGCTTCGTTTGGGAGCTTGTTCATTCGTTCACTTATTACATACATAATTGTTGAGACGGAGATAGCTCCTTAATTACGCAAATTATCGAAAAAAGTTATTCTACATAAGATACGTATTTTAATATGGGGAACAACTTTTGTTATATAAATTTTGCGGTAAGTCTGATAGTTTATGCAGTAGAACATTATAAACAATTGAAAGTAGTGATAACAATTTGTGTACTGAGCCACCCACCCACCCACCCCCCCCCACACACACACACACACACACACACACACACATACAGAGTCACCCACATACGATATACCCACACACACACACACACACACACACACACACACATACACATACACATATATATTGTTAAAAATGGTCTAAAATGGTCAGAAATGTTATGAAACGTGGAGATATGTTGAAAAATCAATTCTCGAAAACCGGAAGCATTCCAATAACTTCTCCTATCAGTTAACAAGGCCCAACGAATGATGATGACCAAAAATTATCTGCAGTAACTGACGAAAATTGAAATAATTATGAGGATTACATCTCCCTCCATTCGTTTGAAATTCAATCAACTCGTGTTAAATAACATGGAAACATAATTGCTATCCCAGATAATTAAATATTCCGCCTACATACGAGTTCGATTTCATCTTTCAACTGCATACAAATTATAGCATATATATATGTATATATATAGACTACATCGAGCTTGATAATAGTAGATTCCATTGATAAATAATGCCGAGTGGCGGGAATTACAAATTTAAGTCATTAAAATTCAATTGACATGAGATGACTACACCATAATTCGTTGAGAAGCCCATTAGCATAGTCAATTATTACGATGATAGGTTATAATTTGCTGGGAAATTTTCAAAGGGAATTCAATAATTATGCAATTGTATGGGCAAAAAGAGTGAGAGATAATTTTTTTAATTTGCTCTAGGCACCATTTCCATTTATTGCGCGGTTTCGCGGTTTTGTATTAAGTGCAACTCTCAAAACAGAAAACTTGAAGCGCATCCCCGAGTCCGTATATGAAATTTTAATTAGTATCCAACGCATTATCCCAGAATCTCCCCCCCCCCTCCCGCCCCCTAGACTCCTACTGTTGTATAATATATCTATGCAGTCTATCGTTGAAGTCTAGCGATGGGTGGGCGTTAATTAAACCGCGGGTAACGGGTAATCCGTCATGAGGTTTTGAAGCGCGTATGGGATGCACAGGCACAAGAGAAACTTAGGACTATAGAAAAATTAATTGTTTCCATTACGTCATATTGAGGTCTTCCAAGTTTCAGGCGCTATTGAGGTGTTCCTAACTTTCCTAGCCATGATGCTGCTCTGTGTGAAGGATAATATGCCTAAATAGGATAATGCAAGACTGATAATGCAAGAAGAGGCTTTTATGCAAGACAAGTGGTTGGAAAATGGTGGGACAATTGGGAAAAAAGTTGGACATCTGGTTGATTTGGTTGGTTGATGAAGTGGTGAGGACGGTTGGTGGAGCGGTTCTGTCAGCTTTCTGAGGTTAACTCCAATTCGGAGCTGGTTCCTCATTTGAGAGGTGGTTCCGTCCAATTCGGAGTTGGTTCCGCCCATTTTGGAGCTGGGTTCGTCCATTCCGGAGCTGGTTCTGTCTAATTCGGAGTTGGTTCTGCCCATTCAGGAGCTGGTTCCGTCCTGTTCGGAGCTGGTTCCATCCAATTCGGAGTTGGTTCCGCCCATTTTGGAGCTGGGTTCGTCCATTCCGGAGCTGGTTCTGTCTAATTCGGAGTTGGTTCTGCCCATTCAGGAGCTGGTTCCGTCCTGTTCGGAGCTGGTTCCATCCAATTCGGAGTTGGTTCCGCCCATTTTGGAGCTGGGTTCGTCCATTCCGGAGCTGGTTCTGTCTAATTCGGAGTTGGTTCTGCCCATTCAGGAGCTGGTTCCGTCCTGTTCGGAGCTGGTTCCATCCAATTCGGAGTTGGTTCCGTCCATTTAGGAGCTGGTTCCGTCCATTTAGGAGCTGGTTCCGTCCATTTCGGAGTTGATTCTGCCTATTCAGGACCTGGTTCCGTCCTGTTCGGAGCTGGTTCCATCCAATTCGTAGTTGGTTCCGCCCATTCAGGAGCTGGTTCCGTCCATTTCCGAACCGGTTGCGTTCATTTCGCAGCTGGTTCCGTCCAATGCGGAACTGATTCCATCCATTTCGGAGTTGGTTCCGCCCTCTTCGGAGCTGGTTCCGTTCATTTCGGAATTGGCTCCGTCCATAACCGAATTGGTTCCATCCATTTCGTAGCTGGTTCCGTAGTTCGGAGCTGGTTCCGTCTAATTCGGAGTTGGTTCCGCCCATTCCGGAGCTGGTTCCGTCCTTTTCGGAGCTGGTTCCGTTCGTTTCGGAACCGGTTGCGTTCATATTGAAGCAACGGAGTGAAAGGATACCATGCAGGATTCTTCTCTCGATCTGGAAATAGATCTGTAAATCTCGATCTGAGATTGCAGTCCTTCCACTTGGTAGCAAAACTGGGTTACAGCCTGTCTGTAAACACCCCTTAATCTCCATATCAGCCTCAAGTAATCGCAATTAGTCTTCACGCAACCTTCAAGACTACCCTTTGGCAAGATACCATCGCAAGATCACACGCACGCCCATCACCTAAAACAATATGGTTGGGGTGGATGCACTGCCATCAAATGCATAAATCACCGACTGAAAATCCACTGAGTTATCCCTACCAAATCGCCCTACCACGTGTAATTAAAATGATACTCACTAATGCTCCATTTTCAATGAAAAGTTATTGAGCCAGCTTGGAATATGGAACGATTCTGCATTAGCAATCGGTCGCGAGCATATCCATTACGATATTAAAACCCGTGCTTCACTATTCCCCTCCGTATCTCCGCCTCCCACCCACCTCCCCCCCCCCCTCGCAATTTTCAATGAGAAAGACCGAATGAAGGGAATCCAGAGTTCAATAGCATGAATCATTCCTATCTAATCTATCGGATGATGACGTCGTTCTTCCCAGGATTCACAGATTGCTTCCTTTATTTATCGCGTTTGCTGATGCAACTTCTGCCACACCGAGTTTACGTTGAATGATGGAGGACACTTTCTGTTCTGTACAGCATTATTGAATCGTTGATGTAGACCTACTCAAGCTTGCTCGCAATGAAGAACGAGTGGACACCTTGGGATGTGCTAAAACGATGTTTTTTCCGGTTAATGCTTTGCAGGATTTTGGAGGCGATGCTCTAAGCCCTTCGTGGCTAGGATGGTCAAGAAAGGAGTTTTTGCATATGTAATAGGTGGTAAAAGCAGCGATGCTGACCAACCTGACCATCGGTGCTTTGATATCCCCGCAACATGTTCGAATTCATTTGGCTAATCAATATGCAGGCGATAGCAGCGCTAAGCATGCTAGGACTGCTAATCCGATCACTGGAAAAAGGATACTTCACGCTTGCAATTCCGGTGTAATCATACCGGAAGCTGGTCTTGGTGATTTTCTGGAGATAATCGCTTCTCATTAGCAGACCCCGCTGATAATCCTTCATAATTACCTTCCAGAGGAGCACCATGCTGTCCTGCCTATCGTATGATCCACATGTCCTGCTGAATCATCCAACCGCAACGTAGTGGAAGCTACCTAGCCCTTCGTCCTGTCCTAGGATCTTCAGTTCTACTTCATCGTAGCATGAATCCGTCTTCATACCCTCCAACCAAGTTGACCTCCAGGACCTATACCGAAGGCAGAATCATTTAGCATGGTTCCAATGCACTGCTTTTGTCCAAATGGTAGAAGGCTTTTCATTTCGAAGAACTTACATCAATCTAACACCTCCGTTACACTGACGGCATCGTACGAATTGAATTCCCTCCCTCTCCCACCTCCCGCCCTCCTCCCCCCCCCCACTCCTTTGATCTTCTCACCACGTGAAATTGCAACCAGGGCCCCAATCCCTGCGCAATTGACAAATTTATCGTGCGGTAAACTCTAACAGTTCGCAATTCCACTCGCCCAATCCTCTCCATCGTCTCAAGTCACTGGCATACAACACTTTAAAATATAAAGAGGACAGAGCAGTTTGAAAGAAGGGGGGGATTGGAAGTCTGTCCTTCCAGCAACTACACAAGTGTACTATCCCATGGATTTGATTTTGCCCGCATGTCGATGTGAAAATCTCTCTGCTATTGCTTGGCTTGTGTGTGTTTTTTTTTATTCCTCTTCTTCTTCCTGCTCCTCCTTCTTTGTTGAAATAAAGTTGCGACAATCTTGGAAAGAGCACTCACTCACTTTCCGCTTTCCAATGTGCGTCGATGGAGCTCACAGCTTTCATGGTACACTGCACAGTGAGGATTCAAAACTCTAGACATATCGATCATCTTGTCTCGATGGATTTAGGTTCTCATCATTTGGCTGACTGGGATTTTTGGGTGTAGTTGGAGGATTCCCAGGAGAAAGGAAAGTCTCAGCGTTCAGGTTGGGTCATTTGAAGATGAATCTTGATGATTTAGTTCCAATGTGACAATCAGAGAACCTGCTGCTTCTTTTGGTCTTGGAGAACCTGCTGCTGCTTTTGATCTTGGAGAACCTGCTGCTTCTTTTGGTCTTGGAGAGCCTGCTGCTTCTTTTGGTCGTGGAGAGCCTGCTGCTTCTTTTAGTCTCAGAGAACCTGCTGCTTCGTTTGGTTTGGAACAACCTACTGCTACTTTTGGTCTTCGAGAACCTGCTGCTGCTTTTGGTCTTGGAGAACCTGCTGCTTCTTTTAGTCTCGGAGAACCTATTGCTTCTTTTGGCCTGTAACAACCTGCTGCTTCTTTTAGTCTCGGCAAACCTACTGCTTCTTTCGATCTGGAACATCCTGCTGCTTCTTTTGGTCTCGGCAAACCTGCTGCTTCTTTCAGTCTTGGCGAACCTGCTGCTTCTTTTAGTCTCAGAGAGCCTGCTGCTTCTTTCAGTCTCAGAGAACCTGCTGCTCCTTTTGGTCTGGAACATCCTGCTGCTTCTTTTGGTCTTGGGGAACCTGCTGCTCCTTTTGGCCTGGAACATCCTGCTGCTTCTTTTGGTCTTGGAGAACCTGCTGCTCCTTTTGGTCTGGAACAACCTGCTGCTTCTTTTAGTCTCGGCAAACCTGCTGCTTCTTTCAGTCTTGGCGAACCTGCTGCTTCTTTTGGTCTTGAAGAACCTGCTGCTTCTTTTGGTCGTGGAGAACCTGCTGGTTCTTTTGGTCTAGGAGAACCAGCTGCTGCTTTGGGTCTTGATCTGCTGAGAGTCATTGGGATATTGATCTTTTTGTTAGACCCGGTGAATAGCAGCGCGAGGGCAGGGAAGTTTGGAGCCTAGCTGGGCCATCAACATGATATCTCCAACTTTATGTGTAATCCGTATACGTCTATACATGGCGAACACTGTACGGGGATCTTTGCCAGACAACTGACCTTCAGAAAAACAGCCCCTTTGAAAGCTGATCCATATCGCTTCTAGATTTTACTTCATCCATCAAAGAAGCTTCCTTAACAAAAGCTTGACTTACGCTAGCTTCAATTTCGTTGGGGAAATATCCTGCAATGGACGGTGGATCTCCAATAATATTGTTTTGTAGTAGACTGAGACTCATAAAGGCTTCAATCAACCAATCAAGAATATTATTTTACAAACAAAAAGTTCTTTCTCTGGGCAGAGAAAATTTCCTGAATGATGAAGAGGTAGAAGAAGGGTTCGGGTGGATTCTCGTAACTTGAAGACCTGGGTTCGAATTTCCAACTGGAACTATGGGAAATGTTTGTTCATTTGGAAAGTCGATTTGATTGGTTATAAAGAGAATAACGATGCAAGTTAAGAAGTTAAGTTCTCCAAGAAATTTGCACCATTCTCGACTATGCAGTTGTAGGGGTGGGATCCACCTGGGGGGGGGGGGGGGGAAAGTACCCTTCCATTAAATATTAAGGGTATCGGGTGTCTCGGGTGTATAATTACAGATCCGCGCCCGTGAGCACGGTAGGTGCTATCGCCACCTGATGCCAAGAGCTCCAACGAAATTCACCAAATCGGAAGTGACAAGGGTTTCACCTATTTTATGTCCGAGATAAGATAACCTACCATCTTGGTTGTAGCAGCTATATGATGTCGAAATGACCATTCATCACGCCACTCCTATCTCGGGGCGAGTCATATTTCGGGATACAGTAATTGGAATCGTTGGCCATTAGGAATTTCAATTTGTAGTCATGGATAGGTCTTCTTGCCCAGAGCTTGTCCGCTGCAGGGATTATGGACCCCATGAATTTCTTTCCCTTCTTCCATGACTGTATTCAGCAACTCCATCGGGCGAAGTATAGATTCCGATCTGCAGAGAATCAGGATGACCTCCAAAGGCCTATCGTTCAGTCAGCGTCAAATGATACAACGATCTTCACCAGATGGATCCGTGAATACACTAATGCTCAATGGCTATCATCCGGAACGGAATGGAACCCTGAAAAGTCATTCCGTGATGACATTGTTCGATGGAAACAATCGCCACTGGGTGAAAATACCAAGCGGTTATGAATTTTGAAGGTAATCACGAATCATGCTGAATGAATCTTTACATTATTGAACGGCGGAAGCCCCGAGGGGTCATCTGGTGATTGTTCCACGTCAGTTTTTCTGCTGCAAGTCGACCCATGATGAAGTCTCGGACGAGATGAAGAGATGATGGACCAAAATGAATTGTCATCTCTCTAATTGGAGTAAGGTGTACAAGCAGTATATGTATACAGCATCAGTATCAATAGCAACGAGCATCCGTATGGACTATAATCCAGGGGTTTCGATCAAATTATTCAATGATGTCCGTTACATAGGTCCATGAATACACTGATGCGAAATGATGATCATGTGGAATGGAGTGAAACCCTATAATGTCATTTCGTGATGATATTTGTCGATGGAAAAACCTAGAAATGAATGGAAATGATGAGCCACTGGGGCCATCAAAGGTAATCACAATCCACGCGGAATGAATCTGCATTATTTAACTCGGGAATTCCCTAGGGATTGACTGATCACTCCATATCAATTTTCCGTTATAACTCGATATTTAATAACTCGGCCTTCTGCATGCTATAGTCATAATAAACTGGAGTACATTTCCTCTTGTCTTCTTGTCCAATATATACACTGAGTAATTCCACACTTCCAACGTGAATTCCCGCTTGGACATACCGGCAGAATATCAGAATTAAATACAGTGCATCACTAGCCAATCGTTCATCCCCAATCGATGAAATTCATAAATAACCTCAATCCTATCGATTTGTGAACACATTCATACCAGACGATCATCGTTTGGAATGGAATGAAACCCTGAAAAGTCATTTCGTGATGACATTCCCTAATGAAAAAAGCCAACAGTAAGCGGCGATTCCCCGCCGTTGTGAATTTCCAATGTAATCACAATTCACATTGAATGAATCTCCACATTATTTTATCATGGCATCCCCAAGAGTACTCGCGATCGATTCATATCAATTTTCCCATCGCAATTGAATCTCTCATGAGTCTTCCTGAGGGAAAACTATCGGGAGAGGAGAGAGGAGAGAGCTCATGTGAATTTCGTTACACATGAAACTCCCGGATTTCTCTGTTCGGCCTTTCTACCTTCATGGATCGACGGAGTAACTTTATATTTTCAGGGAAGATACACTGTCCGGCAATATGTGTAGATGGAGGGAGTGGGTGGGGGGGGGGGGGCAAGGGTGGGGGCGCTTGGAGTGGGGTGGGGTGAATTCGGTCGCAGATTCCGCTCTTTGCGCACACCATTAATATCGAATATTGCTGGTGTGCGCCCGGTGTAGCTGGCAAATATGTTCCGACGGCTCAGGTGGTCACCATCGGCAAAAGCCTCGTTTCTGAAACCCGTTTATACCTTTCTCGTGATGGGAATATTATTTTCTTTATGGCCATTGGAATTTCATGAGGTTTTTATACCGAAATTCATGATGATCATAATAGAGCAAATCTTGGATAAAGAAAGGGTGTGGTAACAGGATTATTTGATAGCTAATATGTAGAAAAATGTATTGTCATAAATGTCATGGATTTTTTTTCTATGTACATTTGAGATTCATCTGCGGACAGGAGCCCAGCATCTTTCTCCTGTGCCGACTTAATTGGCACATTTATCGATTTACATCAATTGATTGTTAATGCATAATCGATATTTTCTGGATAATCGATACTGTCCCATCGATCAATCGATATTCTCTCGTTAATCGATATTGTCCCATCGATCAATCGATATTGTCCCATCGACCCATCGATATTTATGCTCAATCGATCAATCGATATTTATGCGTAATCGATCAATCGATATTTATGCTTAATCGATCAATCGATATTTATGCTTAATCGATATTGACCACTCGATCAATCGATACTTAATGCTTGATCGATATTGACCAATCGATCAATCGATACTTAATGCTTAATCGATCAATCGATACTTAATGCTTAATCGATCAATCGATACTTACTACTTAATCGATATTCCCTCGTTAATCGATATTGTCCCATCGATCAATCGATATTTCCAATGTAATCGATATTGACCAATCGATCAATCGATACTTGATGCTTAATCAATATTACTCAGGCAAAGCTTATTTTCAGGCTGATCTAAAGTGGAAGATTGGCTGGAAAAGTTATCTTTTAATGACACACGAAAATTTGTCGACGAGGTGAGAATCACATGCGACAGACGTCACATCCCTAATTTGTAGATTTACGTAATCAGGGGGGGGGGGGACAAGTATTTCCAGCTTGAGTAAGCAACCAGGATTAGACGAAACATGCTCCCTGCAATAGTAATCGGGGGGGGGGGGGGGGGGGGGGGGGGACGGAAAACTTCACAACCGGAAGCCCACTTTTCCCACCCTCATATGAATACTGTTGTTAAATACTTAACAAATGGCTTACTTTGTCATTTGCCTTTCAATGAATGTAAAATCTCATCAGCAGTTAAATTTTGCGGTGAGCAGTGTCTTATTTGGATTACCTCTTGGTATTAAATCTTCGTGAACTCTGGGTAGTGACTTGAGTTTCCGTTTAACGTGAGCCCATTCTCAACCCGCATCTCACCAAAGTCATTCAGATAATTCGATGAGTCGTCGGATGAAGGTAAACGTGGAATAGCGAGTACGAGGTAAGTTCTCAAATCCACTGAGAGACTTTGGCGTGGTATGAATTGTGAATTTGGAAAACACGGGTGGAACTTGGGGTAAAATATTCCAAGCGAGGTAATTCTATATATCATTTGTCCTCAAAATACAACGAAGCTAATCTATTCTTCATGTCGTGCGCTTGGTGAGGGATGAAATTTTCTTGTTTCAGCAGATTTCATAACATTTCAAGATTACTTGAGGAGGTCATTTTTTTGCTAGAGCTTGTTCGTAAATGGTTCTAGATATAGGGCATTGGGAAATATGGTGTTGGTGTCCTGCTGGATGCTCTGATTTTGGTAGCTCTGGCTGCTGATAGCTCCTAATGCTGGTAGTTCCGAATGCTGGTAGCTCTGGGTGCTGGTAGCTCCGAATGCTGGTAGCTCTGAATGCTGGTAGCTCCGAATACTAATATCCCTGGGTCCTGGTAGCTCCGAATGCTGGTAGCTCTGGGTGCTGGTAGCTTTGAATGCTGGTAGCTTTGAATGCTGGTAGCTCTGGATGCTGGTAGCTCCGGATGCTGGTAGCTCCGGATGCTGGTAGCTCCGGATGTTGGTAGCTCCGGATGCTGGTAGCTCCGGATGGTGGTAGCTCCGGATGCTGGTAGCTCCGGATGCTGGTAGCTCCGGATGCTGGTAGCTCCGGGTGCTGGTAGTTGCTGGTGCTGGTAGTTCCAGCTGCTGGTAGCTCCAGGTGCTGGTAGCTCCAGGTGCTGGTAGCTCCGAATGCTGGTAGCTCCGGATGCTGGTAGCTCCGGCTGCTGCTAGGTCTGGCTGCTGGTAGTTGCAGGTGCTGGTAGTTCCAGGTGCTGGTAGCTCCAGGTGCTGGTAGCTCTGGCTGCTGGTAGCTCCAGCTGCTGGTGGCTCCAGGTGCTGGTAGCTCCGGGTGCCGGTGACTCTGACTGCTGGTAGCTCCAGTGCTGGGTGATTAGAATGCAATTCATGAATCATCCAATTAACACATGCAATCCACATCGACCTTTTGTGGATCGGGCAAAATGGGTAAAAAAAAATCTCCAACAACATTATGCTTATAAATGTTATGACTTGGAACCATCCAAGTACAACTTCGAGAATCTCGAGACAGCGCTCAAGAGGATAATCTCTGAACAGATTGAAAGAAGCTTGATAAAGATTTTCTGTCGCCCACGGCTACTCTTTACCCCAGTTATGTACCCATTATCTCATAACTCTACACCCCCTTTCCCCTCCCTCCCTCAATTACCTATTAATATTGATTTAATAAGCGATATAATTCAGCAACCACAATTTATTATTTTGATTCGCGAAAGGGGAGGGAAATAGACCGTGGATAATAGCCAAAGATAACCTATTTTCAATGGCGGGCAAGTGAAGCGTATTTCGCGGGCAAATTTAGGGGATGTTTTGCACACGCGACGCCAACCAGTCTCGGATCGATTTTTTCCCATTTGCTCAGGCAGAAAAAAAAGCCTTTCCTAAAATATAGCATGCACGACTTTTCGCATTTGCCCAGTTTTTCTCATTTTCCGACTTAATTTCCACCTTCTCCCCCCCCCCCACCCCCTCCGAGTAAATTGCAAGAACAAAAAAAAAACAAAAAAAAAGGGCGGGAAATTGATTCCGTGACGCTCATTTTTCACTTGCGATGCTGCCCTCCCCCCTACACCCCCCCCCCACCATATTTTTCCGGAGATTCCAGGGGACTTTTTTTGTTTCTTAGGTGAGGCAACAGTTGGTCATCCAATCGATGTATATTGGCACAGCGAGGAGCAGCGAACTCGATTTGAATATCGATCAGGTGTTACATTATATCCGGCGTGAGCTCGAACAACGAAAGCTCCAGGCAACCTCGGGCGTGCCAAGTGCCATTTGCAAGCCCGATACGGGATTCTAATGGAAATTAATTAAATCAGAGGTGTTGTGAGGGGGAAATGAGGTGAATAAAATTCCGCGAGATATTTTGTAATGACAAGATCTGATTGTCGTATCTGCCTAATTTGTCTTAAATCTGTTGAAGGTCATCAGCGGACACCACTGAGTCAAAGCAAAGTTACCGGCTCTCCAATCAAAAGCTCCGGAATCCTCGAGTTCTGGTCCAGCTGCATCAACCATCGTTTCAGGATGAATCCAGGATGTTCAAATTGGTCAGAATTTCCCGCCATGATTTGCTACCGGCATCAGTTGGTACCTCTTTCCCTGTTGCAAATAGAACAGCGATGCTATTGAAAGTTGCTGATCCCCTAACTGCTAGGCACTTCAAATACAACTCAGTACCAGGCATTGAATTGCGCGCGCACCCTCGCGACTACCGTTTGTCAAGTGAGCTCGACTTATAACCGACGTTTCGTGTTATATGAAAAGAGAGAGCCACCTCTAACGTAGCGGCTCACGTCGGGAATTTAGACGGGTGTGGCAACAAGGCAAATGGGAAAAAATCCGGTGAAAACAAATGGATGAAAAAGGATGAATCGGGACATGTAGATGGTTGTATTTTTTTTTTGCTGTCTCATATCCGGGCACGTCGACGATACCGTCTACAACGATTGGCTGAATCCCGAACATTTGAAATAGGTTACACTTGCGGGCTTTATTCGCCCCCAATATCACGTGAAACATCTACGTGTGCACTCACGGAATATCTTGTTATTGGTGAAGGCTATCCAGTGTCAGGTAAGGTTTCCCCGGTACATGCAATCGGACGAATGAAAAAGATAGGTTCTAATTCGGAATTGAATTACACAGAAACGGAGAAGAAGACAATACGAATGGTATGGATAATTGTCCATAATTGTACATCACTTTCTGGTCAGATCCAACTATTAAGATTTGGAAAGCTTCCTAGTACCAGATGCATCGGATGGTCTCGGAACCTACCTGCTGACGGACAACTGCAATGCAAGCGAAGAGAAGAGTCGCAATCTTCAAATTGTCATGAGCAGACGAATCCGCTTTTGCCTGCTGCTGATTGTTAGAGATCTCGGAATGTAGGAGCTCTAGCAAAATTTGCTTCGTTACAAATTTCTGGGTCTTCTCCGCTTCTCTTAGAGCTTCTCTGTGAGAATGGTGTTCACCAAAGCCGGAAACGATCTTAATGGAGTCTGTATTGAAAGCAGTCGGTGATAATAGTCCGAAGGCACCATCGGCTTGCTCCAGCAGAAGTGGATCCATCCTGATTATGGTAGACTTGCATCATTGGTCAGTTAGCAGCTCTACCGGAATTCATCAGATCCACCTGGATCTTTGGACTGCAGCAATTGCTATGTTTATTTGGTGGTGAATGATCTTCCATCATCAGCCTAGATGTCTGTCGACACATCATCACTGCTATTCCGATGCATATGTCGAGTTTACACCGTAATGAACACCTGCTGACCTGAATGGAGGTCTGCATTAAGTTAAGTCAGATGTTGGGATATGAAGTTTGAAGATGGAGTAGGTCTTTTAGCTTCGTCCATTCCTCTTTAAGGCTTTAAAGGGAGATGGACGCAGCCGGGACCTAGGATGAGAACTTTCTTTTCGTATTGGCATACGGAAGATTGAACCGCTGCCTGCTTAACTGATGATGCTGCTGATAATTTATGGTTCATGTTTGATTTCCCTCTAATTATGACAGTGTTTGATCGCTGCAGTTGATGACTGGAAGAATCATGCGGTGAGGGGAGTGAGCATCTTCATTACATAGTATTCCATATGTATCAGTGAGCTGAAGCTAATGGAAGGATGGTGGAACATGTCGATGGGTTATTGACCCGGAAGCTTTCCGCCGAATGAGCAAGGCTTCTGATCCTTGTTACCGAATATTTGTTGATACTAATCATCGAATCCGAATCGGCCTTGGAGCAAGCACCTGCTGACCGGACAGCGCTAAGCCTGCGGACACCTGGACGGTTAGTCCTACGATGTTGAGAAGCATACCTTCTTACAGCTTCTGCAGATCCTCAAGCCATGATCAAAGATAAGGCAATAAGTCTTATCCTACTTCATGCTTCTCATCCGAGTTCATCTCTCAAATCAATTCTGCAGCATACCTCCGTGCAAAAGGAAAAAAAATCCAAAGGCTTTTCCTCGAAAATCAAAAGTTGGAAATGAGGGCAGTTTATCCACAGAAGGAATGCACAATGTGTCGAGAGATTTCTCTGTTCCTTCGAGTTGTTGAACTAAAAATCACCGTTGCAACGATGGGAGGGAAAAAAAAGGGAGGAAGAAGAAGGCAACTCACCAACTTTGCGGAACTAATATTCCCAGCGGCATTTGACCCAAGTACATGCCAGCATCGGTACCATCTCTTCCACAGGTTCTCCAAGGAGTCTCTGTAGCTATATACCGTTAACGATGGAAACTATTTCGAGTCTGTAGAAATTCCAATAGATCAAGAAGGCTAGAGGAGGGGAGGGTGGGTTGGTTGGGTCGAAGGTTTCCCTTGGATGTTGTGCTTGCTGCACGAAATGAGGAAGCTCAAGTTGCCCCGAAGTCGCTTTATACCTTGGGGATTCACATGCCGTCTTCAATGCTACCGGCTTGGATTATCAAATATGCAGTAACCACATGAGAATTGGAATAATCGACACCGCAGGGGTAATTCAGAGGAATACAGTGGATTATAAGTGGTGGCATTGTTGAGGATTAGGGAGGATCCAATGATGGATTGGAATGTGTGGATGGGCAGTCTGTTATCGGGCTGAGATGCCTTCCAAAAGTGATTTTTTTCGTCCAAAGCTCTTCCAGTTTTCACTGCAATCAACGAACGGAGGAAAGAAAATGGTTCACGGTACCACCTTCTATAGAGGGAGCCTATAGTGCAGCTATAGAGGGAGCCTATAGCGCAGCTATAGAGGGAGTGTGTAGTGCAGCTATACGGCGAGTCTATAGAGGGCAGCTCTAGAGGAAGTCTATAGTGCAGCTATAGAGGGAGTCTATAGTGCAGCTATAGAGGGAGTCTATAGTGCAGCTATAGAGGGAGTCTACAGTGCAGCTATAGAGGGAGTCTATAGTGCAGCTATAGAGGGAGTCTACAGTGCAGCTATAGAGGGAGTCTATAGAGTGCAGCTATAGAGGGAGTCTATAAAGTGCAGCTATAGAGGGAGTCTATAAAGTGCAGCTATAGAGGGAGTCTATAAAGTGCAGCTATAGAGGGAGTCTATAGTGTAGCTATAGAGGGAGCCTATCGTGCAGCTATAGAGGGAGTCTATAGTGCAGCTATAGAGGGAGTCTATAGTGCAGCTATAGAGGGAGTCTATAGTGCAGCTATAGAGGGAGTCTATAAAGTGCAGCTATAGAGGGAGTCTATAGTGTAGCTATAGAGGGAGCCTATCGTGCAGCTATAGAGGGAGTCCATAGTGCAGCTATAGAGGGAGTCTACAGTGCACCTATAGAGGGAGTCTATAGTCCAATTACAATACTGAAGTGGAAGGTAAATTACCTGAGCAGGTTAAATCCTACTCAGTTGATTAGCACTTCCTCTTACACATACTCGATGAAGCAGATTACTCTGTAACTTTAAACATGCTTCTATGCCACTCTACGATCGGCTTATCTTATTCGCTGGTTGAAATAATAGCGCTGCATCTCACATGCATGTGTATGGAGGAAAAAATATAATGTGTGGCACAGGGTTGCAACATGTGATGATTAAAATTAACAAGTATGAAGTCCATAGATGGGGCAATGGGTGCTCAATTAATCATGGTAATCTGTTAAAGGGTATCTGACGGTCAGTGTTGGCTGCTTAGCTGTAGATGAATAGATGATGGTATCAATGCGAAAAGTTTACCCTTGTGTGTGAGTTTGTACATGCGCGTGAGAGTGGGCGGGTCACGTATGGGTATATATCTATATCCATATGGATATATATATCTATCTACAAGTGTGTGTGTATGTGTGTGTTTGTGTATGTGTGTGTGCGTGGGTGTTTTTTATGCTTGTTCGCACGCATACAAATATGCATCCTTCTGCGCATGTGTGTGTGTGTTTGTGTGTGCTCACATACATGTGTCTGTACAGGTGTGTATATGCATACATGTATGCATCTGTGTGTGCGTGTGTGTGTTTGTGTGTGTGTGTGCGTAGGTATTTTTTTGTGCTTGTTTGCACGCATACACATATGCGTCCTTCTGTCTGTGCGTCTGTGTGTGTGTGTTTGTGTGTGCGCGCATATATATATCTGTACAGGTGTGTATATGAATACATATATACATCTGTGTGTGCCTGTGTGTAGCTGTGTGTATGTGTGTGTTGATGCTTGAAGATTTGTATGCTAGTGTCCATGTGTATTTTTAATTGTGAGTAAAATCACACCAGCACAGAAATAAATAAACTGAGAGCGGAATGAGTTGCAACGGTTGACGGCACTGAAACTTCTCGACTGTAACAATTGAGAGTCACTCAATGAGAGGGGCGGGGGGGGGGGGAGGGAGAAGTCAGAATGGGCCACATCAGGATGAACAAGACTAAAACTTTGTTCCTCTTCCTGGGTTTTGTGGGCGACCAGGAAATTGCGGCGAATAAACTTGTGTCTTAGCATTTTGCCGTACCTCATGAAATCCACTTCCATTATCATCAGCCTCAAGAGATGAATATACTTTGCGAGAGTCCAAAAAAAAAAGAAGGAAAATAAACAAGCACAGGCACTTTTTTACCTTGCGATGTAATTATGTGAAGCTGGGGATGCTGGGAATACTCCGGCATTCAGCAGTCATAACATGGAACTTTCATAATTATCAATATTGTCTTTCTCAGACTGTAATTTAATGAGCTGAACTATTGTCGCGATTCCCAATTTTTTGTAACATTTTTTAAAAAAACTTTGGAACAAGATTTTGGAACAAAGTTTTGGATCAAAATTTTCGGAACTTTTGTTTGCAAGTTTTTGAATTGAAAAAAAAAAAGTTTTTTTGGAAGTATTTGCACATTTCAGAGGATTGTAAATATTTAAGTGCTGGGTTGAGTCCGTTTCTCCGTGTGAGCTTTGACGTGGGACTTGAGTTTCCACTTGGGACTTGGGTCTCCACTTGGGACTTGAGAGTCTCGACTTGAGACTTGAGAGTCTCGACTTGAAACTTGAGAGTCTCGACTTGAAACTTGAGAGTCTCGACTTGAGACTTGAGAGTCTCGACTTGAGACTTGAGTCTCGACTTGAGAGCTTACGTGAAACTTGAGAGTCTACTTGAAACTTGTACAGCCTATTTGAAACTTGAGAGTCTATTTGAGACTTGGGTCTCGACTTGAGACTTGAGACTTGAGTCTCGATTTGAGGGCTGAGTTTCTACTTGAGACTTGAGAGTTTCTACTTGAGACTTGAGAGTCTCTACTTGAGACTTGAGTCTCTACTTGAGACTTGAGTCTTCACTTGAGACTTGAAAATCTCTACTTGAGAGTTGACCCTCTATTTGAGACTTGAAAATCTCTACTTGAGACTTGAGAGTTTCTACTTGAGACTTGAGAGTCTCTACTTGAGACTTGAGCCTCTACTTGAGACTTGAGTCTTCACTTGAGACTTGAAAATCTCTACTTGAGAGTTGACCCTCTATTTGAGACTTGAAAATCTCTACTTGAGACTTGAGAGTCTCAACTTGAGGCTTGAGTCTCTACTTGAGAGTTCAGAGTCTCTACTTGGGACTTGAGTCTCTACTTGATACTTGAGAGTCTCTACTTGAGACTTGTAAATCTCGATTTGAGACTTGAGAGTCTCTACTTGAGACTTGAGAGTCTCTACTTGAGACTTGAGTCTCTACTTGAGACTTGAAAATCTCTACTTGAGACTGGAGAGTCTGTACTTGAGACTTGAGAGTCTCTACTTGAGACTTGAGTCTCCACTTGAGACTTGAAAATCTGTACTTGAGACTTGAGAGTCTCTACTTGAGACTTGAGTCTCGACTTGAGACTTGAGTCTCGACTTGACAGGCTCTACTTGATACTTGAGAGTCTCTACTTGAGACTTGAGTCTCTACTTGAGACTTGTAAATCTCGACTTGAGAGTCTCTACTTGAGACTTGAGAGTCTCTACTTGAGACTTGAGTCTCTCCTTGAGACTTGAGTCTCCACTTGAGAGTCTCTACTTGAGACTTGAGTCTCTACTTGAGACTTGAGAGTCTCTACTTGAGACTTGAGAGTCTCTACTTGAGACTTGAGAGTCTCTACTTGAGACTTGAGAGTCTCCACTTCAGACTTGAGTCTCCACTTCAGACTTGAGTCTCCACTTACGACTCTCAAAGTCTTCCCATGAAGTCCTGACCAACGACTTTTTTAACCTCATGAATACGTGTTATGCACGTTGGGGTATTTTTCGGGAAAATGACCCAAATCTCATATTTTTGAGTTCCACCTTGAATCATAAGCTTGCGAGTCCGCGCTCAATGCTGGAATTAAGCGGAGGGTCCCGTGTGAGGCCAACTAGCACTTCTAATTACAGGGGATATTCCCTCGGTGCATTCGTTGGAATTTCCCCTACAGGCTCACCCCTTTTCAACCACCCACCCACCCCCCCCCCCCCCCCCCCCCCCCAGCCCCTCCCGCCACCTCCCAAGGCCCTTTGTCACTCCTCGCACGGAGTAAGCGGTCGTTGCTAATTATTATATACCAACTGTATCCGTGCGACCAGTTGGCGCCTGCTCGGAATATTATGCATCTAATTTGCCGCAGCCGGTGTGTGTCATGCAGTTCCGTATGAACGGAGGGACGATTGTCCGGGATAGGTCCAAGTGCTTAGAATATCGTTCAACTTGGGAATATAACCCAGAATAATTTAAGGGATGGAAAATGGGACATCGCTGGAGATTCTCAGACGTGCTCCATTGTGCAATGTTTTTGAAATTGTTGGAAGACACACACACACGCACACACAGGGATATTTGGGCACCCACAGAGGCATACACACATACATATGCGCACGCATTCACACACAAGTTTTGGTAGCTCCAATTTGCGATGGAGTCGTCGCGGAAAAACTGATCATTCAATTGTCAAAGATGGTGCAAGCGGAAAAATTCTCCCTTCAATTCACATGTTTTTATGGCACTCCCACCCCATCCCACCCCCTCGCTACCATGTCCGGCAATTTGCTCGGGATTTTTCCGTCAAACTGCTACGGATTTTTCACCACATGTACGAAAATCCTGCTCAACATATTGCACGAAGTTTTTCCAGCCCGATCATTGGACCCATTGGTATTCGCTATGTGATACTGCTGTTTTTTTTTTTATCTTCTTTGGTACTTTGTGGCTGCTGGATTCACCATTTTTATTTTTTTGCTCCACTTTTTGTCCTCCATTTTCTCGACCCCACACCCCAAGGAAAATGGAGGAGACGCTGTTTACAGCGGAAGTGTTGGGTTGGCTCGCTGAATCAATGATTCTCTCAGGTCTCTTCTTCCTGTACTTATATTTTTTTTCAGGATGTTTTTATAATTTTAGGAATTCAATTTTGGCGATATATAACATTTTTGAGAGTTCTAAAAATTCAAAAATGGGTGGGCGGTTGAGTGGGTGGGTGAGTGGGCGGGTGAGAGGGGGTGGGTGGGCGGTTGAGAGGGTGGGTGGGTGGGCGGTTGAGAGGGTCGGTGGATGGGCGGGTGAGAGGGGGTGGGTGGGCGGTTGAGAGGGTGAGTGGGTGGGCGGTTGAGAGGGTGGGTGGGTGGGCGGTTGAGAGGGTGGGTGGGTGGGCGAGTGGGTGAGTGGGTGGGCAGGTGGGTGGGTGGGCGGGGGAGTGGGCGAGTAAGCGGGTGGTTGAGGGGGTGGGTGGGTGAGAGGGTGGGCGGGTGAGAGGGTGGGTGGTCGGGTGAGGGGGTGGATGAGTGAAAAAAAAATTGACCAAAAATTTTCATTGAGAAATTTGAGAGCTGGACAATTTGCATAATTGATGAGTTTTTAAAGTTTCTTCAATTTCCATATACAATTTATCAAATTTAGCCTTGCACTAGCTTGGCCAGCATTTCCCTATAGACTTGAAGATAATACCTCTATCTAATACCCCGTTAATTTTCGTATGCAACCCGAGGATTTGAATGTCTCGTTAGCGTTTAGCGTTCACGAATGCTGACAAGGGCAATTCAGTGGACATTGGGTGGGATGTGTTGACGCTTAGCTTGTCCCGAAGTGTAATGACGCCACCGCCAGGGGCGCAGCGGTAAATGTGTGTACGCATTTCAAAGGAGGGCGGTGTGCCGGATGTTTGTACACCGTCACGTGGTGTATGTAATCCTCAATTCAGCTTACGAGGACTCAAGTGATTGGCAGCTTGTTGATTACACCAATAAGCGGATCAAATTTTTAACGGACTCAAAATTTTTAACTCCAAATTTGGAAAAAAATTGGGCGTCAGAAAATTTTGAAAATTTTTGAGATTTGAAATTTTTTTTACAAACTGCAAAAGCCCCAATCTTGTGACAAGGTAAAATTCCTGGAAATTACATTGCAATAAAAACGATCTCAGTGCTGCGCGGTGGGGGGTGGGTGGGGGGGGGGGGGGGTGGGTGGGTGGGGGAGGTAGGAGGTAGTGGATCCATTATCGTAACTTTGGTCGGTGAAGATCAGGCCTGAATGCACGTAGCGAAAATCTAGAGTGTTCGAGCCGTCGCAGTACATCGAAAGTGGGTCACTCGGTGAGCAGGATTGGCGGGTTGCAAGCACCGAGGAATTACACTTGGATTCATTCGACTCTATTTTTTTCCCCCCGCTGAAGATTTTAGGAGTGAATGCGAGACTCATTATCCTTCAATTTCCACCCGGGGACGATTACACCCGAGTGCTGATGTATTTATACTTATAAATAGCGATGGTATTCACGGGGTAATTGGTATGGAGAAAAAAAAATCGTGACTTCTATGGACATTTTTCGGGGAGAGAAAAAGTATATCACTCAGACGCATCGACCTACCCACCCACTCAGACTCACCCACCCACCCGCTCAGACTCACCCACCCACCCACTCGGACCCACCCCCCCACTCGGACCGGTCCAGCCACTCACCCACCCGCTCCGACCCACCCACTTAGCCGCTTCGACCCACCCACTTTTCCGCTCTGACCCACCCACCCATTCAGACCCACTCACCCAAACAGACCTGCCCACCCACTCCGACCCACTCCGACCCACCCACCCACCCACTCATCCACTCAGACCCACCTACCTACTCCGACCCATCCACCCAGAAACATGCCCACAAACAGGTACCCACCCGCACACATACTCACCCACCTACCTACATACCCACCCACACCCACACAGACAATAAAATTCGACTGAATTCATCAAAATTTAATCCAAGTTTTTCCGAAATTCACGAAAAGTGGAAAAATTTTCGTAATTCAACAGCCTGGATTTCCGCTTCATGCATTCAGGCCCCAAACCAAAGTTACGATAATGGATCCACCAGTCTCACCCCCACCCCCGTCCCCTCCCACCACCCCACCTCCTCAGCGCTCGGCTCGTTTTTACTGCGATGTCCGTGTAATTTTCATAGAGCGATTCAACAAAAACGTCTTCACTTGATGAATTTTCTTGGAAAGTTAGGGGCGGCGGGCGGGGTGGGGGGGGGGGGGGGAGGGGTGGAGGAAATCATCACTAAATACCAAGGGATGAATAAAAATGGGGGGAACTCGGTCACGCGGCCAACTGCGCTCTTGAAAGCACAATCAGAAGTTTACGAGTGATGGTTTCAGCGGATAATCACGGAGATGGAAGGTGCTCGGGGAAAATTCAAAAATTTTCAGCAACTTTCAGCCGGATGTGGCTGAAAAACTTTTGTCATTTTCTCCTACGTGATCCCATATTTTTGAATTTTCCCGTTTCCATATTTTGCCCATTTTTGGAAGTTGAAAAAATTTCCGAAATCTCCAATCGAAAATCAGAATAATACGTTCGAAAAAATGTGCTGAGCTCCCTTCGGGTTGAAAACAATTTCTGGGGCTGATTCAAAAGAGCAGAAATTTTTCCAGACCACCCACTGCTCCGCAATTGTCCTCTGGCCCTCCCAAAAAAAATCTCAAATACCTCCCACTGTGCACGTTCCATATGGCATCGACTAATTCCCGATGAGCTGGTCCCCCAAAAGAAATTTTTTCTCGTCATTTTCGCATGCTATCCGCGGCACCAATACCCCCCTCCCCCCTTCACCCCCTCCCACCCCCAAAAAAAGTTGCTCCGCGCCCTGGATTCGGGGTATTGTCCGCTGATTTCCCAAGTCAACACAACCCATCGTCCAAGACCCGAAACAATGGCTGAGAAATAGATTGAAACGTGGGGTGGGTGGGTGGGGGGGGGGGGGGAGGGGGGCCGGGAAATTTTTGTTCGACTGATGAATGGAAGCGGAACACCGGTTACCAACTTTTTTACCGATGGACGGTTGCACAAAGACACAATTTGCGGATTGTCAAATCCTGGGATTGATGACGTCATCGGCGATATGGACCGATGGGTGAAAAATGGTGGACGGGCATTGGTTTTTTTTTTGGGATGTATTGATCATCAATTTGCTTCATATGGAAGTGAGGGTAACGGAGGTGAAAATGATGAATCAGATGGTGATGTTGTTACCATCGATGGTCGCATGTTGATGAGAATCGATTCTTTCTGGAGAACTATGCAGCAACATGCAAAGTTTCAGGGCACACCACTAACCGCCCTTCTGATGGCGTTAACCAACTTTTCCTCAGTTGTGGCTTTCGCCTGCATAACACTGATTTTTTGAGGTATTCCCGCAAGATGCAGGTACATGAAGTCTAGACCGGGGAGTGAGGGACCATTCCACTGCTCCGTAAGTGGATTTTGGGGAGACCGAGCCAATGTTTCTCCGCTGTCAAACAATTCTGGCGCGGTTGTGCAAAGTTATATGGCACTTCGTAATTATTGATCAGGTGATCGTTGGTGCTGTCTTATGCAGCGATTTGACAGTTGCCAAGGGTGGAGCGGCTCTTCTGCTTCGTCCCAGGAAGGTGGTCCCAGGAAGGTGGTCCCAGGAAGGTGATACCAGGAAGGTGATACCAGGAAGGTGATACCAGGAAGGTGGTCCCAGGAAGGTCATACCAGGAAGGTGATACCAGGAAGGAGATACCAGGAAGGTGATACCAGGAAGGTGATACCAGGAAAGTGATACCAGGAAGGTGATACCAGGAAGGTGATACCAGGAAGGTGATACCAGGAAGGTGATACCAGGAAGGTGGTCCCAGGAAGGTGGCCCCAGGAAGGTGATACCAGGAAGGTGATACCAGGAACGTGATATCAGGAAGGTCATACCAGGAAAATGATGATACCAAGGAGATGCTGCCAACAAGATGCTACCAAGCAATGAGCTTTTTTAATTTGAATCAACTAACCTGCGATTTCCCCTTGCCTTCGAATTTTATGTTTTCATAACTTTTCATAATATTTTGGAGACTATTTTTTTTCGGAAATTCGAAGAGGTCTTTATTTACTCTTTTTTTGATATATTATAAAACTTTGGCCATTTTGTTGCGTCTACACCCAAATGAACCTCCGTTGTTTTACATCACATACGGGAAAATGGTGGACATTCGTTGGGTCATTAATTCACAATGGCCTGTCATTTCTCGATATTTTCGGTTTCAATGCATTTTCCGTTTTTTCCATATTCTGTGAATTTTATTTATTTATGTCCGTCAAGCTCATGGACAGTATCGCACATGAGTGTTTCCGTGGATTATGGAAATTTTGGGGGTTGTGATTTACGGCCGTGTTTGGTGATCGTGAAGTGATGGTTTGGTCATATGATATCTTCATCAAAATAATCATGGTTGGCCAGTGTGAGCCGTCAGGGCCGTACCAATAATTTTCAATTGGATATTCTTGTTCAGTGTTGTTGTTGTCTCCCTGTAGTCAACGAATATCTCGTCTATCTCGGGAACGAGTAATCTTACGGGGAAGTGTCACACCCACAACCCCCCCCCCCACTGCACCCACGCACACGCCCACACCCACGTTACCGCCCACGCCCCCAATCCCACCTACGCCCACGCCCACGACCATGACCACGCCCACGACCATGACCACGCCCACGACCATGACCACGCACACGACCATGACCACGCCCATGACAACGTCCCCGCCCACGACCACGATCACGACCATGACCACGCCCACGACCATGACCACGCCCACGACCATGACCACGACCATGATCACGCCCATGACCACGCCCACGACCATGCCCACTCCCATGACCACGCCCACGACCATGACCACGCCCACGACCACGCCCACGACCACGCCCACGACCACGACCATGACAACGTCCCCGCCCACGACCACGACCACGCCCACGACCACGACCATGACCACGACCACGACCATGACCACGCCCACGCCCGAACCCACACGCCTACCCCCAAAAGTTTGGAAATTTGAACAATTTTTGTGATCTTTCTCAAATCAGAAAATTTCCCAAAATTTGTGGGAATTTTTAAAAACTTTGAAAGATTTTATTCATTCAATTTTCTTTCTATTTTTATAAATTTTTAAGCTTTTCAAAAAATGCTAAAATCGTTTTTGCCCATGTGTTCCTACAAAATATTCTGAAAGTTCGGACGATTGGTAAAGATCACCCCCTCCCTTTCAGCATGAACACGCGGAGATTACGAAACTTTAAAAACAGAATTATCATTTTGCCGCGAAGCGACCATTCAACTTTTCCGACTTCGCGTGTGCAACCATGCAATAAGAGATATAACCCTCGGGAGAGAAATAATAGGACTTATATCCGCCACTTTTTCTCCCGACTTTTCCCAACAAAATTTGCAAAAAATTTTCAATTCATGGAGTCGGTAAGAACTTCTCAACTCTGACAATTTCTCCCTCCTCCAGCATTCCAACGTTTCTACATTCATTATGAAAAAGGCATTTGCAACTATTGCATTTGGTATAGAATAAGTGGAATAAATTTCCCTGAAAATTGGTCGAGGAATTTTTTATCGCAACAAATGTGTCAATAGGATGAAATGTTGAGCTTGCTAATTTTTCCATTTTTTCTAATGTTTTAAAATATTTTCCTAAAACTTTCAAAAATTTTTTTTTAATTTTGAAAATTTTTTCTAAAATTTTTAGAACTTTTTTTAAAATTTTGAGAACTTTTTCTAAAATTTTGAGATTTTTTCAATAACTTTTGAGATTTTTTCAAAAATTAAAAAAAAAAATTTCCAAAATTTTGAAAATTTGTTTTGTAATTTTGAGAATTTTTTCGAAAATTTTTAGAACTTCTTCTAAAATTTTGAGAATTTATTCTAAAACTTTTGAGATGTGTTCAAAAACTTTTGAGATATGTTCAAACATAAAAAAAAAATTTTCCAAAATTTTGAAATTTTTTTTTTAATTTTGAGAATTTCTTCCAAAATTTTGAGAATTTTTTCTAAATTTTTCATATAATTTTGGGAAATTTTTGCGCTTCACGAGATTGTACAGAATCCACAAATGAGAACATATCGGAAAAATAAATGCGTTAAAATATTTTTTCTTTTCAGCGCCCGAGGCGTTCGGGGGCATTTAATTAAAGTGATTTCGATTGTTGCGTTAGCCTGCTTTTTATTGGATGAATGGGTCGAGCCACTCCCCCCCGAAGAATCCGTGTTCGGCTACTGCGCCACCTGGTGTCCGCGATAAATCCAAAGGCGTCAGGCAATTTCGTGGCGGGGGTTCTCTTCCGCGTGTTTTCGTAATGGGCCAAACCGTTCTACCTTAAACAATGGAGAAATTCGCAAAACAGTGCTCCCATAAAAGTAGACGTAAAGAGTTTCATTGTGTCTCTTGATGATACGAAATTTGGAAAATTTGGAAAATTTGGAAAATTTGGAAAATTTGGAAAATTTGGAAAATTTGGAAAATTTGGAAAATTTGGAAAATTTGAAAAATTTAGAAAATTTGGAAAATTGTGAAAATTTTGGAAAATTTGGAAAATTTTGGAAAATTTGGAAAATTTGGAAAATTTGGAAAATTTGGAAAATTTGGAAAATTTTGGAAAATTTGGAAAATTTTGGAAAATTTGGAAAGGTTAGGAAAATTTTGGAAAGGTTGGGAAAATTTGGAAAATTTGGAAAATTTGGAAAATTTGGAAAATTTGGAAAATTTGGAAAATTTGGAAAATTTGAAAAATTTGGAAAATTTGGAAAATTTTGGAAAATTCGAAAAATTTTGGGAAATTTGGAAAATTTTACAGAAGTTTGGAAAGTTTTTAAAAATTCGGAAAATTTGGAAAGCTTTGGAAAATTCGGAAAATTTTGGGACACTCCGAAACCTTCGGAAAATCCGGAAAACGGTATTTTCGATTCCGTGGAATTGAAGCACCCCGGATAATTAACGTGAAAAGTCGTTGCAGAGTGGAGAAAGCCGAACCAAAGTGAAGGAAAAATGAAAAGTGCAGTTTACGGTTACTGAGTACTAACAAATAGGGGGGCGAGTGTAGAATTTCCTGAAAGTCTAGGATGACCGAGGACCATGACGAATTGATTCGGAGCGAGTGGGTGGGTGGGAGGTTCTCGTCCCTCGCCAAAAATCCCAAAAATTTTCCAAAATTCTGCAAACATGAAGACTGCCAAAGCTTGTTGTCCTTAAACTGCACCCTTAAACTTTGAAAATTGTCCAACCTGCCATAATCACGCATTCACCCCCTTGACCCCCACCCCGTAAGAAATGCCGCGACTCTACCAATTTCAAGTTTCCCCGTTGCGGCGTCAGCTTGTGCCTTCAAAATGTCGCAATTTCATGAATTTTATTCTGATTTTTCTCCGCCCCAAGTCACTCGTGTTACGCGAAAATTTACAAGACCAAGGCACAGGGAAAAACCTGGTGTGTAATGAAGCAATTCTGAGTTGTCAAGATAACAAGCCCCTTCTTATCTCCCTAGCATTGTGTGTACATATATTTATACCGCGCTACCAACTTGGTTGCTGCTCTATAGAACCTAGTTTTTGGTCATTTTGGTGAGTGGGACTGGCAACGAGACAGTGTGATCAGTCTGGTGAGTCAGGACCAAAGGAACAGATGTCTCCTACTGCCCCATGATGTGTGTATGTGTGTGTGTCTGTGTGTGTGTGTGTGTGTTAACAGATTGCCAAAAATTCCCATCCGCGAATACAACCACAGGCCACTGGCCCCATTGAAAAATTATCACCTGTAAAAAGGCGGGGCAAAATGGGTCATGGCCCCCATGACCTTCCACTGCTACCACCTCTCATCACAAATTATTTTTTTGACAATAGATTCTGCGGAGTTCAGGTGACAATTTTCCCAGTACGAGGTCATCAATTCACCTTACTATTACTGTTGTTCATTATATCTACCTGCAATGCCGACTAATTAGAGCATTAGAGAATTGCTTCAGCTTTCTGTCTGGCGTGAAATGATATAATAGATTATTGTAGTAGTCGGAAACATGAGAAAAGTTGGGCGTGATAATGAGACAGGCGGTAGGTGATACTGGGTGGATGAACTGGGAAAACAATACTGCTCATGTTGGAAGGTCTGATGGATTTGAATGAAGTTGGTAAGCGTAAATTTTAGTCGATATTGGCTAGCCAATGTTGTGACAATGTTGGCAGCCAATGTTGTGACAATGTTGACAGCCAATGTTGCGACAATGTTGGCAGCCAGTGTTGGGACAATGTTGACAGCCAGTGTTGCGGCAATGTTGGCAGCCAGTGTTGCGGCAATGTTGGCAGCCATTGTTGGGGCAAGGTTGAGCCAATGCTCCTCTGGACAGACATTACTAGTCCAGCAATCAACCAGTATTTTATTTCCTATAGATGTTTGCAGAAGTTTATATCCCTCTACGACAGCTTTCGAAATCTGGTTCATCTCGATATCCTCCTCCGGACTTTACAGTTACATCCGGAGAACTCGAAACTGCCTCACGAATTGCCACCCGCGGGCTATAATTATATCCCGAGTTGGCCAACCGTAACTGTCGGGCGCATCTGCATCTACAGCCAAAAACATTGGCCATCGGTGGACGGTCTGTCATTAGTTCAGTTCGTTACTGATGGAAAAAAAATTGGGCAAAGTGTGAGGTTATACCAACAGTGTAGGACTTTGGAATGAGACTTTTGGAAATTGGTGGACAATGATGGTGTCCTGACTCTGGAAGATGAAAGGAAAAGTTGTTTCATTATCAACAGAGACTATTTTCGTCGCTCGGTCTTTCTTGTATTTCTCGCGGTGGCCACTCTTCATGATTTTCTTCGATAGGGCCTAGTGGGCACCCATCCACGTGTCGGTGATGTTCTCCAAGATGTTGTTGCTGAAGAATAATGGCCCATTTTGCCCCGCGGTGGCCACTCTTCATGATTTTCTTCGATAGGGCCTAGTGGGCACCCATCCACGTGTCGGTCATGTTCTCCAAGATGTTGCTGAAGAAGAATGGCCCATTTTGCCCCAGGTCGGCCAGCTTCGCCACGATGATGTTGCTGAAGAAGAATGGCCCATTTTGCCCCAGGTGGGTCAGCATCTCCAAAATGATGCTGCTGAAGAAGAATGACCTATTTTGACCCAGGTCGGTCAGGTTCTCCGAAATAACCTTGCTAACGAAGAATGACCCATCTTCCCCGCATGGTCTGATACTTACCATCACCACCCCCTTTTTTTTTGTTATCCAATTCTGGTGTGTCCGTTTCATCATGTACATTCTATATATGTAGATGCTGATTTTTCCTCCTGTGAACATACAGGGGCTTTTTTATTTTTAGGTCTGTCGCCTTTCACTTCATTTTGGATGAGAAATTCCCCGCTATTTCTCAGTATTCAAAGGCGAATATTTCACAAAAGTTGAGTATGAAGAAGCGACATTCTTAAGATATTCTCTTCTACGTACCGCCGTCGAACAACTTGGATTCACACGAGCGCTCACAACCGGGGATTTCTCAAAGGTATAAGGAAACTATTTTCCTAGCCAAGATATGGCGCTGCGTTAGCGCTACATCTTTAGATCTATATATAGGTATGTGTGTGTTATACGTACTATGGGTATAGGTGACAGTGGCATACCCATGAATACTGAAGACGAGCGACATGTGTGTTCTTGGTACACAGTGTGTCAAAGGATCAATCCTTTCATTTTGTTTTCGATGCCACTGATTTCAGGGAGTGTCAAGTTCCATCTGCGAATGTCACGGAGTCAATTTGCGAGAAAGCACGGGGTGCGAAAAAGTTGTTTGAGGGGGGGGGGAGGGGGGGAGTGGGTGTGTGAGGGGGAGTGGGTGGATAAGTGGGAGTGGGTGGGTGACTGAGAGTGGGTGGGTGGGTGACTGTGAGTGGGTGGGTGGGTGACTGTGAGTGGGTGGGAGTGGGTGGGTGGGAGTGGGTGGGTGGGAGTGGGTGGGTGGGAGTCGGTGGGTGGGTGAGTGGGAGTGGGGGGGGGGTGGTTGGGCGGGTGAGTGCGAGTAGGTGGGTGAGTGGGGGTGGGTGGGTGGGTGAGTGGGAGTGGTGGGGGTGGGCGAACCGGAAGTCTCAAATTTCCGTCTTCCAAAATTTCCAAAATTTTTCCATAATTCGGAAACTGACAATTTGACGTACACTGAATATTCTAGGGTTGAGAGTGGGAAATTTCATCTCCCAGGGGGTGGCCCCCATCTCCAACCCTGCCAAAAGCACAAACTCGAGTTTGTCTCCTGTCGGTAACACTCGTCCATGGTAAATGGGTAGAAAGCGACTTTAAAATTGTATCGAATGCCTCCAGCTAATTTCAGGGGAGCTTGCCATTAATATTTCATGGACAGCAAACTACGCAAAAAGTACTTCTGTCGCGCGGGAAATTTGAATGCTTGAAGGGGGAAATGGGCGCCTTGGGACTGAGTAATGGACCCGGCTTTGTGAGGTTCGTTTTGCGGTATCTTGAAAATTTGGGAAATGTTTGGAAATTTTGGGAATTTTGGAAATTTTGGAAATTTTGGAAATTTCGGAAATTTTCGAAATTTTCGAAATTTTCGAAATGTTGAAAATTTCCAAATTTTGAAAATTTCGAAAATTTTCGAAATTTTCGAAATATTGGAAATTTCGAAAATTTTCGAAATATTGGAAATTTCGAAAATTTTCGAAATATTGGAAATTTCGAAAATTTTCGAAATATTGGAAATTTCGAAAATTTTGGGATTTTTGGAAATTTTGGAATCTTACATTTATCCCATTATTAAATTTCAAATACTTCAATTTTAGCAATCCCCAGGCGACTAATAAAGGTAAATTTAAACACTCCACACTTTAATTTAATTTCGAAAAATCCCCCGGATTTAACGCCGCCCTTGTTTTTTATTTTTTTAAAATAAACCCCTGGAATAAATTCTTTTGCGCCTCACACTCCAGATTTATGTAATTATTTCTCGTTTTAATTCCATAACCCAAGAACCCAAGTCCAGCTGCAATTATGAAGATGAGGCGCATAAATGCGCGAAATAATGGCCCTTGAAGTCGCACGTGCTGATTGTTCTTCCGGTGCCCCAAACTTCTTCAAAAAAATGTAAGAAAATTATTCCAGGAGTGAATTGAAACGGTTTATTGGGACATGAAGTTCACTGGAATTTTTCCAATGACCCACAGAATTCCTCGAGAAATTCTCAGCAAAAATCCCTACCGAAATTCCTGACGAAGATAAATTAAAAGAAATTGAAAAATCTACCCAATTCGGATATTTCGAATAATAATGACCATAAAAAAAAATTGAGGAATAATCAACAATGCAAAAAATGCAAAACAAAAAATCCCTCTTAACCCATCTCTGTTATTTTCCTCATTCGTACATTTTCCGAATAATTCGAAACCGCATCGTATAAACCACTCACTGTTCTCCACGAGAAATCAATGCAATAAAACACGGGTTATGCGAGTCCAGGGAATTTAGCGTTATCCAGTTAATGCTCTCTTCCTCCTATTTCTCACCGACAAGCCGGCCAATTAAAAAATTTAAGACACAAAAAAATCTCAGCATTTGCAAAGAAAAAAAAACACCAAACTCCCAAAAAATCGTAGAATTGAAAAAAAAAATTTTAACGGAATGACAGGAATGAGGGCACTAAAGAAAAAATGATAGCAAAAATTGTTGGGGACAAACCAAAAACAACTAAAAAAAAAATTGCGCATCCCGTATCAAAAAAATTCAAAAATAACAAAAATTCCAGTGACGTTATGACTATAAAGGCAAGCCAAAAAAAAATATTAGGCATTCTTTGGCCTCCAGAAATTTCCAAAAAAAAAATCCGCGAATTTGGAGCTGTCGTATGCACTCACTGCCGCACAAAATCAATGCAATAAAACATGGGTTACGCGAGTCCAGGGAATTCAGCGTTATCCAGTTAATGCCCTCCCCCCTCTCCCCCTCCTCCCCCCTCTCCTCCTCACCCCCTCTCCGCCCCCCCCCCCCACCCACCTACCCCTTCAATGCTGGCTAGCACCGCCGACAAGCGCCCCCCCCCCTCCTCCGCCCGCCGCCCGCCACCCCCTCTGGCCCAGGTTGTTGGTACGTTGCTCGTAGATCATTACACGACTGCTCCCAAGCCGAGTATCCCGCTCGCGCGGCATGATTTCCATATTTATCATGGGTGGGACCTACTATACAGAGGTACGCGGCTTGTTTCTACAATGAGTGTGGTGGGGGGGGGGGGGGCTGAGGAAGAGGGAGGGGGGGAGGGGTAACTCCCCGAACCGGAGATCAGATGTCGCTTGGCGAGTGGGCGGAGGGGGTGGAGGTGGCTCGTGACGTCCTTATCCAGTCGTCAGAGATATCGCGCTGTACGGCACCCGTTTATCAGTCATTTGTGGCAGGGGGTGGGGGCGGCAGGGGGTGAGGGGGGAGGGGATGACAACAATGCGGGAGGCTTTTGGAGGATAAAACAGGGGCACGACTGTAATCGCTGTCGGTTCCGCGAACAGTTCTGGGAACGGTTTCAGGGGACAGTTCCATTGCGGGAACGGTTCCAGGGGATAGTTCCATTCCGGGAACGTTCCAAGTTGAACGTTGATTCTAAGAACGTTTCCAGACGGCAATTCATTCCGGGAACGGTTCCAGGTGGAACGTCGGTTCCGCGAACAGTTCTGGGAACTGTTTCAGGGGACAGTTCCATTTCGGGAACGGTTCCAGGCTAAACTTCGGTTCCGCGAATATTTCCAGGCGGCAGTTCTACTCCGGGAACGGTTCCAGGCTACAGTTCGATTAGGAGAGGGCCTCCAAGTGGAACTTCGGTTACGAAAACAGTTCTGAGAACCGCTCCAGATAAAAGTTTCGTTCCGGGAACGGTTCCAAGCATCCCTCCAGGGAGAACTTCGATTTCGTAAACTGTTCCAAATGGATGTACAATTCCGGAAACCGTTCCATGCGGGAGTAAAAGTTCTATCGCTTGGAACCGTTCTCGGAACTGGAATCACTGGCCCAGTGGGCCAAGCCGTTCACTGACGGTTCCACTTCAAGTTCCAGGAAGTTCATGAGGTCGCGTCAGACGGAGAAGATGAGGAGGAACTTCAAGCAATATCAAGTTCCCAGTTCCAGTATACATTTTAGATATATTTTCGGTCAATCTTCACTTATAATTTGAGTCATATTTTTTCTATGCGGAGTTCCAGAGTTGATGTCGCGGAACCGCGACGGGGAACGATTTCGGCGTGGTGCTACGTTACAGGCAAAATTCAAAATTACATAACAATAATAATACAGATAAAATTTCTTTTCCCAGAGACCTATATTACGATATGAGTAATCTAAAAAGATGCTTCCATACAGATAAAAAAAATCGACCTATCGAATGGGGTCACTATCGACCCAAAGAGATATCCACATTCTGTTTGAACTTCTCTGTAAAAATCTTTTACTGGGAAATCTTTTACTGAGGATGGATTAGCAGCGCCCGAAGCACTCGGGATGAATAAGTTGTATCTGGAAAAAAAAACGGAATGTAAACAAACGTGTTTTATGCGCTTTGCGCTGGAAGATCCAGTCCACACACTCACATCAATATGAGGATGAATGCGGCGATGATTATAAACGAGAATAACAAATTCTCGTTTACTCTCAATAATTCCCTCTCGACAACTTTGGTTCCAACATTATTAAAAAAAAAAAAAAAAATTATCGGATAGAATTTTACTCCAGAATATTAATTTCTTAATTAATAATTCCGCATTATCAATGATTAATTATTGATTATTAATTATTATTAATTAATTATGATTAATTAATTATTATTAATTAATTATGATTAATGAATTATTATTAATTAATTATTATTAATTAATTATTATTAATTAATTATTATTAATTAATTATGATTAATTAATTATTATTAATTAATTATTATTAATTATGAAAAAAAAAATTTAAGGCGTGGAGCAACTATAGAGAATATAAGAATCTAAAAAAAAATACACGATGATCTCGCGAATGGGAGAAATTCGAAAAATCCTGAAACGTGCGTTATGCCCTCTTCCCGCTCCCCCTCCCCCCCCCATAAATAGGGTTGCAAACATTCTAGCAATAAGGGCACTCATGGGTGGGTGGGGGGGCCTGGGGGGGTTCAAGGAGCCCCAGCGATTTTCATTTCAGGCCACGTTTTCCCTTCTTCTCCTACTTTCCCCAACCAATGTTGCACTTTTTTATCTATGTTCCTCTCCTTGTTTTTTTTATTCATCTTTTATTGCACTACACATCTCGGAATACAATCCGCCCATTGCGTTGTATATCTCCTTGTATGTTCGACTCGCCTTTCTGAATGCATAAATAGGTCGCACAGCGGGTGGGGGGGGGGGGGGGGGGAGGGTGAAATTAGTGCTGAATAAATTGTTGTTATTTCGAAGATTTTGAAAATTTTTGAAAATTTAAAAAATTGATATTTTTGGAAATTTGGGAGATTTTAATAAATTTTATAGATTTTTTAAATTTTCATAATTTTTTTCATATTCAGATTATTTAACACCCACACACACACATCCACCCGCCCACCCGCCCACCCTCCCAAACACACCCTCCCAGCCACCCAGACACACCCACCCACCCGCCCAAACACATCCACCCACCCACCCAAACACGCCCACCCACCCGCAGACCCATCCACCCACCCGCAGACACACCCACCCACCCGCAGACCCACCCACCCAACCGCAGACCCACCCACCCACCCGCAGACCCACCCACCCACCTACTCACCCAGACACATCCGCCCACCCACCCAGACACATCCACCCACCCACCCACCCACCCACACACACCCACCCACCCACCCACCCAGACACACCGACCCACCCACCCACCCAGACACACCGACCCACCTACCCATCCAGACACACCGATCCACCGAACCACTCAGACACACCGACCCACCCACCCACTCACACACACCAACACACACACACAGCCATACAGAGACACATAAAGACACACACACGCGCATACTATATAGATATATTTCTTTGTATATTCGACTTTCCTTCCTGAATGCATAAATAGGTCGACAGTATCAGCGAAGTGGGAGCTGGGCGACTGGAGGGGGGGGGGGGTAATTAATACTGAAGAAACGGTTGTGTTTTCTCAACGAGGCAATAAATTATTTTAATGAAATTGCTATGTAATGTTCCGCGTATTCGTTGTTGAGAAAATTTGAATAGTTTATGGGGTAATGTTGATTGTTAATAAGGCCAGCTTAATTAATTAATGACAAAAGCGGAGATGAATTGAAACAATGATGATGGATGTTGTTATCAGCGGATTCATTACTTACGTCTAATTGGCGAGTGTTATGTCTCTCTCTATTTGTTTGTTTTTTTTATGACTTTTGTCAATGGAGCCAATTTTTTTACGAATGCAGATTTTGGTATGGACTCGAAAAAAATTCCATTTTTGGAAATTTCAAAATTTTCGACATTTTCGAAATTTCGAAAAAAATTGTGAATTTCCAAAATACTGAAAACTTAAAAAAAAACCATTTCCACTTTTTCCATTTTTACTAAAAAATTTCATTGAATTTGCAAAATTTTGGAAAATTTTTCCAAAAATTTGATTTTTTTTTTTCGAAATTTTTTTTTCGATTTTTTTTTTTTTTTTTCATTAAGAAAAAATTAGAAATAGTTGGAAAAGAATTGGGAAAAATTTCAAATATCAAAACAAAAATTCGCGGATTTTTGAATTTTTGAAATTTCCAAATTTTTGAATTTTTGGAAAATTTTCAGAGTAAAAAAAATATGGATAATGAGTTTTAAAAAATCCGGCAAAAATTGGTGCTTTCAAAGGGGGAAAAAAATTTGTTGATGTTTCATTAAAAGTTGAAGAAAATTGTTATTTTTGGGAAAACAAAACGTAAACAACGAATTTCCCCATTGTTCACAGACCATGATAGGCAGCACAGGAAGTAGTGCATTCATATCTCCCGTAATGCGATTCTGTATTTTCATCTCTCGCATTTCCGTTTATTCCGAATCCACCCCGAGATCAACCGCAATACAATGCGCTCACATAACGCGACTCAGGAACATGGCTATCCCATTTTTATAAACAACTCCAAACATTTCCGAGTAAATAAACACAAACAAACACTAATAAATACAAAAAATATTGAGAGCTAATTTTTTGTTGAAAACAAAAATGAACATTAACAGAGTAGTCGCAATATAATTCTGAAAAATGTAAAAAATTACAAATTTCAAAATTCAATTTTTTTCAAAAATTTTAATTTTTTTCAAAAACTTCAATTTTTTTCAAAAATTTCAATTTTTTTCAAAACGTTCAACTTCTTTCCAAAAATTCAAATTTTTTTCAAAAATGTCAATTTTTTTCAAAAATGTCAATTTTTAAGAAAAATTTCGATTTTTTTCAAAAACGTCAATTTTTTTCAAAAATGTCAATTTTTTTCAAAAATGTCAATTTTTTTCAAAAATGTCAATTTTTTTCAAAAATGTCAATTTTTTTCAAAAATTTCCTCTTTTTTCTCTTTCAATTTTTTTTTTAATTTCAATTTCTTTCCAAAATTTCAATTTTTTTTGAAAATCCGAAAACTCATCTGAATTTTTTGAAACTGTCAAAAAGTTCAAAAACCCAAGAAAATTGTTTTGCTACAACAGAAATTAACCCAAAAATATTTGCAAAAAAACCCTTTTTTTTTACGTTGCCAATTATTTTGAAAAAAAAATATGATCCTCTCAATTATATTTCTACATCGATTTTTCACGGGGAGGAAAAAAAAAACCGTAAAACTGGGCAAATTATTTCCGAATGCTACCCCTGAGAAAAATTTCGACTCTCGTAGTTTACGGTGGTGATTTATCGCGAGCTCGACGACAATTTCTGACGATAAAAAATGAAATATGGGAAATCATGTGTGTTTTTTTTTATTCATTTTTAAATGTACTGTACATTTTTGTTGATTAAAAAAAAAATAAAAAAGTTTATCAGTTCCATTTGAGTCGTGGAAAATAAAAAGCTATTGCGATATTGCACAAACGCGAATAATTGTCCCCAATGGTGTCTTCAAAAAATACTCAACGTTGAAATAAATTTTTCTATATTGCAAAAGTCTAAAAAATTTGAAGAACTTCCCAAAACGAAAGTTCCAGGTCCCAAAAAAAATGTTTAAGGTGTGTCTAAAAAAATATCGAAATGGCCTTTCTCAAGCATCACCGTGTGGGTGTGTGTGTGTGTACGTGTGTGCGCCCGTAATACATATATACACAACCCTGCCCATGCGTGTCGATATGTGTGTGTGTGTTTGCGCGTGCGCTTGTGTGTGCGTGTGTGTGTGTGTACGTAACCCTAACATTAGCCCCCCATTACGTGCGCCCAGCACAATCATCTCACGCTGATAACGTCATAACTCGAGAACGCTCAGAGCTAGAAAAAATTGCATATAACAAAAAATGTTCGCCACATAAAAATACACACTTTATGTCTAATAACTTTTTCCCGTAGCTTGCATAGTTAAGGAGTAATCGCGGGGGGAGTCCGGATGCTGCGTGAGTGCCTGAATCTAGCCCGCACTTCGCGACCTCGCGGTTCGTCAAATCTTGGGGAAAAAAAATTTCTCAGCCAAAAAATATATATAGTATTTTTTTTTTTCGCTTCCCCAAAACACGATCGGCCCATTAGTCACATTTGTATTGAGATTTTCCACACTAATCACTAAGACTGAATGAATTGCCACGGTAGAATAAGAGAAGCAAGTTTAAGAGTATCACGCGCGTCTCCGGCACTTCATCTCGCTTATTTTGGCGCGCACGCCCACTGAAGCCCACCCACGACACACGACACATCTGGTGGAGTAGCTCGCGATTCTGTTGAGCCAGTTTGCGAGCGAACGTCCAGCCAGGCAGCCACGAGCTATCTCGCGGAGCGCTCCCTACTCCGCGCGTGTCACAACACTATTAACAACTGTGCAAAAAAAAAAAAAAAAATCAAATTAAAAAAAAAATCAAATAAAAAAAAAAATTGAAGATATCAGTGACCCAATGGAAATGCAGGATCAATTTTTTATGAGCGATATTTCGGCGGAGAAAATTATTGGTGGAGGATAATAGTGGAAGAACACAGTTTCGCGGTTTTCGCGGTTTTCGCGGGTTTCGCGGTTTTCGCGGTTTTTTGAAATGGAGAGGGGGAAAAGAAGTGAATTTTCAAAAATGACAGGTTTTTTGGGGATCCAGTTCTTCAGTGGAATGTTGGAATAATAGTTTGGATTATACGAAATCGTGATTTTTTTTTGTGAGTCTTTTTTAAGACATTGTGGGACAGAGTTGTAGTAGTGGGGCAGGAGACGTGAATGGGGGACTTTTTTTTCTCGCTCATTCAGTAATTTAGTGGAATTGAAGACGTCACGCGCATCAGTCAAGCGATTAGTTCTTGTGGTTGGAACATGGGAAGAAGTGGAGAATTTTTTTTTTTTGGGGGTTGTAGGGGGAGTGATGGGATTGAAGGGGGAGTGGGGAATTGACAGCTGGAGGGGATTTTGGGGTGATTGGTAAACTGAGAGGTGTGTTTTTTAGGGGATTTTGCAGTTTTTTGCGTTCTCACAATTTGGAGAGGCCACGAATTTTTGACATTTTTCGAAAATTTTCAATTTTGGATTTTTCAAAATTTTTAATTTGCCTTTTTCAAAAATTTTGAATTTGCAATTTTTCAAACTTCAAAATTGACAATTTTTTTTGAAAATTTTGGAAACTAGAAAAATTATCAAATTTGAAAATATTTGGAAATTTGGAAAAATTACAAAATTTTTGGAAGGGTTCATGGGAATGCAGAAAACTGAAAATTTGAGGTGAAATTTAGAGCAACCCCAAATTTTTTTGGGATGTGCAAAATTGCAAAATTTTCCGGAAATCCCAAAACCCCGAAAATTTTCCGAAAATTGCAAAATTAAAAAAATGTCCAAATTTGGAAAATCTTCGAGAAACTTTTGGAAAAAATTCCGATTTTCGAAATTGGAATCGAATTTTGGAAATTTTTGAAAATTTTTGAAACGTTGTAGGATTTTTTTGAATATCCGGAAGTGTTCGTGGAAATGTCACTTCAATTAATTTCACTCATTAATTGCCTTGTGTTGAGATTGAATAATGAAATTAGAATGCCACTGCACGTGAAAAGTGGTAAATAGCTAATGAAAGTGTCACCAGAATTGCGGTTAACCCAAATCCACGGAAATATGGCATCGAAATAGAGACGTAACAGCAGTTCCGAAATTTCGAAATATTTAGAAAAATTAGAATATTTAGAAATGGAGAAAAACTTATGAAATTTATCCCAAAAATTGCAAAAGTCTTAAAAAAAATGAAATTTGGACTTTTTTTGGAATTTCAAAATTTCCAAAATTTTCAAAATTTGCGAATAAATTTGAAACTTGTTTTCGAAATTGTGAATTTTCGAAATGTTGGAAAATTCGGAAAATTGCAGGAAAGTTCGAGAGAAAATTTGGCAGAATTTGCACAATTTTCCTCATTTTCACTCGTCCAAATTTTCTGCATTTTCCAACTTGTTCAACATTTTTGAAAACTCAAACATATTACGGAACACGCTCGCAAAATAGAGATACATAGAATCCCCGAAATTCCAAAGTTACTTAAATTTTTCGCTCGAGGGATCGGATTGCATGCCGTGAGCCGCTTATAATTTTGCTTTTGAAATTGTCAGCACTTTCAAATTTTCAACATTTTCCATTCGAAAATTCTCAAAAATGGCCCAAATTTCTAAAAACTTGAAAACAAGTTTTAAAAATTTTCCAAAATTCTCCAAAATTCCCAAAATTTTCAAAGATTTCCCAAAATTTCCACAAATTTTCCAAAATTTTCCGATTTTCCAAAACTTTCCAAACTTTTCCAAAATTTTCCAAAATTTTCCAAAATTTTCCAAAATTTTCCAAAATTTTCCAAAATTTTCCAAAATTTTCCAAAATTTTTCAAAATTTTTCAAAATTTTCCAAACTTTTCCAAAATTCTCCAAAATTCCCAAAATTTTCAAAGATTTCCCAAAATTTCCACAAATTTTCCGATTTTCCAAAACTTTCCAAAATTTTCCAAAATTTTCCAAAATTTTCCAAAATTTTCCAAAATTTTCCAAAATTTTCCAAAATTTTCCAAAATTTTCCAAAATTTTCCAAAATTTTCCAAAATTTTCCAGAATTTTCCAAAATTTCCCAAAATTTCAAATTTTGATATATATCGCAAGGCACTCATAAAATGGAGATAAAACGGCATTTCTGAAATTTCACTGTTGCCTCTATGTTTTGCCAAAGCTCGTAGGATTGGACCGCATGGCGTAAGACGCTTCGTTTACCAGTGTAGAGTGTACGGGAAATAGGTAGTGAAGATCTAAAGAAAATAAATAGAGTAAGGGGAGAATAAAACGAGTGCACTGTGACGGAAGTGAAAAAGAAACATGGGGCGAGTGAAATGTAGTGATGTAACTGAAAAAGAAAAATAGAAGTGATGAGAAAAGCAAGAGGAGGAGAAACAGTGGGCAAACAAATTTTTGGAATTTCAAAACATTGCGCGTATAAAAAAAAGTAAAAAATATGTTGAAATTTTCGGAAAGTTTTTAGCTTAGAAAAATTTTGGAAATTTTTTGGAATTTTGGAAAATGTGAAAAGCCCCGGAAAGTCGGAAAAGTCTCGGAAAATTTTGGAAAAGTCCGGAAAATTCTGACACGTTCTGGAACATTTTGAGATTCTAGGAACTTCTAGGAACTCCGACAAACTTGTAGGAAAATTTCGGAAAATTCGGGAAAACCCGGAAAATTCTAGAAAACCCCGGAAATTTTTGGAAAACCCGGAAAATTCGAGAAAACCCCGGAAAATTTTGGAAAATTCGGGAAGCCCCGGAAAATTCGGGAAAATTCGGGAAGCCCCGGAAAATTCGGGAAAAAGCCGGAAAATCCGGGAAACCCCGGAAAATTCGGGAAAACCCGGAAAATTTTGGAAAATTTTCGGAATTTTTCCACATTTATGGAAACTAAATTCAAACCATCAAACCAAATTTGACGGTTCCCTGAAGTTCTAGGAATTGTTTCAGAATTGTGTAAAATTTTGGAAACTTCCGGAAAATCTGGGAGGTCTCCATCAACCCCAACTAACCATAATATACCTGTTTTCCCTCAAAAAAATCTAGTTGAAACAAGCTCTTAAGCTCGCCCAACTTGTTGACTTTACGACGGTCGATGGGTGGTGTTTGACGTGTCGTCGGAGCCCATAAAAAAGAAACCCCCCTCGAGTGTATGTGAATGTGAAGGGCTCGAGAGAATGACGTGCTGCGTCACGTAGAGTTGCACAGAGGCTGGGAATTATCGCTGAGGATCTCATCATCGCGAGTGATAAGAGTGATAGGGGCTGATAAAAGAAGGATTGGGCCGAGGGCGAGATGCAGCATCACGGCAATAACCGTCGACGCATCCTCGGCCCCGCCCTCGCTCTCCTCGCCATTCAAACCTTCGTCCAAGTACTCGCTGGAGATCAAGGTAAATTGATTACAGAACAAACATTTTTTTATTATTGCTTTCTGTCAAGTAAATGGAAACAGCATCTATGGTCCATATCTACCGTCTATTTTTCATTGGAGGATATTGAAAAGTGGCGGATCAAAAAAAAAAAAGATGAAAATTCGGGATCATACGTGTGTGGGTGCGGATCCGTGTGTCTGGATGTGGGCGTGGGTGTAAGTGGGCATCAGAGTGGGCATCAGAGTGGGAGTGGGACTGGAAGTGGGACTGGGAGTGGGACTGGGAGTGGGACTGGGAGTGGGACTGGGAGTGGGACTGGGAGTGGGACTGGGAGTGGGACTGGGAGTGGGACTGGGAGTGGGACTGGGAGTGGGACTGGGAGTGGGACTGGGAGTGGGACTGGGAGTGGGACTGGGAGTGGGACTGGGAGTGGGACTGGGAGTGGGACTGGGAGTGGGACTGAGAGTAGGAGTGGGACTGGACGTGGGGCTGGGAGTGGGACTGGGAGTGGGACTGGGAGTGGGAGTGGGACTGGGAGTGGGAGTGGGACTGGGCGTGGGGCTGGGAGTGGGACTGGGACTGGGACTGGGGGTGGGAGTGGGAGTGGGACTGGGAGTGGGACTGGGACTGGGAGTGGGACTGAGAGTAGGACTGGGACTGGGACTTGGACTGGGACTTGGACTGGGACTGGGACTGGGACTGGCACTGGCACTGGGACTGGGACTGGAACTGGGAATTTTCTCAATGCTCTCAGATCACTAGACCAATTTCAATTTTTTTTTTCAATTATTTCTCACCATTACAAAAGCAGAAAAGAGTCGTTCAGTGTCCTCATTAAAGTTCACCAACTGGTGTTTACATTATAAACACGCAAAAACGTACGGGTGGACAAATATTTCGGGTGGCCCATACCAAAAGCATGAAGTAAATTAAACTGCAGCGAACCCGAGACTCCTGAAAATCCAAGGATGAAAAAAAATTAATTACAATAAAAAATTTCTGCAAAGAGAAAACACGGAAAAGCAAAGTCTGGTGCTCTAGAGGAAATTAATGATGAGGGGAATTGACAATGTCATAATCGTAGGTGACATTTTATGTGTGAGTTTTCTATATTTCCTATGGTCGTTAAAAATGTTTAAAGTTGAGGAAAAAATAGGCAAGAACATTTCACGTGATAGAGGAGGAGATGGGGAACAAAAATAAACAACAAGAGTGGATGAAAGTAAATAAAAGTTCATCGGGGTCAGTGCTCGGAAAAGGGTGAAACAAGTACAGGGAAAAAAAGGAATGTGGAGTTTGGTCCGAACGTGATCTGTCTCGTTAATTCATCTCGGTCACGAGCCATTAATGGTACAACAAAAAAAAAAAAAAATTTTTGTTTGGATAATTTGAAAATTTTGCAACCGCAAAAAAATCGGAATTTTGGAAAATTGAGAAAAAAAAATGTATGGTGAAATTTTGCCCTGCTTTCGAACTGATGAATCACGTTACAAAGTTGTAAGAGTTCTGTCAATAAATCAATTCTTCTCAAAAGTCTTTTTGTCATTCTTCATGTGCACTGAGCTCGTGAAACTTTTATGTAATTCCATTTTCACCGTTCTATTTTATTTTTCTCTCTTCCAGCTGGCAACTTAACAGCTTTGTCTCCAATATTTTCGATTAGCTTCATTTAACGAAATTGGAGTGAAGGGGAAAATGGTAACATTGACGTTTTGTCAGTCTTGGAAATTTTCCATAATTTATCCAAATTTTCCGACGCTTTCCAAATTTTCCTGACATTTTCCAGAACTTTCCACATTTTCCCGAAATTTTCCAGAATTTACCAAAAAAATTTCCTGAAATTTTTCGAGAATTTTCCAGAATGGTTCAGAATTTCCCAGAAATTTCCTGAAATTTTCCGAAAAATTTCGACATTTTCTGTAAATTTTCCACATTTTCCGGAAATTTTCCAGAATTTTCCAAAAAAATTTCCTGAAACTTTCCGAGAATTTTCCAGAATTGTTCAGAATTTCCCAGAATTTTCCTGAAATTTTCGGAAAAATTTGGACATTTTCTGTACATTTTCCCGAAATTTTCCAAAAAAATTTCAGAACTTTCCGAAAAAAAGTGGAATTTTCTTGTACATATTTGTTCAACCCACTCCATAACTGCAAACTGGAAATTCTCTGGAGGAAAAGTCGCAAATTTTCCTCTTTCATGATTTATTAAAGCTCGAGTTAGTGGTATTTGCGGTTGAAATTAAACCACATGTGTAATCCACTTGTATGTAGGCGGTGTAATTGAAACGATGGTAGAAATTTTCGGTGGGCCTGTTGACATACATGATAAAATACAAACGTCCATAGAATAACCGTTTGTAAGCACCAGTGTCAGTTCACAAAATTATCGACGATTGGCAATTGAATAAATATTGATCCGGTTCCAGTTGAATACTTCATTGCAACATATAAAGTTTGTTTTTGAATTCAGTCAGACCGAAAATTTGCTAAAAAAACAGAAAAAATTTGCCAGAAAAATTTCCATAACTTTCAATTTTCCAAAATTTCGAATTTTCCGAAATCTCGAATTTTCCAAAATTTCGAATTTTCCAAAATTTCGAATTTTCCAAAATTTCGAATTTTCCAAAATTTCGAATTTTCCAAAATTTCGAATTTTCCAAAATTTCGAATTTTCCAAAATTTCGAATTTTCCAAAATTTCGAATTTTCCAAAATTTCGAATTTTCAAAATACATAATTAAATTCACCAATTTTTAATTTCCCATAATTTTCCGAATTTCCATAAAAAATTCTGAAAAAGTAAAAATTTTGGGAATGCATTTTTTTTCATTTCAGAATTTCCCAAAAATTTCGATATTTCTTAAAACGAGTGGTGCCTTTTTTCCATTACAACTTTTCCTATCACTTTTGTTTCCATCAAAACTTTTCTCCACTAGGGAATTTTTTTCAGATCCATACGTCGTATCAACAACCCCCTTCATTGTTCTCGAGTTCAGCCGGAGGACCATTTTTTTTTAATGAACGTCAAAGGCGTCCCTTTTTTTCCCCCCGGAATGGGGTAGGGAAAATGAGAAAAATTGCTAAACCGCGCAATATGAAAGGAATATGTAAACCAGAATGTATGTCAAACATCGTCAAATCGGTTCTACGTTCCGTGTGAGAAAGCGAACCAGTGAAAAAAAAAAATATCGTTCTAAATGATCTCGCGAGTGGGTGATTTTCCCAAGGAAAAGAGTGGTTTGATATTTTTTTGGAGGCAACTTTATTCAGGACACGAAAGTCTGGCCTCGCCTACGTATCCACAGCCACACTCACAATCACAATCACACCGACAGCCACACCTACACACACACCCAAAATCATATCCACAGCCACACTCACAATTACACCCACAGCCACATCTAAACTCACACCCAAAATCATATCCACAGCCACAGTCACACCCGCAGCCACAGCCACACCCACAGCCACATCTAAACTCACACCCAAAATCATATCCATATCCACAGTCACACCCACAGCCACATCTAAACTCACACCCAAAATCATATTCACAGCCACAGCCACCGCCACATCTAAACTCACGCCCAAAATCATATTCACAGCCACAGCCACAGCCATAGCCACATCTAAAGTCACACCCAAAATCATATTCACAGCCACAGCCACAGCCACATCTAAACTCACACCCAAAATCATATTCACAGCCACAGCCACAGCCACATCTAAACTCACACCCAAAATCATATTCACAGCCACAGCCACAGCCATAGCAACATCTAAAGTCACACCCAAAATCATATTCACAGCCACAGCCACAGCCATAGCCACATCTAAAGTCACACCCAAAATCATATTCACAGCCACAGCCACATCTAAACTCACGTCCAAAATCATATCCACAGCCACAGCCACACTCACAATTACACCGACAGCCACACCCACAGCCACACCCAAAACCATACCTACATCCACAGCCACAGCCACAGCCACAGCCACACCCAAAACCATAACCACATCCAGTCACAGCCACAGCCACACTCACAATTACACCGACACCACACCCACAGCCACACCCAAAACCATACCCACATCCAGCAACAGCCACAGCCACAGCCACAGCCACAGTCACATCTTTACCCACACCTACACTTACACCTACACCTCCATCCACATCGTCGCAGCCACACTCGCAGTACACATTGCATGAAATTTTCAGGTTTAATTCTCGAGGTCGTTATAATCATTTCACCTAGCGGGAAGGTCATTAGTATCGTTGTAATTATGAGAGACAGGATAAAAGTCGTGACATTGAATATTATTGAGGTATGGAGTTGATCGAGAGAGGCCGAGGAATTGAAATACTCGAGGCTCGATTAGGTAAGCCGTGATTTCTCCCCTCACTCTAAATCGAAGCCCAACTCACTTGAGTCGTGATTGCCCACTCAACCCGTCTATCGATCCTCGATATCATCTAATCAAGCACGTGCATAGGTATAGAAATAGCAAGTGGGATCGAACATGACCTCGCTCTATAAATCGATTTTATTTTCGAAATCTGGAAAATTTGGAAAATTCGGGAAATTTGGAGAACTTAGAAAATTTGGAAAATTTGAAGAATTTTGAAAATTTGGATAAATTCGGAAAATTTGGAAAATTTGAAGAATTTTGAAAATTTGGAAAATTTGAAGAATTTGGGAAATTTGGAAAATTCGGGAAATTTGGAAAATTTGGGAAATTTGGGAAATTTGGAAAATTTGGAAAATTTGGAAAATTCGGGAAATTTGGAAAATTTGGAAAAACTAAAAAATTCAAAAAAATGGAAATCTCGAATACCTTGTGCAAATTGGAGTCTACCTTGATTTATGTACCCAATCACGAAATACCGCGAGCCAGACAAAGTTTTGATTAGAAAAAATCCGCAGACCGCTGACAAAAATAAAGACCAGGGAAAAAAGGGTTGAAAATTAAAAAAAAAAGTGAAGGTGGTGAGGAATTGATGCGGACCGTTGGCTTCCCCGACGATTAAACGACGACGGCTAGGCAATTCCGCCCCCGCAATACACGCTGTCCAATGGAGTGATCGATCGATCTATGCCGAACGTGTCGAAAATATTTCATTCCCATGAATTTTTCATTCTCGCGAGCTTGACGGGGGGTTGACATTTTTTTTCTCAGAGACAAGAATAGGACGAATTCACGTTTTTTTCAACATGGGATGTGTACAGAATGCGATTCATGAAAAAATTTTGAGTTTGGAAAATTTTGAAATGTTCTTTTAAATTTTGGAAATTTTGGAAAATTCGAAAATGCGGAAAATTTTTCTAAATTTCGGAAATTTTGGAAATTTTGGAAATTTTGGAAATTTTGGAAATTTTGGAAATTTTTGGAAATTTTGGAAATTTTGAAAATTTTGGAAATTTTGGAAATTTTGGAAATTTTGGAAATTTTGGAAATTTTGAAAATTTTGGAAATTGTGAAAATTTGAAAACCGAAATTTCACTATGGCCGCAGTAGATTGTGTCTCTATGGAGCGCTTATCAAACCTGGACTTCCCCCGTTCTAGCCTCCGTACCCCAGGACTCCCCACATAAAAATATAATAAATTTATAGCACCCATACCGTAAAAGTCTTCCGTACATCCGAGGACAGAGCCAGCACTGTGTTCTGCAGAGTTGACAACTCCATCAATATGATGTTCAGACGTCAAAGATGTGTCAAAAGCACCGCCACGTCAACCAAAAGATCAGTTCCCCCCCCCGTAAGACACAATCGAGCATATGCCACCATTCAAAAGACTAATCAATGTCAGCCTGTAGCAGCTCACCCTCCGCAATCTTCCACCCAAGTTGAACCACTTCCCAAAATCCCAAAATATACAAAATTTCCTGAAATTTCCCAAAATTATTCAAACTTTGCGAAATTTTCCAAATTTTCGAAATTTTCCAAAATTTTCGAAATTTTCCAAAATTTTCGAAATTTTCCAAAATTTTCGAAATTTTCCAAAATTGTCGAAATTTTCCAAAATTTTCGAAATTTTCCAAAATTGTCGAAATTTTCCAAAATTTTCGAAATTTTCCAAAATTGTCGAAATTTTCCAAAATTGTCGAAATTTTCCAGAATTGTCGAAATTTTCCCAAAACTTGCTAAAATTTTCCAAATTTTCCCAAATTTTTACGAAATTTTCGAAATTTCCCAAATTTCCCTAATTTCCCAAAATTTAATTTTTTTTAAATACAAAAAAACCTTCAGAATGAAACCTTCAGTACCATAAAATCCTTCGCCCTTCACATTATTCCCCGTCATCCCCGCATAATTCATCTGGACGAATTTCGGAGGCAAATATTTCAAAAAAGGCTGAGACTAGAATGAGAAAATTAGAATAGAAATGTTCCGCGCAATTCTTTCATTCTCAGGAAAATTCATGAATAAATGGTCCAGACAGTTGATGAATGTGGCTGAAAAAACATATGTAAATACAGTCCCTTTCAAATTAATTCATATGTTAACAAATTTGAATAATTCAAAAATCTGAATTTTGAAAGACCCTATATATCTCAAATTTTAGGTTATCATCTTTCACCGGCATTTGAATTTTTGGTGTGTGTGTGTGTGTGTGTGCGTGCGCGTGCCTGCACATGTATCAGTGGCGTAGTGTGTGTGTTTGTGTGTCCCAGTCAGTGCCCAATTGCCTGTGTGTGTGTGTGTGTTGAGTAGTTCCTGTTTCACCGTCTGTCTACTCTTTCCGATTTTTGAAAATACGAATCATAAATCTAGATATATCCCGCGACAGAGTCAGACCACAGAAAAATGATGATAACCTTTTCTCTCCAGAATGAAATTCTCTACAAAAAAGGTTGAATAACATTTTTCCGTAGATGCAGTCGTTCACGAGATATTTCAGCTTTTCGGGGAAACCAACACTGCAAGGCGGAATTTCTAAATCCAGAGTTTATTGGTGAAACCTGATTGGCCGTTTATTCTCGCAAGCAAATTATCTGTCAAGCGAGATGACTTGACTCTAGACCTCCTTAATGTTCCTGATAACGAGTCATGCGCATAATTTTGGGAATTTGCATGAGCAAACAGTGTCGGCGTATGGCTCTAGTAGCGTACGCGTAATTTGGTCATTAGTCACTTCAGCTCATTAGTCAATAATTAATTTATGACATACGGTCATCTAATTATGAGCGATCGCAACTAGGTTTATCAAATTTTGGGGGACATTAGGACATGGGGAAATTTTTGTCCGACCCGTTCTGCCCCGATCGCTTTGGGGAAATTTGTGGAAAAATTGGAAAAAAAAAATTTTGAAAATTTGGAAAAAAAATCTTCCAAACTTGGAAAGAAAAAAAATTGGTGGAATTTGGAAATTGCGATTTGGAAAATATGATACCAACGTATACTGCAATTCTCACCATCGCTGCAGCTCGGACCAGACCCATTCAATAACCCCTCGTGACGATAAACATAACCGGTCTCAATGTCCGACATAACGTAGAGTTTACCACTGGCCAACGATATCTTTCCTGTATTTGCGAGGCAGAGGTTTTACCTAATCGGGCTCTTGCGATCCTATGTAAATCCCGGACATGCCTCGCTGACCAGAAATGGTCCGTCTCATTTGTCGAAATCGTGAGCAAAATGAGAGGAAATTTGGAAAATTTGGGAAATTTGGAAAATTTGGAAGATTTGGAAAATTTGGAAAATTCGGAAAATTCCGAAAATTCGGAAAACTTCCAAAATTTGGAAAATTTGGAAAATTTGGAAAATTTGGAAAATTTGGAAAATTTGGAAAATTTGGAAAATTTGGAAAATTTGGAAAATTTGGAAAATTTGGAAAATTCGGAAAATTCGGAAAATTTGGAAAATTTGGAAAATTCGGAAAATTCGGAAAATTTGGAAAATTTGGAAAATTTGGAAAATTCGGAAAATTTGGAAAATTTGGAAAATTTGAAAAATTCGAAAATTCGGAAAACTTGGAAAATGTGGAAAATTCGGAAAACTTGGAAAATTTGGAAAATTTGGAAAAATTGAACAATTTGGAAAATTTGCAGGATTTTTAAAATTTTGAAACAATTTTTATTTTCTTATTATTTGTGTCTTCCGAGTGTTTTTATAAGCAGTCTAGTTAACGTTGATTTCCCAACAATAATTGTGCACACGAATGAATTTAAATAGCTGTTAAAATGCGTGTTATGAAATGAAAATTACATGTTTCAATTATGCAAAATATCCTTTGAGTCTCGCGTTTAAAATGCCAGGTACGAGGGATGAATTAAAGCGCGGCTCTCACACAACTTCACCTTTATAAATGTCTCAATTTTTTTTTTCGTATAATCCCACGTATACTCCACCACGAATTGCAGATAAATATTTGATCAGCGTGTGTAAAACGTCAGAAAATTTTACATCAAGTTTTTACGGGGTTTATGTCAATGTTGTTAGTGCATGTCATTTTCTTCCTCCATCTTCTAAAATAATCTCAATTTTTTTAATACAAGAAAGGGATGTTTTTCCATGAAAACCACCCTCAGAATAGCATTTTCCGTGGAATTACTCCCATAAAAAAAATGGAAATTTTTGTTAATTCCCAGACTAAATTCTCAAAAAAATCATTTTTTGCCGAAATAAAAAAAAAAAAAATTGCAGATTATTCGATACATCTATAAAAAAAAGTTCTCCAAGTACCCGCATAACCCGAGCCATGCAGAGTTATAATGCCGTAACTCGACGATTAACGCCGCGTTTCCTCCCACGACCAAGTAAATAACAATCTATTTTCCACCCCCCCCCCCCACCCCTCCCCCTCCCCCTCGTAAGGTAGAAATGGGGTGGAGCCAGTGTTGAGCTAGTCTCCAAACAGTAACAACAGTCGTTCCGGGGTGCATCCAGCCATTTCTAAACCGCTGTATAAACGTCCGCCCATGTCACAAAATAACCGAGTGGACGGTATCACGCGACGCTCTTTGTATAAACTCAACACACCCCTTTTCTCATTCCAATAAACCCCAAAAACTTTTGTCGCTTCTGGATACCATATACCTTCGACTTTCACCACTATCTACTTAATATACGAGACTAAATAAGGAATTCGTGAAAATGGCGTGTGGCAATTCAAATAGAGCGCAGTTTTAGGGCTCGAAATGTCGCGGAATTCCTTGTCAAGGAGCACTAGAATCCGGTTCAGTCGATTCCTGAGGCAATTTGAGGTAGAATTAAAAAAAAAATTATCCACTTCGGACCCATAGTTCCGGAGATATGGGGAGTTGTAGCTGGGGGAACAAGAGTTCTGACAATTGGAACAGGAGTTCCGGGATTTGAGACCAAGGTTGTACAAAACGAGGGAGCACAGTAACATTTCTCATAGAGCTCCGTGGTTTAGGATAAAAGGTTCGCGAAATGAGAGAACTTTATGGCAGTCGAAGCAAAAGTTCCTAGGACTTGGAGCAAGAGTTCCACGAATTTGAAGGGAGGTCGGTTAAGTGGATGAAAAAAATCGAAAATGGGAGCAAGAGTTCCAGGAGTCGGAATCGAAGTTCCGTCATTTGGGACAAGACGAAAATAAAGTAAAACATTCAGAACTCGGAGTTCCGTAAGCTGGAATAAGAATCTGGCAGATCTCAATTGAAGTTCCGGCGTTCGATACAAGAGTTCCGTAAAACTGAGCAAACGCCGCGATATTTGAGAATTCACCGGCTGGAACAAGAGTTCCACATATTAAATCCAGAGTTCCCAAGTTGAAAGTCACTGTATGGACAATCGAAGAGGCATGCCAAATTTAAAGATGAGCGTTCCATCCCTCAAAGTGACAGTCTTCAGAATTCTAAGAGAAGGTGGACGAACAGAGGCAAAAGTTCCGCTGATTGAAACGAAAGTTCTGCAAATGGAGAAATGAATTCGAGCCATCTAGTCACGATCCGGCCATTGAAGTAAAAGTTCTTACCGACAAGTTGCGTTTTGGATTTGCAGGAAAAGTTCCAGTGATGGAGTTCCAACTTGGTCAGTCTTCCCCAAGACTGGCCCCACTTGAGTTCCAGTTCTTGGAACAAGAGTTCCATTCGTTACGAACCCTCGGTCTCCAGATTTCGGTGGTTAGAACAAGAACTCTCAATTCCTATACCACATTCCGTCTACAACAAGAGTTCTCTCGGAGTTCCAGTTCTGGAAACAAGAGTTCCATTCATCATGAACCCTTTCTCTCGAGATTTTGATGGTTAGAATAAGAGCTCTCAATTCTCATACCATAGCCCCACTACCATCAGAGTTCCCTCGGAGTTCCATATTTCCCTGAAAAATGTTTTTCACCATAACTCTCGACCTAATATCACAAATCGACTACTTTTTTTTTTAGTCCAACCTGAAATTTTCCCCTCTATTGACTGAGATCACTTCCAGAAGCCGATAAATTGTTGAAACTGTTCTATCACAAATTGAAAATTATCGTCGTAATTAGCTAGTTTATGGCTCTTGTGAGAACAACTCGATACGACTGATTATTCCCGCCGCAATTCACTGATCGGATTATGGTTGCCCTCGATTCATCCTTCCACTTCACTGGTCAAACTCACCCCCTTTGCCACCCCCCCCCCCCCCACTTGATGCGATTGATATTCCAAAGTGTAACTTGTTAGTTATTGCTCTATCCTCACATACGTTGCACAAATCCCATCGTGCGACCCTGTTCAACCTTAAACTTCCCTAGGTCCCAACCCTCAATTTCACTATTTTTTCGGGGGGGATGAAGAATTAAAATTTTAATTTTTAAATGTTTTGGTAATTGGAACATTTCCCCAAATTTTAATCCCATCTTGATACGATTAATATTCCAGAGTGCAAGTTGTTAGTTATAGCTGGACCCTCACATACGCGCTTCACAAATCCCATCATTCTATTCTGCTCAACCTTAAATCTCGTTACGAACCCCAGTGGTCTTCCTATACTTTCTCAGGTTATTACGCTACGTGTATACACGGAAACTGGGGAAAATTTACGATCGACAGGGTTGTTATACTGCAATACAGCGGATATTGTGTACGTAACACCATTGGTATTGCCCTCTGCACTTGACTCGAGACAATTCTAGAGAGAAGTTTATTAGTGATTTTCATACGAGAGTTTGCGAAAGTCACGCAATCAAATATTCTCATGGGCGATCATTTCGATATTTATTGATGATGCAGAACGGGCATTCTGTGAATCGGGTTTTTTTCTGGGGTTTTTGATGTTTTTGAAATTGTAGAATTTTTGTGGAATTCTTTGGGCTTTTGCATTTTTTGAACCGAATCTTCAAAATTTTTTTGTTGCACATTGTGAATTACACTTTTGAAATTGTGAAGCCATTTTGAGATTGCGAATCACACTTTTCAATTTGTGGATCACACTTTTCAGATTGGGAATCACACTTTCTAAATTGTGAATCACATTTTTTGAATTGTGAATCATACTTTTGAAATTGTGAATCACACTTTTCAAATTATGAATCACACTTTTCAAATTGAGAGTCACATTTTCAGAATTGTGAATCATTTTTAAAATTGTGAATCACACTTTTCAAATTGAGAATCACACTTTCCACATTGCGAATCACACTTTTGGGACTGTGAATCACACTTTTCAAACTGTGAATCACACTTTTCAAATTGAGAGTCACATTTTCCCAATTGTGAATCACACTTTTGAAATTACGAATCACACTTTCTAAATTGTGAATCACACTTTTCAAATTGTGAATCACACTTTCCAAATTGTGAATCACTCTTTTCAAACTGTGAATCACACTTTTCAAATTGTGAATCACACTTTTCAAACTGTGAATCACACTTTTCAAATTGTGAATCACACTTTTTACACTGTGAATCACACTTTTCAAATTGTGAATCACACTTTTCAAACTGTGAATCACCCTTCTCAAATTGTGAATCACACTTTTCAAACTGTGAATCACACTTTTCAAACTGTGAATCACACTTTTCAAATTGTGAATCACATATATGACATTCAATATGTATCAACGTTGCGGCAAGCGAATTGGCACTATGCTCACCCATTTGAATAAACAATTCACGTGCTAAGTGTACACAGAAGTGGCTATCACCCACTACCCCTCCCCCCCCCCAACCCCCTCAAGGAAACCCGAGTCACCATATCCTACATTTTCGGGCGGGATATGCGCTGGTTTTTGGGGGGGGCTCTATATAGGTATCTCCGGCAGTCGGGCTAAATCCCACTGTGCAGGATACCACTCCAAGATTTATGAAGCATGTCCACATATATATGTACACACCAAAATCCAGGAGAATTGTGATTCAAAGCCCCCGGGGTCCTGCCACCCACTTTTTTTTTTTCGTGTCCCAGCTTTCTCTCCCTCTTATTTATTTATCTCTCATTTTTATATTTATTTCATTTTAGCGGGCCAATAAATTCAACTATGAAGCTCGAATTTTCCGTCATGTAATCCAATAACAAAAAATGTGTGGGGCTCATGTTCGGCGAGTTTTAAGTTTTAACTTCCCGATAGGGGAAGTTATTGCAATCACCCCGAAAATGAAATGTCTCAGGATCATGAAATTTTTACGTTTCTCGACGTTTCACATGCTCCTGATACATTTTCAGCGCGGGTTATGTGTGTGTGTGTGTGTGTGTGTATGCGCGTCCGTATCCGTTTCTGGCGAACGGTTCCTCTTAAACTGCTGGACCGATTTAACTTTTTTTTTTAATCGACGCGTCTCCTGAGGCTCCAGGTCTGAAACGAGTGTTTTTGCAATTGTACCATCCGTTCAATTGTTATTAACAATTTTAATTGTTTATAACGCTGTATCTCGAGAACGGTGACAGATACGAGAAAAAGTGTTTGACAAAAGTTGTTCCTCTCGTGAAACTGCATATTTCATGTCTTATTACTTTTTTTGCTAGGCATCATATTTTACGAGATATCGATACAAAATCGGGATAATCGATCGATAGTCGAATTTGCGAAAATGATATACAACTTGACTTCATACGTGTATCGTCACACACACACGGAAACTGTCCAGAAGTTATTGATGCAACCCGTTTAGGGTCACACGAACGTCCCATTTATTTTTTAATCAAATCGATGCAATTCGCCAATTTTGTTTTTTCATTGTTTGATATTCGAGGAAACTTGATGAAAATTATTCTGGAATCAGAATTTTTTATGGGTTCGGAAATGTTAGCATTTCTGAAAATTTTCCATTGTTTATTTGTTTGGTTTTGTATTTTGGTTGGAGGGCCCTCCAATATTTATATGGATTCTTCATAGTGCAGTAACAACGAATGCTTCAATATTTCAGAGTGATTCATCAAGAGGACTTTCCCAATAATTTATCGAGCCCTTTTCATGTTCTACAATCTACTCATTTTATATTTGCATAATTGATTTGTCACAGAGGAAAGAGCGAGTACCGTACAAATTTTTTAAAAATGCATTATTGGATTGTGAATTTTTAATATTTTCTCCATTCTTGTGAATAGCATTTTTTGCTTCGGTTTCTCGAATTTTCCAAATTTTCCAGATTTTTCAGGTTTTCCAAATTTTCTGAATTTTCCAAATTTTCAAAATTTTCTAAATTTTCCAAATTTTTCAAATTTTCCAAATTCTTCAAATTTTCCAAATTTTCCAAATTCTCCAAATTTTTCAAATTTTCCAAATTTTTCAAATTTTCCAGATTTTCCAGATTTTCCAAATTTCCCAAATTTCCCAAATTTCCCAAATTTCCCAAACTTCTAACCTCCAAATTTTCCAAGATTTTCCAAAATTTTATAGGTTCTCCAAAGTTTCCAAATTTCTCACATTTTCCAAAATTTTCCAAAACTTCCAAAATTTTCCAAAATTTTCCAAAACTTCCAAAATTTCCAAATTTTCCAAAATTTTCCAAAATTTTCCAAAATTTCCAAAATTTCCACAATTTCCAAATTTTCCAAAACTTCCACAATTTCCAAATTTTCCAAAATTTTCCTCCCAAGCTTGCGACTGTTTGCACTTGTGAAAATTACCAGGTCGCTGAAAATGCCCGCAGCCACTCAACCAAATAACTTTTCCCGGAATAATGTATTCAGTCCGTCTTTACGTACCCCGATTTATTCACCTCGTATTTTCGTCATTTGTGTGTTGCAGAGAGAAACGTGTGGTATGATGCGGCAACGCGTAACATCGAGTCACGGATACGTGCAGCAGCAGCTACAAGTACTAGTGGTACAACACCACCAGTTGGTGAAGCACTAGGGGTTGTGCTCTTCGTTGGTGATGGTATGGGTATGAGTACACTCACCGCAGCTCGTATTCTCTCTGGTCAGCGTCAAGGCAACACAGGCGAAGAGACCGAGCTCGCATGGGACACATTTCCAGCTATTGCACTAGCGCGGGTGAGTCTATTTTTTATTTGCACTGTCTGGTGTGGAATTTTGCATGAGCAGCCATTCCACTCCCATCTCAATTTTTCCCCCCACCCCCGAAAAAAATTCACCAAGTGGGCAAGTATACTTGACCCAACCCCACTGGTTCATTTTCGCCAAATCCTCCCGCAAGTTCAGCAGACTCCATTTTGATGAATATCTCGAAAACGAAGCGAGATACCAAAATTTTCCCCATTACCCATTTTATAGAGCAACATGAGCTCTACAAAAAAGTTCCTACACACATTGCTCTCCTCTCATTACTTCTCGAGTTACAATCGAAATTCCGCCATTATGAATGTGGTGAGCAATTCAACGAGCAATATTTACAACCCCTAAAAAGCAGAACCACCCCCGATCATGTTCGGTTTTTTGATTATTTACGTAAATTGAGCAGCCCCTAATGACCTAACATACCGCAGCATCATGGGGGGGGGGGGAGAGTGGGGAGGAAGAAACAAAGAGCCACTGACCAGGTTTCAAGGGTTTGAATTCCCGGAGCGACCAATCACGGTTTTCAACCCCCTTTGGAGCCGACAATCAGCGATTTCACTGGGGAAGGGTTCGCCGTTTCACCATGTGGCTTGCCAATTCAGCTGGATAAAAGAAAGATTCCCAGCAGTCTATCCACCTGTCTTCAAAAGCGAATCCACCCCATGGGGTATGAAATATTTAAGGGTTGTAGGTCGACAAATACAAGAGAACGAATGATTCCATAATTGAATTATGTCGCGCCAATGCAACCGTATTCCCACCATGAAGTGACAGGTCATTGTATTGAGCATCTTTTTGTAGGGAACTAGTCAAGTATACTTGAATCAAGTATACTTGAATCAAGTATACTTGAATCAAGTATACTTGGACCAAGCATACTTGAACCAAGCATACTTGAACCAAGCATACTTGAACCAAGCATACTTGAACCAAGCATACTTGAACCAAGCATACTTGAGCCAAGCATACTTGAACCAAGCATACTTGAACCAAGCATACTTGAACCAAGCATACTTGAACCAAGCATACTTGACCCAAGCATACTTGAACCAAGTACACTTGCATCGAGTATATTTGGATCAAGCACACTGGTGTCAAGTATGCTTGGGTCAAGTATACTTGATTCAAGTATACTTGGGTCGAGTATACTTCATTCAAGAACGCTTGGGTCGAGTATACTTGATTCAAGTATACTTGGGTCGAGTATAATCGGATCAAGTATCATTGGGTCAAGAATACTTGAATCACGTATGTTTGGGTCAAGTATAGTCGGATCAAATACACTTTGTACTTTGGGATTGGTACTTGAATCAAGTTTGCCTGGTACTTCGTGTCATATACTTGAACAAAGTATCCTCGGTAGCTTCCATGTCCTACTTGAATCAAGTAGAATGGATACTCCGTACTTGATACTTGACTGAACTTGACCTGGTACTTTGTACCTGATGTCTGAGCCACGTGTTATTAGTACTTTGTATGGAATACTTGAATCAAGCACACGTCATACTTTGTGCTTGATACTTCGTACTTGATACTTGAATTAGGTATCCTTTCTGGGATTTATACGTGCATCGAGCAGTCTGCGTACTTGCCACTTTATACTTGATATGCGATGATTGTACTTCATATATACTTGAAAGGAAAAATCAAGTAGTGCTACATGTGGTATACGAGATATTCAGCTATAGAAGTATGAAAAATGGCAGTTGATTGCATAATTAAATTATTCGAGTGAATGCAAATGAATTTCATCCCCCGTGTGCCTCTATCAATGTCCAATTTTTTGTTGTTTTTTTTTTCATGGGGGGGGGGGGGTGTGTACGTGATGGGGAAAATTCCATCGGGAAAATAATTGCGATATCACCGCATAATCGAGAACTTGATGCCTCGGACACGTTCATTGCTCATAGTTTGGTACGTGCCAATCTCCCAGACTAATTAACTATTATCGAGATTTAGGGGGCGGCAATAACCGGGGTTCACGCGCCCCCGCCCTCTCTGTAATTCGATAAATTTTACACGTCTGACGGACGTCCGTGTCCATGGGTCGTGGTTAGGGATCAGTCACGTGACACTTTTGGCAGGGGTAATGAGGATTTGTCTGGTGTATTTCAGCTTACCAAAAATTGTCAGTTTTGTTTGTACGAATTTGAGTTTAAGTGCAAGTACGGTCTGATCAAGTACACTTGGTTAAAGTATGAGAGTTCATGGTACACTTTCCTCAAGTACAATGTCGCGAAGTATACTTTATCCAAGTATACAGTCGCGCACTATACTTTACTCAGGTCGAAAGTCACGAAGTATACTTTATTCAAGTAGAAATTTGTGGAGCATACTTCATTCAAGTACAAAGTTGCGAAGCATACTTTATTCAAGCACAAAGTTGCAAAGTATACTTTATTCAAGTACAAAGTTGCGAAGCATACTTTGTTCAAGTATGAATCCACATAGGGTACTTGATTCAAGTATGAAGTTCCCTAGTGTACTTGATTCAAGTATGAAATCGTGGATGATACTTTATTCAAGTATAAACTTACAAAGTATACTTTATTCAAGTATGAATCCACATCATATACTTGGTTCAAGTAGAAAGCAGCAAGTACTCCCAATTCGAGGCACAGATCTCTCAAGTCCACTCGATCCAAGTACAAAGTAGCTAACTATACTTGATTCAAGTATCTACCGTATTTCCATCCGCTCTTTCAGCTTAATAAAAATTGCATATATTATGTGACTTTGTTCAATAAAAAAAAAATTGTTTTCCGGGAGTTCATTTCACTAATGGGGGTGATAAATACCGTAAATACGTCGGACGAAATGACGGGAGTTATCCGTTGAGAGTAACAATAATAAATCACTCTGGAAATGAGTGGCGAAATAGGGGAAAAGTCCACTTGGAGTATTGCCAGAGTGACCTCCGGGTTTAGACCGTATGAAGTTAAATAATAATTGTCCCCCCCCGCCCAAGAGGGGGGGGGGGGGGGGGGGTGGGGGAGGGGAGTTCTATATATGGCTGACCGCATACACCGCCAGCTTGCACTACTGAATTATTTGGCCGATGAAATATATGCGCTCGGTATATTCCGGAAATTTCTCAATTTGCGAAGATGCGGTTTTAACGGAGCGCTGAGGATTCAAATGATATTGGTAGCGAATTAATTTAATAATTATTTAGAAAAAAAATTAAGTATGTCTCTGTGGTACTCAAATTTATTCGGAATTTTCTGGGTATATGGCTGACCATAGCGCTTACTTGTACTACTCATTCACAAATTTAATCCAATTTATTTTTATAAATTGGGTGGATGTGGGCAGGCGTGAGGGGGGGTGGGTGGATGAGGTATGCGTGTGGGTGGCGTGGGTGGATAAGGGTGGATGTGGGCGGCTGTGGGTAGGTGTGGGTAGGTGTGGGGCGGCGAGGGGGGGTAAGGGTGGTCCTGAGTGAGCGTGGGTGACTGAGGGTGGGCCTGAGTGGGCATGGGTGGGCGCGAGTAAGCGTGAGTGGGTGTGGGGGGGGGCTGAGGGTGGATGTGAGTGGGCGTGGGTGGGTGCGGATGGGTATGGGTGAGGGAGACAAAATCAAAAATTCGAAAAAATTTTCGAAAATCTCAACGGTAAACTTGGCGCCTCAATCCCGAAAAGTAAAACACTCTCAGCGCCCAGTCAAAATTCGCTTGGACATTAACGCAATTATTCAAAGTTGCTTGCACTTGAAAATTAGCTGTTACTGGCTAACGGTGCGAAGGAGGAGAAACTCGGAAAGTGGAGCTAAAGGCCTTAAGGAGAATGGGGAAGACATTAATCGAGGTTTGAATTCATGAATACAAAGTGTTTGCGCCAGTTTAACTTTCTCAGCTTCCAGTCTCCATTTGCCATGTCTCTCTCTCTATCTCTATCTCAAAACCGAGTCAAGTTTGTTACGTGGATTACGCGTATCAGCCAAAAACTTTAGTCAAAGATATAAACTTGATACAAAAGCTCAAAGGGCTCGTCAATGATCACTTCAGTCAAATTACCATCCCCAATGGCACATATCATTTTTTCACCTATTTCGAGATTCAAGTACAAAGTATACTTGATTCAAGTATGAAGTTAGTTAAGTGTAGCTGAGTGAAGTATGTAATGCTAAAGTGTGCATGATTTATTCACCAAGTACTCAAGTGTACTTGACTCAAGTAGGAGGGGATGAAGTATACTTGATTCAAGTACGCATCACTGAGAAAACACATCGACCAAGTATATGGACTTGATACAAATGATTCAAGTACAAAGTATACTTGACTCAAATGCCAAGTATGCAAGTGTACTTGCGCCGAATACGATGCTGCCAAGTATACTTGATTCAAGTACGCTTAATCCAGAAAGCGCTCTTGAAATATACTTAACCAAGTACAAAGTACATGAGTACCCTTGCTCTAAGTATGCTGTATTAAAGTATACTTAGCCAAGTACAATATTTTCAAGTATACTTAATCAAGTGCAGAGTACTGAAGCAGAGTTCATTCAATGGTGTCATAGGAAAGTGTACTTGATGAAGTACGAAGTGGTGAAGTATACTTGATTTCGCAAAGTATAGTATACTTTATTTCAGCACCTTCTCCTCCTCCTTTGAAGGCAATGATTAATTCCGTGATGGGTAGGATGCCTGGGTGGGTAGTTCTGCGATGCCATCAAAAGGGGCGAGGGGTGGCGGAGGGAGGAGGGGCGGAATGGTTGCGTGTGGTACCTGACAAACGCCTGTATCTTCCACCCTCAGCCACCCACCCACCCCGTTCCCCCTGTTCGCAGGGTTTTATCGCATCGATAGGCAATCAGTAACGAACGTGCAAACACTCAATTTCGCCGGGCTCAAATCAAAGCGCTTGGTTATATCGCACACAAGTGTTATACATAGCCCATACGGTAAGGGATTAGTTGCAGTGGTAAATAATCTCATGTCTCGAAGAGAAAATTTATAACATTTATCAGCTAGGTTGAGTTACGATTTGATTATTTTTACAAATTTTGGGAACAATTTCCAAAAATTAGATTTCCAAAAATTTGCAAAATTTCCAAAAATTGGGAAAACTCCGAAAAATGCTGAAATTTCGAAAATTACAAAAATTTCTGAAATTTCCAAAATTACAAAAATTTCTAAAATTTCCAAAAATTTTCCAACATTTTCCAACATTTTCCAAAAATTTTCCAAAAATTTTCCAAAAGTTTCCAAAAGTTTCCAAATTTCCCAAACATTATGAAAAAAAATTAGAGATAGATCAGAAATTTATAAATTTTGGTTTTTTATTTTAATTGGAAATTGGAAAAAATGTGAAAAATTTGAAAATGTTAAGTTTTGGAGAATTAATGAGATTATGTAGGACATAAAATATATGAAAAATTTCATGAAAATGTGGAGCATTGGGAAGGAATCCAATAATTCATTGGAATTTATTGGTAAATTTGTAATGTAATTGGGTAGATGGTCATTACGATATCGGAGTATCATTGTAATCACGAGAATAATTAATTCCCTCGGTGAGAGGGTCTGAATGCGCGATTTATTGGGTCTATTTGAGAGGGATTTAATTGGTATAAAGGTACGATTATTATGTAAATAAGTGAGAACAAATGGGTAAAAATGAATCGGGGATATGGGGAAAAAAGAACAATCTGCATTTCCGATAATTGGTAGTCATTTTACGATGCATTTATTTTAGACATTCATGAAAGTTCAAAATTTTCCAAAATTTTCCAAAATTTTCCAAAATTTTCCAAAATTTTCCAAAATTTTCCAAAATTTTCCAAAATTTTCCAAAAATTTTCAAGAATTTTCCAGATTTCCGAAAAATTTTCCAAAATTTTCCAGTAATTTTCCAAAAAGTTTCCGCAATTTTCCCGAAAATTTTCCGAGATTTTCCGAAATGTTACAAAAATTTTTCAAAAAATTTCCAAAAAAATTCCAAAACTTATCCAAAAATTTTCCAAAAATTTTCCAAAAATTTTCCAAAAAAATTCCAAAAATTTTCCAAAAATTTTCCAAAAATTTTCCAAAAATTTTCCAAAAATTTTCCCAAAATTTTCCAAAAATTTTCCAAAACTTGTCCAAAAATTTTCCAAAAATTTTCCAAAAATTTTCCCAAAATTTTCCAAAAATTTTCCAAAACTTCTCCAAAAATTTTCCAAAAATTTTCCAAAATTTTCCAGAATTTTCCAAAAATTTTCCCAAAAGTTTCCTGACTCTTTCAAAAATCGAAATTTTTTTTTTATTTCCAGCCATGCACTTGGGTAATTGACTTTTAACGATTGTCGAAGATTTATAATGAGACTCGGGATTGTATTCGGATAAATGTAGTGCAAGAGGAAATTTAACGCTTGAGAAATTATCGGGACGGCGAATAACAGGACCGAACAGAACAGAACAGGAAAACGGTTGGGAGGGGGTGGGGTGGGCGGCCAAGGGGGCGGGGAGGGGGGGGGGAGGAGGTTAATAGGATAAAACAGACAGATTCTCTCGAGATATCTCCTAACGAGAGAGATTTGAAATTCGTTAAGCTCTAAATCAGTAGTTGCGAGAGTGGGGGAGCTTCCACTTACTGCTTTTGAAACGAGGGTGTAAAAGCGAGCCCCGGGGGGATGGAGCAGGGGGATGAAAGCTTCAATTGCGCACGTGAGTGGGAAATTTCAGAGCCCCAAACAGGTAAACCCCCTTGAATAATTGATTCCGCATTCTCGGATCTCATAAAAAAAGACAGCAAAAAGAGCTTTGAAAGCACGGCAAACAATTCGAAAGTGCGTTATAGAAAGCTTCCTAGACAGATCTAACTATTCCTAGCTAGATCTCTCTTTTTCAAATTTTCCAAATTTTTCGACTTTTCCAAATTTTCCACATTTCCCCAAATTTCCCAAATTTTCCAAAATTTCAAAATTTTCCGAATTTTCCGAATTTTGCAAATTTTCTCAATTTTCCAGAATTTCCCAATTTTCCAAATTTTCCGAATTTTTCAAATTTTCCAAATTTTCTGAATTTTCCGAATTTTCCGAATTTTCCGAATTTCCCGAATTTTCCGAATTTTTCAAATTTTCTCAATTTTCCAGAATTTTCCAATTTTCCGAATTTTCCAAATTTCCCGAATTTTCGGAATTTCCCAAATTTTCCAGATTTTTTTTTTCAAAATTCTCCAAATTTTCCAAATTTTCCAAATGGAAATATGGCTCACATTATCAACGAGTCTAATTGTTACCGATTAAATTATAAAATAATTGTATACGCTTAATGAGACCGCGATAATCGATGATCAAGCTCGAAGTGACAAGTAGTGGTAGTGTCGATGCACTAGGTGATGCGGAAACTGATAACGATTAAAGGATTTCACCTTGCAAACTCTGTACAACGCTGTACAACATCGCACCTCGGCCCGTATATTATTCAGTACTTCGAGGCGTGCTTAAGTCGAATCAGAGTAACTCGAGTGTAGTCGATAAGATGCACACTCGGGAAACGACCTGTGCAACGCTGGAAATTGAAATTGCTGACCCGAAAGTTTAACGAGACGACCAAATCAACCAAATCACTCGTCTACGCTTTTTCTATGATACCGCAAAAAAAAAAAAAATTTGAGTTTTCAACGTGATCAAGTTTTCTCTAATTTTGGAAAGTTCGCAAACTTTTTTCAGATTTTCGAAAGTTTCATCAAACTCAAATATCGAAAACCAATTGAGCTTTTCCAAAAAGCGCAACGAAAGCTCACTCCATTGTCTCGTAATTTTTCCGCGACAATTTCCTCCTCCCCCTCCCCCCCCCCCCCCCCCGCCCCCAGCCCGCGGTCTTAATCGAATCAGCTGACTCTCCTTCATAAGCTGTCCTGGCTCTCGATTTCTCGCGGCTGCGGGGCCAAAATATGACGGAGCCGTTCGTGGGCCGCAGTGAGCTGGCAAACACAATTCCTTGGCTCACCTCCAATCCTTTTCCGCGCAAATACTAATTTTACGTAATACGTAATACGCAAATCCCATTTCACTCGCCATTCAACCTTGATTTGCTTATCGGACCGATTATTTATACTGACGACACCATCAATTTGCGGTTATGTGTCGAAGAACACGTTTTTTCAACCTTAAATATGTGCGTGTGCGAACAAGGGTGTGAATGCGTTTCTCTGCCTTCTGTCGGTCTGGGCGTGTGGGTGGGTGTGCTGGGCCTGGGTGGGTGTGCTGGGCCTGGGTGGGTGTGGATGGACGTGGGTGGGCGTGGGTGGGTGCGGGTGGGGGAGAGTGGGTGTGGCTGGGTGTGAGTGGCCGTGGGTGGGTTTTTTTTTTTTTTTTTTTTTTTTTTTTTTTTTTTCCACTCTTTCTCTATTCGTATTCACCCACGTCCCCGCTGGTAAGCATTACTACATGGGCAATACTACGGATCAGAGTACCCACCCATTGCGGCTGGGGCCGACTTCGCCATTTCAGCTCATCGTATTTCTAATCACAGGGTAAACCTCCAGAAACCCCTGTGATACGATGGCGGGCGTCTACGATGGAACCCTCCCTCCCCCCCCGCGCGACGGGTCGCGTTCGGTCCCGGCTCACGGTCTCACTTCATGGATACCGCCGATAGCACACACGGAATGTTCCTGCCATCGGTCGGAGTCCGTGAGAAAATATTTTTCAGAAAAAATATTTTGCAGTGAGCGGGAATCGAACGCGGGACCTTTAGAATAGTAGGCAGACACTCTACCGACTACGCCAAAGCCCCGTCACTATCCGTGGGTGGGTGTGAGTGGACGTGGGTGGGTGCGGATGGGTGTGGGCGGGTGGGGGTGGGTGGGTGGGGGTGGGCGTGGGTGGGGGAGAGTGGGCGTGGGTGGGTGCGGATAGGCGTGGGTGGGTGCGAGTGGCCGTGAGTGGGCGTGGGTGGGTGGGGGTGGGCGTGAGTGGGGGAGAGTGGGCGTGGGTGGGTGCGGATGGGCGTGGGTGGGTGCGGATGGGCGTGGGTGGGTGCGGATGGGCGTGGGTGGGTGCGAGTGGCCGTGAGTGGGGGAGAGTGGGTGTGGCTGGGTGTGAGTGGGCGTGGGTGGGTGGGGGTGGGCGTGAGTGGGGGAGAATGGGTGTGGATGGGCGTGCGTGGGTGTGGGTAGGTGTGGATGGGCGTGAGTAGGTGTGGCTGGGTGTGGGAGAATGGGCGTGGATGAGCGTGAGTGGGGGAGAGTTGGCGTGGCTGGGTGCGGATGGGCGTGGGCAGGTGAGAGTGGGCGCGAGTCGATGTGGATGGATGTGAGTGGGTGTGTGTAGGTGTGGGGGAGGGTGGGTGTGTGTTGGCAGATCAGTGCGTGGGGGTGGGTGAGATGGTGTTGGTGGGCGGATCAGTACCTGTGGGTGGGCCCCTTGGCGGGTGGGTATACTGCTGCATACATATAGTAAAATTCTTTCTCCTACAATTATTATCCTCCTCCTACCATAATTTTCATATTTTAAGACCTGATGATCTCAATATTATTCTTCCGTATAGTAACACGTAACGAAATTTTTTATGTATCTCGATAGTTATCGGCTGGAGAGATATTTGATATATAACTTTTTTGTAGGCAATAACAGTCTCTACAAAAAATGTTCTATAACATTTCTCCATAAAAGGACTCGATGAAAAAATATATCAAATTTTTCCGGAAACAATTTTTTCAGCCTACTCCCATGGGACAAGATACTTTTCTTCTGGAGTTACAGCCATGAGAGAATTGATTTCAGACATTTTCTATATATTACGTGCAATGTGTGAAAATTGGTCCTACGCTATATATAGTACACACTCTCACGTTAGGTTTTTCAAAAAAAAAAAAAAAACGACCAGGATAAATAAAAATATGGAGATAAAGATTTATCGAAAAAGCAAGACAACGAATACCAAAAAATTGCGAAAAATTTTTTTTCACGAAATTTTCAAGTGTCATAGTCGAAATTGGAAAATATTAATTACTTGGAATTTTAATAACATTGTAAAATTCCAGCGGTACCACCGCAAAAATATTCAAATTTTCGAAAAAATTGAAAAGTGCAGAATTTATAAAAATCTGAAAATTGGAGAAAAGTACAAATTTTGGGAATCTGAAATCACAAAAAACAAAATTCAGCCATTTCCAATCATATTGCCAGAGAAAAAATTCTATTTTTCCCCATTTTTTAACGATGTTTTGTTCATCCGGGAACATTTGCGCGTGAATTACGAGCGAACGAACGACGTAACATTCTTTTTTTTTGTTCCCCCCCCCTCCCCCACCTACTACCACTCACGCTCGCGAATATTTATGCACCACTTTTGGGCGGTAATAGAAAAATTCCAACGACGGATAAGAATTTTTCACGTCAGCCGAATCATTCTTCATTAAAAATTGCTTTTTATTTTCAAATTCTCAACTGGGAAAGTTATTGCGATCCCCCTGGACGCGAAATGCGTGACATCCACGAAATTTTCACTTTTCTCGATGCTTCATGATCTTCTGCCACATTTTGGATGAGACGTGCGTGTGTGTGAACGCAGGTGTACGTCGGAGTAGGTGTGAGTGTGAGTGTAAGTGAGGATGTGATTTGGCTGTGTAAGTGTGCGAATGTCGGTGGGAATGTGTGTGTGTGTGTGTGTGTGTGTGCCAGAGTTGCTGGGTGTGTGTGTGTGTGTGGGTGGGTGGATGTGCGTGTGTGTGAGTGGGTCTGTGGAAAGGTGGGAGGGTGGGCGACCTGAGTGTGTGGAAATGCAGGAGGGTGGGCGGGTTGAGTGTGTGGAAGAGCGCGAGGGTGGGCGGATTAAGTGTGTGGAAGGGCGTGAGAATGGGCGGGTCGAGTGTATGGGAATGGAGGATGAGCGGGTTGGGTGTGTGGGAGGGTGCGCGGGTTGGGTGTGTGGGAGGGTGCGCGGGTTGCCTGTGTGGGAGGGTGAGGGGGTGGGCGGGTTTGGTGTATGGGGGGTAGGCGGGTGGGCGGATTGAGTGCGTGGCAGAGTGGGCGGGTCGGGTGTGTGGGAGGGTGAGGGGGTGGACGGGTTGCCTGTGTAGGAGGGTGAGGGCGTGGGCGGGTTGGGTGTGTGGGAGGGTGAGGGGGTGGGCGGGTTGCCTGTGTGGGAGGGTGAGGGCGTGGGCGGGTTGGGTGTGTGGGAGGGTGAGGGGGTGGGCGGGTTGCCTGTGTGGGAGGGTGAGGGCGTGGGCGGGTTGGGTGTGTGGGAGGGTGAGGGGGTGGGCGGGTTGCCTGTGTGGGAGGGTGAGGGGGTGGGCGGGTTGGGTGTATGGGGGGTAGGAGGGTGGGCGGATTGAGTGTGTGGGAGAGTGGGCGGGTTGGGTGTGTGGGAGAGTGGGCAGGTTGGGTGTGTGGGAGCGTGGGCGGGTTGGGTATGTGGGAGGGTGGGCGGCTTGCGTGTGTATGCGGGTCGGCGGGTGGGTGTGAGTTCGAGTGTCAGTATAGGTGAGGATGTACATGCACATAAAAAGTCTTATAAAAAAACAAATATGTATGTATAGAATTTGCGAGTGGTTATGGAGCGTTGAAACGAGTGTGGAGTCATAATAATCCCAGAGGTGAAATGACAAGAGCGAAACGTATAAAAAAAGCTCTGTAATTTCTGGGGGCTTTTTTAACCCCTCAGAGATTGTGTGAAACGAGGAATTCGCACTCTTTGGGATTCCCCGACGCTTTTAAAACTCAACTATGCAGTTCTCGGAGGATACAGAAAATTTCAAAGGGTTGCAAAACTCGGAGATTGTAAAAAAAACACCTCTTGACAGAGCGTCATCTCGTAAATGAGATGAAAACATTGAAAACTTAATGATGTGCAAATAACATTTACAGGGGGGAAAGCAGAAAAAATTGAGGTCATTGCTATGGACAATTATTTTCCAAATTTTTCAAAATTTTTGGGAGGTTGAAAATTTTTAAAATTTTCCAAATTTTCCGAATTTTCCAAATTTTCCGAATTTTCCAAATTTTCCAAATTTTCCAAAATTTTCCATATTTTTAAAATTTTCAAAATTTTCAAAATTTTCAAAATTTTCAAAATTTTCAAAATTTTCAAAATTTTCAAAATTTTCAAAATTTGCAAAATTTTCAAAATTTGCAAAAGTTGGCTTTTGACCTATCGATTATCTCAGACCGGTCCTTTCAACTTCGCAATCGCGATAAAGTCCCAGAACTGTGCCAACTCGTCCAACTTTTCTTATTTCTTTCTTGTTTTGGTGCTCAGCGTTAACGAGAAATAAATTAACAGCTGAATAAAACCAGTCTCGGCCCCCTGGCCGACAACGCCCACGTCGATAAAACGTGCGGGCGCATAATTTAACGATAAGAAGCTGAGAATGAGAGAGATAAAGATAGGGAAAAGGGTACTTACCCCGAGACGTATGTTGGGCGGTCTTAGTGGGCTGAACTTACTCGCTGACTCAATAACACGCGCCAAGATTAAACCGCATGATTCAATTTTTTTCTTTCTCGTCACGAAGTGATGATGTTATGCAATAAAAAGTGGAAAATTTATGATTTTTCTCATATTTCGTATTTTAGAAGAATTTTGGGAAACTTAAATTTTTAAAAAAGTTTCAAGTTTCCAAATTTTTCCGATTTTCCAAATTTTCCCAAGTTTCCAATTTTTCCAAATTTTCCAAATTTTCCAAATTTTCCAAATTTTCCAAATTTTCCAAATTTTCCAAATTTTCCAAATTTTCCAAATTTTCCAAATTTTCCAAATTTTCCAAATTTTCCAAATTTTCCAAATTTTTCCAAATTCTCCAAATTTTCCAATTTTCTCAATTTTTTTAATTTTCTAATTTTTCCAAATTTTCCAATTTTTCCAATTTTCCAATTTTCCAAATTTTTCAATTTTCCAAATTTTCCAAATTTTCCAAATTTTCCAAATTTTCCAAATTTTCCAAATTTTCCAAATTTTCCAAATTTTCCAAATTTTTCAATTTTCCAAATTTTCCAAATTTTCCAATTTTCCAATTTTCCAAATTTTCCGAATTGTCCAATTTTCTCAATTTTTTAAATTTGCCAAATTTTCCAATTCTCCAAATTTTCCAAATTTTCCAAATTTCCAAATTTTCCAAATTTTCCAAATTTTCCAAATTTTCCAAATTTTCCAAATTTTCCAAATTTTCCAAATTTTCCAAATTTTCCAAATTTTCCAAATTTTCCAAATTTTCCAAATTTTCCAAATTTTCCAAATTTTCCAATTCCAAATTTTCCAAATTTTCCAAATTTTCCAAATTTTCCGAATTTTCCAATGTGCCCCGGGCCCCCATGAAAAGTCAAAACACCGTGAGAAAGTGTGAGCTGTCGCAATGTTGAGCGCCTCCCCAGGCACTGGCAAAACAATGCCCCATAATTTATGTGAAAAACGAAATATTAAGCTCATAAAGACCTAAATTAATAATTCAACAGCTCGGAAAATATAACAGGTACTATAATAGAAGAATTGACGCGGCAATGGGTATATTTTCCACAGTGTAAACAAACGTATGAAACAATAGGGGGATGAAAGCGTTGTATAGCAAAAGGGGTTGAAAAGGGGGTGAGCTTGAAAGAACGAAAGATTAACTGTCCACAGTAAACCCGCTCACGTTATTTACCCCTTTAAAGTACTATTCGTTCCCATTGTAGAACAATCCAATTATCATTATTAAAAAACATTCATAAACTTAATTGCAGTCTTCTGTTGACTGCTAACAATTCCCGGGTATATTTACGCCAATTTGCATTTGATTTAGTGGGCAAAAAAATGAGATTATAAGAAAACGTAACTGAACAAGGTCGAAAAACGGTGAACACTCAGTGTGAAAAATATATCCCAATTTGTAATTCCTCAAAAAAAAAATCAAAATATCTCTTCACCTAATGGTTTTAGAGGCAAGTATTATCAAACATTTTTTGTAGAAAATTGAATTTCCCACAAAAAAGATTTATGTCAAATTTCAGTCCCAATTTTTCAAAATTTTCCCAATTTTTCCAAATTTTCTCAATTTTCCAAATTTTTGAAGCTCTCCAATTTTTTTCAAATTTTTCGAATTTTTTCAACTTTCCCGAATTTTCCAAATTTTCGAGATTTTCCAAATTTACCCAATTTTCCAAATTTTCCAACTTTTCCAAACTTTACCAATTTTTCGGATTTTCCTGCATTTTTCGGATTTTCCCGAATTTTCCAAATCTTTCGAGATTTTCCGAATTTTCCCAATTTTTCCAATTTTCCCAATTTCCCCAATTTTGAATTTTACCATTTTTTCTAAATTTTCTCAATTTCCCAAATTTGTGAAGCTCTCCAATTTTTTTCAAATTTTTCGAATTTTTTCAACTTTCCCGAATTTTCCAAATTTCCGAGATTTTCCAAATTTACCCAATTTTCAAAATTTTCCAACTTTTCCAAACTTTCCAAATTTTTCGGATTTTTCCAATTTTCACAATTCCCCCAATTTTGAATTTCACCATTTTTAAAATCTACGACCATTGAAATATTGCAAAATGTTCATTGATCGGCTTTTTCGTCATACAAGTGGAAAAATCGACGAATAGTCAGGCCACTTGGCTTTGAAAGTAAAAATGATAACTGAAGTCTTGGCTTGGAGTGCAATTGCATGGAGTACACGTGTTACGTGGTCTGATAAGCGCTGTTATCTCGTACTCGTAATCATTCATGTCTCAATACACTCCCAAGTTGAATGTGGTGGCCCTATTGACTGGCTAAATTCGTTTGACGTGACAGTTGGGAATTGTCAAAAGGCTCAGTCTAGTGAATTGAATCGCTTAAACTCTTAGTACCAACTTGCACGTACGGCCTCATAATTACGGTTTAATTAGCGTTGCAAGCTCACATTGACAGATGGACCATTGTATTCGGCTTCTCGGATATACCGAAAAGTTTCGCTTTCAAAAGTTCTATAATATTTTTCCTTTAATTGCAAAGTTGCTAACGAGGACATGATTGTTTTTTTTGTCACTCGAGGGCATTCATTCATCGTTTTTTTTTTCATTCATTAACATCGGTATTCATACCGTCGAACTGGTTTAAACAAAAAAAATTTTTATGAAGAGCTTTTCATGGATGGGAAAATAAGAAAAAATTAGCGGAAAATTTCAGCCTCTTTCTACACTTGAGGCATTCTTTTCGCGATTTTTATGCGATATTTGGAACTTAATTAGGTTATCTGAGGAAAATCAAAAAAAAAAGTGAAAAATTTTTTTTTCAGATTTCGGAACTCAAAACGTGGTTTTTGAAAATTTTCTGCAACATCATTTTGGGGTTCTCGACTTCATTTATGGATAGATGACGAAAAAATATGAATTTTGAGTATAAACATGATAAATGGTGAAATCACTTTTTTCGGATTTTTGTGATTCATCATTTTGAAATTGTGATTTACAATTCAACAATTGTGATTCACAATTCCAGAACTATAATTCACGACTTTAAAACCGTGATTCGGAGTTTGAAAATAGTGATTCACTCTTCAAAAAAAAGTGATTCAAAATTAGAAAATCACTATTACCGAGTCGGATATGGTGATTTGCATTTGGCAAATTGTGACTTGTATACATCACGTTTCATCATCTCGAAATCACAATTCTGAAAATGGTGATTTATAAGATGACAGTGATTCACGTGAGGCAGAAGAGTGAATCACAAAATGCAAATAATGAGTCACATGATACAAGTAGTCAGTCACGTGATCTATGTCACCGAATCACGTTTTTTAGCAAAAAAAAAATCACGAATTTCCAGAATCAGAAATCAGTGATCACAAATCAATGATCACAGATTAGTGATCACAAATCAGTGATCTCAAATCACTGATCACAAATCAGTGATCACAAATCACTAATCATAAATCACTGATCACAAACCAGTGATCACAGATTAGTGATTACAAATTCAGTTTCAAAAATCACTATTTTTACAAAATAAATCACAAAAATCACTTTTTTACAAGTTAATTTACTGAGCTTTGCCGCAGTTTTTTTTCAATATTGCAAAATACCTTCATAATCATTTTGTTGACAAGCCTTTCTAAAATAGCCCGCAATATTGACAAGTCGGCAAAACCAGAGCCTCCTGGAATTGACAAGAGGTCACGGGAATGACGTACAAAGTTTAAAGGACGCTCTACTGGATGATGAGGTCCATGGAGACCCGTAGCCTCAGCAACAATGCCAAGCCTTGGCTGAAGCTTCAGCCGGGAGTAGGGGGAGGGGAAGGGGGGGGGGGGGGTAACAACCCGCCGATGTGTAGACCGCAACGGGCTGTTGATCCCGTAGCGTTTGGCATTGTCATTGGGCGTAATTATACGCGGTATTTGTCTATAACTACCATCCACTACCGTCCATATAGGTCGTTTCAAAATCAACCTTTATACCAATTCTCCAGTTTCACAAAAATTTCGCAAAATTTTTTTTCCATTTTGCCCAATTTGAAAATTTGGGGAGTTTTGCTCATTTTTCAAAATTAATAGCATTTTTCGAAATTTTATTTTTTTTACCCTTCACTATTGACTATACAGGCTGTTCCAAAACCAAACGAAAATTGAAATTTTCGGATTTTCCCATTTTTTTTCAATTTTTCCAAATTTTTGAATTTTCTCAAAAAAATCAAATTTTTGCTTCCCATTGCATTTAAAAAAAAAACATGTGTTTGATTATATTTAATGATTTTTTGTTGAGATGAAAATTGATGCTGTATGGACCAAATGATTTGAAATTTTGGAACAACCTGTATGTCACGTCACAAGTTCTCCATGTAGTGCAGCATTGAGACAGGGTGGGTGGGGGGAGGGTTCGGGCGGAGTGGGCGGTGAAAAGAGGGGGGAGAGGAGGGGGGAGAAGACTCGATACATATAATTCACCCAGTGTATTCAATATCTCGACGGGATTTGGGCGAATATTGTTCAATCGAATTCCATGCCCTGGATTATTCCAAACCAAAATTTCACTCTTGACTGGACGATACCATTGTATTCTACCCCATTTTTTCATGGTATATTGACATCTATCGCCAAGGGATTTTCGATGGGATTTCCTGATTCCAGAGAAGAGTTTATGGGACATCCAATTTTTTTAACTCGTTCGAAATATACGTTCGACAAAATTGTATAAAGGTCGGAGTACAATTTACACACAGTTTTTTAACTTTTGCTATTTTTTTGAATGATTGCCAAATCGAGAAATTCGGAGAAATGAGCTGGACTTTTCCTAAAATTTTTTAATTTTCCACATTTTCTGAATTTTCCAAATTTTCCGAATTTTCCGAATTTTCCGAATTTTCCGAATTTCCCGAATTTTCCAAATTTTCCAAATTTTCCAATTTTGCATATTTCCATATACTCGAAATTTTCCGGATTTTCCACATTTTCCAAATTTTCCTAATTTCCCAAATTTTCCGAATTTTCCAAATTTTCCGAATTTTCCAAATTGTTCAAATTTCCCAATTTTTCAAATTTCCCAATTTTTCAAATTTTTCAAATTTTCCAAATTCTCCAAAATTTCCGAATTTTCCGAATTTTCCGAATTTTCCAAATTTTCCAAATTTTCCAAATTTTCCGAATTTTTCAAACTTTTGAAATTTTCCGAATTTGTCAAATTTCCCAAATTTTCGAAATTTCTGAAATTCTTGACGTTTTGCCAACCTGGGCAAACAACCTGAGAAATTTTCCGCCAATTTTCCACAGGCAATTGGCTAATTTCACTTAAATCCCTTATTTTTGCGATAGACCAATCATGCAAAAATATGGGAATAGTGTTCTAATCCAATACTGGCAAAAGGTGCGATCCCAATAAAGGAGAGTGCGCCTGGGATGCGAGGAGTGCATGTCTATTGAATTTCAATGTGAACTTTTATCCACTTCCCGTGTAACGCGACAGAACGAAAAAAAAAGAAGAAATACAGTTGTCAAATCGAAGATATTGTGATCAGCCAACTGCGGTGATGTCCATTGTACTATGAAACTTATTCTCAGATAGAGTTTGCATTCACTGTGGACTTTGTATCGTAGAAATATCCCCTCAGGCATAACTGTCCTCCTGCACTTCACCGACTCTCCACCAATTGTTTTACATGGCGCAATTCGCATTCAATTTCGCCATAAGAATACATCAGAAAAATTTCAATACCCATCCCATTGGATGGCCGGCGAAATTTCCCAACGATTGAAAAAAAAAAAAATCATTTTGTGCTATTAGATCGTGAGAAAACTGAAAAACCAATTATTACATTTGAGAGAGGCGGTAGAGACTCGGTCAAGTAGACAATTTGCCGACATCAAAAAATTGAAATAAAATTGCGGAGATAAAAAATGCCCCTTCTGTGTGTGATAAGGTGCATAACAAATATTTCATTCGAGAGATGCGGTAGAGTCTTGCGCCCAGTAAGTTCTTCGAGGTCATGCGACATTATCTCTACCACACTGCCCAATTGGACGGATCTCGATGTTAGTTCCACATCGCTATCCCCTGGAGACCTATAAATAAACAAAATGCAAACTAAATTGCCGCCCAAAAAAAAAACAAAGCGCTTCACGGTAAACTCGTTTTCGCAAGTGCTTTCGCCTCTCAAGAATCTCCCAACCGAAGAATGTCACATGTACATTGGGTCGATTGCATCCCTGATTCATGTGACTTGTGTACCACGTATTACATTGTTCAGCAAGTATGTACACCGAGGAATGTTACGTGTCTGGGCTCGTTGAAACTATGTTATTATCCAACTATGCAATCACACCAACGAGTACCTCACTCCGCGACTACCGTAAACATATGCATCACGTAACACAGTTGACTAATCGACTCTGCCATCATACTTTGCACCCATGCCAAATTAACGAGACAGAAAAATTCCATTATAACAAGCAATTAAGAAGTTTCAAGCGGCAAATTATATGGAGGTTTACGTTTTTTTTTATTTTCGGAGTTTCTAAATTCCACACATGCACACCCACCCAGCCAACTTCTCTCCCTCCCTTCCACCCACCCACCCTCCCTCCGTCCCTCCCACCCACTGTCCCTCCCTTCTTCCACCCACCCTCCCTCCCACCCACCCTTCCTCCCACCCACCCTCCCACCCACCCTCCCTCGTGCCCACCCACCCACCCACCTACTCTACCTCCCGCCCACCCTCCCTCCCTCCCCTCCGACCCACCCCCCAACCCACCCACCCTCCCTCCCTCCCACCCACCCACCTACCCACCCACCGACCCTCCCTCCCACCCACCGACCCTCCCTCCCACCCACCCTCCCTCCCACCCACCCTCTCACCCACCCATCGTACACACACACAAGCACACATATACAACAGTCGGAGCTTTAATGTCGTGGTAGTTTTTCAGTTTTTTAAATTTTATTTATTTAGAGTGCTGAAATCTACAAATGAGATTTATGTACACTATCAGTTTTTCAGTTGTTTTTGAATTTTTGAATTTTTTTCAAATTTTGAATTTTGTTTCACAAACCTAGAAATTTTCTTTTGGTCAACTGGAAGTAAAAATACAATTTACGGAAGCCCGTTCACCCCTGAAAAGATCGAGCAACATGGTCCAGCCAATTTCACTGTTCCTCAGCCAAAGAAAATTCTCGAAATCCCTCCCCCGTGAAAGGAAAGTGGCGATTCTACCAAACGGAAGATTGAAATTTCCCGTTGCGCGTCTTGTTCGCTCACTTTACACCTCGACGAATCCCTTTGTGATGCATTTCCACGTTGTAACCCCACCCAAAACGAAGAGCGAAGGAGGCGGAAATAAACGCACACTGGATACAAACACGAGTTGCAAGCAACGATTTCAGGGGGTGCTGCAAGGCACAAGTATAAGAGACATTTCCACACTTAATTTACCACCCATGAGCAAATAAACTTTTCCATTTTCTTTCATCTTGGAAAATTTTGGAAAATTTTAGGAAAATTTTAGAAAATCGTGGAAAATTTTGGGAAAATTTTTGGGAATTTTTGGAAAATTTGGAAAATTTCAGGAAAATTTTAGGAAAATTTTGGAAAAATTTTGGGAATTTTTGGAAAATTTTGGGAAAATGCTGGAAAATTTTAGAAAATTGTGGAAAATTTTTGGAAAATTTTCGAAAGATATTTGGGAAATTGTTTGGAAAATTTCGGAAAATGAACTTAGGAATTGTCCACTATATAATAGATGATCTGATATCATATCCATTTTGACTGGGCACGAGAAAGGCTGCAGTACATTGTATTAAACTCTCAGTTTATCTTTCATTTCTGTGGGGCCCATGGGCATGCACTCAGTCACGGGTTCAGTGGCACTACTCGGTATAAAAAAAAGTCGTATAATATTTAACGGTGGTGGGTTAAAACCGAGGTCGTCATACCTGGTAAGGGAAAATCAACTTTCGTTTGAAATGTTCGAAATGGAAGAAATTCACAATTCCTTGGGAATCGTCAAAATTTTTGCAAATTTTAGAAATTTTCGGAAATGTTCCAAATTTTTTTAATTTTCCGAATTTTCCAAATTTTCCCGATTTTCCAAATTCTCCAAATGCTGCAAATGGTCAAAATTTTCCAAAACTTTCCAAAATTTTCCAAAATTTTCCAAAATTTTCCAAAATTTTCCAAAATTTTCCAAAATTTTCAAAATTTTCAATTTTTTCCAAAATTCTCAAAATTTTTGTAATTTTCAAAATTTTCAAAAAGTTTCCAAAATTTTCCAAAGTTTCCAATTTTTTCAAATTTTCTGAATTTTCCAAATTTGTCCCAAAAATTTACAAAAAAAATCTATAAAAATTACAAAATACGTACAAAAAAATGAAAAAAAAACCTACAAAATTTCTCTTTAGATCCTCTGTCTTGAAATTGCGGTCCATATCCCAGTTTGTATTTCAAATTAATCATAAAAATGAGTTGTCCGAATAGCATCGAGTGCATTGTCTTGATTTCCAGAGATTGATAAATCAAATAGAAAAATTTCAGCTTCTCGTTTGGCTTTATTCTTCCCGTAAACAAGTTGCTGGATTCTATGCCACAGTTGATTGGTTGCAAACCAATAACTACATGGGTGAGTTTCATTGATGACTAGTATTGATAAATCAAAACAGAAAACGAAGACAAATCAGTTCCTCACCTGAAAGGCTCACTCTAGAATTTTTTTTATTTCAAAATTCCAGTTTTCAAAAAAATTTTGAAAAATTTGAAATTTTTAGAAATTTCGAGAAATGGAATTTGAAATTTTGGAAATTTTGCACATTTTTGGAATTTTTTTGAAATTTTGAAAATTTTGAAAAATTTACAAATTTTGAAAATTTGTTGAAATTTTGGAAATTTTAAAAAATTTACAAATTTTGAAAATTTTGAACATTTTCCAAATTTTGGAAATTTTTCAAATTTTTGGAACTTTTGAAAATTTTCCAAATTTTTGGATATTTTGAAAATTTTCCAGATTTTTGGAAATTTCCCAAATTTTGGAAATTTCAAAAATTTTCAATTTTCCAAATTTTCAAATTGACACACATACTTGCGCCACACCCTTAAAAAAACATGAGGGCAAGCATTGTAAAAAAATTTCTAAATAAACCCTCAAAGTTTGTCCTCGATAAATGAGAAATAGTTCCCCATCAAACGCGATTGGTTTTCACCCCGAGTATTTTCTCGTCCCGCGGAATTACGCAATATCCATCCACCGCTAATTCGCTTTTTTCCCCTCTCTCTCTCTATCAAATCGCAGAACTAACGTAACAGCAATAGTCTGGTTAAAATTTCCAAACTTGGAGTTTCGGGTTTTACCCGTTCATTTTACACTTTCGACAATTTCCCCATTTTTTTCCACCCCTTTATGTTTCCATCGAATGGAAATCGTAACGTGAAAAATCCTGTAAAATCGCAACACTTTGGTTTCACGACCAACCAACATGTTCATGACGTCATAAAAAAAAATTTTTCTTGTCAATTGGGATTTGTTTGGTTTTTTTGTTGAGTTTTTAGTCTGATTAAAGAGTGGCGGACCTTAATCGCTCAAGTCATGGGCCCAACGAAAAAGCAAGCAATATATAGACGATTTTTTCCGACGGGTCTATGTCCCAATTTTCTAATGGGACAACAGTGTATCTCTGGCTGAAGGTACATTTGTCAACCCAAAGATTGGCCCAATTTTCCACCTGAAAAAATAGTGTCAACTGAAACGATGTACTTCCAAGTGGAGAACTGTCCCAATATTAAATTGGGACAGTTGCTCAATGTTCAAGAAGGACCAGGCGTCAATTTTGAATTGGGACCATGCGAGAAACTTGTATTGGGGTGCTGTCCCAATCTTGAATTAGGATGATGTCCCAATCTTCAATTGGGATGATGCCCCAATCTTGAATTAGGATGATGTCCCAATCTTAAATTGGGATGGTGTCCCAATCTTCGATTGGGACGATGTCCCAATTTTCAATTGGGATGATGTGCCAATCTTCAATTGGGACGCTGTCCCAATCTCATCTTGGGGAACGGTCCGAATCTCATATTGGGACACTGCCCCAATCTCATATTGGGACACTGTCCCAATCTCGTATTGGGACATTGTCCCAATCTCATATTGGGACAGTGTCCCAATCCCATCTTGGGGCAGCGTCCCAATCCCATCTTGTTACAGTGACCCAATATCACATTGGGACACTGTTCCAATCTCGCATCGGGACACTGTCCCAACTCTCGATTGGGACACCTCCCATTTTTCAAATTTTCAAAATATGAAAAAACTTTTAAATACGTCCAAATTGCGCAAATTTAACGTCTTCACAATTTTGAGAGCGCATCAATCTCTCTCCAATTGAATATGTTAAATATTAATTTAGTTTAAAAATTAGTACATTACAAACCAAAAAAAAAGTGCAAAAGCTACTCTCATTTATCACCATTTCCTTTTTTGCTCATATTAATTTTTTTTTCCATTCAATTTCCCCTCGCGCGCAACAATGGCCATTTACCCCCCCCCCCCCTCCCCTCCCCCCCCCCCCCTGCACTTCACGCCGAAACGTATTGCACAATAGTAGTGATTTTAACTGTGCAAGAGCTTTTGGCGTTCTATACTCCAAGAATAAAAAAAAAAAAAAAATGGAATTGACGTATCTTTTCGACTTTCTTCAACACCGGAAATCGAACTCGTTCAACCAAGCATTTCATCGTAAAATAGATGGGATAAAATTGGAAAATCGCGTGTGAAAAAAAGAGAGCATTAGGGAATTGTTGTCAATTGGAAAAAAAAAATTGCAAAATAAAAAAAAAGAAATAATAATAATTCGCGATTTTTTTTCCTCAAAATTTCTGATAAGAATAATGGAAACATGATTTCTCCTATTTGCTGAAGGGGGGGGGGGGGGAGGGGGTAGTTCCATTTACCGGCTTGAGTAAACGACATGATATTTCTGAGTGCAATTCAGAAATTTTCCTGACCCCCAAGTGGTCCAGAGGCACTCGTGATTGGATTATTGGGCATGGTTAGTAGTTGTACGTGACCCAGCGTAAGCGTTCGCGATACGTCGCCATCGAACGTGAGTCCACTCATACGCCCCCCCCCCCTCCCCCACCCACCCCCCGCCCACCCTTCTGGCCTTAAAAAAATTGCAAAGCCCTATCGCGAGTTGTACAATTTTCTGATTAAATTAGAGAAGAATAAACCAGAAATTGAAGGGTAAATAAAATTTTTCAACGGAAGAGAAGTTCTACCTAAGCTCGTTTGAACCTTGCCGCCCGGTCCGTTTCTAGCGCATATCTCGAAACTGAGGGGAGATGGGGAAAAAAGTATATAAAACTTTTTTTAGGTACGAGTGAGTTCTACAAAAAAAGTTCCTACGAAGACTGCCTGAAACTTCCTAGATTCGTAGATATTTAATGATATATAACGATGTATTACATAATACATTTCTCGTCACCTGGAAATATTTGAAGTCGGTTACTCCCCCTTTCAACCCCTTCATAGTGCTCCCCCATCAGCCATCTTGTCTTTTCCCCACGCAGCTTGGCACTCAGCATCAAGGAGAGCCCCAGAGAGACATCGTTAACCACCTCTTCACCGTCACCCCCCCCCCCCCTATATTCACGTTTCCGTACACACTGTCCCCCCTTACCAGCTCCACTCTAATTTCGCACTGTAAAAAATTGTTATTCCAGCTATGTATATATACTCCAGCTCCAGCTACAATAGTTGGTATGTGGCTTGTACATATATACTCATCCCTATACTCACTCATACCCCTATATACCCACCCACTTTCATCCCCACCCACCCACACCTATTCACACTCACTTAGACCTACCCATACCCACCCACACCCACGCACACCTATCCATACCCACGCAAACTCACCCACACCCACCCACATCCACCCACACTCACCCACATCCACCCACACTCACCCACACTCATCCACACCCATCCACGCTCACCTACACTCACCCACACCCACCCACACTCACCCACACTTACCCACATCCACCCACAATCAGCCACACCCATCCACGACCACCTACACTCACCCACACCCACCTACACTCACCCACACCCACCCACACTCACCCACACCCACCTACACTCATCCACACTTACCCACATCCACCCACACTCAGCCACATCCATCCACGCCCACCTACACTCACTGACACTCACCCACACTTACCCACACCCACCCACACCCCCACACCCACCCACACCCCCACACCCACCCACACCCCCACACCCACCCACACTTACCCACATCCACCCACAATCAGCCACACCCACCCACACCCCCACACCCACCCACACCCCCACACCCACCCACACTTACCCACATCCACCCACAATCAGCCACACCCACCCACACCCCCACACCCACCCACACCCCCACACCCACCCACACCCCCACACCCACCCACACCCCCACACCCACCGACACCCCCACACCCACCCACACCCCCACACCCACCCACACCCCCACACCCACCCACACCCACCCACACTTACCTACACTCACCCATACGAAGACAGACACACACCTACATACACACTTACATATTCGAACATTCGCTCTTTTTTTCTCTGTTTGCGTTTGTCCCCATTTTTGGTCGAAAGGCCATTCCTGGATCTCAACCGAAAAACCCACCAAAGAGGCGTTTCCCACTCAAATTAGAGCCTCAAGGGGCTCTTTGTCCCCGGTGCATTGTAATGCTGTATGTTGGATAAACAAAAGCTGACAGAATTTTCCCCACGGATTTTCGTGTTCCCGGGCACTCGCATCTTGCTTTTTTCATTCTTATTCTGGTCTATAGTCCTCGAAAACGGAATAAAAATTCCATGGTTAAGAAGCAGGAACGATGAAAATTGCATAAAAGAAATTGCAACCTGATGAATCACAATCGTAGGAAATGGGGAGATTACTTTCTGAAAAAATTCTTCACGGATCTTCAGAATTCTCCATATGGGAAATGTAATCTACTCTTATTTCTAAAATATCGTTTGGTATTGCGATCACTTAAGTTTCCGAGGAATTTCCAAAATTTCCAAAATTTCCAAAATTTCCAAAATTTCCAAAATTTCCAAAATTTCCAAAATGTTCAAAATTTCCAAAATTCCCGATTTTTTCAAAATTTTCCAATTTGTCCAAAATTTCCAAAATTTTCAAAACATCTGAAATTTCCAAAATTTTCAAAGTTTCCAAAGCTTCCAAAATTTCCAAAATTTCTAAAATTCCTAAAATTTTAAAAAATTTCAAAATTTCCAAAATTCCCAAAATTTCCAAAATTTCCAAAATTTCCAAATTTCCAAAATTTCTAAAATTTCCAAAATTTCCAAAATTTCCAAAATTTCCAAAATTTCCAAAATTTCCAAAATTTCCAAAATTTCCAAAATTTCTAAAATTCCCAAAATTTTAAAAATATTCAAAATTTCCAAAATTCCCAAAATTTCCAAAATTTCCAGAATTTCCAACTTTTCCAAATTTTTCTCTCCCCATAAATCATCATGTGTAAGCACGTGTTATTAATTCTCGCCTGGGTGACTCCAGTCCCCCCGTCTACAGTTCCATACACCCATACACACAATATATAACACACGTGAAGAATTAAACTGAGGGAAAGGAGGAACGGCAAGTCGTAGTGCTACATCATTTCCGGGTCAGTGCTCCCTTGGATCTCGATAAATAAAACCGATACGTAATGTATAAATGGGAAGTACATTTGGGTGAAATAACGCTACTCATTAATCCGTAAAGACTGGAGAATCCTGATATGAAGCCCCCAGGAAGCCGAAAAAAAAGTGGAAAACATTTCAAGTGGAAAAGTTGCTCATCCACTTTTGCGTAAATATCTCGCATGGGTGGAAAGGTAATTCCGGATTTTTTCCTGGCAAACGAAAAATATGAAACCTCCCAAACCATAAAAAAAAAATATTTTTTTTTTATATTTTTCCAATTTTGTTAAAACTTCAAACAAAAAAATTGAAATTTTGAAGAAAAAAAAAATTGAAATTTTGAAAAAAAAAAATTGAAATTTTGAAAAAAAATTAAAATTTTGAAAAAAAAATTTGAAATTTTGAAAAAAAAAATGGAAATTTTGACAAAAATTTTTTGACCCAAAAAATTCCCAAATTTCGAAAAATGTTGAAATCGATTTTTCAAATTAAATTTTTTGCCTCCATCAAAGTAGTAGAGCTCAATGAAAGATTTAATTGCACTCGGTGAATGAGTTCATTCCAACTTTGAGCAGAATATATCCTGCGACATTGAACGAGGGGTAATTGAATCCAGGGTGCTCCATCAATCGACTCCAATCCCCATATCAGGTCGAATCACAGGAGCGATTAAGGGATAAAGCTCTAAGGTTCGTCCTTAAATTTTCCGTAAAGTCCAACGCTATTTCCCCCCCATTCATTTTCCTCCGACAATTATTCCTTTTTGTCACTAGTTTCGCGAATTTTATCTCCATAAATTAAAAATTAACCGGAGACCCGATGGTATATCCCGAAGGGTGGGTGGGTGGGGGGGGGGGGGTGAAAATTGAGTGAGCAGAATATCCAACGCTGATTGCAAGAGCAGTTTAATTCCACGAGCGACTTTTCTCGTTCGTTCTAACAGCAAAATTCCCCGTAATTGGGAGAAATTTTAATGAGGGTTGTCCATTTATACAAAAGTAACAAATTGGATAACAAAATGGCCGGACTTATTCCCAAAATTGCGGAATTACATCACTCGACAGAAGTAGATCAACATTTTTTTTGGAAATTTAATGAGCCAAAAAAAAGTCCGAAGTCATAAAAAATTTTAGTTGATTCCCTCGTTGTGGAAAATGTCGTCAGGATCACCTTCAATGCCGCAAACTCTCATCGCATCTTGTAGCCAGGGAAATTTCAACCTGATTTAAAAAAAAAATCACCAATTTTGGTGACTTTTTGAGGAAGTTACGGCCAAAATTGTTTTCAAGGCCGAATTTCGCATTTCAAGGTCATCCGAAAAAATTCACAGAATGAGGTCACCAAATAGTGTTTTCTGCCTAAAATTTCCCTGGCTATCCAATGAGATGGGTCTCAGGTACCTCCGGCTGAAGGTTTCTTCACCATCCACCCAAATCTGACTTGTTTTAGGTCAAGTGTTGCTAAATATTCCAAGATGGCGATCCCGGGAACTTGGAAAATTCGTGTGTACTTCCCCATTGAAATCAACTCAAGTAGCTTGCTTTCTCTATTATTAGTGCAAACGACAGGTGTGCCACCATGAAACATCAACACTTGTCGACGTGAACCCGGCCATTGTTACCCCCGTGTTAAATCCCCGAGTCTTTTAAAAGGGTCGTCTACCGTTTTACGATTTAATCGGCTACACGCCGAGCAACAAAAAAGCCCTCGAGTCCGCTGGAGCGAATACGCTACAGTAAACAAAAACAATGTCTCCCTGGGCTCTACAAGCATCAAACGCACGACTTCCCCAAAGAGCCGGAAAAAACCCCTATTTTCGCGAATCGGTTCACCAGTGACGTATTAAAGAGACTCCAAAATATAATTCCGTTAACGGGACATGCATGAGACCCATTCCATTGAATAGCCAGGGAAATTTCAGTCCGAAAACACCCTATGATAACCTTTTTTTGCTGCAATACAGTGGAATGGCCTTGAAACGCGAAATGTGACCTTGAAAACAATTTCCGTTGTTTCTCCGTCATTAATTGGTCGAGGAGAGTAATTTTTTTTTTCATTTCACCTGAAATCTCCCTGGCTCTCCGAATCCACCAATTGCATCAACCCATTTTGCCCCATTTTTTTTTTATAATCGTCCAAATTCTGGGATATCGCTGTGATTTCAATCATTGATACAGTTATTGGTTTGCTAAACGTCAGATGTAACGTCGTAACCTTTGATGTGTGATAAAACCGACTGATTAATCCCAAACTGCAAACTCGCTAATAGCAGTGGCGGGGGTGTGAGGGGGCGGAGGGGAGGGGGAACTAGTATGGTTTTAATGGCCTGTGACACCAATGGAGAGTTATTCAGCGGCGGAATCGAGACAAATTGCCTGTTGAGTCGTTGGTACCCATGTTGCGTTGAAATCAAGGTATATGGGCATGATAAACTTTTCCACGTGATATAATAGTTTACCATTAACGAAGGACATTCCATTGTCGGGAATCATTTTCCGAGGGACGTTTAACAGATCGAAAATCGATGCTGAAAGATAGAAGCTTGGACCCCTGATTGTTGGCCCTTGGGCTCTTGTTCGCGGGTTGCATTCGCGAAAGGCGAAAAATTATTGGAAATAATTAAAATTATTGGAAGCAATTAAAATACTTAATAACCATCTAATGAGATGAAATCGATACCAGCGGTTGTCTCGATTATCCGCGCGGGGCGTTACTACGGCAAAGGTACGGAAGAAGCCAAGAAAATTAGTAATTGCTAAATTGGTTTATCGACTTTACTAACCATAACGAGTTACCGACTCCCTTGTTATCGAGTTTGTTGCTATAACGAGTTGCGGAACTCTGCCCGGGGGTCATTTTTCATCCAAGCCATCGTATAATTCACTTACACATGACTCCACCCGTTCTGCCCCCTCCCCCCGTGCGCTGTCTAGTTATGCAAACAATCTGGGAGAATATTTTTCCGAGATTCCCGTGTGGCTATTCTGATAGCCAGCAATGTTTTCCTTCAAAAGCCGAAGCTCTGAGAATTGGAAAATCAAGTTTAATCTGGGAAAAACAGATTTGACCTTGAAAACTCTTTTGACGATATAGTGAGATCTACTGGAGTGAAATGGACGTTTTTTTTTTTAAATCGACGGAAATTTTCCGAACCATTGAATGACCTTATCGGTACCACCACCCCCCCCCCCACCCCCCACCCCCCCCCCCAAAATCGCCGATATTTCACTCCGAAAATTCCGTTTTTCGTATTTCATAACGTGAAGTCGCAAGGTTCTGAGGTCTCATACACTCGATGTAACGACTTTGCAAAAGACACACACACACACACACATTTATACACATAGACTGTTGGTACTCAGCGTGGAATTGATGACCGACGTAAATCCCTGAACACCCACTGGGGCCCACGCGGGGGGGTATGGGGGGGAGGGTGGGGGGAGGGGGTAAGAAATGTATCTTCCCAAGTTGTAAAGTAGATATCTCAAGATCTGGAACTGCAGGCAAGAGAGAGAGAGAAATGAATGAGCAATCTCGGCGAACACAAATGTCCCATAACTCCGGCTAATTTAACACGAAGTACCGGAAAACATTGTCGGCAATCATTCGCGTGTGAAATGGGGAGTAAATGGGCGGATGAAATTGATGGGGGCAGATAGCCAAGGAAATTTGAAGTGAATTGAAAAAAAAAATCAGCTAGTTAGGTTGATTAATTAGTAAGTTAGAGGGAAAAATGTTTTCAAGGTCAAATTTTTCGGGTTATCCAATGGGATGGGTGTCACCCGGTTCCCCCCCCAGAATTCAAATTTCGGACTTCAAGAAATTGCGTTTAGATCAAACGAGATTGAGCACCGAGGTGAGTTTCTATCAGGAGGATGGACCTGTCGACAGGAGATACACGCAGAGCGCTTTTACGACTTTTCCACCGAGGCATCACCTATAAAAGCATCTTTTTCCCCGAGATTCATATTTACGGCCCAACGTCAGCGAGTAGGCGAGAATTCAAAGCGAATCCAGCCAAAAAAATACGTAGTTAGGTCAATTAACTAGGTAGTTATAGCGAAAAACGTTTTCAAGGTCAAATTTTTGCTGTTCAAGGTCATGAACGGAATACGCCTGTCGTATAGTGTTTTCAGGCTGAAATTTCCCCAGCTATCCAATGGTACTGGTCTCACCCGCTTCCCGCCAAAATTCAAATTTCCAAACTCACCAAATTGAGTCTAAATCAATAAAAATTGAGTACCGAGGTTAGTTTCTACCAGGAGAATGAACCTGACGACAGGAAATACACGCCAAGCATTTTTACGACTACTCCACCCACCCATCAACTATGAAAAAAGCTTTTTCTCGAGATTTATGTCTACGGCATCAGCGGAGAGATCGTAAACAACTCGTGAGCCAATGCTGTATCACTCCGATACTCCAAAGGGTTCATGATTGTAAAAACCAACATTGCTGGTACACTGGCGGATTCATATTGAAACAAAAATCCCATAAAACAACATCATTACATAGGGATGGAAATGACGAAAGTTGGGGGAGGGGGATGGGTGATTTGGCGAGGGTGTGTGGGTCGGTGGGTGGTTGGGGAAGGTGAATGAGTGGGTGGGTGATTTGGGGAGGGTGTATGGGTCGGTGGGTGGTTGGGGAGGGTGAATGGGTGGGTGGGTGGTTTGGGGTGGGTGGGTGGGTTGGGGTGGGTAGGTGGGTTGGGGTGGGTGGGTGGGTTGGGGTGGGTGGGTGGCTGGGTTGGGGAGGGTGGGTGGGGGGCGAGTGGGTGGGGGGGGGGAAGAGGAGTTTGCAAAAAATTTGCAGATCTCTGCTCTTTGAAGTGGACGGTTAGAAAAAACATTGGGGTGGGAGGGGGACATTTGTTTTTGTAAAGTTTTTTTCTGCCAGAACACCCATTCGCTCCGGGGCAGACATCAAGGCAGGAGAAAAACCCTCTTAAACGTTTATTCCACGTTTTCTTTTTCTCGTCAACTACCACCCACCTCCCACCCACCCAACCCCCCAGCGCTTTTCCAGCACTGATGTGTCTCTTAGTATTACTCATGTCCACCACTTTGCTAAATGGAACTTCAGATCTTTCGCGCCCTCTTTTTTTTCCTGGCAAATGCAATTTAGGAAGTGAAAATGGGGCACAATGGGTTGAGTGGGGCTGCGAGTTCTTGGGTTTCAAGATACATTCCGCTGGCGCTGAAGTAACTCAGGAGGAATTAGGAAATGTGAGCTTCTGGACTTTTAGAGATTTTTGTAGAAGTTGGAATTATTCGGATCTTTCAGATTCTGAAAATGCAAATTTTGAAAATTTTAATTTGCAATAATTTTTTTTTTAACTTTTCTTTCTTTTTTTTGAAATTTAAAAAAAAATTGAATTCTGAAAATTTGTAAATTTCAATTTTGTTTGGAATTTCAAAAATTGGTAAATTTTCCAATTTTTTTTAATTTTGAAAATTTAAATTTGCATTAAAAATTTTTTGAAATTTTTTTCTTTATTTTTCAAATTTGAAAAAAAAATTGAATTTTGAAAATTTGGAAATGTCATTTTTTTTTATTTCAAAAATTGGTAAATCTTCCAAATTTTTTCAGTTTTAAAAATTGGTAAATGTTGAAATTTTTTGATTTTGAAAATCTGCAAAATCAAAATAGTCTATGTCAAAAATTTGTTAATTAAAAATTAAAAAAAAAAAAAAACAATTATAAAGATAGTGGTATCGACAAATTTCTGCCATTTCCCAATATTGAAGATAGCCAAGTTTCGTCAGACGGAATATCCCAAGATATCCCAGGGCGCCCATTTCGTGAATTACGAGTAAACTTTCTCTCGGGAGACAATCACAACCGGAAATTATTCAAAGTTTCATCCATCCGACTCGCCCCACTTTTCCCCAAATTCGCGATTGCCCACTCTACAATGTAACATCGACTGGTGCAATCCAAGTGAAATGCCCCGCCCCCTCCCACCCGCCCACCCACCCAAAAAACAATTTATGAAACGATAATAAAAATAAGATATTAATCCACATTTGCCAGAAACACAGAGTTTCGGGATTTACGGGGTGAAAAGTTTTTCGTCTTCAACTCTGAAAGTCCGGGGGGGGGGGAGGTGTGATGTACGTTCTACTTGAACTATCGTGGATCAAGTCCAAAGTACCGGAATAAAATGCATCACTCGCTTGAGTTCTAGTCCATAAAATTCTGGCCAAAAAACATACTGAACGAAAATAAAATTGTTTTGGTCGACTTTTTGGGGGGGGGGGGGGGGGGGGGGGATTTTTGGGCTCGTGAAAAATTTGGGGGATTTTGGGAGATTTTGGAAAATTGGCAGTTTGGAATTTATTGCGTTTTTTTTTTTAATTTTGTGTTTTTTTGAGGTTTTTGAAAACTTTTGAAATTTTGGGATTTTTTTTTTTTTTTTTTTTTTTATGCTGGAGGTTTTTGCATCCTACGCTAAAAGTCCAGGGAGGTGTGATTCACGTTCTACTTTATAAAGTCCAAAGTACCGGAATAAAGTGCATTACTCGCTTGAATTGTAGTCCATAAAATTGGAGGGAAAAAACATAAACAATTCCCTGGATCAAGAAGTTGGAAATACAATTGTTTTGCTCTATAATTTTTTAAGTTCTCGGAGTTCATTGATTTTTGAGCAGTTTTGTGGAATTTTTAAAATGGTGAAATTTTGGAATATTTGGGAAATTTGGGAAATTTGGGAAATTTTGAAAATTTGGAAAGTTTGGAAAATTTGGAAAATTTTAAAAATTTTGAAAATTTCGAAAATTTTGAAAATTTTGAAAATTTTGAAAATTTTGAAAATTTTGAAAATTTTGAAAATTTTGAAAATTTTGAAAATTTTGAAAATTTGGAAAATTTGGAAAATTTGGAAAATTTGGAAAATTTGGAAAATTTGGAAAATTTGGAAAATTTGGAAAATCTGGAAAATTTGGAAAATTTTGAAGATTTTGAAAATTCTGAAAATTTGGAAAATTTGGAAACCTGGAAAATTTGGAAAATTTGGAAAATCTGGAAAATTTGGAAAATTTTGAAGATTTTGAAAATTCTGAAAATTTGGAAAATTTGGAAACCTGGAAAATTTGGAAAATTTGGGAAATCTGGAAAATTTGGAAAACCTGAAAAATTGAGAAAAATTGAGAAAATTTGAAAAATTGGAAAAATTTCGGAAAATTTTGGAAAATTTGGAAAATTCCTAATTCCTCCACTTTTTGATAAAATTGATATAAAGTTGCATGTGTCTCCGAAATTGACGTACCAAGTTGGTTTGAAAATCGAGTCACTTACTGCACCCGAAGCGCAGGTGAACGTCTTCCCGGCTCGTGGAGCGCTCTAGGGAGTTTAAATTAAGTTCCCCAACGAAAATGCCCGGCCCCACCCCCATCCGCCCTTCCCCCCTCCCACACGTCCCAAGTGTCTTCACCCTAGGCTCCGGCCGCAAACTCTCAAGGATCCAAGTTGGCTCAGAAAGTACGTGGAATCGCCGGCTTCCCAGTAAAACGCATTTTAAAAATAATGAGTTTTGAAAAGTTTTCCACAAACATATACGGACAAAACTCGTTTTATCAATTTAGTAGGGCTTTCATTAAATCCAGAAAGTACCTCTTGACATCGGATCAACTATTCCTCGAAAGAAAAAAAATTCCGAAATACTCTTCGGAATTAAAGTCTTTCAACTTTTCAATTTCACTGAAATTTTTGGCCTTTTCTCATGCGCGCAAGTCGGAAAATTGTTGACAGTATTAACATTTTTCGGAAGTGGGACCTGGATCCCAATTGGGACGGTGTCCCGATTTCCAATTGGAAATTGGGACATGGTCTAATCTACAAAATGTCATATGATCCCAATTGGAGATTGGGGCATGGTTCTCACTTCGAATTGGGACAATGTCCCAATTTGAAGTTGGGACATGGGTCCAAGGTGAAGTTGGGACATTGTCCCAATTTCTAATTGGGCATGAACCAAATTTGGACTTGGAACATGTTCCCCATTTGCACTTGGGACTTCAGTCCGAGTTAACGTTGGAATACTGTCCCAATTTAGAATTGGGACACCGTCCCCAATTTATAACTGATGCGCTGGTTCAACTTGAGATTGAAATGCTGTCCCAATTTGGTGTTGGGCGGTGTCCCAAATTGGAATTGTGACGATGTCCCAATTTGGAATTGTGACCTTGTCCCAATTCGGGGATGCGGCATTATCCCCATTTGGGTACTGTCCCAATCCGGAATTCAGGGGCTGTGCCAATTTGATATTGAGATGCTGTCCCAATCTGGTGTTGGGCGCTGTCCCAATTTGGGGTCAGAGCATTACCATAATCCGGGATTGGAACGCAGTCCCAATTTGAGATTGGGACGCAGTCCCAATTTGAGATTGGGACGCAGTCCCAATTTGAGATTGAGACGCAGTCCCAATTTGGGATTGGGACACTGTCCCAATTTGGGATTGGGACACTGTCCCAATTTGGGATTGGGACACTGTCCCAATTTGGAATTGGGGCACTGTCCCAATTTGGAATTGGGACGCTGTCCCAATTTGGAATTGGGACGCTGTCCCAATTTGGAATTGGGGCACTGTCCCAATTTGGTATTGGGACACGGTCCCAATTTGGTATTGGGACACGGTCCCAATTTGAAATTGGGAGATGGTGCCAATTAAAAATTGACACATAGTCCCAATTGAAGCTTCTGATTGAAATGCCTGAAATCTCCAGTGCAAGCATTACTCCAAGTCCCAGTTTCCAATATCATCACTGCTGAAAAAGTCCTTTGGCACTAACTAAAAATTCCTGAAAAAATTCTAAGCAAATAACACAACATCCTGGAATTGGCTCCAGCTTCTGAAACACATAAAGAGCATAGTAAGCATAGATGAAGTCAAAAGAAGTTGTTTGGAACTGTCCCCGAGGTATGTCCGGGAGCTCAGAAATATTTCTCCGAAGCATAAAGTAAAGAGAGCTTAAAAAGTCAAATAAGAAGTAACGAAATAAGTAAAAAAAAATGCTAGAAAACTAGAAGTGCAATGGCGACATGACTGAGGCAGACGTATGCATTACATCTAGCGATGAACAGCCCCAGGCCGCTCGTTTGTGTCTGGTCAGAGGGCTCTCTGTGCTTTTGATAACACCCCCGTCCCCACCCCCCCCCCCACCCACTGCCACTTCCCCTCCTCTAATCGCGCCACAATTTCACTCTCATAATGCACTCTCGTATTTAAAATATTTGATTTTTCAACATTTTCAATTTTTCAAAATTTAAAATTTTTCAATTTTTAAAAAATTTTGGATTTTCCAAAATTTTGGATTTTCCAAAATTTTGGATTTTCCAAAATTTTGGATTTTCCAAAATTTTCAATTTTCCTAAATTTTCAATTTTCCAACTTTTTCAATTTTCCAAAATTTCCAATTTTTCAAAATTTTCAATTTTTCAAAATTTACAATTTTTCAAAATTTACAATTTTTCAAAATTTCCAATTTTCCAACATTTTTAATTTTCCAAATTTTTCAATTTTTCAAAGTTTTCAGATTTTCCAAATTTTCAATTTTCCAAAATTTTCAATTTTCCTAAATTTTCAATTTCTCCAAATTTTCAATTTTTTAAAATTTTCAATTTTTCAAAACTTTCAAATTTTCGAAATTTTTAAAATTTTTTATGTTTTCCAAATTTTCGTAATTTTGAAAATTTCTAAAATTTATCAAATCCGTCGACGGTTTGGGAAAGCGGACAAAGATTTGAGAATGGGTAAATTCGCCAGAGCAGCACGGTATGAAGATTATATACATATAGAGCGCTGTTGAAAGGAGGGACGGTGAAGAGATCATTCAGGTCCATGATCACAGATATTCGAAGCTATTCCACACCCGGCAGATGCCAATCTACCCGTATGGCTCCTTTTGCCCACTTTCACAGTGTGTATTTCCCCTGGCACATGCAAACTGCAGAAGGCAAATGTATGAAAATTTATTCGTGTATACATAAATGTTTATGAAGAGCATAAACATGAGAATGGGTTATAAGTATTTGAGAAAACAAATTACAGGAACTAGGAGCAGAAACAAATGTATGGAGATAGAATCATAATTATGGAAAATTTCAGGAACTCAATAAAATTTTCAAAAATTCAAAAATGTTTGAGAAAAAAAATTCAGAAGCTTTTATAACTTCAAAAAAATTCAAAATTTCAAAATCAAAAACTTTCCAATCCCTTCCAAAAAATTTTCAAAAATTTTCAAACAATTTTCCAACAATTTTCCAAAAATTTTCCAAAAATTTTCCAAAAATTTTCCAAAAATTTTCCAAAAATTTTCCAAAAATTTTCCAAAAATTTTCCAAAAATTTTCCAAAAATTTTCCAAAAATTTTCCAAAAATTTTCCAAAAATTTTCCAAAAATTTTCCAAAAATTTTCCAAAAATTTTCCAAAAATTTTCCAAAAATTTTCCAAAAATTTTCCAAAAATTTTCCAAAAATTTTCCAAAAATTTTCCAAAAATTTTCCAAAAATTTTCCAAAAATTTTCCGAAAACTTTCCACAATTTCCCAAACTTTTCCCAAAATTTCCAAAAGCTTAAATATTTCAATTTTTTTATAAACCTTAAATGCATAAGCTAAAGACTCCGGAGAGTAATCTTTTTTTCCATTACACGGTAATATCATGCTAGTATTCCCTAGAAAAATCTTCAGGATTAAAAAAATACCCCTTTACGACACTTTCTTATAAAAAGAAAAGTTTCTTCCATAAAAATTACATTTTTTCATTTATTCCAAAACTTCAAGCGTTAAACCACGATCATTCCTAATTCTCCACTAGAGCCATCAATTCGCCCTTTCCAACCTCACAAAAAATTAATTGACAAAGCTAAAAACTTTGGTACCAAAAAATTAAATAATATCCTGGAGAAATTAATTTTATGGTGTCTAAGGGACTTCGAAGTCGTTTCGCAAAAATTAGCAAGAGCGAGTTTAAAAAAGGGGTGGAGGGTGAGGAGGGGGGGGGGGGAGGGGAGATCTGAAATTTTGAAAATTTCGAAAATTCCATTTTAAAAATTTTCTTTCCAAATTGGCAAATTTGCACATTTAATTTTTTCAATTTTCAAAATTGAAATGGCGGAGAGGTCATTCACCCCATCATCGTGTATCACCTATATCTACTGTTCTACTTAGGCGGTCCTCTAAAGGCGTGACCAAGTGGCCCAAGTACTCCCAGAACGAGTAGTCATGGCTCGTCTGACCAAACTAAGGGAAATGACATTGTGCGGTCGACCCGCAACCGCCACCCCCCACCCACCCACCCTATTTCAGCCCATACGGGCAAACTCACTCGTGAAATTCCCCACACGTAAATTTAGGTCTCATTGAGAAACCCAGCACGAAGACGCCAAATAGTAAATACAAGAAACTACTGTCATACCCAGTTTTACAACATTTTTTTTACGAACTGAGAGATCCCAAAGATATTTTCAGCAAAATGCGGAAATGCCGAGGTGATAAAATAAATCTCATCTGAGTTCAACCGGAGTTACATTTTGAAGAGGAACAAAATTTACATAAATTTTGTAAAAGTTTTATAATGGGTAGAATTCTGCCAGTCACACCCACCCGCCCACCTACTCATCCACCCACCCATTCTCTTCCCCATTTACCCCCTCCCCCACCCACCTCCTCCTACCCGTCCACTCCCTCCTCCACCCATTCACCCCCTGACTCGCGCACCCACCTCTTCCCCCACCCATTCCCCCCCTCCTCCACCCATCCACCCCCTCCTCCACCCATCCACCCACCCACTCACTCTCCCTCCCACCCACCAACTCACTCTCCCTCTCACCCACCCACTCACTCTCCCACCCACCTACCTACCCACCCACCCACGTACTCACCTACTCACCCACTCATCCACCCACTCACTCTGGCTCTCACCCAGCCACTCACTCTCTCACCTACCCACTCACCCACCCACTCACCCACCTACTCACTCTCGCTCTCACCCACCTACTCACCCACCCACTCACCCACCTACACACCCACCCACTCACCCACCCACTCACTCTCGCTCTTACCCACCCACCCACCCACTCACCCACCCACTCACTCTCGCTCTCACCCAGCCACTCACTCTCTCACCCACCCACTCACCCACCCACTCATGCACCCACTCATGCACCCACTCATGCACCCACTCACCCACTCGCACACACACACACACACACATACAGAGACATACACACACAATCCCGTACGCATCCATAGACACACAACCATGTGCAAAAATCATGAAAATTTCACTTTAGATTTTTCGAACTATTACAATAAATCTCTGAGGTTGTGAAGGGGAAATAGTTTACAACCCCTAGCAATGTTACCCCACCTCCCTAGAATTGGTCGAACGACGATAGCGTTAGTCAGTAATTTTCGTCGTCTACCGGAATGAAACTGCGACCGTTTGCGGCAGTTCGAGCCGTCAAGAGAGCCCATCAGATGCCCCTGGTTTATGATCTCACTTCTGGCCAATGACGTGACCATCTGCTCCCACAAAAAAAATAAAATAAAATGATAGCAACCCGAGAAAATGGGAAATGGTGGAAAAAGTTGCGAGAGAAATTGGAGGGGAAATAGAGGGGCGAGAACAAAAATGGGAAAATGTGCCAGTATATAAGTGTAACTGGAAAATTGTTAGGATAGGAAATGTGAAATTTGAATTTTTTTCATTTTTAAAAATTTTTGAACTGTTGGATTTTTGCGATTTTTAAAAATTTTCCAAGTTTTCCAAATTTTGGAAAAGTTTTCAAATTTTGGAAAATTTTCCAAATTTTGGAAAATTTTCCAAATTTTGGAAAATTTTTCAACTTTTGAAAATTTTTGAAAATGCCGCAAATTTTGGAAAAATTTTAAATTTTGAGAAATTTTGGAAATTTTTTCAAATTTTGAAAATTTTTTGAAATTTTTGGAATTTTCTAAAATCTCCAAAAACTTCTGAATTCCGAAGTGCGGTTTTTTTCCTAACTCACAAATGATGAAAAAAGACATTGGCGTCACGGGGAGAAATGTTTGGTTTGGTGAAAAAGTTAGAAGAGAAATGGTAAGAAAAAGGGGCACAGTAGAAAAAGGCGTTGGAGACGTGAAAACGCGAGATCCGAGGTTTACGAATGACGAGAAAACCACATCATCACGACTTTGCCATCGACATAAAACCGGAGAGATTTATGTATTCCGTTCTGGCGGTGGCCCCCAGCATGACGCCGTTAATAAAAAAGAACAGGAAAGCCCGTTCCATGCCCCTGCCTATCTGGATTATCATAATATGGGAGTTCGTAGAAGACTATTTTCCCTAGCTCAAGAACGTCAACGGGAAGACGCATAACGGGATCACCGGCTTTTTTTTGCTTCGAGATTCTCAAAATGTGGGAAACCTCGGAAAATTTTTTAATTTTTACATTTTCATTTTTTTGATAAGTTGTGTGTGTCTGTGGGGTTGTGTGTAAGTGGGTGAGTGAGTGGGTGGGTTGCTGAGTGCATAACTGATGTGGGTGGGTGCATGGCATATGTGGGTAAGTAGGTGGGTGGACGAATGCTATGGGTGGGTGGGTCTCTGCATGACTTATGTGGGTGGGTGGCTGGGTTTACACCTGATGTGGGTAAGTAGGTCGGTCGATGAATGCTATGAGTGGGTGGGTGACTGCATGACTTATGTGGGTGGGTGCATACCTGATGTGGGTGGGTGGGTGGCTGCATGCATAACTCATGTGGGTGGGTGGCTGGGTTTACACCTGATGTGGGTAAGTGGGTCGGTCGATGAATGCTATGAGTGGGTGGGTGACTGCATGACTTATGTGGGTGGGTGCATACCTGATGTGGGTGGGTGGGTCTCTGCATGACTTATGTGGGTGGGTGCATAACTGATGTAAGTGGGTGGGTGGGTGCATAACTGATGTAAGTGGGTGGCTGGGTCTATACCTGCTGTGGGTGGGTGGGTGGCTGTATGCATAACTCATGTGGGTGGGTGGCTGGGTTTACACCTGATGTGGGTAAGTGGGTCGGTGCATGGATGATGTGAGTAAGTGGGTGGGTGGATGAATGCGATGGGTGGGTGGATAGATGAATGCTATGGGTGGGTGGGTGGATAAATGCTATGGGTGGGTGGGTCGCTGAATGCTATGGGTGGGTGGGTGACTGCACGACTTATGTGAGTAAGGGGGTGGGTGGCTTAGTGGATGAGTGATGCGAGTGGCTGAGTGACTGCATGAATGATGTGGGTGACTGGGGGGATGGATGAGTGATGTGGGTAACTGGGTGGATGGGTGGGTGATGTGGGTCGATGGATGTGTGATGCGAATGGGTGAGTGGGTGAACGAGTGATGCGAATGGGTGGCTGAGTGGACGAGTGATGGGAGTGAGTGAGTCACTGCATGGGTGATGTGAGAGGATGAGTGGGTGGGTGGGTGGGTGGGTGGATGAGTCATGTCGATGGGTGGGTGAAGGATGTGGATGCGTGGGCCGATGGATGAGTGATATGGATGGGTGGGTGACTGGCTGGATGAGTGATGTGAGTCAGTGGGAGGGTGGGTGGGTGGGTCCATGAAACCCCCAATCCCTTTAACCTTCTAAAAAAAATCCAGAATCGAAAAACCAAAAATTCATATAATTTTTCTTGCACTTACAGACGTATAACAAGGATGCCCAAGTCGGCGAATCATCCGCCTGTGCAACAGCGTTGTTATGTGGGGTCAAGGCCAATTACGAGACGGTCGGCTTGGACTCATCCGCCAAGTTCGACAACTGCCTTTCAAGTCAAACTGCACGTGTCCCATCCATTGTCCAATGGGCACAAGAGCGAGGTAAAACTTCAATTTTTTGCCAAAATTATTCCAATTTTTTGGTTGTTCAATTTTTTTTACTTCGCCATTTTTAAGTAAAACGAAGTAAATTAAATTTTAAAAAAAAGTAAATATTAAGTGATTTTTTTTTTTCAAAAGAAATTCAAAAACAGATTAAATAAACAGAAAAAAAAATTGACAAAAAATTGAAAAAAAAATTGAAAAAGAAATTGAAAAAAAAAATTTGTTTAAAAATTGAAAAAAAAAATTGAAAAAAAAATTGAAAAAAAAATTGAAAAAAAAATTGAAAAAAAAAATTGAAACAAAATTGAAAAAAAAATTGGGAAAAAAATTTTTTTTCGAATGACTTCATAAATTCGTCACGTCCCGGAAACACCTGGATTACGTGCCTTAAGGTAGCGTCCGATCGGTGGGCGTTATTTCTACTAGAGGCTCCTCCCGGAACTCCGGCACTGACTCGAGTTTTATCATTCCCATATATAACTCATGAGAAATGGTTTTCTCTCGGCTAGCCTCGAGAAACGAGATGGGCGTGGCCTCGCCGGCTCACCTCGTAAATAAGAAATTGAATGGAGAGAATTAAATGCCATAACAAACGGTTACGCGTGCTTAGGAAAAGGAGGAAAACAAAAGTTAAATGTTACACTGTGTTGTACGTCAGGACCAAGTGGTGCGCGATTAATCAGAGCTCTCGGGCGATTCATCTTAATGACCGGAAATGAAGAGGTGGAGGGGGGGGGGGGTCGGAACGAAAGCTTTACTATTGAGTTAATTATGCAATTAACCGGAAAAATGCGGCGCAAGTCGGAGATGGACGCTCCAAATTTTGAGGCAAACATTTTATTTTTTTCGGAGTTTTCTGATCTTCGGAAATTGGAAAATTTTGTGCAAGAAATTTCATTGAAATTTTCGCAAAATGTGGTTTCAACTTTTTTTTTAATTTTCCAGGAAAGTCAACGGGCCTAGTTACAACGACACGCGTGACCCACGCGACCCCCGCGGCCCTCTACGCTCACGCGTCAAGTCGTTATTGGGAGGACGATGGTAAAGTGCCTTCAAGTGCTCGGTCCACCTGCAAGGACATAGCTAAGCAACTTGTTGAGGACGAGCCTGGAAAAAATTTGAATGTAAGTATTTAATCGCCAAAAATAAATATTGGTCCCCAAAAATAAAAAAAAATCGATAAAAAAAATTGATTAAAAAAAAGTCGATAAAATAAATCGATTTAAAAAAAAACGATAAAAAGGTCGATTAAAAAAATCGATAAAAAAAATCGATAGAAAAATCGATAAAAAAAATCGATAGAAAAATCGATAAAAAAAATCGATAGAAAAATCGATAAAAAAAATCGATAGAAAAATCGATAAAAAAAAGCGATAAAAAAAATTAATGTTTTTTGGCAAAATTGTGCCAACCACAAAATTCATTTCTCATTAAAATAACTTCCCCAAGACCAATGGGTCCATGGAAAAAATTGGATCCGCCAGAATAATTCATCGAAACGCCGGATTAATTTTTTCTTCCGCGAAAAAAATTCCGACGCTGGGAAAATTAATTACTCGAGAATTTATCGAGCGCCCTTCTCGACAGGTGATTCTCGGTGGTGGCAGGCGGCATTTCGTGTCAAAAGTCACAGCGGATCCCGAGGATCCGGAAAAAGAGGGCAGACGTTTGGACGGGCGAAATCTCATTACCGAGTGGACAAAAAATCACAAAGAGTCGACGTCCAAATACGTGTACTCCAAGGAGCAATTCGATGAGATCGATCCAGCACGAGTCGACCATTTACTCGGTACGAAACACTAACTTAATCATGAACGTAAGACGACTACCTCTCTCAACTTCGCAATGTTATAACACACACACAAATATAAGTGTTTTCCCCCGTCCCTCTCTCTTGTGCTCGCCACGGTAGCGGCTCTTCAGTATATCTTGGAGAGCCAGTTGAACACCCATCTATGGTGAGGAGGTGGGTGGGTGGGTGGGTGGATGAGAGGGTGGGGAGGGGGGGGGGTGGATGGGTGAAAGAGTGGGTGGGTGGGTGGATGGGTGAAAGAGTCGGGGGGTGAGTGAGAGGGTGGGTGGGTGGGTGGGTGAGCGAGGGAGTGGGTGGGTGGGTGAGTGAGAGGGTGTAAGAGGGGGTAAGAACGTGGGTGGTTGGGTAAGAGGGTGGGAGGGTGGGTGGGTGGGTAAGAGGGTGGGTGGGTGGCTAAGAGGGTGGGTGGGTGTCTAAGAGGGTGGGTGGGTGTCTGGACAAGAGGGTGGGTGGGTGGGTGAGCGGGTAAGAGGATAGGTCGGTGGGGGGGGAAAGAGGGTGGATCGGTACGTGAGAGGGTGGTTGGGTGGGTGAGTAGGTGAGAGGGTGGGTCGACGGATGAAAACGTAGGTGGCTAGATGAGAGGATGTGTGGGGGGGGGGAGGGTGAGGAGGTGGGTGGGTGGGTAAGTTAGAGGGTGTGTCAAGAATTTTTTTTTTATATTCACTCAATTTTTTCAGCAATTTTTCACCACTCCATAGTAATTCACAGAATTTTAAGGTATTTTCCAACAACTGGACACCATTCAAACGATAAATTTCCCGTTTTGTCCAATTAAAAAAAAAGAAAAAAAAAAAAAGAGTCTTTAAAGTGAAGATTCATGATGCTCCACAAGAGCTTGCAATTTTTTTGCTCCCTGAAACCGCTCTCGATCTGTCACCATTAATTCCCCCATAAACTAACTGTCCACAGGTCTGTTTGCCTATTCCCACATGGACTTCGAAGTCGATCGGAATGCGTCCGGCACTGGTGATCCATCACTAGCTGAAATGACGATAAAAGCATTGCGGATACTCAAGAAAAATCCTAAGGGCTTCTTCCTGTTTGTCGAAGGTAAGAAAAAAGCTCAAATTTTAAATTCTTATTTTTCCGATTATTTTTTTTCTCCTTTTTCCAAAGCTTCTCTCACTTCAAATTTTTTAAATTATTTTTTTTAAAGTTTTCCAGGGCCTTTGAAATTTTTGAAAATAATTTTTCCCGGTCTAAGTTGAATGGAAAAAAAATTGAGAAATTTTTAGAAAATTTTTGAAATTGTTTAAGGATCATTTTCCCGAGCTTAAGTGATGATAAAAGCACTGTAGACACTCGAGAAAAATCCTGGGGGCTTCTTCTTATTTTTCAAAGGTAAAACAAACCGAGAATCTCCAAGTTTCTGAGTAAACGAGTCTAAGAGGAGCTGACGGGAGTAGAGTGGAGTATGGGCCCCAGTGAAACAATTGTAAATGGAAATTGGAAAAGTTGAAATTGAAATAAATCGATTCTATATCAAAACTGAATGAAATGGCGACAATTTGCGAGACAATCACGAAGTTATTGAGAGCGGAAAAAGTTTTGTGGGAAAACATTAAATCTCGACGTTTTTTTTTTTCTTCAATTTTTTATATTTTTCTTCCTTTACAATTTTCCTAATTTTTCATTCATTTCCCAAATTTTTTTTCTGAGTCAATATTTCAAATGATTCTTTTTTCATAATTTTTTACAAACGAAAAAATTTTTTTTCAAATTTTTTCACGATTATCAATTTTTTGTAAATTTTATTCAATTTCTTCTTATTCAAATTTTACAATTTTTTTTCGGGAGTTTTGATTTTTTTTTTTTTTTCATTTTTTTATCATCGGGAGATTTTTAGAAAATTCTCATTTTTTGGAATTCAATTTTATTTATTTTTTTTTTTTTGGGAATTTTTTGCCCAATTTTTTGCAATTATTATTATTATTATTTGTTGTTCTACTTGGTTGAGCCTTTTCAATTTTTTTGTGTATTTTTTGAAAGTTTCTGAGAGTTTTATGATTCCGTTTATGACTCCTCAAAGGTTGGACACGCCTCAATTCCATTTTCCCTGTGCGAATTTTCGATCGTATAATCGTAGAAGCAGAGGATTAAAGCATGTCGGCCTAAACTAGTCGTTTATCACTGGATTCCTGAATTAAATATGACGGGAAAAGTTGCTTTATCGGATAAAAGCTCACGAAATTTTAGGAAATTCTCGCGAGTGCTGCAATATTGAGGGGTTTATGCAAAATTGAACTATGATGAGTGTGACAACTAAAATACGAAAATTTGCAACTTTGGAAATTTGTGGAATTGGGAAAAAATCATTCTGTTCTAAATTTTTTTTAAATTTTTTCGAATTTTGTAAGTTTTTCATGTTTCTAAAATTTTCCAGAATTTTTCAAAATTTTCCAAGATTTTCCAACATTTTCCAAAATTTTCCAAAATTGTCCGAAGTTTTCCAGAATTTTCCAAATCGTCGAAAATTTCCCAAAATTTTTCCAAATTGTCGAAAATTTCCCAAAATTTTCCAGAATTTTCCGAATTTTTCCGGAATTTTCCGGAATGTTCCAAAACTCTCCAAAAATTTTCAAAATTTTCCAAAATTGTCCAGCATTTTCCAAAATTTTCCAAAATTTTCTAAAATTTTCCAAAATTTTCTAAAATTTTCCAAAATTTTCCAAAATTTTCCAAAATTTTCCAAAATTTTCCAAAATTTTCCGGAACTTTCCAAAATTTTCCAAAATTTTCCAAAATTTTCCAAAATTTTCCAAAATTTTCCAAAATTTTCCAAAATTTTCCAAAATTTTCCAAAATTTTCCAAAATTTTCCAAAATTTTCCAAAATTTTCCAAAATTTTCCAAAATTTTCCAAAATTTTCCAAAATTTTCCAAAATTTTCCAAAATTTTCCAAAATTTTCCAAAATTTTCCAAAATTTTCCAAAATTTTCCAAAATTTTCCAAAATTTTCCAAAATTTTCCAAAATTTTCCAAAATTTTCCAAAATTTTCCACAATTTTCCAAAATTTTCCAAAATTTTCCAAAATTTTCCGGAACTTTCCAAAATTGTGGAGAACTTCCAAGAATTTTCCAAAAGTCTCAATTTTTTCGAATCTTCCAAATTTTCCAGGCTTTTCCAAATTTCCAAAGTTTTTCCTCAAATTTTCCGGAAGTATGAATTTTCCAAAATTTTCCAAATTTTTCCATTTGTTCCAACTCCTCCTACGGTTTCGATCATGCTCCCTTATTTTTGTTTTTAAGTATTTTTTCATTGAAACCGTAAAAGTAAAACATAAAGGGATGTCGGTCTGGACTGGCAGTTTATCACTGAATTCCTGGGTTAAATATCACTGCAGAAGTTGCATTATTGGATGATGAAGTGTCAGTCTACAGTGGGTGAAGGACTCTGGGGCTCTGGTATGTGGCAGAGACTGCGTTATTGCGAGTAGTATATAGATATAGCGAAAGGGTTGAGCCGGTGAAGTGGAACCCGATCCTGCCAGATCTCGGGCTTCTGCGGGTGTCATAGTCGCACTAGGGCGAATGAGGGGTGGGGGAGGGGCGGGCGGGAGGAGGTACTCGACGATATTCGAGCACATTCGACTTCGTGCCAAGAATACCGATGGTCGTCTTGGCGGACACGTGGAGTTTGGGGGAAAAAAATGTGGAGTCGAATTTGTGATTGAAATTTTTGAAGTCCGGAATTCGAAAATTGTAAATTTTATTTTACATTTTTCTGGTTCAAATTGTTTTTTACTGTTTTCATGTTTTTTTTTTTGTTAATTTTTCAAAATCTTAAAATATTTGGTAATTATCAGAATATTTTAAAATGTTCCAAAATTCTTCCAAATTTCAAAAGTTTCAGAAAGTTCAAAAAATTCGGGACATTCCAAAAATTCCAAGAATCCGAAAATTCCCAAAAATTGTAACAAATTGCTAAAAAAATTCAAAAAAGTTCAAAAATTTCAAAAATTTCAAAAATTTCAAAAATTTCAAAAATTTCAAAAATTTCAAAAATTTCAAAAATTTCAAAAATTTCAAAAATTTCAAAAATTTCAAAAATTTTGAAAATTTCAAAAAGTTCAAAAATTCCAAAAATTTCAAAAATTTCAAAAATTTCAAAAATTTCAAAGATTTCAAAATTTCAAAAATTTCAAAAATTTCAAAAATTTCAAAAATTTCAAAAATTTCAAAAATTTCAAAAATTTCAAAAATTTCAAAAATTTCAAAAATTTCAAAAATTTCAAAAATTTCAAAAATTTCAAAAATTTCAAAAATTTCAAAAATTTCAAAAATTTCAAAAATTTCAAAAGTTTCAAAAAATTCAAAGAAATTTCGGGGAAAAAAAACTATTTCGGCAGTATCAATCAATTCAACAATTGTACACGTACGATTTTTCTGCTAAAAGTCGCCAATTTTCCGACCATTTAACCGAAATATGCCATTCGGCAAATCCCACGTCGCCCCCCGCGAAATTTCCATTCGCGATATAAAATCCCCACTCCCTTTGCCCCCACCAAATGATCTCCCTCCCCCCCCCCTGCCTCCGATTAGTATCTCGGGAAATCCCCGGATAAATGTGTACCAAAGCCGATTTTATAAACGCGTATGATAAAATCCCATGGGATTCCCATGGGAAATTTTCTAAAATTGCTATACGATTCCCATAAAACATCTTCGGATAATTCGAAGCCTCATTTTGAAAAATACGAATTCCCAAAAAAATACAATGGAAGCAAATTATAATTATGAAATTTTGATGTTTTTTTTTCAATTTTGAAGTTTGCTGGAAATTTCGACTGAAATCGGATGTCAAAAATTATTAGAAAAAAATTCAAAATTTGAAAATTTCAAGTTGGCAAAAGAGGAAATTTGAGAAAATTTGTAATTTTCTCTGAAACAAATTACACGAAATTTCCCAGATTTTTTCTTCCTGTGAGTCACGACAAGTCTACGAGTTCTGAGTTGGAGCAATTGTCGGAAAAGTTGGGGAACCCCAGAAATTTCGTCTAGCCAGTCCCAAGGGACGCACTAAACTAACAAAGCCGTAGCCGCGTCCCCATACGGAGTGATAAATTTCCCCGGTCGCGTTGTAAATGCTCAATTTTTTGTTAGCCTCTCCTATTTTCCCGCTTATTTTATTTTTACGGGGGCTTTCCCGTCTGATATAGTACAAATGTGGTGAAAATTTTTTTTTTCACGGATTCCTGAAACTTCTGTGACTGCGGGCGTGCGTGAATGTGAAGTGGGGTGCAATTGGAAGGGATCATGAATTTAGGAGCCAAAGGTGAATTTTATAAAACGTCAAGTTTACTTCCCCATAAGGTCCCAATGTTAATTTTGGCCAAAATCGAAAAAAATTAATTTCAATTTTTCGACCCAAAATCGACGGAAATATCTTCTAGGGGTTCCTATTGGATAGTATCAACGCACACGGGGCCAAAAATTCAATTTAAAAAAAATTAAGTTTGCCTCCCCATAAGGTCCCAATGTTAAATTTGGCCAAAATCGAAAAAAATTAATTTGACTTTTTCGACCCAAATTTTTAATCATTTTTAATCTTGGAAATTCACCAGCTCAAGCTTATCATTACCGTAGCCCACAATCGTTTCTTTTTCAGGCGGCAGAATAGACCACGCACATCACTATAATAACGCTTTCCGAGCCCTGGATGAGACGCTGGCTATGGAGGAGGCCGTCCGGGCCGTTATGAACGAAGTTGACCTCACAGAGACTCTACTTGTCGTCACCGCTGATCATTCTCATGTACTAACACTAGGAGGCTTAGCCACTCTACGGGGGAATCCAATTTTCGGTTCGTATACTTTCATTTTTCCATCAAGTCACATCAATTTTATACTTCCATTGGTTACTGGTTCGAATGGTCTGCTCAAGTCAGTAGTATAGCCTAAGTTTGTACCGACACAGAGATAGGGTCAATCGTCGATTTGAGCCATTGAAGTTATCAGAAAATTTCTACGACGCTATCAAATTTTCTGTATCATTACCCTACCCCTATCAGGTACTGATCACAATGTCGTGCTCGACCAAGTAGCACAGCCTAATTTTGCGCCGACACCTATATATAGTTAATGTGAATAAATAGTCAATTTATATATAGACAATTAATAATAGTCGGTCAAATTGAGAAATAAAATTATCAAATTTTCACAATTTTCAAAATTTTTAAAATTTTCAAAATTTTCAAAATTTTCAAAATTTTCAAAATTTTTAAAATTTTCAAAATTTTCAAAATTTTCAAAATTTTCAAAATTTTTAAAATTTTCGAAATTTCCAAAATTTCCAAACTTTTCAAAATTTTCAAAATTTTCAAAATTTTCAAAATTTTCAAAATTTTCAAATTTTCAAAATTTTCAAATTTTCAAAATTTCAAAACTTTTGAAAAAAAAAGTACTCCGGTACGAAGGGTACGAATCCCCTTAAATTGCGTTATTGAAAGGAAATCCGGGAATTTACCTTTTATCCAAATTCCCTTGATTTCAATCCCGGGGATAATCGCATATATATATATTTTCCGCTGAGCACCTACGACGCGATAATTTCTGTAGATATCCAGGGAAAATTTTCTCCGTGATGTTATCCGCCCCTCGTCGTTACGCAATAGGAGTTAGGGGCGCGGGGGAGGATAAGCGTTACGGGGCCCCTAGTCTAGATTGAGGTTTAGTGGATCGCCACGGGTTTGCCCCCTAACCCGTGGAAAAACGAGGAAGATGTTGCTCCGGACCAAGAAATGTCACTATACGAAATTAGATTCTTAACATTTTTAACTTTCTATAAATTTTTTTCTAGAATTTTTTCCAAATTTTTTCAGTTCACCAAATTTTTCATCTGCTCATTTTTTTTAACCCTCTCCCCTTTTTAATTCATTTATTTGATGCTTTATTAAATTTTGCAGAAAAAAAATGGAAGTGCATTTTTAGGCAAATTCAATGCCCCCCTCATTTTGGATCATAATTTCGACGATTAAATTACTATTATCTCCTGTCGTTTACCTTAAAAATATTCATGGCTGCCTTAAACGTGCTTGTACTACTGAATTTCGCATATTGACGATCTTTCCCTATATTCTCCTTGCGCAATTTGACCCCAACATTTTTATCAGTTTTGCACTTACCAGGAGTGCCGCGAAAATTCAAATTTCAGCAATTTGAAAATTTTCCAAAATTAAAAAATTTCAAAATTTTCAAAATTCATTTTTCCATTTTTTTAATTTCTGAAGTTAAAAAATTTCGAAAGTTTAAAAAAAAATCTTTTTTTTTTTATTTTTGAAGTTGATAAATTTCAATTTTTTTTTTTGATTTCTGAAGGTAAAAAATTTTTGGAATTTGAAAAATTTCAGAAATTTGAAAAATTTCGAGAATTCTCAAAATTGATAAACTTTGAGACAGTCTAGAGAAATCTTAAGAATAACATTTTTGACCTCAACTAATTTCCCTAGATCCGATAAAATCCCCCGAAAATTATTCAAATCTCAGGATTGGAAGTAATCGAATCGCCCCTGAACAATTCAATCAGGGGTTTTTTGCGAATTGGAGATATCGGGAAGAGAATTGGAGTCATGGGGCTAGTGTCTGGTATTTTTTTTGGTCTAGTAGAAATCGCGAGAATCCGAGATAAGAAAAAACTCGGGCTGAGAAACTCGAGTTTATGCCAGCATGTATCTGCATAAATCTACATAAAAGCGAGCGCTAAAAGGCGGCAGTCGTCCAACTAAAGGATTGAAAATTCATTGCAGCAAACGTGGAACTAAATTTCTTCCCTATTCCCTCTTTCTTTAACAAGATAAAAAAACATCCAAGATTTTGGTGATCCTATGAGATTTTTAGATGTCTCAAATCTCCATAATTTCCAATATTTCCAAACATTTCCAAGATTTCAGAAATTTTGAAAATTTCCGAAAATTTCCAAAATTTCCAAAATCTCCAAAATTTCCAAGATTTTCAAAATTTGCGAAAGTATCAAAAATTGCCAAAATTTGCAAAAATTTCCAAAATTTCCAAAATTTCCTAAATTTCCTAAATTTCCAAAATCTCCAAAATTTCCGAAATTTCCATAATTTTTAAAATTTCCAAAATCTCCAAAATCTCCAAAATTTTCGAAAGTATCAAACCTTTCCAAAATTTCCAAAATTTCCGAAATTTCCGAAATTTCCGAAATTTCCGAAATTTCCTAAATTTCCTAAATTTCCAAAATCTCCATAATTTCCGAAATTTTCAAAATTTCCGAAATTTTCAAAATTTTCGAAATTTTCAAAATTTCCGAAAATATCAAAAATTGCCAAAATTTCCAAAAATTTCCAAAATTTCCAAAATTTCCAAAATCTTCAAAATTTCCGAAACTTCCAAAATCTCCAAAATTTCCGAAATTTTCGAAATTTCCGAAATTTTCAAAATTTCCAAAAATATCGAAAATTGCCAAAATTTCCGAAATTCCCGACATTTCCAAAATTTCCGAAATTCCCGACATTTCCAAAATTTCCGAAACTTCCAAAATCTCCAAAATTTCCGAAATTTCCAAAATGTCAAAAATTTCCAAAATTTCTAAAATTTCCCGAATTGTCAAAATTTCCGAAAATTTCCAGTAATGAACAAAAATCAATGATTGTAAATATTTCGTATATTTATGAGGGTTACGAGTTTCACAAATGGTTCAATTAAGAAATCAGTCCCGAGAGTATGTTTGCCAAACAATTGTTGGCCGAGCAAATTGCCGCACTGGAGGGACATTGTTGCTGTAGGTGACCGAGTTAATTTGGGGCGAGGCGATTGGTGGGTGGGCTGTCCCATTCACTTTCCTCCGAGTTGGGACGGGATGAAGCCCTCCGGGCCGAATGTAATTTACCCGCGGGCTAAAGCTCGTGGACTACGCCCCAAAAGCGCCCGATGGGGGGGCGGGGGGGGAGGTGGAAACTTCGGATTTGCTCGGTCCACTCGGCAAACTTTCCAATGTGTGTACCCTAGAATTTTACACAAGTTTAGTCAATTGTACTCGACAAGTTTCAAGTCCGAAAATTTGAGCCATTCGATTTTTTTTTAATCATTCAAATTTTTTTGAATTTGCAAATTTTTTCCAAAATTTTCTAAAAATTTTTTTGAGAAAAAAAAAATTTTCTTTTGAGAAAAAAAACATCCAAAAATTTGAAAATCCAAAAATTTTCAAAATTCTTAATTTTTTTTTCATTTTGAAAACAGAATTATCAAACTGCTCAAAATTAAAAAAAAAAAAATCTGCAACTTTTGTAAAATGGCCAAAAATTGCGAGATCTAAAAATTGAAAATCTTCACTATCAAAAAGTTTTGCAATTTCGAAAATTTCCAAACTCCCGTGAAATCCGTCTATCGGACTTGTCGGGTCCACTTCGACAAACTTTGGTACGTATGTACAGTAGAATTTTATACACGAGTTCACTCAACTCCATGGACCAAGTAGCCTCTTGCCAATTCCCAGTGTCTCTGGGATTTTCGGGAATTTTTCAATAGCCGTTGAATTATGGAGTTGAAGCCGAAAGCTTTCGAGGTGTTAGGAGGTGTGCTTTTTTTTGCACTAAAATTCGCGAAACTTTTTATGAACACGAATTTCACAAAAATAGTGCGAGAACATAAATTATTTACAGAAAATTCTATAAAAAAAACATCTATAGAAACACCTATATCAATGTTCTATACAAGAGTACAATAGAAATGTCTATATACATTTTTTATAGAAACGTCCATACCAAAAGTGTATAGAAGTGTCTATACAAAATTTCTATAGAAACATCTATACAAAATTTCTATAAAAACGTCTATACAAAATTTCTATAGAAACGCCTATACAAAATTTCTATAGAAACGTCTATACAGAATTTCTATAGGAACGTCTATAGAACATTTGTATAGCCGTTTTATAGACATTTTCTATAGACGTTTCTATAGACGGCTATGCAAATTTTCTATAGAAACATATATACAAAATTCCTATAAAAACGTCTATACAACATTTCTATAGAAATGTCTATACAAAATCTCTATAAAAACGTCTATACAAAAGTTCTATAGCAACGTCTATACAACATTTTGTATAGAAATGTCTATATAAAATTTCTATAGCAATTGCTAATTAGTATTTCGATACATGTTTCTATACAAAATACATCGGAGAAGCATCCATGCAAGAAATCTCTGTGTACACAGAGTACTGCTGGGATACTCGGGATTTTTTTAGGGGCTAGTGAATTATGGAGATGCTGAAGCGAAAAGCTTTCGAGGTGTTGGAGAGTGTGCTTTTTTTTCTACACTCAAGTGCTGTCGTGTTACGCTTTCTAAACAGGAATTTCACGGAAACATCCCGAAAATACGAAATATGTATAGAAAATTGTATAGACAAAAGATTATAGCGATATAGATCAAAAAATTTATATAAATTTTCTATACACAAAATCTATACAAAAGATCTATACAAAAGATCTATACAAAAGATCTATACAAAAGATCTATACAAAAGATCTATACAAAAGATCTATACAAAAGATCTATACAAAAGATCTATACAAAAGATCTATACAAAAGATCTATACAAAAGATCTATACAAAAGATCTATACAAAAGATCTATACAAAAGATCTATACAAAAGATCTATACAAAAGATCTATACAAAAGATCTATACAAAAGATCTATACAAAAGATCTATACAAAAGATCTATACAAATTTTCTAGACAAATGTCTATACAAAAAAAATTATACAAATTTCTTACAAAAAAAAACTCTACAAATTTCTATACAAAAAAATCTATACCCATTTTCTATACAAAACATCTCGACAAAGTTCTATACAAAAAAAATTATACAAATTTCTATACAAAAAGTCTCTACAAATTTTTATATAAAAGAATCTATACAAATTTCTATACAAAAAAATTATAAGCCACGAAAAATGCATAGAAAATTTTCGGTATAGTCTATAGAAATACTGTAGAGAAAAACTTTGTATGAACATTCTATACAAATTTCATATTCATATCCTAAAATAAAAGTTGAGCTCTTCCCGGAATTCCTTCATGGAAAATTCTACGGGATTTACTCATACGTGAAAAGGGGTTTCCCCATGGTTTAGATACTTATTACGGTCATCACCATGATATTATAGAACCCCATAAAGCTCATTCCTGACTCTCAATATTTCATTAAACACCCCTCCGTCTCTATTTCACACGCGTCACGCAACACTCGAGACTCACCCCAATTTATGGAGTCACAACCCCCACCCCACCCCACCCCCCCCCCCACTTTTTTCTATTCCGTCCCACTCCACCCAAAAGCTCAGTACGCAGCTTTCATATGAACTAGCGCCATGAAGAGTGCTTCTGAAAATTTTAGTGAGTCCCAAAATCAAAAAAAAAATTTTTTGGAAAATTTTGGAAAATTCCATATTTTTGGAAATCGCCATTTTTTGACAATTTTGCTGACAGACGAAAAATTCAAAGTTTTAAAAATATGGAACATAGGTACAAACCAATTTGAAAGTTTTTCGAAGTTTTTCGGAATTTGTAGAATTTTTGAGAATTCACAAAAAAAAGAAATTCAAAAATTATTTAATTTATGATATTTAGAGTTTGCATAAAAAGCTCAAATTTTCGGGAATTTTAGCCACATAGCATGGCATTTTTAGCTTGACAATTTTTCCTCCTATTTTCCCGTCACACCCAAATTTTTTCCGATTTTCCTATTCCCATGTTTTCTCTCTATCTCTTATATTATCGCCCAAAAGCACAATTCGTGTTTTCACGGAATTCCATTATAAAGAGAGTGACGCACGGGGTAAAAGGGTTGTGGGAGGGGGGAGCTATCTCTGAGTGAAAGGGAAATTATATATAACGAAATTCCCAAATTTTCTCATTTTTCCAAATTTTCCAACTTTTCCGACTTTTCCACATTTTCCAAATTTTCGACATTTTTCAAATTTTCCAAATTTTCCAAATTTTCCAAATTTTCCAAATTTTCCAAATTTTCCAAATTTTCCAAATTTTCCAAATTTCCCAAATTTCCCAAATTTCCCAAATTTCCCAAACTTTCTAAATTTCCCAAATTTTCCATGTTCCCCCGCCCCCCCCCCCCTGTTCCTCCTCCATGTGTTCCCATTATCCCCGAAAAGCACAATACGTGTTTTTCAGCGAATGCCATTATGAAAAGAGTGACGCGCGATGTCGAGTGGCGGGGGGAGGGGGGGGGGTGGCTGGGTGATCTATGGTAAAAGAGTTGAGAGGGATGGGTGGACATGGGGTATATTTGAACCGGGACAATGCGGCTTTTCTCCGTTTGCCGCACATCGTGCTTTCCGGTAGCCGCGGTAAACCTCTTCTAGCGGACCCTCTCATGGCATTATTGCGGGTCACCTGTGCGGCCTACCCCAAAAACGCGTGAGTTTCTATGTGACCCCATATTGTTATAAATTATAACGGAGTTAGCAGATCTGCCATCCTGAAAATTCTTAGACTCGCTGAACACTATGTTCATTCGTAGATCGACTGAAAAAATAACAAACGGGACGTGTGTGTGTGTGTGTGTGTATGTGTGTGTGTGTATGCATGCATGTGTGTGTGTGTATGCACATATGTGTGTGTGTGTGTGTGTGTGTGTGTGTGTGTGTGTGTGTGTGTGTGTGTGTGTGTGTGTGTGTGTGTGTGCCGATACACGTATGAAGTCAACTTGCACACCAGTCACGCAAATTCCGCTATTGATCGATTATCATGATTTTTTATCGATATCTCGTAAAATATGATACCTAGCAAAAAAAAGTAATAAAACATGAAATGTGCAGTTTCACGAGAGGAACAACTTTTGTCTAACACTTTTTCTCGTATCTGTCACCGTTCTCGAGATACAGCGTTATAAACAATTAAAATTGTTAATAACAATTGAACGGATGGTACAATTGCAAAAACACTCCTTTCAGACCTGGAGACTCAGGAGACGCGTCGATTAAAAAAAAAAGTTAAATCGGTCCAGCAGTTTGAGAGGAACCGCTCGCCAGAAAAAGGATACGGACGCACATACACACACACACACACACACACATAACCCGCGCTGAAAATGTATCGGGAGCATGTGGAACGTCGAGAAACGTAAAAATTTCATGATTCTGAGACATTTCATTTTCGGGGTGGTTCCAAAATTTTCCCCACATTCATCAATTGCTATCACCCTTGCAAAATATGAAATATGCCAACTAAGCAAAATCGTTTATTTTTCATTCGATAAAATACAGAATCACAATGCGCTCGTGAATGAATCGTTAAATTATCCAGGGTAAAAGAGTACAAAAAAGAGGAAAAAAATGAGGTAAAAAAATTGGGTGGGGGGTGGGGGGGTGGGGGTGTATTCCACTGGGAGATACGTTGCGCTCGTCGACACCTGAATAAAACATTGGCATCTCCATTTTCCTGGAGACGCAGAACCCCTTTTCCCTATCTCTGATACCCCAGCCTCAGTTCATTTAATTCCCTTTTCTATTTACCCCCGCCCCCCCACCCACCCCCCACCCACCACGTCCCTTCAACACCATTGAACCCCCATGAAAGTACGTTAGACGTCCATTTTCGCGGAACCTAACACTCATTCTATTCCATTTTTCAACACCTCAAATTTGTCTCGCTCAATGTCATAGGAGTATTCATCAAATATTTATTTTCCAAAATTTTTGAAATGAAAATAACTGGAATTTTATTTTTTAGTAAATTCAGTAGGCGAGAATAGTGGATTATATTTCTGCTTATTTTTAGGGTCAGACAGTAAAAAGTCAGACTTGGATGGCAAGCCATATACAACACTACTATATAGCAATGGTCCAGGTCATGCGGAGCCGCGGTCCATCATGCGGGAAGCTGGGAAAGATTCTATTCAGGTGAGATGTAAATTATAATTGAAAAAAAAATTATTTCAAAATTCAACATTTCTTATTCAATTTCCCGAAAATTTTCAAAATTTCTCGGATTTATTTCCGAATTTCCATTTTTTTTTTTTGCAGGAATATTTTCCAAAATCCTCGATTTTTTTTATTTTTTTTCTCTTTTATTTTTTTTTTTTTTTCATTTTATTTTTTTTTCAATTTTTTTTTTATTTTTTTTTTTCATTTATTTATTTAATTTTTTTTTCATGACCTATCCTACATTTTGGAAATAGAAAAAAATTGAAATTGCAAAAAAAAAATTTTTGAAATCCAAAAAATTTCCCGCCATGTTTTTTACAGACAGCAGGTGTTCCGCGTTCATGGGCGACGCACGCCGGTGAGGATGTCCCGGTCTTTGCAATTGGTCCCCTATCATCAGTCCTATTCTCCGGTAGCATTGACCAAAGTTACATCCCCCATGCAATAGCATACGCCGCCTGTACGGGCCGTCACGCGAGTCGTTGCGCGCAACCTGCAACGCTAACGAACGAAACGCAAATGGCGCCAATCAGCTGTCCATCGGCTGAGCCAAATAGCGCAGCAATATCCAGTGATGTGATGAACGACCAAGCCCGAAGTCCACCACTCAATTCACGGGGGCCCATTTTGCCCCACATACCCCTCCTCGCGCTCATGACACTCGCTATAACTTCTGCGACGAGTTAATGCTCAATAACCAGCGATAACCAAATTATTTCCGCGACAATTTCCTAAAGGTGCATTCACACAGAACGCGCGTTGATCAAGGTCATTACTATATCTATATTTATGACGCGTCTTATATCTATATTTATGACCTTGGCCACGCCCACTCCAGGCAATCGTTAGGGAAAGGCCACGCCCACTAGCGGCTAGCTTCAGGAAGAGGCCACGCCCACTCGCGGTTAACTTCCGGCAGAGGCCACGCCCACTCTCGGCTAGCTTCGAGGAGAAGCCACGCCCACTCCCGGCTAGCTTCAGGAAGAGGCCACGCCCACTCCCGGCTAGCTTCAAGGAGAGGCAATGCCCACTCCCGGCTAGCTTCAAGGAGAAGCCACGCCCACTCCCGGCTAGGTTCAGGGAGAGGCCACGCCCACTCCAGGCTAGCGTCAGGGAGAGGCCACGCCCACTCCCGGCTAGCTTCAAGGAGAAGCCACGCCCACTCCAGACTAGCTTCAAGGAGAAGCCACGCCCACTCCAAGCTAGCTTCAAGGAGAGGCCACGCCCACTCCCGGCTAGCTTCAAGGAAAAGCCACGCCCACTCCCGGCTAGCTACAAGGAGAAGCCACGCCCACTCCAGGCTAGCTTTAGCAAGAGGCCACGCCCACTCCAGGCAATCGTTAGGGAGAAGCCACGCCCACTCCGGGCAATCTTTAGGGAGAGCCCACACCGAACGCGCATTCTCAATTGGCGACACGTTGCTGTCACTAAAGGTGACTCCACAACGAAAGCACCTTTAACGTCGATGGATATTTCAGGTCGAACTTTAATGGATGATATTTTCTAAAGTATGAGAGATAGAAGGAAAAGTTGTATGACATAAAATGTTGTGCTCCATGTGGGGAATAACTTTTATTTAACCCTTTTTGTTTTGTCTCTGACGGTTAGCGCGGTCGAGCGATGTGAACAATTGACACTTTTCACGCGTTGGATTTTTCGGCCCACATAGGATGTAATTTGGAAACACACAGCTACACACAAACACACACACATACAGGGGTTCTTGGGTGGACAATTCTGGGTTTAGTCTAGTCCCAGGGGTGACCTGAAGTATCCATCACGATTTTAAAAAGGCGGAAATATCCATAGCAACCACTTGTACAAAGTATGAAATCCTGATAGACTCAAACTGTGAATAATCGACCTCAGGTGGAGGCTTTTCTGGATTTATAGAGGATATACCTTTTGTATGGAGCCTCAGGATGAGTGATACACAAGCATGAATAGGTGAAAATGATTAATGGGGAAAAATTCAAAGCGACGGACGATATTGAAGGCGCGAATTTTTTTTTTTCCTCGAATATTGCATTTTTCGAGCGATTCAATGTGGCACTATCGAGAAAAAAAATTGAATTTTTACGGAGAATCTGGCTGGAATTTACATACGTATCACATTACGTTCAATTTAATCGAAAATCGTTCGCGAAAAAATTTCCAATGATGGGAATACTCACCATTGACGTCACACAACACATTTTGCACAAATACACATAGTTTTTTGGGGAGTTTAGACGTCATTATCACGGGATTTTCTCACAGCGGCTTATCACTGGTAAACTGAAAATATATTATAAGTGTACATAAAATTTGTGAATGGAATTATTATTATTATATGATAGAAATATATCTGTATATTATTGTTTCGTAAAAAAAAGATAATTAAAAAAAAAAATTGACAAAACCAATTGTGTTTTTAAGGACCTTGATAATTTGACATTTATTGTTAACATACGTCCACCCACCCATCCACATAGACCCGCCCACCCATCCACATAGACCCGCCCACCCATCCACATAGACCCGCCCACCCATCCACATAGACACACCCACCCCTCCACATAGACACCGATCCCCAGAGGCAGACCCACCCACCAACCTATCCACACAAGCGGACCCGCCCATCCCCACAGCTACGCCCACCCACCCACCTCTCCTCACAGACACGCCCACCCACCCAGCCCTCCACACAGACACACCCACCCATCCAGCCCTCCATACAGACACACCCACCCATCCATACCCCAATTTCGAGAATGAAACTAAAAGCTCCCAGCCAGAAAATTGAGAAATTTGATTCAGGAGCAATTGATTCCGCGACAATCGGATTCAAGAAAAAAATTTTCTTAAATCAAAATCCAACAGCAAACAAAAAATCAAAGGTGAACTGGAAGCTGGAAATACACCAGGCGGTTCTACTACACTGGCCAGGGTTATATATCGAGCTGTGATCCATCATGCGAGAAGCGGAGCAAAGATTCTATTCAGGTAAGCAATCGATTAAAATGCCTCAGCTTGTAAACATTACTCTTACCGGGGAAATGAACAACAGAGTGGCTCTGAATATTTCAAGGACTATTCTAGGGTCTAGGCAGTAAAACATTTCTTCGGTAACTTGAATTATGAAATCCCCACGATTCAGGCATTTTTCAGCCGTTTATTATCCAAATTGAAGCTTCTTGGAGCACTCATCCTTTGACCCGCCCACTCATAAACTCATCTATCGACCCGCCCACTCATGAAGCCACTCGCCCGCCCACCACTCACCCGCCCACAAACTCATCCTTCGACCCGCCCACTCATAAGGCCGCCGGCCCGCCCACCACTCACCCGCCCACAAACTCATCCTTCAACCCGCCCACTCATAAGGCCGCCGGCCCGCCCACAAACTCATCCTTTGACCCTCCCACTCATAAGGCCGCCGGCCCGCCCACCACTCACCCGCCCACAAACTCATCCGACGACCCGCCCACTCATAAGGCCGCCGGCCCGCCCACCATTCGCCCGCCCACAAACTCATCCGACGACCCGCCCACTCATAAGGCCGCCGGCCCGCCCACAAACTCATCCTTCGACCCGCCCACTCATAAGGCCGCCGGCCCGCCCACAAACTCATCCTTCGACCCGCCCACTTATAAGGCCGCCGGCCCGCCCACCACTCACCCGCCCACAAACTCATCCTTCGACCCGCCCACTCATAAGGCCGCCGGCCCGCCCACCATTCACCCGCCCACAAACTCATCCTTCGACCTGCCCACTCATAAGGCCGCCGGCCCGCCCACAAACTCATCCTTCGACCCGCCCACTTATAAGGCCGCCGGCCCGCCCACAAACTCATCCTTCGACACGCCCACTTATAAGGCGGCCGGCCCGCCCACCACTCACCCGCCCACAAACTCATCCTTCGACCCGCCCACTCATACACCCACCCACCCATCCACTTTCACACACACAGGCAAGAACACACATCCATACGCAGTTACACACACCCACCCGGATACCCACATACACACAGACACGAAACCCGCCCAGTTTCAAATTATTGAAGAACATCAGAAGCACCCTTCCCTGATCGATTTCCAATTTTTCGAAGTCGAAGCAATAAATTTTCGTGTCGGAAAATTGAAAAAATTTAATTTGGGAAGAATTAATTTTGCGATGGCGCTGTACTTTTTCCTCTCATTTCAAAGTCACTGAGTGCAAAAAAGTGAGACGTGAATGGAAAGCCATATACAATTCTATTGTGCAGAAATGGTGTGGGTCACACGAAGCTGCGATCCGTCATGCGAGAAGCTGGCAAAGATTCTATTCTGGTAAGCAATCGATTAAGGTGCCTCAGCTTGTAAATATTACTCTTACCGGGTAAATACACACCAGAGTGATTCTCAATTTCATGGACCACCCTAGGGTGAATTTTAAGAAAAATTGTCGGACGCACACACACACACATACACTTAAATTTTTTTTTTTTTAACACACACACACATTTTGTTTTACACACACACACATTTTTTTTAACACACACACCCACTTTTTTTAACACACACACACACACACATACATTTTTTTTAACACACACACACACACACACACATATTTTCGAAATTTTAAGAATGTTCTAAGTACAAAAATTTTCAAAAATTTCATAGTTTGAAAAATGAAAAAAACTTCGAAATCTCTGAGATTTTTGATGAATTGGAATATGAATGAAAAGTGATTTCAGGCCGGAAACGAAGGCGCCCATGAGGGTTCATAAGTATCAAACAGAATTGCAAATTTTGCTAGATTCGCAGTAAAACTACCCATATACCTCCATCAGCTCGTCATGTTCCAGTGATTGCCCCATTCAGTTATTAATACCCGTATTTGCCCTGTTGGTCTCTCTACCTCTCTCTCTCTCTCTCTCTCTCTCTCTCTCTCTCGCTGACTTAAAAAAAACAGTCAATAATCTGCAACGTGGTAGGAATTTTGAGAGATTTTTTTTTTTCAAATATTGCAATCTTTGCAAAATTTCCAAAAATCACCAAAATTTCCAAAAATTTCTAAAATTTTCGGACATTTCCAAAAATTTCCAAAAGCCCCAAAATTTCCCAAGTTTTCAAGAATCTCCCAAATTTTCAAAAATTTTCAAATTTTCCCAAAATAACCAAAATTACCAAAATTAACCAAATTTCCACAAATTTCCAAAAATTTCCAAATGTTTCGGACATTTCCAAAAATTTTCCAAAGCCCCAAAATTTCCCAAGTTTTCAAGAATCTCCCAAATTTTCAAAAATTTTCAAATTTTCCCAAAATAACCAAAATTTCTAAAAATTTCCAAAAATTTCCAAAAATTTCCAAAAATTTCCAAAATTTTCAAAATTTCCAAAATGTCCAAAATTTTCAAGATTTTCAGTATTTTCAAAATTTTCAAAGTTTTCAAAATTTTCAAAATTTCCAACATTTTTAAAATTTTCAAAATTTTCAAAATTTTCAAAATTTTCAAAATTTTCAAAATTTTCAAAATTTTCAAAATTTTCAAAATTTTCAAAATTTTCAAAATTTTCAAAATTTTCAAAATTTTCAAAATTTTCAAAATTTTCAAAATTTTCAAAATTTTCAAAATTTCAAAAATTTTAAAAGAAATCTATTTCTCGACAATGTTTCGAAGAACCTGAAAAAAATTACGGACATTAAAAAATGAGGTCATTTGCGACCTCCCCCCCCCCCTCCGCCCGCGACCCCGCGAATCGAACTGATTTTCAATTTTCGACTTTGATGAAAACAGAGATGAAAAGAGGTGGGGGTAATAGGCTAGTACAACAGAGCGATGATAGATAACGGAGCATTATCGATTATCACTTCAGCAAGTTTGCTCCCATGAAGACGGATAACTATTATTTCTCTCTCGTTTCAACGCTGTTTCCCTCATTTAAAATCCCATAAATCAACACTGCCAAGCGCTATCTCTCTGATATGTCAAGCAGGAAAAACCGAATGATTTTCGGGCAAGAGAATCCTAAAACCGTCGTCTCAAGGAAAAACTCTCGACGGCAGAATTTTCAATTTTCTTACTTTTCCGAAAAATTTTCAGAGATTTGCAAGGTCTGATCAATTTTTGGGAATTTTTAGAATTTTGGAAATTTTCGGAAAATTTCGGAAAATTTTGGAAAATTCTGGAAAATTTTGGAAAATTTTGGAAAATTTTGGAAAATTCTGGAAAATGTTGAAAATTTTGGAAAATGAAAAATTTAGGAAAATTTTGGAAAATTTTGGAAAATTTTGGAAAATTTTGGAAAATTTTGGAAAATTTTGGAAAATTTTGGAAAATGTTGGAAAATGGAAAATCTAGGAAAATGGTCGACAATGTTGGAAAATTTCGAAAAATGGAAAATTTTGGAGAATGTTGGAAAATGTTAGATAATTTTATAAAATGGAAAATTTCGGAAAATGTTGGAAAATGGAAAATTTAGGAAAATTCTAATAAAAATTTCTCAGTCTCCAGAAATTAAAAAAAAAAACAAAATTGTGAAACAAAATGAAAAAAAAAAAAAAAAAATCCCTAATAGGTGAAGAACGAAAAAAGCACATTTAAATTGTCAACTGATATTTATTAAATTTCCTCCTCAACAATTATAACAATAAAATTATTTAAACAATATATTATTCTTTACAGCTCCCTTTCACCTATTGGTTCACTCTCTAGGCATAACGCTTTATTTTCCCCCTCCACTTCCATTATTTATATCTCGTACAATCACTTTAGGGCAAAAAATTTTTTCCGCCCTTAATTAATCCCTTAATTTCGGAAAGTACTCCTACCCTTAAATTCATTTAAAAAATCACTAAATCGGGGTGAAATGACACTTTCGGAAATGATTTTTATTTTTTCATTTTTCATATTTTTTTTTTACGAACGAGGAATGAGCAGTCGAATTGTCATTAAATTGAAGAGAGAGAAGAATCAATTAATTAACTAATTAACTGACAAATCCATTCATAATTAATTAACCCTAATTAGCTGTAAAATTCAAAAAAAATTCGATGTTTTAATACATTTAATATTGGACGAAGAAATTTTTCAATTTTTTTTTTTCGTTAATTACAAAAAATCAATTAACGAAAAATTGAAATTTTTTTTTTTTGTTAATGATTTTTTTTTTTTTTTTGAAGGCTTGGAAAATATTTTTTCTAGGGATTTTACTCCTTCTCTCCTCGATTTTGATTTTTTTTTCAACGACTTATGCATTTTCATCGAAATTCCGAGTTTTTGAAATTCGCGGGCTTTTTTATTTTTTTAGTTTTTTCGATTTTTTCCCCCTTCGTAGATTCGTGGACGCTCATGTGGGCTCCCTTGGACTTATTTCTGGGGCTTCACTGTCTGCGGAACTGTAAACATAGGAAAAATTCATTAGTTTTTGGGTTTTTGGGGGATTTTGAGGAAATTTGCGGAAATTCGATTTTTCGGTTTTTCGCGATTATTTCGTTAATTTGGGGGTGAAAAAATTGCAAAAAATGTTTTAATTGGTGGAAATTGAGTTCTCTGTCGAGATATTTTTTTGGTAATTTTTTGGTGAATTTTTCGGGAAGGGGTAAATGCGACAGAACTGGGGAGCAATTTTCAATTTTTTGAATTTTTGAGTTTTCGCGCGCTTTTGTATTTCCACGTGTATCACGCGAACCAGTGGGTTTAGCGAAATTTCGTATAAGACTTTTTTGTGGGGAATTGAATTTCTAAGAGGAAATGTAGAATAACATTTTTCGATACAAGCCGTTTTTGAGGCGGTGGGAACGAAAATGGGAAAAACCAAAATTGCGAATTTCCAGAGATTGATATGTCCTGTCGTGACATCGAAATTTTTGACAGTTTGACAATTTCGGTGAGAGAAAATTCAGTTTAATCTAAAAGTTGGCAAATTGTTCAAAATTTTGAAAAATTTTCAAAATTTTGAAAAATCGGGAAAGTTTGAAATCAAATTTTGATAAAATTTTGTAAATTTTCAAAATTTTGTCAATTTTTCAAAATTTTCCAGATTTGTCAAAATTTTGAAAATTTTGCAAATTTTCCAAATTTGTCAAAATTATCCAAATTTGGCAAAATTTTTCAAATTTGTCAAAATTTTCCAAATTTGTCAAAATTTTCCAAATTTGTCAAAATTTTTTGCTTTTTTTTCTACGTTCTACGAAAATTCTGGGCTCAATCTCACCGAATTATCTCACGAAATAACCATAGATCACTTATGTTATAATTTTTTGCTGCATCGCATCATCCTGACTCTTACGGCAATGCGAAAAAAAAACCGAAAAAAAATAAGCTGAAAAAATTGTTAGTCGTACAAACCAATACAATGGCATTTTTTGTTAGTATGCGCAGGAGAAAAGCGTCAGCACTTGCTCCGGAAATTTTGCATGTTTTATTTATCTGTTTATTTATCTCTCGAGAGACAAACTGCATTTTCTTGAGAATGTGTTTTCCCTTGGCTGGAACAAATACTTCTCGTCTCCTGTCTCGTCCACTGGGAATATTTTTTTTCTCCTCCATTCCGTTCAACTTTTTTTTCCTTCAGTTTTGCATTTTCTGTTGTTCGCTTTGAATTGTCCCCGCCTTTTTTTTGCTCGAAGCGATTTCATCGATCAATTTTTTATTCCCATTTCAAAAATTTCTGAACCCCCCAAAAAATTTTACAAACCCAAAAAAAAAATTGCAAAATTTTCCAAAAATTGAAATTTCAATTTTCAAAAAATCACAATTTTTGAAATTTTTGTACAATTTTTTGGGACGCCAAAAATTTTGGAAATTTGAAAATTCTCAAAAATTCGAATCAGCAAAAATTGAAAAAAAAATATTTTCGATGTTAAAATTTTTTTTCGCGATTTTTTTGAGTAAAGAACAAAATTGTTCCTTGTTCCTTGTTCCTTGTTCCTGGAACCGGGATTAAGTGCACTGATGACATAAGATGTGATAGACACTAAGGAAGAAAAATTTTTAAAAATTCGAAGAAGAATATCCATTTTTTAAATTAAATTTCAAATTCAAATTTTCCCGCCCAAACATTGGCGCGAAAATTCAAAATGGGCGAATAAAAAAATTTCGCATTTTCGCGAAAAAAAATGGAGTTCCCTTACAATTTTTTTCAGCAAATTCATTGAAAAAAAAATTGTCACTCACCAGCGTTCGCTGAAGCTTCAAAAAACAACATTGCGCAGACTTCTCTCTGTAGCTCGTGTAGTTTTGTCAACGGGTTGGGTAGCAGGCATTATTCAAAAATTGCATGGAAAATTGAAAATGTACCAACACAGAAAAGTGCTGATAATTTGAATGGATGGGTGTGAAAAAAAAGCCATAAAAATCCCATGGAATTTTCGATAGAATTTGCTATACGAATTGCTATAGAATTTTCTGTAGCATTTCCTATAAGATCCACTATAGGCTTCCTATAGAATTTTGTATAAAAGTTTCTATAGCATTTTGTATAGAATTTGCTATAGACTTTGCTATACATTTTTCTATAGCATTTTTCTATATATTTGTGTATAGAATTTTCTACAGCCTTTTCTATAGAATGTTCTATAGAATTTTCTATAGCCTTTTCGATAGAATGTTCTGTAGAATTTTCTATAGCCTTTTCTATAGAATGTTCTATACAATTTTCTATAGCCTTTTCTATAGAATGTTCTATAGAAGTTTCTATAGCCTTTTCTATAGCATCTTCTACAGAATTTTCTATAGCCTTTTCTATAGAATTTTCTATAGCCTTTTCTATAGCATCTTCTACAGAATTTTCTATAGCCTTTTCTATAGAATGTTCTATAGAAGTTTCTATAGCCTTTTCTATAGAGTCTTCTATAGAGTCTTCTATAGAATTTTCTATAGCCTTTTCTATAGAATGTTCTGTAGAATTTTCTATAGCCTTTTCTATAGTATGTTCTATAGAATTTTCTATAGCCTTTTCTATAGAATCTTCTATAGAATTTTCTATAGCCTTTTCTATAGAGCTTTCTATAAATTTTTCACCTGCAGAAAACGCTATAGGAAACGCTATAGAAAATCAAGTTCGATCTAATTCATTCCTTTCCATGGGTAATTTTCAGGCGAGTCCAATTACTCTTCTCGTGATTTTCTGTATTCAATTGAAAATAAAAAAAGGAAAATGTCATGCATATATATATAGGGCAAAGAGCGTATTTTGATTCTCAAAAATTCAGAAAATGTTTCTAAAATCGAGGAAGAATTTTTTTTTCTTTAAAAAATTCCAAATGTACAATTTTTTTTTTTTTTTTCTTTTTTTTTTTTTTTGAGAATCCGCAAAATTTTGTAAAGAGCAGTTTTGACACGTGACAGCGATTTTAATTTCTGCCATTCTCGTTGGGATATTTGAATCGTCCCTTAAAAATGAAAACCGTAAAGTATGTCATGCACACGGGGCGGGGGGGGGGGGGGGAACAAAAAATATTACAAAACGATTTTGAGGTGCGTCAGAAGCAATGGCGTTACAATCGGAGATTCACATGGGTGTTAATTAGGCAGATGACAGGTGAAAGCCACATTTTACGAGTGCACAATAAATGAAGTCATTTTTGCGGGAAATTGGGATTTGATGGACGTTATTTCAGTCGTTAAAAATTTAATTCTATTAAATATTTAATTAAGCAAAAAAAAAAAAAAAAAAATTGTCTTTCAAATTTTCTGAAACGTAAAAAAAAAATTTTTTTTTGTCCTTCAATGTTGTCACAAATATTTCAAAATTTTGTTACAATAAATTTTTCGACAAAATTTTTTCTAATTTTCTAATTTTGCAATTTCATTTTATAAAAAAAAAATTAATATTTTCTGCCGATTTTTTTTTTTTTAATTTAAATTTCCCTCCAAAATGGAAAATTTCAAAAACTGAGACAAAATTTTCAATTTCATTTTTTTTCGCCCAATAATTTTCCAAAAAAATTTCCAAAAACAAAAAAAAATTCACTCGTAAAATTGCGTTTTCCCAAAATAAAAAATTAAAAACAATTGTTGGTAAAAATTGGGATTATAAAACACCCATTAAATAACAATTAACAGTTAATTACTAATTAGGATCGAGGATACGAGCGGGTAAAAAAAAATGATGTTCAGTCCAAAAATTGGCCTTTCACCTATTTTTTTTATTCAATTTGATAATTAATAATTAATGTCTATTAATTAATAATTACTAGGCCGATCACTTCAAAAAGACACGCATTAGTTTAACAAATTACTCGATCTCTCCATTTTCTCACGTTCTCCAAAAAAAAAAAAAAACAAAAAAAAAATACGCGACCAACTTTTGCAGTCAATTTATTAATAAACGTCCTAGATAAATAATTAAGCCACATTTTAGAATAAAAATCGTTGCTATTTACTTTTAAAAACGTCCAGTCGTGACAACAAATTTTATTGCGAACAAAATCCCAATTTTCAATTTTTATTGACATTTTGTTTAAAAAAAAATTCAAATTTCCCGCCAAATTAATTTTCCCATTAATTTGCTCCATCTTTTTATTTTAACATTTTTCACAACTCCAATTGGCAATTTAATGTTCGTTCCCTACTTTTTATATGTTTAAACAAATGAATTAAATTTTGCATTATTTAAACAATTTGAATTTTAAAAAATTGATTTGAAAAAAAAAACTTTCGCGCAATTTTTTAAAAATTAATTTTGAAGATAATTCTGGCACTAATTTTTGTTTCCTATTTTTGAAAAGTTTAAACAAACGAATTAAATTTTCAATTATTTGCACAATTTGAATTTTAAAAAATCAAATTTTCGCGCCATTTTTTTCTGCCAGTTAAAAAATTTGCCAGATAATTTTGAGATTTATTTTGGCGAATTAAATTTAAGATGAGAAAAAAAATGGACAGAAAATTTTAATTGTCAATTGTCATTAGTCCCAATCAATTTAATTGATCCAATTAGGCGGCGACTGCTGTTGCGGTTGGCGGATAAATTCGAAAATTTCAATTGAAGTGGAAAACAAATTTAGAGGCCAATTAATTCGTGATTTGAAAAAAAAATACATTTTCCCGCCAAATTAATTTCTTTCAATTTGCGCGACCGCAGATAAATTGCTCCATTTTTTTTCGCAATAAAATCTGAATGAAATTTTCGCGGATTTTCGGTGCCAATTACAGTGGCCCAGTTTTTTCGAAATTTGAAGGGGAAATTTTTTTTATTTTAGTGGCTGAGGTAATGGGTAATCAAACACGTGGCGAAATTTTTTATGGGATTTTGCCGCACGACTGGACGCACATGTAGGGAATATCACACACATTTTTCGGCGTAATTGTAAAATTACAGTAGTATAAGTTATTAATAATAAAATTTCCCCTTTTTTTCTCACTTTTAGTGGGTTATGGGATGACCCATTTTTGAATGTTTTATGGGGTGTAGCTAAATACAAAATCAATTTGAAAAAGTTCAATCTCAATATTTTCAAATTTTTCTTTTTTTCATAGTCAAAATTTATGAATTCGAAAAATAATGCCCACTTTTTTGCAATTTTACAAATTTTGGAAATTTTGAAAATTTTGGAAATTTCAAAAATTTTCAGTTTTGAGTTTTTTTTTCACGTTTTGGAAATTTTGAAATTTGTGAAATTTTAGGGCTTTTGAATTTGTTTCTCAAATTTCGAAAATTATGAAATTTTTTGAAATTTTAGGGTTTTTGATTTTTTTCCCCCAAATTTTGCAATTTTAAAAGTTTTGAAAATTTTGAAATTTTCAGTTTTTGAATTTTTTTCTCAATTTTTGAAAATTTTAGAAATTTGGAAAATTTTGGAAATTTTGCAATTTTGGAAATTTTGCAATTTTTGAAATTTCAGGGCTTTTGATTTTTTTTTTCAATTTTCGAAAATTGAGAACATTTGGAAATTTTCCGTTTTTGAAAATTTCGAAAATTTCGAAAATATTGAAAATTTTGAAAATTTTTAAAATATTGATTTTGAATCTAGTTTCATTAGTTTTCTTCATTTTCTAAGACTTGTGTGTATGTGTGTGAATTTTCATTCATTGATGACAATAAAAATTTTAAATTTTTAATAGTAAGAAAATAATTGGAAATGATGAGAGGCGTAATCACGACGTTTTTAATTAATGATTAAGGGAGAGTTAAGCGATAAAGTTTGATGTCTTCAAGCTACGGTTTTAATCCGACTTTTCTCATCGGAAATCCCGGAAAATTTCCGCTGAAAAAAATACGATATCCTCTTTAACCCGAGAACATACCGTGATATCGCGAAAACAAGTTAGCAAAGTTTTTTTCCGCCCCCTCCCACCCCCGCCCTTTTCCGCGAAAACTTCCGAAGATCAAGTGATCCTCAAACTTTGTTTTCCCACAAAAAAAAATCCTCCATAAATATTTTTAATAATAAAAATTTCGGAAAAATTCTAAAACTCTGATTCCAAAATATTACAAATTTTGAAAATTTTAAAACTACAAAAAATTTTGAAAACTTTAAAATCTTGCAAATTCAAAATTTGCAAAATTGTAATTTGTTTTTTCTCCTTAATTAGAACTTTGCGCTCTAATTATTGAAGTGAGGGAAAAATGTTTAAATAATTTTTTTTAGAGAATTAAATTCCCAAAAAAAAATGTCGTATACAATCATTCGTTAAATCCACTCATTAAGTCACTAATCACCAATTAAGCTCACCCTCGTCCCCTGAATTCTCCCCAATGACACAACAATAAGTTGACTAATTAATTGGATTGATGTGCTGCGATTGATGCCAATAAAATTGACCCCTCGTTCACGTAATTTTGTTGATCAATCTCATCAACGCTGACCAATTTTGCCCAATTAAACATTTTAATTAACGTGGAAATTCCAATTATCCCGATTCAATCAAATTGTTTATTATGTTCGATTTAAGTATAACGTTTAAATTTCAATTATACATAAATAAATAACGCATTTATCAATCTGTCTTGACTAATTTTGCCTTTTTTTTTCATTTAACAAATTGGTTTTCCCCAAAATTTTTTTTACCAATTTGTTTTAAGCGAATTCTTTTTATCAAATGTTTTTTTACCAAAATTTTTTTTTACCAAAATGTTTTTTACCAAATTTTTTTTACCAAAATTTGGGCTTATCAATTTTTTTTGTTTACCAAATTTTTTTTTTTACCAAAATTTTCGTTTACCAAAATTTTTTTTACCAAAATTTGGGTTTATCAATTTTTTTTTTACCAAAATTTTCGTTTACCAAATTTTTGTTCAGCAAATTTTGGGTTACCAAATTTTTTTTAAGCAAATCCCATTTCGAAAATTATTTGACTCGACAATTTTTTTTTTATCATACAAATGAATATGTAAACGTACACACACATACAGAGGCACAAGTCGAAAAGGGCAAATGAGAGATTGGCGGAAAAAAAAATGAAATTAGTTATAGGGGCTTATCACGAAAATTTACGAATTATCGTCAACACTTGGGTGGGTGGGTGGCTGGGGGGGGCGGGGGGGGGGGGCGTTAAATTTTCTGTTTCAACTTACCGAATGGCGGATTCGTTTTTCAAAACGAATTTACATTTTTGCTTGTCGTTTAGCCTCGGATTTGTTTTTTACTTTGCGAAAATAGGATTTGGGGAAACCAATTACATGCAAAAAAATTTTTTTACAAATTCGAAAAAATTTGGGAATTTTTTTTTTCTTCTAATTTGAGATATATCAAATATTGGGAACTATTTGGGAAATTACTGTGATTTAGTTCCCTCATGAAAATGGATTTAAAAAACTGAGATTTTTGGAAATTTTCAAAATTTTGGAAGATTTCAAAAATTTTCGAAAATAATTCCAAAAAACCTAAAAAAAATTGACAATTTTTCAGAATATCAGAAATTTCCAATTCCATCAATTCACAAATTCGGGATTTTTTTTTAGTACTACAGTCTTGTTCTGTATTTATTTTCTGGGGAAAACTGGATTTGGGAAAACGAATAGCATGCAACAGCATTTTTATGTTCTTTTTTTTATGTTTTTCTTTACTTTCGGAAGACGTTTTCTTTCTTTTTAATTTAATTAAATGTTGGGTGCAACGTCCTCAGTAATTCTTATCTAGGATGATGTTCATGATTTCTATCCTACGAATTTTACATTTCAGAGATTGTGAGAGGGGAGAAAGAAAATTTTGTTGGATTCAGAGAATGAAGTAATTTAATTTTTTCCCCCCAAAACAAATTTTTTTTCCAAAAAAAAATTTTTTTCGAGGTACCCATTTTTTAGAAAAAAAAACTTTTTTTTTCAAAATTAAAAAAAAAAAAATATTTTTTGAAAAAAAAAGATTACCTCATTTCTCATTCAAAATTTTCTTTTCTCACGAAAAAAAAAAAAAACACCTCTAGATGACCCGTGATACATCACCGAAGCCTTCACTAAATGTTCCCCCAATTATTCCACCAAATAAATTGCTCAAAAAGCTAGAAATGTACAGCATTAACCCCTAATCGTCAATATTTACAACTTGAATTAATTAACATTACATATTCCCTTGTCTCCATATAAAAAAACAACTACGGACAAATAATTTGACGTCCAATCAGAGAAGACATCGGTGAGCAGGCATGCATTTAGTCAGCGCCATTCAATTAATTCATCATTTCTTTTGCTGTTTTTTGCTTTCAGTTTAAGTTTCAAATTTAAGTGAAATTTTTGCAGACATTTCGAAATTTGAAATTTTCAATTTTTCAACTTCAAAATTTTTGAGAATTTTGTAAAAAAAAAAAAAACAAAATTAAAAACGTGTTTTGAAAATTTCCAAAAAAATTCAAAAATTTCCAAAAAAATTTCAATATTTTTTTTCAAAAATTTTAGAAAAGTCAAAAATTCTGAAAATGTTTAAAAAGTCAAAAATTACCCAAAATTTTGCGATTTTTCAAAATTTTGAAAATTGAAAAATTGCAATAAAAATTTCACTTCTGGAGCATAGTAACACTAATTAACTACTATTCAATGAACTGTCTGTTTCTGACCTACCGGGAAGATTAAATATTACAAAAATTGGGGGAAAACGACGAATCATTTTTCATCGAAGGCACTCGTATAAAATAATTAAACTATCCATTGTTTATCATTTTTACGAACAATTTCAAACACTCAGGGATTGGCGGGAGAACATTAAATTACGAAGTCACACAATCATAGTAATAATTACGATTTTTCTAATTACCAAATTGGCAAAAAAAATTTTCTCGTTCTGTCATTAATCGAAAGTTGATCAGAATTTTTTTCTTAATTTCTTAATTCATTTCGTCTTTTTTTATCCATTCCCAAAATAAAATTTCAAATAATTTGAATCATTTGAGAATTTCAAAAAAAAAATTTTAAGCAATTTCCAAATTTGAAAATTTGAAAATTTCAAAAATTTTGGAAATAAAAAAAAATCAAAAATTGTCCCAAAAAGAGGCAAATAATTTTGGAAAATTTTTTGCCAAAAAATTTTTTTGAACTTTGAAAAAAAAAATCCAAAAATTTTGAATTTCCCCAAAAAAATTTCATTTAATTACAGAACGAAAAAAAGAATTTTCATCTGCTTTTTGCACTGACTAACACCATGCGTTATTCGTAGTCACAAACTACTTAAAAAAAGATGTTAAAAAAATCTCACTTAACACACACTTCGTTAATATTGTCACGAGAAAAAAAAACAACAAAAGTCCAGATTTTTTTTCTCGATCTCTGTATTGCCTAATTATGCATAAAATTCATCATTTTTTTTCCATATTTCACTCGATTAAATGCAGCTGCAACTCCAAAATTTTCGGAATGCCTTTTTCCACAGGAAACATTCGTTTGCTGGTGTCCTTGCATTTTTGCAGTTTTCTGCATTTTTTTGTATTTATTTTTTTTTTTTGCAATTTTGCACTTTTTGCATTTTTTCACATTTTCTTGATTGCTTCGGTAAAATAATTAAGCTAGTTATTTTCAATTCAATGCTCAATGCGATTAATTCAAATTAATTACAATGCGTTTTTTGAAATTTTTAGAATTTTGAAAATTTGATAATTTTTCAGAATTTTTTTTTTAATGATTCAATTTATTTTCAAATGTTTTGTTTCCTAATATTTTTTGTAAAATTGGAATTTTCCCAGAATTCCGAAAATTTCAAAAATTTCAAAAATTTTGGATTTTGCAAAAAAAAAATCACAGACGTCACTGTCAAAAATTATTTAATTTTACAAATTAAAAAAAAAATATTTTTCAAAATTCTTCAAAAAAAAAAAAAAAAAATGAAAAATTTCAAAAAAGCATTTTGCATTTTCTCTCCCTCCCATCCACCCCATTAATCTATTTATATCCACCTAAATTTTCACATTAATCGAAAAAATTCACTTAGCTCGTAACCTGCAGTTTGCATTTTTTTGCAATGTTCTGCACTTACGTAATTAGCATTGTTTTTTTCTGCAATTTGCATTTTTATGGCTCCTCAAAAATCATTAAGCTAGTTATGTTCAATTCAATCAATTCAACCAATTCAATCAATTCAATTAATTTAATTAGATGGTAAACCCTGGGCTAATTAAGGAGTGTCCAATAAAAAAATATGGAAAAATTTTCCAGGCACCTAAAGTCCCAAAAAAATATTTTCTGTTGTTAACAAATTAAAAAAAAATTTTTTTTAATTAATTTTTTTAATTAATTAATTAAAACATTTTTTAATTTTCCAAAAATTGTTTATCCATAGTTAACAACGGGGAAAATAAGCTCGGGACCTTTGGATGGTGAGAGATTTTTTTAAAAATTTTTTTCATGGCACCTCCTTGAGGAAAATGGTAAATGAAAAATCTAGATTGGGCAAACTATCAATAGTCCAAAAAACACGGCCCACATAAGAACGATCCAATGTACGGTGTAAATTGGACTCTCACCGTCTGTAATTTTTCTCGCGATGAACTTGAGGGTCTCATCTAGAAGTACAACTGGAATTGAAAACTTCATTACTGTTACCCACTCTTCGGCATTGAGAGGAGTTACTTGGAACACAGCCTGAAAAAGAGAAAGTGAATTATATATGTATTTTTTTCAAAGAATTAGGTGATAAAAGTAAGATGTCGAATTTAAAAAAAAAACTTTCAAAATTTTCAAAATGTCCCAAAGTTAAAAAAAAATTTTTTTAAGAAATTTTAATAATTTTTTTTTTTTTTAATTAGGTGATAAAATTGAGACGTTTTTCAGAATTTTCAAAATGCCCAAAATTTTCAAAATGTAAAAAAAAATATTTTAGAAATATTTAGAAAAATATGTCAATTTATTTTTCGTAATTGTAAGTTAGGTAAAATTAATTTCCATAAAAGGCAAGTGTCCCCAATATTATTAGATTATGTCCCCAGTATTATTACATTATGTTATTATGCAATACATTACTCACCGAAAGTACATCGACATAAAGAATGACAAAGTGAAGTGTGAATGAAAGTGCCATGGAGGCAATGAGCCACATGTTGGACCATGGGGGCATACTGATGAGCGATTGGTTCTCTGATAAACTGTAAAAAAAAATCAAAATATTGAAACATATCAAAGTTTTCCAAAAACAATTTTTTATAACTATTTTTTTTTCAAATTTTTAAGTCCAAAGAATTTTACAAAATTTTTCAGAATTTCACAAAATTTTACGAAATAGTCCAAAATTTTTAAAAACTAAAACACGAAACACAAAATTTCGAAAACGCAATTTCTTCTCAATTAAAATCCACAGAATGTGACTTAAATAAAAAATCCCAAATAATATTAAAACTCACCTGTTCATAGCATTCAACATTTCAATCGTTACAAGAACAGAGAGAGCCATGGTCATGGGGTGGGGATCAGTAAAGATTTTGCAGTTGACACCCTTGAATTCATCACCACCACCGATGCAGGACAAATGATGAGTCTGAAAAGCAAAAATTATTGTTCAATAAAAATATTATTACAAAATAAAAAAAACTAGTCTGAAATTTATTTCCACCCCAAACTCTACCTGTTGATAAGGAACAAATTTTATCTACACTTTTAAGTTTCACGTTTCAAGTTTCAAGTTGCAAGTTTCAAGTTCCAGCTTTCAAGTTCCAACTTTCAAGTTCCAGCTTTCAAGTTCCAGCTTTCAAGTTCCAACTTTCAAGTTCCAACTTGCAAGTTCCAACTTGCAAGTTCCAACTTCCAAGTTCCAACTTTCAAGTTCCAACTTTCAAGTTCCAACTTTCAAGTTCCAACTTTCAAGTTCCAACTTTCAAGTTCCAACTTTCAAGTTCCAACTTTCAAGTTCCAACTTTCAAGTTCCAACTTTCAAGTTCCAACTTTCAAGTTCCAACTTTCAAGTTCCAACTTTCAAGTTCCAACTTTCAAGTTCCAACTTTCAAGTTCCAACTTTCAAGTTCCAACTTTCACGTTCCAACTTTCAAGTTTCACGTTTCAAGTTTCAAGTTGCAACGTTCAAATTTCAAGTTTCAAGTTTCACGTTTTAAACTTCAAGCTCCAAGTTTGAAGCTTCAAGTTTCCAGTCCTAAGTTTTATCTAAAAAAAAACTAAGGAACATTTGTGAAGCCTACCAAAAAAGTCCCCATCAAAATTGTCTTATCTGTCATGACGCCCCAAAAAAAAAAAATCACGACAAATTCCCTAAACCTAAAATCACTAAAAAAAGATAATTAACCAATAAATGTTCTCCAATTGTTTCAAATTTAACCGATGCTCACCAATTGATAATAATTGAGCTGGGGCCCAGCTGGACTGTACAGGAACCACCAAGCTGCTGATCCTACTGTAGCTGCACCGACATATCCACCAATAGCGAGATACCGGAAGAAGAGCCATCCAGAGATCAACGATTCATCAGCTTTACGTGGTGGCTAAAATGACCAGACATTACCAAAAAGTCCAAGTTCCCCCCTCTTACCTTCCAAACCAATCCACCAGACTCAGCTAACCTACCTTATCCATGATATCAAGATCAGGAGGATTGAACCCAAGTGCAGTAGCAGGAAGTCCATCAGTGACCAGATTGACCCAGAGCAGTTGTACAGGAATGAGTGCTTCAGGTAGTCCAAGAGCAGCAGTCAAGAAGATAGAGACAACCTCTCCAATATTGGAAGAAATGAGATACCGAATGAACTGCTTCATGTTATTATAAATAGCCCTTCCTTCCTCAACAGCAGCGACAATTGACGAGAAATTATCATCAGCAAGAACCATCTCCGACGCAGACTTGGCGACAGCAGTACCGGATCCCATAGCAATACCAATTTCCGCTTTCTTCAAAGCTGGCGCATCATTGACACCATCACCAGTCATAGCTGAGATCTCATTCATTCCCTGCAAGAACTCCACAATCTTGGATTTATGGGAAGGTTCTACCCTGGAGAAGAGCCTGGCCCGACCGCAAGCAGCCCTCTGCTCAGACAGTGGTAGATCATCGAACTCCCTTCCGGAGTAAGACTTGCCAGTGGTATCTTCCTCTTCCGTGAAAACGCCGATCCTCCTGCAGATAGCTTCAGCAGTAGCCTTGTTATCTCCAGTAATGACAATAACCCTAATACCAGCAGCCCTGCACCTAACAATCGAATCGAATACCTCCTTCCTAGGTGGATCCAACATGCCCACAACACCCACAAACGTAAGATCCTTCTCATAAGTGAAGAACTTGCTGGAATCACCAAGATCCATATCATCAGGCTTCATCGGATGATCAGAGGTGGCAAGTGCAAGGCATCGCAATGTGTCTCTCCCCGTTCCATACTGTCTCGTAAGATCCAGAATTCGGTTCTTCAGCGTCGACGTCAAAGGTACCTTAGCGGAGCCAACCCTGGCATGTGTGCATCTGTCCAAAACACCCTCAGGTGCACCCTTAACGAACAGTTTAGGTCCAGTTCCAAGTTTAGATGGTTTCAATGGTACACAGTAGGATGACATGGATTTACGATCTCTGGAGAATTCCAGGGTGAACTCCTTCTTCCATTTGGTCTCAATGTCTTGTCTGACGACGATAGCAGTTGTCCTACGATCGAGTCCAGTCTTGGGGCAGCCGAATGGATTGATCTTCTCAGCAAGAACGATGAGTGCTGTCTCAGTAGCTTCGCCAACCTTCTCGAAAGCCTGTTTGAATTCGTTAAAATCGATGGCCGAGTCGTTGCACATGATGCAGATGGTGCCCATCTCGTGGAGGGTCTCGTACTCCTGTCCCTTGACCTTCTGGCCCTTCAGGAAGACATCGCCAATTGGTTCATAGGTCGATCCGGTGATCTCGAACTCATGGAAGCTGCTGTCATTGCCCTCGACCTTGTCGAACACGAACATCCTTGATACGGACATCTGATTGGTGGTCAATGTGCCAGTTTTGTCTGAGCAAATAACAGATGTGCAACCGAGGGTTTCAACTGATGGGAGAGACCTGACGATGGCATTCTTCTTGGCCATTCTCCGTGTACCAAGTGCTAAGCAAGTTGTGATGACAGCTGGGAGACCTTCTGGAATGGCAGCTACAGCTAAAGCTACAGCGATTTTGAAATAATAGATAGCTCCCTTGATCCAGGAGCCACCGTGAGCAGGATCGTTGAAGTGGCCAATGTTGATCGCCCAAACAGCAACGCAGATAACAGAGATAACCTTCGACAGCTGTTCGCCAAACTCATCAAGCTTCTGCTGCAGTGGTGTCTTAATCTCCTCAGTCTCCGACATTTCCGTACGAATTTTACCAATAGCTGTATTCAAACCAGTTCCCATAACAACACCACGTGCTTTACCAGCTGCTACATTTGTACCAGAGAATAGAATATTTTTCTTATCCTGATTAACAGCACGTGGATCTGGCACTGGATCTGTATGCTTAATAACGGATACGGATTCACCAGTGAGAATGGACTGATCAATTCTGATTGTCGTTGAGAAAATTTTGATAAGACGAATATCAGCTGGGATTTTATCACCAACTGACACTTCAACAACATCACCAGGTACAATTTCCTTGGCGCGAATCCTTTGGACACCAGACTTGTCGGATCTTACTACTTTGCCCATTTCGGGCTCGTATTCCTTGAGTGCCTCAATTGCGGATTCGGCATTGCGCTCTTGCCATACACCAACAACAGCATTGGCAATTAGAATTAGGAGAATAACGAAGGGCTCCACGAAGGCGGTGAAGGCATCCTCGTGCTCCTCGAATAAAGCTAATACCTGCAATGATGTTTTCCATGTTTATTCAGAGCTTGCTTTCTTATTCTTTTAAGTGAAGCTTCTATAGGCGCCTTTGGGTGTGAATCGAATACACGCGAGTCCCTATGTTACAAAAACCGACATCGTTGGGGAGGGGGAAGCGCCATATGCGTGTTGCATGGGAACGCCGGTAATGACGCGTTCGTCATGATTCAACGTTGGGCGCGAGATGGCGTTATGCGCATTTTCTATCCACGGTAAAAAGCCAGCTGCTTTCCAGTCTCGTGTTTTAATGTATACGTTATATATGGGCCGAGCCTTATTTTCTATATCATAATTTATGGCTGGAATAATTTGGTGCGAGTGTTAATCAAACGTTTTCGTTTCTTACTTCAGTTATCACAAACGGATAATTTTATGTGTAGAAAATCGTGAGATGGAAGCAGAATAAAAAATATTTTGTAGATTGATATCATTGGATCTCTATAAATTTGGCTCCTACGAAGTTTCACTTCTGTCGCGTAGCTCTCTACACCCATGTTTTTAGTTATATTCAAGCTATAGTTGTTATTTCTGTACGAGCTTTTGAGCCTGTTGCTTCCCTGGGCTCTCAACCCATTTTTTTTCATAAAAACATGTTTTAAGAAAATGTTTTACGAAAATGTTTTAAGAAAATGTTTTAAGAAAATGTTTTAAGAAAATGTTTCAAGATAATGTTTTAAAAAAATGTTTTAAGAAAATGTTTTAAGATAATGTTTTAAGAAAATGTTTTAAGGAAATGTTTTAAGATAATGTTTTAAGACAATGTTTTAAGAAAATGTTTTAAGTAAATGTTTTAAGAAAATGTTTTAAGAAAATGTTTTAAGATAATGTTTTAAGAAAATGTTTTAAGATAATGTTTTAAGATAATGTTTTAAGAAAATGTTTTAAGAAAATGTTTTAAGAAAATGTTTTAAGATAATGTTTTAAGAAAATATTTTAAGATAATGTTTTAAGATAATGTTTTAAGTAAATGTTTTAAGATAATGTTTTAAGAAAATATTTTAAGAAAAGGTTTTAAAAAAACGTTTTAAGAAAACGTTTTAAAAAAATGTTTAGAAAAATTTGATTTAAGATGATACTTACGAAAGATATGATAGCGGCTAATAAGAGAATCTTAACTAGAAGGTCGTCAAATTGTTCCAGCACAAGTTGCCAAATGGATTTGCCTGAAAGAGAAATGGTGGTTCTATGAAATAATCAGCATATGGTAAGATTGATATGTGAAATTGGGCCACATTGGTCGCTCGTCGATTGTCGATGTCTGGTGGTGGCCATGTGGTTACATTGGGTTATTGCCAGTGGCTCAAGTGGCCCCCATGACTTGGGTATTTCCAGGCATTAATGAGGATTCCGGAGGGACGTTTGGAGGTACTCATGGACAATCCATCCTGCAGTCTGCTCTGCACTTTTTTTTTTTGCAACACCAAAGGAAGGTGTTGAGGACATTGGTCTTGATGAATGCTTCCATATTTTTTTTTTAATTGGTTGGTTCAGTTTGAACGCTTATATCTTTCTGGAAAATTCAAATAATGGGTTTATGGCCCAGATTTTTGTCACCAATTTTTTTAAGCATGTCAAGAATTTTGGATATTTTTTTTTATCATCGGTTGTTATTTGAGTATGTCCAAAGTATACGTCAGAATTTTTTTTCAGATCGATCAGTGGATTCAGGAGCGAAGGGCGGGCGATGCAAGCTCGTCTTGGGTCACATTGACCCGCAGTGTCGTATTTAAACGAAAGAGAAGGTGTGTCGAGGAAGGGTTAATGCATTTTTTGATTGACTTCTGCGGTGACTGGCTTGGACACCATCGACATTTGGCATCTGAAATTTTTAGGAAGAGCCAAAGAAAATTTATGCCCCCAAGGAAACTGACTACACCCCTTTGCGACCTCACCGCTAGGCGGAAGTATTTCGCGTCCTCGTTATCGCGTGATGAAAATAGCGGAACAACTCTCGTTTTACTCCGTCTCGCTGAGAGAGCTGTCTCATTTGGCCTTGACGGCATAATGCCTTTGCGTATATGATTGACGTCATGAGTTACAACTTGCCCAGTGATGTCGACGATTTCATTAATTTGCCAGTATCGACAATTTGCAAATGGCGAATTATCTTTTGCCGGACGAACTAACAAATGAGGGATTTTTTTGATTTTTTTTTTCTGTGCTAATTAATTAAATTTATTTTGTAATAAAAAAAGCAAATTAATTAAATAAAATTGATAATAATTTTTTTTTTTATTGATAATAATCAATTGTGATTTTATAATTTCCTGGATTTCACTAAAATATAGTTTTTTTTTTGTGATTTAATTTAGAAATTTTAAGAATTTTTTTTATTAAACAATTTTTTTTTTTTTTTTGATTGATTGAGATTTTGTGAATGAAAAGAATGGAGCATGGGAGAATCGTGGATAGCGTGATCGCGTGTACTGCATTGATTGATAAATCCAATTCACTATTTTTTTTTTCTTAAGTGAAACCTGGTGTTCTTTTAAAACGAATTATCGTCAATGGAAATTTGATTGAGGAGTTCATGACATTTAATCGGGAATAGTGGAGCTGTGACGAGTAGAAAATTGTGACTTGACGAAAATGCGTATGTGTGAATGACTGAATCGGTGTGTAGATGTGCTCGCGGCTGTGTGTTCGTGTGTGTGCTTGTATACATGTATGCACACCATGAGTGATTTTATGCGGCGCTTGAGTTATCGCGTTCTATGGGGAGAACGGTTGGAGATAGAAAGAAATGTGTGTAACGGAAATTGTTCCCCATACAAAAACGCACATTTTATGTTCTATGGTGTTTTTGCGTAGCTGCGCAAACTTGGGAGATATCGCGGGATGTAGATGCGCATGGGCCGACACGGTAGGTTGGCGCTTCCTTGATGACGCTCTACCACGAGAACGGTTAGAGATAGGAAGAAATGTGTGTATGAAAAATTGTTCCCCATACAAAAACGAACATTTTGTGTTCTATGGTGTTTTTACGTAGCTGCGCAAACTTGGGAGATATCGCGGGATGTAGATGCGCATGGGCCGACACCGTAGGTTGGCGCTTCCTTCATGACGCTCTACCACGAGAACGGTTAGAGATAGAAAGAAATGTGTGTAACAAATATTGTTCCCAATGTAAAAATGCACATTTTGTGTTCTATGACTTTTTCACCTAGCTACGCAAGTTTAGAAGATATTGCGAATTAAAGTTGCGCGTGAGCCTCATCAGAACGTTATTCTCAAATCACATGTGTGTAAACGATGCTTTCTGTGTGGAAACATCTTCAAATTATGCACAATTGAATGCATGTGAATGGCATATGAATAGACCACTGATAACGTCGGTCAAGGGAAAATAACGACAGATGAGTCTACCGTTTTCCACATTATCCATAATCGTCCTCTTGTTCTCTCTTCGCACCTGATAGTGTTCTATTATTAATTTCACGCCCCAGGAATTGTGAGGGACTTGTTATTTAAACACCCAAGGGTGCCAGGTATATCGAGGTCTTGCGAATCTCGGGTAGGAGAAAAAAGATTGTGCGACTAAAAATTTTCTTGACGCGAAAATAAGAAATTTTCATTTGTTTCTAATTTTGTTTTGTAATTCGCGAGACCAATTTTCACCCTCATTTGGCGCTGCATTTTTTGGGAGCATTATTTTTTGATGCATTAGTGAAATTGTCCAAAAATAATTTCCAAAAGTGGGGAGAAAAAAAAATTGTACAAAAAAAATTGTACAAAAAAAAATTTGTAAAAAAAAATTGTAAGAAAAAGAAATTTGTAAAAAAAAATTGTAAAAAAAATTGGTAAAAAAAAATTGTAAGAAGAAGAAATTTGGAAAAAAAAAATTGTAAAAAAAATTGTAAGAAAAAATTGTAAAAAAAAATTGGGAAAAAAAAATTGTGAAAAAAAAAATTGTAAGAAAAAAAAAATTGGAAGAAAAAAAAAGTGTAAAAAAAAATTGAGGAAATATTTGGAGGAAAAATCTATGAGTGACTTTTTTTTTGCAACATTTTGTTGATTGCCTACGTACCCTCCTCGGCTGGCAGTTCTGTAACAGATAAAAAAAATTTTTTGATTAGTTTTTGGAGAGTTTGAAATTTAAGTGAATTTTTATTGGGCTCGCGAGGGTTGAAATTCACCCCAAGATTCGCCCCAAGATCATCCCCTTTAAGCTGACCCAGCTCAGGTGTCTGGACTTCATATGAAATTCTCATCACGTGATGAATTAGTGGGAGAAAAAGAAAAGTCGTATCGCAATGGAGGAAATGGTACTTTTTCGAGAAATTAAAAAGTTCAAATTCATTTTTTTCAAATTTGGTATTTTCAAATTTTTGGGGAAAATTTTGGAGACTTGCAAAAATGGGCAATTTTTTTTTGGAAAAAAATAGCAATTAGGAGAATTCTGAAATTCATTTGAATGATTTTTTCTTGGGGGAAAAATGGAAAATTAAGTGGATTTTTTTTGAGCGATATATTCTCCAGTATTTCTCTTATGATGGAGTAAATAATGCCTGTGAAAGTATGTGGAGTGTGCACGTGCTATGATGCTTCAAAGGGTGCATAAGAAGATCGATAGGGTCATGGGGGATGTACAGAGTCTATGGTAGTCATAACTCGCCACCATAAATTCAAGGGAAAAAAATTGTTTTCTTCAATGTGAAAATTTCAAAAAAATTCAGGAAAATTCCGAAATTTTTATCCAAAATTTCTCAAATTCCTTTCTCTCAAAATTTCTTGGATATACAAAAATTTTATGCCCGCAAAAAAAAACATCGAATTCCATTTGCGCGCGAAATTTCAAAAATTCAAAATTCAAATTTGCAAAATTTTCCGATTTTTTATTTTGTAAAAAAATGGAAATATTGAAAATTTTGGAAAGTTCTTCAATATCGAAAAATTTTGAGTCCACGAAATTTTACAAAAATCGAGTTTCATTTGCGCGCAAAATTTCAAAAATTCAAATTCGCAAAATTTTGTTTTGTTTTTTTTTTGTAAAGAAAAAGAGAAATATCCAAAATTTTGGAAAGTTCTTCAATATCAAACAACTTTGAGTCCACAAAATTTTACAAAAATCGAGTTCCATTTGCGCGCGAAATTTCAAAAATTTCAAAAATTTCAAGAATTCAAATTCGGAAAATTTCCATTTTTTTTGGTTCAAAAAAAAGCAGATATCCAAAATTTTGGGAAATGTTCTCAAACTTCCTAAACTTCAGATTTTTCAAAAAAACCTCATTTTCTTAGAAAATATTCCTTTCGACCCGCCCCACCCACTTCCACCCACCCGAATTTTTCCCAAGAATTTCGCCCACCGAATCCGATTGCCCACAAAATGAGGCAATTAAACATTGTTTCCCGTGAAAAAATTATGAAAAACAGAAATACATCGACATGTAGTGGGGCACACATGTTCATCCACATCACGAATTTGTCACGCGACAGTGAGCGTATGCGCAAGGACGGCGCACAAAGCCGCGGTAAAGCGTTTTTTTTTTTTTTAACACGTTGAACAGATCTTGATGGTCAATAGAAACTATGACAGTTAATTTTAGAAAAATTTCTTCATGTGATCTCATTGATTTTTCGCATTTTCGATGCTTTTTTCACCGAAATTCGGATCAAAAACTGAAATTTTGTTATTGATATATTGGCAAGTTCTGAGGAAATTTTTGAAAATTTTGGAAGGGTTTGAAAATTTTTGGGCATTTTGAGAAATTTTTGAAAGGTTTTCAAATTTTGAAAATTTTGAAAAATTTTGAAAAATTTGAAAATTTTGAAAATTTTGAAAAATTTTGAAACATTTGAAAATTTTGAAATATAAAAAATCAAAAATTTGGAAAAATTTTGAAATATGAAAAATCAAAAATTTGGAAAAAAAATTGGACCTTTAAAAAATGTGTTCTTCTAATTTTATTTATGTTTCTAGGGCATTTTCATTTCTGCAAATGTTGAACATGCAATTTTCATGTTTTTTTTCGCTCTCGTGTATCAAAGGGGCAATTCATCGTTGTCGAAATATTTTCACGTCTAAATATTTGGGGAGTCGTGTGTGGTGCACAAAGCACTAGGTCATCCCACGCATCTCCAATGCAATTCAGATTAACGTCAAACTGACGAAACACTGTTGCGACTGATATTTCAAATGACAGAATGAGGTAACAAAGTCATTCCACTCGATTAAACTTGACTTCTCCCTTAACTCATTCAAATTGAAAATTATAAAAAATTTTAAAAAAATAGAAAGCCCCACAAAAAAGTTGAGATTTGGAAATTTTTTCACAAAATTGAGAAATCGGAAAAGTTTTAACAATTCCAAAAAAACTGACATTTTCCAAAAATTTTCAATTTTTTTGGAATTTTTTCACAAATTTGAAAATCTGGAAAATTTGAATCATTCCAAAAAATTGGAAAATTTTTGGGAATTTTAAGAATTTTGGAGTTTTTGACATTTTTGAAAATTTTCAAAATTACAAAAAGTAGAATCAAATTTTCCAATTTTTTTCAAATTTTCCGATTTTTTTTCAATTTTTCGAAACAATTTTTTTTTATTTTGCAAAATTTCGATAAAGATTTAATGGAAAAAAAAATCAATTCCAAGGATCTAACTTGCGTAGACCATATCAAAAAAAGGCGGGAAAATTCATTCTCAATACGAACTAATAATGAGTCAGACAACACATACTGACGTGGGCTTACGCGTCGACGTAACGTACACGTCATGAGTACTTTAGCGGGACTTGCGAGGTTATTGTCACACATGTGCGTTACATGGATAACGGAAAAAAAAATAAAATAAAAATCACGCGGAATAAAAAGCACAAACGCTTTTTTATTTCCCTTTTCCAATCACAAAATTTCAGTATTTAAATTGTGCGCCAAAATTTGATTTCATGCGAAGAACAGAAAAACATATGCTCCAGAAATTTTCCTTTTCAGAAGTTTATTTTTTATATTTGTCAAACTTTCACGAATTTAAAAAAAAAATTTCAAAATTTTTCAAAACCTTTTTAGAAAAATTTCCTGAAAGTACCAAAATTTTCAAAAAAAAAAATGGACAATTTTGGTGCAATTTCCTTTTTTTTTTAAATGTCCAAAATTTTTTTTTTCTTTTTTTTTATAATTTCTTAAAAGTTTTATTTTTTTCAAAATTGAAAACCAAAAAAAAAATTTTTTTTACCCCCCCCCCCCCCCCCCCCAGTTACTGGGGGTGGGGATAAAATCACAATTCCATTGTGAATCGTTGACCCTTGAACTCTAATCACAAAGTTAGCACGCAAGAGTACAACAAACTTTGTTCAACGCAACTTTTGCAAAAGTCATTGCCCCTTCAAAGTCTGCATAATCAAAAAACTATTCAGAAAAAAAAACAGATTTTTTAAAATTAAATTAGGGCTACTAATTTAATTTCCCGAATTAAGTTGTCGATAAGACAGATTTGTTCCGTAATTGTTATTCCCAGTTCCATTCTCCCCTAATAATCCCCCGACCCGCCAGTAGTCGCGCCATTAATCCGACCCCTTTATTCGCGCACCGCGACAATCTCTCCCATTTTGCTTTGGGGGATCATATGTCGAGATGTGAAGGAGATAGGACAATTTTCATGAGAATGTTTTTTGTAGGGCACAATGAGAGCTACAATAAAGCTTCATATGAACATATCGTTAATATTCTTAGTTTTCAAGATATCTGCCAAAAATGCTTTCGGTTGATGGCGCGAAATTTCTCCATAGGTGGCGCACTTCCGGTACCAACGGCGCGCGCAACACGTGACAATTCTGATTGACTCGAAGAATATAATTTCCATCAACTTAACTGGGTGGTATCAATGATTTTTATCTTCGCCTAAATAAGCTGAAAGAGTTACTTGAGACGTTAAAAAAGTTTCGCTCAAATTTTTCAATTTTTCAACATATTTTCGATGATATGAAAATTTTGGGGAAAGTCCCATAACGCGATCCAGTAGGTAAAAAAATATACTCCGCGATTTTTCGTTGTAAGAACAAAAATATCCGAAATACGCGGTCTCTAATTCGGTCTTGTGTACGGTGGGCGAGAAGTTGAAGACGTTCCGGATATGACAGATGAAACATTTTAGTACATTGGGAGGCTGAGGCCTATAGAAAAAAAATGAGTGACGTAACTCGACGTACTCTCCCATTGGCTCATCTGAATTTTTGTTTTTTTTTTCAAATGAAATTTTTTTTCATTCAATTTTTTTTTTAATTTTGAAAAATTTCGAATTCAATTTTTTGAATTTTTTGAAAATTATAAAATTCTGGAAATTTTTCAGGTTTTTCTTTATTTTCAATTTTCGTGGATAATATTAAAATTTTGGGAATTTTTGCAATTTTTTTCATGAATGGAAAAAAAAATTTCTTGAGGTTCAAATTTTTCAAAAAATATTTTTGAAAAAATAATTAACGATTTGTTTTTTCGATTTCCCGAACATTTGGATTTTTCAATTTTTTAGTTAATTGGAAGATGAAATATTTTTGGAATTCAAAGCAAAATAAAAATATCGAAATTTTGAAGTTCCAAAAATGATCGACTTTTGAAAAATGTGTGACATAATCTTCGTTACGTCATCTTATTAGGGCCGTAATTATCCTCGTTAATTTTCTGTGATTGATGGGACTCGTTGGACAGATTTGCCCCCAAAAAATTCTTTCTCATTTTCTATTTTTTCTTTTCCAAAAATAAAATAGAAAAAGTGCTTAATGAGTTACGTTGTAAAAATTCAAATTCTAATAATAACCAAGGAGAAGTAAAATTTAGAAAATCATCAAAAAAATTTTTTTTTTTATCTTTTTTCTTCCAAAATTTTCCAAAAATTTTTCCAAATTTTCTTTTGCAATTTCTGTAAAATTTGGAATTGATAAAAAAAATTGAGAAAAATTGAGAGAATTTCGTAATTTTTTTCTAGAAATTTCTGTAAATTTTCTAAATTCAGAAAAAAAAAATTTCGGAAACATCTAAAATTGTAAAAAAAAATTGACGATTAATGTTACATAACAAATCAAAAATTTGGAATAACGAAAAAAAAAAAACAAAATCAATTTCCTTGGGACATGGCGAAACCTTAGCCCCTTAATTACCTCCATACCGTCCAAAAACTAATTAGCGATAATTAAGTCAGACTGTAACTATTCTGCTCGTTTATCTGATGACATAAGATGTAGATAAAGCTGCGCCAAATGCTGATAAGAATATGCAATGGACTTTGTTTCTACGATGGAAATTGAGATAAAGTATGGGACATTTAGATTGGATCTTGAATTTTGCATACGATTCTTTTTCCTCCTGTCGAAAATGATTTCTCATTATTTTCTTCTTTTCGCAAAAGAAAAATTTTCGATTTTTTTATTCTTGGAAAATTCGTGTCAAGTGTTTTTTTCCTGGGAACAAAAAATTGGATGAAAAATTCTGGAAAAATGTGGAAATTTCCTGGAAATTTTCGAAAAAAAAAATTGTAAAATTTTTAGAAATGCTACAAAATTTTATATAAAAAATTCTATAAATGTTGGAAAAATTCAGAGAAAATTCAGAAAAATTCTGGAAAAATGTAGAAATTTCCTGGGAATTTTCGAAAAAAAAATTCACAAATTTTGGGAGACGCTACAAAATTTTATGAAAAATTTTGAAAATGAAAAAACTTATAGAAAATTAGCAAGAGTCCCAGAGAGTGTAGAAATTTCTTGAAAATTTTCGAAAAAAAATTCGGAGAATGGTGAGAGGTTCTAGAAAAATTACTAAGGATTTAGGAGAATAGTGAATATATATATGGCAAAATGAAACTTACCATTGAGACCATATTTTTCCTGATTTCTCTTGACCTGATCAGGTGACAGGCCCTTCTCACTATCGACATTAAAGTAGTTTAGGACCTCGTCCGCTGATTTAGCATGGGCGTCCTCCATTATATTATCTTAGTCAACAATCTATTCAAATATCGTTTTCGGCCACTCGTGTCCCAAGGGCTCATTCACAACTCTTCCTGTCTCAAAAAATACAAAAGGCCATTATTAATCAATTTGTCATTAATCCAATTATTAATATAAAATTTGGGCTCAAAAAAATCCACAAAAATATTAAAAAAAAAAATCATATCCCAAAAATTTCCAAAAAATTTTGGAATCTCAAAAACAAAATTGAGTTTCAAAATTTTCAAATTTTTTTTTTTCGAAATGTGGGGTTCGAAAAATCGCTCAAAATTTTTTGTGTCAAATGAAAAAAATGAAAATTGAATTTTTTTGAAAAATCCAAAAATTTTCCAAAAATGCAAAAACTGAAAATTAATTTTTTTTGAGGAATTCGAAACCTTCCAAACATGCAAAAAATGAAAAGTGAAAATTTTTTGAAAAATTCAAAAATTTTCCAAAAATGAAAAAACTGAAAATTGAAATTTTTCGAAACAAAAAATCGGAAAATGGGGGAAAAAAATTGGAGTAAAATTATAATAAATTTCGTAGTAACGCGCGTAAGTTCATTGACACCTAACCCCAAAAATGAAGGAGTAAAAACCGGGAAATCGTTGAGTCATCAAAGACGGATTAAATTAGTCCATTATTAATGCCCAATCGTGTTCGAAAAATCCCACAAAATTCCATTTTTCCAATTCCAAATTTCCCTTTTTTTACGAAAAAAAAAAAAAAAAAAAAAAAAAAAACATTTTAATGTCCAATAAATATTGGCATGACTAAACAACGAGAACCTAACGTAACAAATTACAAAATAAAAATAACCCAATAAAATTACAATCTCTAAAAAAAAAACCAGTTATAAAAAATAAAAAAAAATCTTCACAAAAATTAAAAAAAAATTGTTCAAAAAATTTTTTTAAATCAAAAATTAAAAATTGCAAATTCTCCAAAAAATTGCGCCAAAAAATAACCCAACAATTCAAATTTAAAAACTATAATTTACAGTGGGTCAAAAAAAAAAAAAATGAAGACCCTAAAAAATGTCAAATAAAAATTTTCCCAATATTTCCATTTTTGGCCTCGCACTTTTGCACCAAAAAAAGAAAAAAAAAAAATTCCCAACTTTGAAAATCCAATTTTTCCCCAACTGTTAGCACTTTTCCGAAAATTCTCCTCCAGGAAAATTGGATAACAGAAACCGAGAAACTCACCGCGTGAAACACACTACGTGTCATAAACTTCACCTCAAAAAAAAAAAAAAAAAAAAAAAAAAAAAAAAAAAATAGGTTATGTATTCACTGCCCCGTAACGCCAAATTTCCACTCACCCCTAAACCCCCAAAATAGTGTGAAAACTAAAAATTAAAATCCGTCAATCACAATTGTCCGAAAGACATATGTTCGCAGTGCGTCATGATGCAATGATAAATCACCCCCGTTAATTAATTATTTAACAATTTTAATAACCAGAAAACGTTCACTACTGCCTGACTACGAAAATCCGACTATTTTTCCACGAGTTTATGCTGACCAAATCCACAAACTCTTGCGTTTGCGCATGCGCACAACTATAGTCATGGCTCCGCCCCGACCGGTGACGATTGGTTTGAAAAAAGGCGGCGAACCGCTAAAAATTCAAGTGTTTTACTTAATCTCCCTCCGATTTCGACACGACACTATCAATTAAAAATTCTTGTGACATATTTCGAGAATTATATCTCCATTTTCAAACCCAGATGTGAGGCACTGCATCATTCTAAAAAGGCGGCAAACCGCGGCGGATTCAAATTTTCACAGGGAACCGTCCGAGGGGAATTTCCGATGTTACCGACAAAATTTTGAGTACAAATTTGTGCAACAGTTTCCGAAAATAATCCGGCATTTTTTCTATAACGGATGTGGGAATAATTTTTTTCAAAAAGGCGGGAAAGAAGCGAAAATTTGAAAGCGACTATTTTTGACTTTTTCAATCTCGTTCGAATAACCGCGCATTCAAAAGGAGATGAATAAGGTCGAGAAGTATTTTGCAATTTCTCGTTTTTGCAATCAAATTTTGAGGTTGAAATGGCGGCAAAATGTCAGAAATTTGAATGAGATTGTTCTTGCGTTTTCCTGGATGTATTCAAATTTCTGAGGTTTTGGCGGGAACTGGCCAGAAATAAAAAATGTATGAATCCAAACCGACGTAAAATAATGTCTCCAATTACGAAATGTGTGTGTATTTGCAGTCAAGATTTCGTTCCAACTATTTCTCGACAATAAATTGCTTCAACGATCGTGTATGACGTAATCCTCTTATTTCAGTTATCAACAATTCCAATTGTTCATACCGCTCTACTATGAAAACTATCAGAGATAGAAAAAAAAGTGTCAAATAAATAATGTTCCTCTCTCAAAACTATACATTTTCTGTCATATGACTTTCTCTCTCAAGTCCCATAGTTTAAGAGATAGAGCGATCTCGAGGTTATCAGTTCGCCACGTACAGCATCACCCTCATCCTCCGCCGATGGGTATTCCCGGTTTATCTCAAAAGTGAGTCACTGGAGGGAAATTTGACATTTACATTTTTTATCCGGAATGAAATTCTCTACAAACCATGTCTCTTAACATTTTGCGCTAAAACCACCTGGTGCGGAGATTATTGAATTTTTAGGAGAACCCTCCATCTTCAGAAATGACGAATCGCCAAATTTTTTGCGCGCCAATGGGTCAGAATTTTTTTTCTACACGTAGATTTATAGTAGAACAATTTTACGGTAGATTTATTAGATCTACAGGGACAAAATAATTTTTCCCGCTTTTTTTTAGTGGGCGGGGCTTCGCGGAGGAGTGGGGGGCGCAGGGGCGGACGCCGGAAACGACCCGCCAAAATCGGGGAGTTCGAGAGCATGTGGACGAGCGTGATTGGTCGATACAGCGGAATGAATTTCTCGTGTAACCGAAGGGCAATTCGCTGACGTATCGCGGTCTATTTTGGTTAGCGGGGCGGGTGGGAGGGGGAGGTGCCATTTCCTTGGCGCGTATTTTAAGATAGTGCGCGCTTGACGCATGGGGGTTATGCAATGAGAGTTTTGGAAGGTGAAGTTGAGGGGAACACATGTGCGCGTCCGTCAAATTAAAAAAAAAAAACGGAAAATTTTTTGAAAATTTTTCGCGCCAAAATTTTTCGCGCCAAAATTTTTCGCGCCAAAATTTTTCGCGCCAAAATTTTTTCGTCCGAAAATTTTGTTGTCGAGATATATATGTAAGTGGGAAAATTTGGATTTTTTTTTTTTCGAAAAAAATTCACGGCCATGCGGAAGTGCGGTAAATTTGAATTGCGCGGATGGGCGATTGGGCAAAATGGAAAGAGCCAAAACACAAATTGAAACTGGCTTGGAAAACTCCCGGGCGCTGACTAGCCTTCGAGCGGACGCATTTAGCACATCCCCGACGACTTCCTAATTATTTTGGCAAGGGATGACTGCCAAAATCCCAACACTTGTACGCAAAAAAAAGAAAATTTTGACAGTTGAATTGCGGGGAAAAATCGAGCATTAAAAAATTGTATTCAGATTAAAATTATTTTCATTTGCTTTAAAAAATTCGAATTCTGATTTTCAAAAATTTTGGCGCTCAAAATTAAGAAATTTTTCCATTCTCAAATTTGATATTTTTCCCTAAAATCTCAAAACTCGAAAAAATTTTACAATTAAATTTCCCCCGGAAATTCGCCTTAAAACTTATATAGTACATAAAAATTGAAATTGAAATTTGGTTGGCTTAAAAAAAAAAACATTTTTTTTTTCAATTTTCGCCTCAAAATTTTCAAATTTTGTGAAAAAATTTTTTTGACATTTTTTGTTTTCAAGTGTATTTTTTTTCAATCACATTCAAATTTTCGCGCTCTTTTTCTCTAAATTCTAAAATTAATTTCTCATTTTTTCGTTAAAAAAAAAATAAAGAAAAAATTTTTTCCACACAATTGATTTTTTTTTTAGAGCTTCCTCATTTGATTTGGCAATTGGGACCACGTGGGGCTCCCCAGACACCCCACTAATGTTTAAAATAATCGAGTATTATATTTAACCCGGGGTAACTATTGGCGGTTGTCAAGTTTACGATGTGATTTCTTCACTAGAAAATTGTTGGACCGTATTTCTCGTAACGATTCACATTTACACGTGTTGATGAGGTATTTAAAGCCTCTCTCTACCCTTTATAATGTTTCCCAAGTTATCGTCAAGTATTACTCAAGTGTGAAATAAATTAAATACTCCAAAAAATTCCCAAAAAAAAAAAAAAAAAAAAAATGCGCATGCGCGTTTTTCACTTTTCGACTTCTCCGCTCACGAAAAAAAAAATTCTCTCCTCCAAAAAAATGCGAAAAAAAAAATAGGATTTATTAGATACCCACAAATGATTGTGGCATCAAGAAAAAAATTTTCAAAATTTTTCCCCGTGAGTAAACGCGCCCCCCTCCCCCCACGGTATTTACGCGCACCGCGGGAGCACGTCTCGCGCCTGCGATGAGGACGAATATCTCGAAATCTATGGGAGATAGCGCAATTTTTGTATAGACTATTTTTGTAGAGCGAAGTGAGAGCTACAAAAAAGGTCCTTTGAGGAAGTCTGTAATTATTGTCGTTTTCGAGATATCCGGGAAAAACGGAGGAAGTAGCGAGGCCGCGTTTCGCGGTTGCATAACCCGTGAAAATTCTGGGGCGAGAATATATTTTTTTTGCGGGGGTTAATGGGGTGCTAATAATTTCGACCTTCGGGCGGGATCCACCAGAAGAGTTACTTGGAGCATAGAAAATATTCCGGTGAAAAATTTTGAATTTTGGGATCGAAAAGCCGAAAATTTCGCGAAAGAAAAATATTCAATAAAACACAAATGAAAACAAATAGAAAAATAAAAAAATATGAGAAGACTCACCTGTGAAATCGGTCATATATCCCGAAAATTCACATAATTATTTAATAGAAACGAGTAAAAAAAAAATTGCGCATTTTTGTTTTTTTGAATTTTGAATTTTCGCGCCAAACGAATTTCGCGAAATTCGGTTGATCGATCTGATTTTTTCAGGGATTCCCATTTTTATTTCCATACACAAATTCAATCATACGAAAATTCTTCTCGTAAAATTAAAATTCACAATGAAGAAAATAATTTGAAAAAATTATTCCCGCCAAAATATAATTCAATAAAAAAAAAATAATTTTTTTTTCTGAAATTCAAAATTATCTCATCCTAAATTCCACAGATGACCTTAAAATCGTCCAACTCTTGGCTCTGGAGTCTGTAGGTCAGAGTTATAATCGTCAAGACTTGCGGTCTAGGCCAACTAAACCCATTCCCAAAAATTTGCAAATCTAAAATAACAATTTTAGGATTATCTGCCAAACAATTGGTTGTACAGAAAAAAGTGAATAATACTTATAAATGGGAAATTGAATTTCGCACAAAAAATGTTACTCAATATTTCTTCTAAAGTTCATATTTTAAGCGATAATTTAAGTAACGAACAAGAAGATGAAAAATTGGAGGCAATAAGTAAATTGCAGTTTTTTATCAAATTTCAAATATCGCGCCAAAAATTCCAAAAAGAATTTTTCAAATGTTTGGTTTCAACGGCAAAAGCCCAAATCGCTGTTGGCGCGAAATTCAAAACTCGACAAAAACAAAATGATTAAAAATTTTTACTCCAATTTCGTATTTTCTAAGATAAATGCACCGAAATAAGGAAAAAAAATTGCAGTGAAATAAAACGGAAGAGAGAACGCAAAAATTGAAATTTCGCGCCATAGTTTTAAAGATGTGGGATTCAAAAAAATTTGGGAAGAACTAACACTTGTCGCAAGCCCTGGAATTCAAATTCCACTCATAGAATTTTGAATTTCCCGCTTCAACTATTGAACTTCCGGAAAAGTTTGAATTGCATTTTTGGCGCGAAATTCAAATCCCACTTCAAAAATTTCCCATGAAAGTTCATATTTTCGAAGATGCTTAACCGGAAATTAAAAGAAATCGCACTTTGAAATAGAAACGACCGGAAGTGGTCAATAAAAATTCAAATTTCCCGCCAAAATCCACGGTTTTAAATGTTAGATTTAACGCAGAAAAAATGTGGAAAAAGAACACTTGTTGTCGCATAAAATTTCCCAATTTTCCCCTGTACCAATTAAATCTCAACGCAAAAGCGCAGTTTCCATTTTTTGGCGGGAAATTCAAAACCCTGTAAAAAATTCAATTCCGAATTTCCCCTTAAATTCTTCATTAGTGAAGACAATTGAACCGGACCAGAATAAATTGCACTGGAAACTAAACCAGAATACATTGCACACGAAAACGAATTCTCAAATTCAAATTTCCCGCCAAAGTCCATATCTTTGGAGATAATTAATTCGAAAAAAAAAAAATTGAAAAAACTGTCACTTGCCGTAGCATACCCCAAAATTCAAATTCCACTCCTAAAATTTCGACTTTTCTCCCTTATCAATTGATCCTACGGAAAAATTCAAAAAGCATTTTTGGCGCGAAATTTGAATGCGCGCAAAAAATGTCTTCTGAAATTTTCCCCAAAAGTCCATATTTTTGGAGTTAATGAGCTTGAAACACTTTGTTTATTTAGTTTCACTTCGTCCACAGAAATTTTCACTGATTTTCAATTTTCTTTTTTTTTCTTTCTTTTTTTTTTTTTTTTAAGCACTGGTCACCGATCATTGGGACTTACCGATTAATCTAAATTAATTGTCACTAATGAGGCGGCTAATCACTCAAATTCCTCGGTCATTGTGGACTGTTTTCAAGGGACGACTGTTTTTTTTTTGGATAAAAAAAAAAATTTGACAATTTTTTGGTACCGCAACGCCTGCGCTGCTGGGCGAAACGGAGCGACGGACTAAAATGTTATTCGGTTAAATAGGCGGTGATGCCGCCTCCTGGTGGTGGTAATTGGCAACTTGTAAAAGCTTTTGAAAATAGGGGTGGCCTGGCCGCAAGCCCAGTTCCCAGGCGCAAGCACAGGTAAGAAAAGTAAAAAATAATTTTTCCACTTTTTTCCCCCCTCGAATTTTCGGCAATGTGGATGATTGGGGAAATTTGAAAATTTTGAAAAGTGGGAGCTTTTTTTTTGAAAGTTTGGTAAACGCCGGAGCTTTTTCAAAATTTTGGAAAATGTGGAAGCTTTTTGAAATTTGGGGAAAGCTTTTTTTGCAGTGAGAGCTTTTGGAAAACGTGGGAGCTTTTTCTTTAATTTGGAGAAGGTCGAAGGTTTTTCGAAATTTTGGAAAATGTGAGAGCTTTTCTGAGTTTTGGGAAATAAAAGAGCTTTTTTTTCGAAAAATTTGGAGAACGCCAGAGCTTTTTCAATATTTTGAAGAATGGGGGCTTTTGGAAATTTTGGAAAATCCTGGAGCTTTTTCAAATTTGGGGAAAACCTCGTGAGCTTTTTTTGACATTTTGGAAAATTTGGGAGCTTTTTGAAATTTATGGAAAACCATGGGAGCTTTTTTTTGAAAAATTTGGAGAATGGAGCTTTTCGATATTTTGGAAAATTGGGAGCTTTTTGGAATCGTGAAAAATGCGAGAGCTTTTTCGAGCTTTCGGAAAATACGTGAGCTTTTTGAGAAAAAAAATGGAAATTGCGCGAGCTTTTTGGAAACTGTTGGAAATGTCGGAGCTTTTTTTTAATTCGGGAAAATTGGGGGGGGGGAGGGTCCTGTGTAGTTCTGTGGGCTCATAGAAAATCTTAGGAAAATCCGAGGAAAAGCTCGGGAAATTCTGGAAAATTTTCTAAAAACGAAAATTGCAGAACATGTTTTGATTGTTTCCTTTTTTCACAATTTCTAAAGCTTTCAACATATCCACAATTTTTGAGCTTTTTTGGAAATAAAAATTGTCAATTCTCCGAAATTTCGAGACCCAAGTTCATCGGAAATAATTTGCAGAAATTCATGCATCGCAACGTCGTGAGCGGGTGGACCATTATAAGTGGCGGTCAATGTACTTTCCGCAAGTACGTACATTCAGTGCTTTCACGTCAAAATAGACGGGGAGCACTTCGGTCAATTTAAATCCTAATTAACAAAAACAAAAATGAAAATTCACTTCCTGCTCAGAATGTCTATTCCTGTTGCTCCAGCGCATGGGAATGAACCCGGAAAAATAGAATCCCAAAAAAGCGAAATAGAAAAAAAAAATCAAATTTTGAGGCTTTTCAAAATTTTGGAAAAATTCCCAAAATTTCCCTTTTTTTTTGCCTTGAAATAATTTCTGAAAAAAAAATTTTTTGGTCATTTTTTTTATTTGAAAAAATTTTAAAAATTAATTTTCAAAATTTTCAAAAAATTGCAAAAATAGGAAAAAAAAAAATTATAGCAAAATTCGGAAAAAAAGTGCAATTTTTGGCATCTCTAGTGAGGTGCAAATGATGGTTATAATGCCCACAAAGGCCATTCTAATTTCGTACAATCTCCCCCTGGGACTTGCCCCCAAAAATAAAACGCGCGGATTATTATTATTATTTGGTCTTAAAGCAGTGACAATTCTAATGGGTGATCAATCGAGATTTAAATGTCCAATATTCAAGTTTTCTCGCGGGACATTTTCCCACTTGAAAATATTTATTCAACTTTTTAGTTTTGTTTTATGCACTCTTAGTCTTTCAACAGGTCGCCGAGATTTATGGACCAGAGTAAGATGGAGGGAGGCTGATGAGTCGTTTAACCCGTGTTGTAATGGCCTAGGTGAAAATAGAACATTGGCAAAATTTTTTTCAGGTATTCCAAATTTTTAAAAAAATTCCAAAATTCTTTTTTTTTTTGAGTTTTTTTTTTTTTTTTTTTTTGAAAATATGAATTTTTCCCCCCTTTTTTTTGCAATTTTTCAATTTTTTAAAACATTTTCAAATTTTTTTTTCAAATTTTTGAATTTGTTTTTTTTTTTTGAAAATATGAAATTTTCAAATTTTCGAATTTTAGAATACGATTTTTTTGAAACCCGATTTTTTTTTTTTTTTTTTTTTTTTTTTTAATACAATCAAAAAATTTTGAATTTTTTTCGGACAAAAATGTCAAAATTTTTCCCATACCAACAACTCAAGAATAGCTCAATCAAACTGTCCCATTTTCCCTGCAATGAAAATTCTACAATCCACTTAATGGGGTCATTTTTTACCCAAAAATGCCGCCGCGCACAAAAGCGATTCTAAGCAATTTATTTTAATTTTGTTTGACTTTTCCGATCCCGGAAATCTCACAAAACGATTTTTACGAGCCCGAAAATCCCCCCTGACATATTACGTAGTTCCCTAAATTTACGTTCAAATATCCGTTTTTTTACATTCATAAATTTCAGAATTTTTCCCGCGCTTTTCGGCCGTGAAAAGTCGTCCCCAAATTTTTCATTTCCCTTCAAATTTCGTGGTTTGCACAATTGCCCGCTATTTTGAGCTAGCGATGAATATAAAAATGGTATCGACGACACGGGTCGAATTAGTAGCGTGCGATGGCCTTTGATACGACCGCGGGCCGGCGAATATGCAACGATACCTTGTATCTGTCAACGCGCCACTTGTACTCAATTAATCAAAATTAAAAATTGAATTTCAATTCTCGAATCAGATATATGTTCCGTAATTGTTATTGCCAGTTCCATTCTCCCCTAATAATCCCCCGACCCGCCAGTAGTCGCGCCATTAATCCGACCCCTTTAGTCGCGCACCGCGACAATCTCTCCCATTTTGCTTTGGGGGATCATATGTCGAGATGTGAAGGAGATAGGACAATTTTTATGAGAATGTTTTTTGTAGGGCACAATGAGAGCTACAATAAAGCTTCATATGAACATATCGTTAATATTCTTAGTTTTCAAGATATCTGCCAAAAATGCTTTCGGTTGATGGCGCGAAATTTCTCCATAGGTGGCGCACTTCCGGTACCAACGGCGCGCGCAACACGTGACAATTCTGATTGACTCGAAGAATATAATTTCCATCAACTTAACTGGGTGGTATCAATGATTTTTATCTACGCCTAAATAAGCTGAAAGAGTTACTTGAGACGTTAAAAAAGTTTCGCTCAAGTTTTTCAATTTTCCAACATATTTTCGATGATATGAAAATTTTGGGGAAAGTCTCATGACGCCATGTTAATTTTTCTAATTTCATTTGTTTATTTATTTATTTTTGTTTTAATTCGTCGCAAGAGTTAATTGGCACATACTACTTGTCTGCTCGTCTGTCATCGCCCGTGGGCGACCCATGTCAAACGCATGTTTATCGCATCTCACGTGTCGGTGCGGCAAAAAAAAAATTGATAATAATTGATTGGGACAACTGATGAAAATTATCAAGCTTTTCCGTTTAACAGAACGTTTTTTTTTCGAAGAATAAGGCAATGAAAAATCAGAAAAAAAATTTGACCGAATTAAAAAATTTCCTCGATTTGAAATTCCCGCCCAATTTAATTTTTTTCCGGTTTCCATGAAAAGCCAAATTTCTCATTAACAAATGGAGTTACGAGAAAATGTTATTGAACATTTTTTGTAGAGAATTTAATTCTGAATAAAAAATGTATTCTATGATTTTTCGCCAGGTCGACTCATTCTCGAGATAAATTGAAAATCCACAAAATGAGCTAAAAATTGAATTTATTTGAAATTCAACTAAAAAAAAAATTCAAATAATTTTGGACAGACAATTTTCCTTTCCTGTTTCTCGTTCTTTCATTTTTGTTTTTTTGCTCAGAAAAGGAAAAAAGGATTATGCAAAATTGTGTAATTTTTTCGGCGCGTCTCAGTTATGGCGGGAAATTCAAAATTTTGAAATTTCGTATTTTGGCGGGAAGGAATTTTGCCGCAATTTCAGGGATGAATTACGTAAAAACGTGACCCCCAGGGAGTGGAATGGGCCAAGTGGGTCAAGAAACATCCGAGACCTTCCCAAATATAGTCTGACATCAGCACAATTAACTGTCGCGATTCCACAAGATGAAGTTGAATCTCTGTCAGCTAAAACTCTAGGCGCGCTGATGGATACGCGGTATTTTGCGAATAAATCCGCTACTCCTGGGGAAAATTTAGCATACCACTAATCACACTAATTGGGTCAATTTTTTTGCCCTCAAAAAATTCACTTTCAAACATGCATGGGGCAAAATGGGTCAGATTTTTTTTTTTAATTAAACTTGGCTTAGCGCGAATATTCAAATCTCCCGCCAAAATTCAAATGTCAAAAGTTAAAAAAATTTTCAAAATTTTCTTCAATTTCCATAAATTTAAGGGGATGGGGCAAAACGGGTTATTTTTTTTTTCTTTCAAATTTCAGCCTAACTTTGTTCATTTTAGCAAATTTCAACTTTTCCCGCCAAAATTCAAATGCCTGAAAACGGGGAATTCCCGAAATATATGATGTTTCGTAATTGAGTTCATTAAAATCGTCAAAAGTAAAATTCATTGTCTTAAATAATTCAACAAATGGACGACATCTCTTGGCAATTGTCAATTTCACCCTGCTTCACTTAATGCCTAGATATTCAGGGAAAACGTTGGAAAATTCACATTCATCATGTCGAAATGTGTGATCGCTAAAATAGAAGTCTCGAAGGATGCGACCGAGGTCGAGATCCAAGATCGGAAGTTGGATGGACCAGTGAGAGGCTGACACCCCATTATTTCCGCTAAAAAACAAATTACTATTTTTTTTGCAAAAAAAAAACGAAAATGGTCCTTGTTTTTACTTGAAAAAAAAATTGTCCCTTTCAAGTATCGGTTTGTAGGGATATAGTACTCATTCAAGTACCATGTCCGATATCAAGTACCAAGTACAAGTGTACTTTTCCTTGGCTATCTCGCTCTGACTCGGAACTATTTCATGGGTATGGGTGAATACTTAATACCTACTGCACAAGTACTAAGTACCCCAAGTACCAAGTACGATATCATGTACTAAGTACCGATCAAGTACCAAGCACGTCAAGTAGCAAACACATCAAGTACATCAAGTATCAAGTGCACACGGTACCAAGTACCAAGTACCAAGTACCAAGTAGCAAGTACACCAAGTACCAAGTACCAAGTACCAAGTACCAAGTACCAAGTATACCAAGTACACCAAGTACCAAGTACACCAAGTACCAAGTACACCAAGTACCAAGTACACCAAGTACCAAGTACACCAAGTACCAAGTACACCAAGTACCAAGTACACCAAGTACCAAGTACACCAAGTACCAAGTACACCAAGTACCAAGTACACCAAGTACCAAGTACCAAGTACACCCAGTATACTTGGTATTGTGCTACTGGATATGGGGACACCATTCAAGCGTTAATTTGGATGGTGTGCAGTACGCATGCACAAGTATCCGGTACCAAGTACCAAGTACCATATCAAGTACCAAGTACAAGCCTACTTTAGCCCGCCTATCTCGCTCTGTCTGGGAACTATTTCACTTACATAATGTAGGTGTTTTAATAATTCGCTGAGCTCTTCACGTGTGCAACTCGTGCCAAGGATGTGGCTATAGTTTTAAAACACAGTTGCCCACCCGAGTTAACAGAAATAGAGGGTATTGTAGCATTTTCTGGTGGTAAAAAGCCCACACACTCGTGTCAAGTCGAGATCGTTTTTGAGTAATTTCTGGGTGGCGACCTCGTTAACTTACGGCTCCCGGGATTCCAATAAATTTCGTTCGATTTCCCAAAAAAAATGATTTTCATTTTTTTTTTTTTTTCAAAATTCGAATTTTTTCATTCGTAATTTTTTCCATTTTTTGGCTGTTGTACTTCATCATGAATTTTCGAAAAATTTTGGTATCCTCCAAAAATTTGAAAATTCAAAAAGAAAATTTCTGGAATTGTCTGGAGCTTCGAAAATAAAAAAAAATTACAAATTTGCAATTTTTTTAATTGGATTTTTTTTGAAAAAATTCTAATGGCTGGAAATTTTTTTTTTCTCGGTTTTGAAAATTTATGGGCGTGTTCCGTAGATGTTCACGGTGAAATTTATGAGGGACCCACACGCTCGTGTCAAGTCGAGACAGTTTTTGAGAAATTTCTGGGTTGTGACCTTATTAACTTACGACTCCCGGGATTCCCCTAAATCTCATTCAATGTCCCAAAAAAAAAAAAAAAAAAAAACAATTCGAAAATCTGTGAATTTTTCATATTTTGAAAATTTTTTCCCCCTCATTTGCCCACCCCCCGTCCTCTCGCCCCTCCTTTCGAGGTCGAAATTTGCTAAACAAAATTTTTTTTTTGATTTTTCAAAAATCCGAAATTGTCAAAATTTTGAAAAAATAAAATAATGAAATTTTAGAAAATAGATTAAAGTTTGAATTTTTTTTGAAAAACAATGGAAATGGAAAATTGAATGGAATTTTTTTTTTCATTGAGAAATTTCGTGATGATCCAAATTTTTTGTGATTCAAATTTTCCCGCCACCGCCGCCAAAAAATCTCTTAAAATAGCGTCTCAAATCCCAGTGACAATTGCCCACTGGCAACAGTCGAATTTTTGGGTTTAAACCGCCCATTTCGATATAACAGCCAAAAAAAACCACTGAAAATTACTTGTTCACGAGCGAATTAATGCTCATGTGTGTGTGTGTTTGTGGCACCTGTCGACGGTCTTGCCCGGCTGAAAACCAATGAAAATAGAATCGAATTTTTCTTTCCTTCTCTAGGTCATCATTTTTTGAAATTTACCAACTCATTTTCTTTAATTTTTTCTTCCACTCATTATTTTTTTTTATAATTTTTTTTTAGTGAAAAAAATTTCGAAAATTTTTTTTTCACAGCTGACAATTTTTTTTTTTTAAATACAATTCATTTTGTCCCCAATTTTTTTTTCCATACATTTTGTTTCCAAACCTCACATTCACAAAATTTTCAAAAAAAAATTTCAAAAATTCGGAATTTCTTCGAAAAAAATTTTTTTTTTTATATCAATTTTTTTTTATATAAAAAAAAAAATTTTATATAAAAAAAAATTGGCCGGCATTCGATGAAGTGAAAAAAATTGGCAGAAAATTCTTTTTTTTTCCTCCAATTTTCAAAACGGAACTTGAAAAAAAATAAAGACTTGTGTGTCTTTTCTTAAGGAAGTGACAGATTCTTCATTTTGGGTTCGGAAGAGGTGGGCAAAAGTTATTTTCGAGCGATAAGCTGTTGACGGGGAAAATAGACTAGCCTAGCCCCTGGCCTAGAGCCTACCAGCCATTATGACGAAGTCTCATGTCTCAAGGATGACGTTTTTCTTGCAAAAACCTCGCGATGACGTCTTTGCATCAGACACACGTGACGTTCTCGTCAAATCCAAAAAATTCTTAAAATTAAAAAAAAATAAAATTCATAAATTAAAAAAAAACAATATCAATTGCCATTTGAAATCATAGAAAACATGAGAAACATTTTTCCTCGTTTGCACATCCGGATGGGTGGCCATTGTCCCAGGTAGGGCACCGTGAGAAATCTTCATTATCGACGGTAGATTATGTAGAGTCCTTTTTTACCGACTGTAGATCATGTAGTATGTGTACTACATTGCCGACTGTAGCGGACTCTACCAAAATCTACATAATTTACTGTTGATTGTGGAGATGAATGCTACTCACAATTTTACCAACAGCGAATTGTGATATTGAATGCTACTTTACCGACCGTAGATTACGCCACTAAATACTACTTTACCGACTGTAGAGTGGGGGGGCTGAATACTTGTCTACCGACCGTAGATTGTGACGCTGAGTACTACTCTACCGACACAAAATTATGCTTGCAAATACTGATCTACCGACCGGAAATTATGTCATCGGAAATCACATTATCAACTGTAGAGTGCGGTACCAAATTCTACTTTACTGACGGTCGATTATGCTCTCCAATACTACTGTACCGACTGTAGATTATAGCACTGGATACTACTTTACCAGCTTGGAACTATGCTTGCAAGTACTGATCTACCGAGCAGGAATTCCGGCATTGCATGCTACATGATCGACTGTAGAGCGCGGTACCAAAATCTACTTTACCGACAGTCGATTATGTTCTCCAATACTACTTTACCCACTGTAGATAAGGAAGAGAATCCTTCGCATAGAACATCATAGACCCTAGACACTAGTTTCGAAACTCAGAGTTCTAGGAACTTGATAAAAAAAAAACATTGAAAATTTCAGAATTAGGACTGGACTTGCGGCTGGCTCCCTCAGCCAAGGGTAAGAGACAGCAGCAGCGGCTGCCCCGAGTTCCTCGATATTTCAAAAGTTTTATCTGGCCGTAGCCCAAGGCCACGAGTCCTAGAAATAAACTGTAATTTTCGTGTGGGCGAATGCGGTACCAGCACTATCTCAGATGCCCACTGGGGGGCAGGTGGCCACTCCACACACTTGCTCTTGGGTAGGACTTAGTCTGGCAATTCAAGACCTAAAGGTCAAATGTTTGAAATTTTTAGCAATTGTCAATATTAAAATTTTTTTTACGTTTTTGAAAATGTGGAAATTTTTCGATTTTTTTAAATTTTCCAAAAATTGCAAAATTTCAATTTTTGATTTTTTTTTTTTTAAATTTTGCGATGGCTTGAGATTTGAAAACGACAACGGTTCCTCGCCTGGGCCTTTGGAAGAGCCTTGGGAGCTACTCCAGGTGGCGGAACAAGTTCGAGAACAATTACAGGTGGGGAACCGGTTCAGGAGCAGTTCTGGCTGGTGGAACCCCGTCGGGAACAGGATCAGGGAGAGTTCCAGGTGATAGGCCACCAGGAACTGTTCTAAACCCATTCTGTCTCCACAGAACCTGAACCTGCTACCTGAATCAGATTCTCCATCTGAATCTCTCCGAGGCGAGTTCCCTGCTGGCCCACTGGGCGCAGGGAAACTGTGGTCTGGACCACCCTGTGGGTGGGCCTGACGCTCTGATTAGTCCATTTCAATGTTGAATAACTTTACGAAGGTGCATTGGCCAGAGAAGGAGAAGAGGAGCTTTGTACTCCAATTTTGGGGAAGCTCTTCCCTCCCTCCTCTTTGGACGAACGTCACTCATACCCACAAGGAGAAGAGTAACTCGTCTACATTCATCTGTTTTGCTTTTCTCTTATACCTCCCTTTCTCTGCATAAGATTTAACTTTTAACCATTGTCTTTTTATGTATGCTTTGCTTTGTTTAAACTTCTCAACAATAAACGTTGCAACGATGCCGATTTCTCTCACGTTTTCAATGGCAGTGTGAAGAGTTTTTTTCATAGGGTATTGGAAAGCCAGCGGTGGCAGTTGAATTTCTAGCTTTTGTAGGTCTTTTTTTGAGATATTGTTCCGTGTCCTCCTTTTGGTCATTTCTTCTCATCAATAGAAGTTGCATTTTTGTGAAGATTGCCTCCCTGGAAAAAAAATTTAATGATTTGCAACGGGGGAAAATAATAAAATACACCATTTTTTTTTTTGGATTTTTTTTTTTAAACTAAGTTACAGACGGTCTTTCCACAGCTCGATGAATCAGCATCGCCAGCACACTGCCAGATATCACTAGAGTTCCCCTGAAATTCAGATAAAAAAAAGAAAAATTGATAAATCAACTGCAAATGTGAGACACAATTTTGGGTCTTTGATTTTCTGGCAGTTGTCGAGACCCATCGGCCTTGAATAAATCTCCCTGGCGATTTTGGCTCTAATTAGAGGGCTCGTGTGCCAGAAAATACGGACGACCAATTAAGTTGACGAGACGCAATTTTGAGGGACCAATTAACGTACCAAATTGTCTTATCAAATAATCAATTTTTTTTGTTCATAATGAAATCAAATCATCAAATGACAAATTTTTCTGTTTTTTTTTCAATTGTATTTTCTTTTTGGTTTCCAAAATATTTTCAATTTCAGTGGGAAAAAAACCTGACTCAATATTTTTGAAAAAAAATTTGGAATGCTTTTAAAATTGTCCAAAAATTTGTTTCAGAGTTAGACAATTTTTGAAAACATTAATTTACTAGTTCAATTAAATAATTTTGCTTACCACAGGATCGATTTTACTGCTGGAGAATGCCTAATGAAACTGAAAGGCGCAGCTTTGTAATCTTTGCTCTGTTGAAAGTGCTGAAGAATATCCCGAGCTCTGGAAAACATGCACAATTAGTCGTATCTACCTTCAGTAAAAAAGTATATCAATTAATCTACAACCCATAAAACAGACTTGCACATATATATATATCGACAATTGATAAAACCGATTTAGATCAACAGTCGGTAAAGTAGAACTCTATTTTCCCAACAAAGTCACATTCAGAAAAAAACAAAAATCTACTGTAGATTTTTCTTTCACAGTCAAATTGAGGAACGACAAAAAATTTTGGTAACATTCTTCGGAATTTTATAAAAAAAAAAAAGAGATCTACTTTTCTTATAACCAAAGTTTATCATAAAAAATGTTGAACAAACTCATGTGTCGGAACTACAGAGGCAGCCCGATAGTCTCACGCTGTTAACATCCCCAATTTATCACGTTATTATGGGAAAAAGAGGGAAAAAAATTTCTCCGGGTCTTGGGTCCCGAAATAACTCGAGGGTGAACGGCCAATCTCCCCATTTCTCGAAACGTTTAGTCGATAGCCACCTCAGTTCACTTTTGGAGTCATCGATAATTAATAAACAGCAATTGGAAATTTATTGCAATTCCAAAACTGCACAAAATTTGCAAAATCTCAATTTTTTTTTAATGGATTTGCAAAATTCTAATTCTAATTAAAATTTCTTTTTTATTAATTTTTTTTTTTTTGAAATTTTTAGTTTTAAAAAAAAATTGATAATTTAATTTTTTGGGAAATTGGGAGTTTTGGGCAAGTCCAAAAAAATTGAAAATGTCTGAGCAATGTCTGAAACGTAAAAGCTCAAAAATATCCTATCAGGAAGTGAAGAGTGTAATATTTTTGTCAAGTTGCAACAATTCAGTTGCATTTATTTGTTGGAATTCTCTTGAAAGCAATTCCCGCCCATTTCGGATGAAAAATCGGTGTCTGGCTGGCTTGACTATTTGGTCATGTTCCAAAAATGATTTATGTCACATTCGCTTATCACTTTGTCAAACACGTATTATTCAATGCCAGTGGAAAAGGAAAATATGGGGAACTATTGAAAGTGGTAAAACTCAAAATTTTTCAATTTATCATTTTTAAACAAATTTTACAAAATTCAAAATTTCGAAATTTTTAATTTCTGAATTTTTTGCAAAATTTTTGAAATTTCTTGTTTTTTTTTTTTAATTTCTGAAATTTTTGAAATTCTTAAATTTTTTTATTTTTGTTTTTACATTCTGAAACCTTTGAAATTTTTGAAATTTTCAAAATTTCTGAAATTTCTAAAATTTTCGAAATTTTTCAAATATTTTTCAAATTTTAAAAATTTTTGAATTTTTTTCCAAACTTTTGGATTTTTTAAAATGCAAAAAAAAAATTTTTTATTTTTGAAATTTCGAAAGAATTTTGTTTTTTCTCAAATTACAATTTCCCTAACATGATTTTTTTTTTAAGTCAAAACTTTTTTTTTTAATATTGTCAAGTTTCAAAATTTTGATTTTCCAAAATTGAGTATGATTGATTCGATAAACTTGACAAAATTGGATGTAAACAGAAAGAACTCAAGCTGGGAATGTGATGCGTGGAGAGACTGGGAAATGTGCCAGAGAGGTGTCTCGTAAAATTTGGACAATCAACAAAAAAATGATGAAAAAAAAGTATAATAATAAGAAGAGAAGTCAGTGTCAGACGCACAGAGTTGAACTAGGAGAACGACGAGCATGAAATGCATTTTGCATTCTCGATCGTCGATTGCCCGGGGATTATTCATTTGGGGATAAATTGAGGCTAGTCCTTGGGTATTATTAACATTTTCCAATGTTGCGGAGCTCTTCACTTGACATTTCTTACAAATTTTCGCATTTTTCCTACAAAGTTTTGCTCTTTTAAAATTTTTCATTTTTTTTTTTTCATTTCTCAAATTTTCTCAATTTTTCAAATTTTTCAAACTTCAAAATTTTTTTTCGAAAAAAACAAAACCAAAATTTTTTAAATTTTAAAATTTTTCTCAATTTTGACTTTTTTTTGAAATGTTAAAAAAAATGTATTTAAAAAAAAAATTCAAAATCGGTTTTTAACATTTTCAAAATTTTGCAAATTATCAAAATTTTAATTTTTCAAAATTCGAACATTCAGGTCTGACGAAAAAAAATGGATTTGAATTTGTGCAATTGCAAATTTCGATTCAAAAATGGAAAATTGGAACTTGGTGCTTTCTAAATTTTTGTGCAATTTGAGTTATGCTTATACTATATATATATATACATATATATATAGAGTTATTTGCTTATTTTTTTTTTGTTTTTTTTTTGGGCGGAAGGCATCAAAGGAGAAAAGAATGGGAATTCTGGGGCAGTTCGACGGCTTTTTCATGTGTTATTATAACCCAAATGTCAGAGCTCGTGAGAGTGACGACAGTTACAGTGAAAACTCGTGTTTTCATTTCTAATTTCAATTTCAAAGTGCTTTTTTTGCCGATTCCATGGATTGAAAACTTACGCCTGACAGTTGGGGGCCAATTCGAGGATACTTATCATACTGTTCAATTTTTTCAATTTTGAAAACTCAAGGTTTTTGATCATTTTGGAAAGATTGAAAAAAATACGATTTTGACAATTTCCAAATTTCGAAAAATTCTGGAAATTTTGAAAATTTCGAAAAATCCTAGAAATTTTGCAAATTCTGAAAATGTTTGGAAATTTTCAGAATTTTGGAGATTTTGCAAGTTTTGGACATTTTGCAAATTTTCAAAATTTTCAAAATTTTTGAAATTTTTCAATTTTAAAATTTGGAAAATTTTGAAACTTTCGAAAATTTCGAAAATTTTGAGAACTTTGAAAATTTTGAAAATTTTGAAAATTTTGAAAATTTTGAAAATTTTGAAAATTTTGAAAATTTTGAAAATGTTTGGAAATTTTCAGAGTTTTGGAGATTTTGCAAATTTTCAAAATTTTGAAAATTTTTGAAATTTTTCAATTTTAAAATTTGGAAAATTTTGAAAATTTTGAAAATTTCGAAAATTTTGAAAATTTTGAAAATTTTGAAAATTTTAAAGATTTTGGAAAACTCAATTAATTAAGAACTCACGTTCGCCAATTGGGTGCCGCTACGAGTACACTCTTCGAGGAGTAAAGCTTAATATCACAGCGATCATAAGGTGAAAGTGCCACCAGAACCTGAAACCCAAAAACCTCCCTCAGAAAAAATTTTATCATAAATTATAATAAATAATTTTATCACAATTTTTTGTCTCAATAAAAAAAAAATCATAACTGTTTGTCCTAATAATTAAAAAAAAAATATCATAGATTTTTGTATTAATTAAAAAAAAATCATAATTTTTGTCTGAATAAAAAAAGAACCAAATTTTGTCTGAATGAATTATTTCTACTAGAAAAAATTGGTTACTTCGTCTTTGGAGATCGACTTCGACTGCAGGACTTGGATGTTGAGCCAAGGGGGTCGTCTGGAAGGTGGGTCGGGTCCCTCGAGCCTCTAAAAAATTATTTCAATTACTTTACGCGCCACACAGCAATTTCTTTTCTCATTCATAACTCCAAATTTTGATCACCAAGTGAGACAAATCTGCTCGGATTAAATTAACACAGTTAACGAAGTCCTTCAAGCTCGTCATCATTTCAATATGAGTCAATTCCCGAGTTCCAAGAGATCTGAAAACAATTATTCTTCTCATAACTAACCCTATTAGCATCCTCAACATTATTGAATTTTTTGAAATTTTCAAAAAAATTAATTTTTTCAAAATTTCAGAAAATTTTGAAAATTTTTTTAAAAATTGAAATTTGTAAAATTTTGGAAAGTTTTGCAATACACAACTTTTGCAAGTCAACATTTTAAATATTCAAAAAAAAATCTTCATTTTAAAAAATTACAAAATTTTGAAGATTTGAAAAATTTGAAAAAAAAAAATGCAGAAAAATTGCAACTTTTTTACCCTTTACCCTGAGACTGAGACGCAAAAACGTGAGCAATTTTGATAAAACAGTAGCCTGTATAGTACGAATCCCATCCTGCATCATGAAAAGCCTCTGTATCTATATATATGAAAAAATAATATTAAAAAAATCCATTTAAAAAGGAAAAAATGAGGGAAAAATTGAGGTGAAAAAAATTGGGGATGATGCGATTCTGTTGAACAATTTTTTTTCACAATTTTCAAAAATTACCGGGGCCCATTCTGCTATACAAAAAATTCAAATTAAAATACAAATTTTTCTTTACAATAATTGACAGTGAATAATAATTATACTGAGGCTAGATTTAGATCTTGCATTTATGGAAAGATCTTCAGCTTTAATGCCTCGTCTTCTTAGTGCGTTTTCAAAATGTCTCGTAGAAAAAAATTAAATTGCAGGGTTCGGAAGCATTGATAATAAGGAAAAGAGATAAAAAAAAATTACCAGGGATTAGTCCATCAGAAAATTCGATCTTTGGTGAATTCCAGGTCAAAACTGTGCCCTTCCCTTTCTTGAAATACTGATAAAGCTCTCCCAGGACATTGGACGATTTTGTCTTTTCTGAAAAAAATTCAGAATAAATTATTGAAAGATTTCACAGGGCACGATAATTTTTTTTGGAAATATCTCGAATTCTCTGGGAAATATTACGATTTTCATAAAAATATCAAACTTCGAAAAATTCGGAAAATTTCCGTATTTTTTTTTCAATTTATCAATATCCAACATTTTTGAAATTTCTAAATTTTGTTGTTTTTTTAACAATTTTTTTTTTAATTTTTCAAATTTATCGAAATCATTGAAATTTTTGGAGCTCGCGAAATTTCCAATTTTCGTTGATTTTTGGCCAATTTGTTTGTTTGAATTTCAATTTGAATTTGTTAATTTTTTTTCAAATAATTTTTTTTTTTAATTTTGAAAATTTTTGAACCTGAAACTTTGAAACTTTTTAATTTTCTAAATTTTTCGAAATCATTGAAATTTTTGGAGCAAAATTTTCAGATTAGTTCAAATGTAAAAGAAAATTCAGTATGAGATGTTAAGAAATAAAAAAAAATAACCCTCTACCTTCTTTTTTCTTTTCCATCCCCCCACCGCCCTCCCCCTTTGGATCCAGAATTTTCCTCATTTCGTAGCTGAGCAACTTGGTATCATAAACTACCGGAAATATCTCATGAATGTCGCTCTTAAAAGTCTCGTAATTTTTGGGTAAAGCTCTGTAAAACTGTTTGTACATGAACATGAGATCCAATAGAAGATTATGGCCCACAATGGGCTTCTTAATTTCTCGTAAAATCTGAAAAACTTTAGTAAACCCTAAAGTGTACTCCAGCAGCTGATCCTCGAACAGATTTTCATCCATTTCCTCCAGAAATTTTCGAGTTTCTGGGTCGATTTTCAGGACGAAGATTCTGAGGTCCTTATGCTCGGTCCAGATTGATCTGAAGATGATAAATAAAATTTGTCAATAATGTACATACATCAATTTTTCGAAATATTTATTTCCCAACATTTCTGTCCACAGAATTATCCCAAAATTTTTTTCAAAAAAAAAAAAAAAAAAAAAAAAAAAAAAAAAAAAATATTTAAAAAAAACTGATTTTTTACCAAAAAAAAAACTAACAAAAATCTATTTTAAAAAATCCCCCCCCCCCCAAATTACAATTTTTTTTGCTATTTTTTACCAAAATTAAACAAAAATTTATTTAAAAAAAAATTGATTTTTTTTCAACCAAAAATAAGAGAAATTTATTTAAAAAAAAAATTTGTTATCTCGTTTATAAAATTTTATCCTCAATATTTCTTCTCTCCCTTTTTGTTGTAGGGTATTTTTTCTTCCAAGAAAATTTCGACAAATATTTGTTTTTAAAGGAACAAATTTAGATATTCTTCCAAATATTTTTATACTTTTATTTGAAAATTACCTGAAGGACTTGCGGAGCTGCCTCTGAAGACAACAAAGCTGGAGGAAGTCATCACAGTCGATCTCCAGAGATTTTTCGGAAGGTGGGGACTCCCTGAGCCAATCAGAGACAATTATCATGGACTTCTGGAGCTTATTTTCCTCGTCCATTGTGCAAAATGGACCCATATTGCTCATGTAGTCATTGGTCTTAAGGTGCTCTCGCATTTGCAATAACTCGGTTTCGTTCAAGTAGGAAATTCCACCGTACACTAGCTAATTGTGAAGAAAAAATTAGATATTCCAAAATTTTCTGATAATTTTTTTTTTGTTCTGATAATTTTTAAACATTTTTTAAATTTAATTTTTTTTTTTTTTATTTTTCTTTTCATTTTTTTTAAGCACAAAACCTATATCTATGTATTTTTTATTTTTTGTAAATTTTGATTTGGAACTTTTGTAAACGTCAAAAATTGTTAAATAATTTTTTTTTGCAATTTTCCAAAAGTTTCAAAAATTTGGAAAATTGAGAAAAGACGATTAGAAAAATTGTAACAATTTCGAAAAAATATGAAAAATTTGAAAAGGCGGAAAAACTTTGAAAATTGTGACAACTAAAAATTTTGTTTTTTTTTTTTTTAATTTTGAAAAATTGAAAAAAAAAAAATTTTTTTAAAAGAGTAAAACAAAAAATTATTGTAATTCTTGCCGCATTCCAGTCGAAGTTGTGGACCCTGAGGAAGCTGAGTGAAGTTTTTTCCCAGACGAAATTTTGATTTTTCCCATGAAGTAGCGACCTCGAAAGCAGGTAAAATCTGAATGGCTCTGCAATGTATTTATTTTCCCCTCTGACTCTTCTAAACGAAGTAAGACCAATTTGAATGGCACTGTATGGAGCTATATTGTTCCTCTGCTTTTCGTATCTCTCCTGGATAGTGTCGAAGAGCCTGGAATAATTAACAAAAAATTAACAAGCAAAATCAAATGAAATAAAATGAAATTTCTGGGACCAAAATTGACACACCAGTTTCTATTTTCCTTTTTACGGAAATAACTCACTAAGGAGTGATCCTACCGAAAATTCACAGGACTCACTTTTTCAAGGAAATTCATTTTGGGATAAAAAACCTTAATCAACATTTTCCCTAGAATCGGCCCTTTTCGAGTTACATGAAAAAATGCCGAAAATTCTTAAAACTGAAATTACTCGTTTCAGACATTTTTGCATATTTCTTGTAAACAATTAAGTGAATCGAAAAAAGTTATTAACATTTTGTCTAGAGAATTGAATTTCCAAGAAAAAACGTTTCTCTAGATTTTGGCCTAGGGCCCATAGTTCCCGCGCAATTTTCAAATTCGTGCGAGGAAGTGAAACATTGAAAATGTGATATGGTGGGTTTTTTTTTGCATTTTCACAGTTTCCGGGAAAACTACGAAGTTGACAGGAAAAGTCAAATGACATTTATTGTAGGGAATGGAATTTGCAACAAATAATGTCTGATTACATTTTTCTCTGCGCGCCGTTGTTCGCGCTCAATTTTGAAAAATGTGAAAACGTACAAGGAGAGGAAGTTGAGTTTTGACAGGTGGGTATTTAAATTTGCCGCTTTTGAGTAAAAATGGAGAAAAGGAGGTCAGTCAAATTGTTGGGTGATTTTTCCAAGTTGATTATTGTTGTTTAATCTATTTCTCATGCTTACGTGAGTTCTGGAACATTGTCATTGCAAATTCCCGAGAATTCGGCGTCAATGGAAACGAATGACGCATTTCTCAGCGAATTTTCTATTTTCGCAAGTGAATTTTTAAAATTGTCGTCCAGAACTTCATTCATTCTGATTGATTAATGGGTTATTTATAAATTCAATCGGTGAAAGTATATTTAGTGCATGAAAAATTGAGATGAATGATGTTTTAATAATAACGGAGGTTAGGGACGGTTGGAATTCAAAAAAGAGCGCGAGAATTCAAAATTCAGGCAGTGTAGCGCTTGTAGTCAGGGACGTTTTATTTTCTCAAAGGCAACAATTGTTTTAAGAAAAATTCAAATTTACCTCATCATGAGGTGCCAGGAAGACCTGGGCCAAAATACAAAAAAAAATCAAATAATCTTTCGCACCAAAGTCGACGGACATATCTTCCTGGGGTTCCAATTGGATAGTACAAACGCGCACGGGGCCAAAAATTCGATTTAAAAAAATTTAAGTTTGCCTCCCCATAAGACCCCAATGTTAAATTTGGCCAAAATCGAAAAAAATTAATTTGACTTTTTCGACCCAAATTCGACGAAAATGTCTTCTAGGGGTTCCTATTGGATAGTATCAACGCGCACGGGGCCAAAAATTCGATTTAAAAAAATTTAAGTTTGCCTCCCCATAAGACCCCAATGTTAAATTTGGCCAAAATCGAAAAAAATTAATTTGACTTTTTCGACCCAAATTCGACGGAAATGTCTTCTAGGGGTTCCTATTGGATAGTATCAACGCGCACGGGGCCAAAAATTCGATTTAAAAAAATTTAAGTTTGCCTCCCCATAAGACCCCAATGTTAAACTTGGCCAAAATCGAAAAAAATTAATTTGACTTTTTCGGCCCAAATTCGATGGGAGTGTCTTCTGGGGGTTCCAATTGGATAGTATAGACGCGCAAGGGCCGAAAAATTCGATTTTAAAAAATTTAAGTTTGCCTCCCCATAAGGTCCCAATGTTAAACGTGGCGAAAATCGAAAAAAATTAATTTGACTTTTTCTACCCAAATTCGACGGGAATGTCTTCTAGGGGTTCCTATTGGATAGTATCAACGCGCACGGGGCCAAAAATTCAATTTTAAAAAAATTAAGTTTGCCTCCCCATAAGGTCCCAATGTTAAACTTAGCCAAAATCGAAAAAAAATAATTTGACTTTTTCGACCCAAATTCGACGGGAGTGTCTTCTGGGGGTTCCAATTGGATAGTATAAACGCGCACGGGGCCAAAAATTCGATTTAAAAAAATTTAAGTTTGCCTCCCCATAAGACCCCAATGTTAAACTTGGCCAAAATCGAAAAAAATTAATTTGACTTTTTCGGCCCAAATTCGATGGGAGTGTCTTCTGGGGGTTCCAATTGGATAGTATAGACGCGCAAGGGCCGAAAAATTCGATTTTAAAAAATTTAAGTTTGCCTCCCCATAAGGTCCCAATGTTAAACTTGGCGAAAATCGAAAAAAATTAATTTGACTTTTTCGACCCAAATTCGACGGAAATATCTTCTGGGGGTTCCAATTGGATAGTACAAACGCGCACGGGGCTAAAAATTCGATTTAAAAAAATTTAAGTTTGCCTCCCCATAAGACCCCAATGTTAAACTTGGCCAAAATCGAAAAAAATTAATTTGACTTTTTCGGCCCAAATTCGATGGGAGTGTCTTCTGGGGGTTCCAATTGGATAGTATAGACGCGCAAGGGCCGAAAAATTCGATTTTAAAAAATTTAAGTTTGCCTCCCCATAAGGTCCCAATGTTAAACGTGGCGAAAATCGAAAAAAATTAATTTGACTTTTTCTACCCAAATTCGACGGGAATGTCTTCTAGGGGTTCCTATTGGATAGTATCAACGCGCACGGGGCCAAAAATTCAATTTTAAAAAAATTAAGTTTGCCTCCCCATAAGGTCCCAATGTTAAACTTAGCCAAAATCGAAAAAAAATAATTTGACTTTTTCGACCCAAATTCGACGGGAGTGTCTTCTGGGGGTTCCAATTGGATAGTATAAACGCGCACGGGGCCAAAAATTCGATTTAAAAAAATTTAAGTTTGCCTCCCCATAAGACCCCAATGTTAAACTTGGCCAAAATCGAAAAAAATTAATTTGACTTTTTCGGCCCAAATTCGATGGGAGTGTCTTCTGGGGGTTCCAATTGGATAGTATAGACGCGCAAGGGCCGAAAAATTCGATTTTAAAAAATTTAAGTTTGCCTCCCCATAAGGTCCCAATGTTAAACTTGGCGAAAATCGAAAAAAATTAATTTGACTTTTTCGACCCAAATTCGACGGAAATATCTTCTGGGGGTTCCAATTGGATAGTACAAACGCGCACGGGGCTAAAAATTCGATTTAAAAAAATTTAAGTTTGCCTCCCCATAAGACCCCAATGTTAAACTTGGCCAAAATCGAAAAAAATTAATTTGACTTTTTCGGCCCAAATTCGATGGGAGTGTCTTCTGGGGGTTCCAATTGGATAGTATAGACGCGCAAGGGCCGAAAAATTCGATTTTAAAAAATTTAAGTTTGCCTCCCCATAAGGTCCCAATGTTAAACGTGGCGAAAATCGAAAAAAATTAATTTGACTTTTTCTACCCAAATTCGACGGGAATGTCTTCTAGGGGTTCCTATTGGATAGTATCAACGCGCACGGGGCCAAAAATTCAATTTTAAAAAAATTAAGTTTGCCTCCCCATAAGGTCCCAATGTTAAACTTAGCCAAAATCGAAAAAAAATAATTTGACTTTTTCGACCCAAATTCGACGGGAGTGTCTTCTGGGGGTTCCAATTGGATAGTATAAACGCGCACGGGGCCAAAAATTCGATTTAAAAAAATTTAAGTTTGCCTCCCCATAAGACCCCAATGTTAAACTTGGCCAAAATCGAAAAAAATTAATTTGACTTTTTCGGCCCAAATTCGATGGGAGTGTCTTCTGGGGGTTCCAATTGGATAGTATAGACGCGCAAGGGCCGAAAAATTCGATTTTAAAAAATTTAAGTTTGCCTCCCCATAAGGTCCCAATGTTAAACGTGGCGAAAATCGAAAAAAATTAATTTGACTTTTTCTACCCAAATTCGACGGGAATGTCTTCTAGGGGTTCCTATTGGATAGTATCAACGCGCACGGGGCCAAAAATTCAATTTTAAAAAAATTAAGTTTGCCTCCCCATAAGGTCCCAATGTTAAACTTAGCCAAAATCGAAAAAAAATAATTTGACTTTTTCGACCCAAATTCGACGGGAGTGTCTTCTGGGGGTTCCAATTGGATAGTATAAACGCGCACGGGGCCAAAAATTCGATTTAAAAAAATTTAAGTTTGCCTCCCCATAAGACCCCAATGTTAAACTTGGCCAAAATCGAAAAAAATTAATTTGACTTTTTCGGCCCAAATTCGATGGGAGTGTCTTCTGGGGGTTCCAATTGGATAGTATAGACGCGCAAGGGCCGAAAAATTCGATTTTAAAAAATTTAAGTTTGCCTCCCCATAAGGTCCCAATGTTAAACTTGGCGAAAATCGAAAAAAATTAATTTGACTTTTTCGACCCAAATTCGACGGAAATATCTTCTGGGGGTTCCAATTGGATAGTACAAACGCGCACGGGGCTAAAAATTCGATTTAAAAAAATTTAAGTTTGCCTCCCCATAAGACCCCAATGTTAAACTTGGCCAAAATCGAAAAAAATTAATTTGACTTTTTCGGCCCAAATTCGATGGGAGTGTCTTCTGGGGGTTCCAATTGGATAGTATAGACGCGCAAGGGCCGAAAAATTCGATTTTAAAAAATTTAAGTTTGCCTCCCCATAAGGTCCCAATGTTAAACTTGGCGAAAATCGAAAAAAATTAATTTGACTTTTTCGACCCAAATTCGACGGAAATATCTTCTGGGGGTTCCTATTGGATAGTATCGACGCGCACGGGCTGGAAAATTCGATTTTAAAAAATTTAAGTTTGCCTCCCCATAAGACCCCAATGTTAAATTTCGCCAAAATCGAAAAAAATTAATTTGACTTTTTCGACCCAAATTCGACGGGAGTGTCTTCTGGGTGTTCCAATTGGATAGTATAAACGCGCACGGGGCCAAAAATCCGATTTTAAAAAAATTAGGTTTGCCTCCCCATATGGTCCCAATGTTAAATTTCGCCAAAATCGAAAAAAATTGATTCAACTTTTTCGACCCAAATTCGATGGGAGTGTCTTCTGGGGGTTTCAATTGGATAGTATAAACGCGCACGGGCCGAAAAATTCGATTTTAAAAAATTTAAGTTTGCCTCCCCATAAGACCCCAATGTTAACTTGCCCAAAATCGAAAAATTTTCTGATCGATATTTCCTTTCAAATGGACTTCCTCACCATATCGAACAAGGCTCGTCCGACTATACCACAATGAAGACCGCTGATATATTTCGACTCCGGCGATCTTCATTATCGCGCATAAAACCCCACAGTCCAATAAACACCACATCCTCCAATTGCATAATCATTTTAATCACCAAGCACACACCATATTCTAAAATCTCCTAATTTCGGCACCACGTGACATGCGCCTTCAACCGCTTCTTAATATTATCGTTACATACAAACAACACAAACAATATTGCCGTATAGACATACTGCGCGATCTCTAGAGCTAATTTTATTCCATCAGAGTCGGTGACTTTGTAGAAATAGATCACCATACAGAGTCCAATTATGGAGTCCACCGCCATGAGGATGAAAAGTTTCAGGTACGTATAAAATCTGCAAAAAGAAATTTCCCAAAAGTTACTTCCCAAAAGTATTTCCAATATGGCGCATGCTGCGCATGCGCATCTCCGTTTTTCGCCGCGCTCACTCCTGTCGCGTCAGTTTCGCTCTTACGCTTTTCGATAACTTCGATATATATCGATAGTTCCTTTCCTCCTTCCTTTTTGCGATAGGATCCGCCCATCGGCCTTTGGCCGCCATTTTGTTTTCACATTTCTACTGAAATAAACAAACCTTTTTTTCCCGTTAGCATGTCGCTTACTGTCTCCTTCGTTGAGCTGTGATGCAATACTTCGTTCATTTTCCCGTATTTTCTTCGCCGTGGCGATAAACAACGAGATATTGATGATTAGCATTATAGCCTTGGGTCCATGATAGTAAGACACTGTGCTGAAGTCTGTAAATAAATGGAAATTATTTTTAAAATTTTCGCGCCAAGTGTCAAGTATGGCTTAACCTAAAAGTTCAATGAACCCTTTCAAGCCCATCGATTTACAATGACTTTTCTCCCGACCTTTATTGCAACTTTAAAACTTCCCGCCAATTTCATAACTTTGAAAATCACGCATGAGATTCTTTTTTATTGTTCTTGTTTGTTAAATATGTTACTATATGTTACTATGTGTTAAGTTAGCAACCATGAACATAGTTCGAGTCGAGATATCTCGAAGCGCCTCATTGGCTGGGCCCCCATTGGTCGAGCGGAGCCGCCTGAAGTTGGCGCTCGCGCGGGAAATTTGAAATCATAAAAGGGAGAGCGCGGGAAATTCAAATGTTCTGGGAATGTAAAATACCGTGCCCTAATATTGTGACATTATTATGGCTTGTTTTTTACCGCTGAACAAACAGAACAGTCCACCATTGGTTGGCTTGATGAAACTCTCAGGAATGCTTGGAACGTAGGCGCAAAAAATGGCGAAGCACGTTATGACCAATGGGCATCCCCATGCGTATATCGAGTAGATGAAAATTTGTTTCTTCATTCCTTGTCGTCGTGTGAAGCGCCTGAAATGAATAACTATAAATTATTAATGGTAAGCAACAAATTATCCTCTGTATAGTAATAGTAATTATATTGTTGAATGTTGTGGTAATATGTAAAAAAATTAGGATTTACCGAAATGTCCACCAGATGTCGATGGCCATGACATTGAGCCAGAATATGTTTGTCATGTGCATGGTGTAGAGGAAGAAGCCTGCAATATGAAAAATTGAGTTCGCATATTCGAAATACTTAGGTAGTAAGGACTTTTTCCAAAGATTTTATCCAACACATCCACCCACCCACGCACCTGCCCACCCACCCAGCCACCCACCCAGCCACCCACCTACCCACCCACCCGCCCACCCGCCCACCTACCCACCCACCCACCCACCCACCCAGTCACCCACCCACGCACCTAGCCACCCACCCACCTACCCACTCACCCACCTACCTACCTACCCACCCACCCACCCACCCACCCACCTACCCACCTACCTACCTACCCACCCACCTACCCACCCACCCACCCACCTACCTACCCACCCACCTACCCACCCACCTACCCACCCACCTACCCACCCACCTACCCACCCACCTACCTACCTACCCACCCACCCGCCCACCCAGCCACCCGCCCACCCAGCCACCCACCCGCCCACCTACCCACCCACCCACTCACCCAGCCACCCAGTCACCCACCCACGCACCTAGCCACCCACCCACCTACCCACTCACCCACCTACCTACCTACCCACCCACCCACCCACCCACCCACCCACCTACCTACCCACCCACCCACCTACCTACCTACCCACCCACCTACCCACCCACCCACCTACCCACCCACCCACCCACCTACCCACCCACCCACCCACCCACCCACCTACCCACCCACCTACCTACCCACCCACCCACCTATCCACCCTCCCACCCACACACATCAACATACACATACCCATCCAAACACACACATGCCAATCGTCCCATACTTTCCCCACCTATCCCCACACTCTCACCCCAATTGTAAAATCACCACAACTTACCAAAACTCATACAATCGTTGCGCGCCCCCATGGGTGTTGCCTCATTCATAAAACTCAGTGCCAATTCCGTAATATGCAAAAGTCCAAAGGACGCAATGTAACTGCGCATTATCAAACCATGTAAATTTTTGAATTCCGGCGTTATTGTATAAACGAGGAATATTGCGAGACAGCAAGCAACAGTGAAAAATTCAAAGATCCGTTCAACAAGCTGATCCTTGCGCACTTGGGCGGACCAATTGTCCTGCGTCCAGCACTTCAGGTAGAACACATAGTTGTCAATGTCGAAGCAGTAATCCTTGATGGTGATTGGCGGCTGGTGAGGGCCAGGTGAGAGTGATCCGTTGCTCAAGATTCTCATGTCAAATTGCTTGATTCTGAAGTTGCCAGAGCTCAGGAGCATGCCCGGGCACGGTCGCCGCCGGAAGAGATGGAGCGTGATATTTTGGTCGGTTGGTAGAAAATTTGGATCCAGAAGAGGATCGGCGTTTGCCCAAGAAGTTGTGTTGAGCCATCTCAGCATTTTGAATTTTTCTATTGAGCTGTGGAGGCAAATGGGAATGCACGTCCTTGATGAGCAAGGACAGGTACCAGCGGTCTGATTGTTCTCCAGTAAATTTGGTGGGACCTTCCGGTGGAGCAGTTCCAGGGTTGAGGGCACCAGGTTGTCTGGATCTTCCTGGAGCATCCTGGAGCCTTGGGTAACCAGCGCTTCCCGGGGGCAGAGGTCGTCGGAGGTTGGTCGGTCACCAAGCAGAGGCTGGACCAGGACCAGTGTCATCAAGGTCGTCGTGGAGAACAGAAGGTCGAACATGGCTCCGGAGCTGGTACCCTGCAACCAATGCGGCGGTCTCTGATCTATGTTGCGAGGACATCACGGAAATTTTGGACACCTTGGCTTGCACATTGTGCGCGGAAAAACGATTTTTTCATTGACTTTCATACGAAAAACGAATTTTTAATGATAAAACAAGAATAATCATGAAAAGTCAATGTGAAAAATTGAGAGAGGCCGAAATGTGGTTTTTTTGCCCGGCGGACGAAAAAGGAAATTTCTGTCCCGCTAGGCGGGGCCAAAATTACTCTTTTTACGCGGCGGACGAAAAAGAAAATTTCTGGCCCCCTAAGCGGGGCCAAAATTTCTTTTTTTTGCCCGGTGGGTGAACAGGTGATATTTCTGTCCCGCTAAGCGCGGCCAAAGATTTTTTACCCCCCCGGGCGGACGAAAAAGAAAATTTTCTGGCCCGCTTCCACCATAATAACCAACAAAAAAATGCGCGAAAACCGAATTAATTCCAACGAATTGAGCACTTCGCGAGGAACTTACACTTCCGTTATTTTCACTTGCAAAATACTTCAGAAGTTCCACTTCTATCGCACCTAAAACTAGACCGCACAGTTGTCTTTGAATTCTGCTAAAGTTGAACGTGTTATTGCGACCTAGTGCTCATTTCCTGTTGGGGTTTCTCCGTAATTTATGGAGCTGAATAAAGATGATTTCCTCAACTATGAATTTCTGATTTTAAAGCAGTATAATCGCACGGCAAAATCTTTTTATTGCTGAATATCCATAATTTTTCATTTATAAAAAATTGTGTGTGTGTGTGTGTGTGCAGACGTAGAAATATTCCCTGCTTTTTGTGCTGTCTCATATCAACTTTCTCTACCCCATAAATACGGTACCAAAAAAAAAAAAAAAAAAAAAAAAAAACTACTGTGCCCCCTTAAGGATTCATCAATTAAGGGACATTCTGGTAACTCCAACGTTAATCAACAAGTTGATTATATCGTTAAAACCCGACGCAACAGCTGCGCGCGCTATAATGATTTCAAATTTCGCGCGCAAACGCCAGCCAACTTCACGTTGGTCGGGTGGACCAATGGGGAGTCGGCATTGGGCGCTTCGAGATATTTCGACTCTAACGATGTTCACGGGGGTTTACCAATTTTTGTGGAGGTAAGTCCTGACTGGATACGGATTCTTCGACAGTTTGAGGTGTGCTCACCCGGAAGCTTTGAGCTGCACTGCGTTTATCATTTTATCTCCATTCTTTCACGTCGACATGATTGATTTGAAAAATGAAGAGGAAGGAAATTTATAGGGAAAACACACAGAGCATTTAATCGTTATGTAAGTACCGGAAATTAAAAGTTGTTATGCGGGAGGCTGATCAACGCAATCTTGGGTTAATTAATATGGTAATTGTAATAAGAAACTTCATTGGATTTTCCCAGGATTATTGCATTCCATATATATATATATATATATATATATGTCACAATGTAAACGTGTATATATAGTATCAAAAGCCAATCATGCATAATTACTTCGAAAGAAAATTGAAAATTTGAAAAAAAAAAAACAAAACTAAAATGTTGGAACATTTAAAAACCAAAATCAGAATTCGAAAAAAATTTTCAAAAAATTTGAAAATTAAAAAAAAAAGTTTTTTAAAAATTTAAAAAAAGTTTTTTAAAAACTAAAAAAAAAAGTTTTTTAAAAATTAAAAAAAAAGTTTTTTAAAAATTAAAAAAAAAGTTTTTTAAAAATTAAACAAAAAATTTTTTTTAATTAAAAAAAAAGTTTTTTAAAAATTAAAAAAAAAATTTTAATGAAAAAAAAATTGTTTAAATATTTTGAAAATTTTGGAAAATTCTGTTTAAAAAATTGCAAAATTTTCGAATTTTTTTCCAAAAATTGGAAAAGTTTGGAAAAAAAAAGGGAAAAATTTGATACAAACTAAACGTACACACAGGCACACACACTAGTTAAAATAACGGAAAAAATAATTTCTAACTTTATTGAAAAACCATGATTTTATTATAAATTTTCATCTTTCACAATTAAATTCATTCGACCGATTAAATTTGCAACATAAACCAGGGCTAAAACTTTTCATCTGCATGTAGACCTCTTAAAATTACCAATTACACTCTGTAAATTAATAAACGTTATTACAACATAACGATTGACTCTCCCGAAGTCATAATAACAAATTCGTCTAAACATTCAATTGACAGTATTCACTTTGCTTTACCTCAATTAAAAAAAAAAATATATATATATATATATAGACCTAAGAACACCTTCCCTTTGGACTTAAGTTACACTTACGTTAAATTGTTTCAATCGTTGTTCAGTTAATTGGGCGTTAGAATAATATATAAATGATCATTGTATCTACACAATATTTGCGATGGCGGGAAATTCAAATTGTTTAAACCAAAAAAAAAAAAGCGAAAAATCTTAAGACCCGATTTCATCACTAAAAAATGGTCCTACAAAAAAAAAGTTGAAACATTTTTTGATCGAAATTCAAATCCCTACAAAAAATGTCTCAAAATTTTTCCCCTAAATGCCATAGTTTTTGAGAAAATTGCTAAAAACAAAACAAGGATTTCGAAATTTTTTTAGTGACTCAGTTACGAGCCCAATCTTAAGACCCCATTTTCTCGTGAAAAAATGGTCCTACAAAAAAAAAGTTGAAACATTTTTTATTCGAAATTCAAATCCCTACAAAAAATGTCTCAGAATTTTTCCCCTAAATTCCATAGTTTTTGAGAAAATCACCAAAAATGGAAAATCATTTTTTGGGAATTTTTAGACATTTTCAAATTGTCATCTTAAGACGCGATGTACTTGTAACTAAATAGTCTTACAGAAAAAATTGACTAACATTTTTTGTTGTAAATTCAATTTTCTCCAAAAGATGTCTCTCAAATTTTGTTCCTAAAGTCGATAGTTATCGACAAAAATCGACAAAAACGATAAGACAAGTTGTCTGATGAATCAATTAATCTAATTCGCTTGGCGAACGAATATTCTCCATTATATACAAGATAAAAATTTCTCTGCTTCGGCTGAGGAGCTCAACAATTTGCCGAGGCCACAAAAATATTTATAAAAAATATCGTATAAAAATATTCAACTCCAAACGTCGCTGGAATAGCGCTTCTGCGAGTCCATTTTTTTAATGTAATTCGTTGCTTCAATTTCCGTCATTTTTCCTTTTTCACGTACCACCTTGAGGAGAATATTGTGGACGTCACGGGCCATGTTACGAGCATCACTGAAAATGAAAAAAAAAAAAAAACATACTAAGTAAAAAACAAAGTAAATAATTTTTTTTTTTTTTTTACAAAAATTGAAAAGTGTCAAAATTTTTTGAGATTTTTGGAATTTGAAACTCTTTAAATTTGGGACTAAAAAAAAATTTGAAACTAAAAATTTGAGACTTTCATAAATGCAAAAAATTTTAATTGTTTGTTTTTTGGAATTTTATTCGTTCATTTTTTTTTTTTTTGAAAATTGTCAAAAAAAAATTTTTTCTTTAATTTTTGGAATTTTAAACTCTTCAAATTTGGGACTAAAAAAAAATTGAGACTTTCATAAATTTGCAAAAAAAAAAATTTGTTAATTGTTGGTTTTTTTGAATTTTATTTGTTAATTTTTTTTTTGAAAATTGTCAAATTTTTTTGAAATTTTTGGAATTTCGAACTCTTCAAATTTGGAACTGAAAAAAAAATTGGGACTGAAAATTTGGGATTTTCATAAATTTCCAATTTTTTTTCTTAATTTTGGGCATCACTTGAAGAAAAGCAAAAACTTACCCGCATATATAGACATGTCCATTTTTTGCGCCAATCACATCCCACGTTTCGTCCATATTCTGCTCCATGAGATGCGTCACATAGACTTTTTTATTTTGCTCTCGACTGAAGGCTGTGTGTAACTTCAGCGTACCACTTTTCACGTATTCCTCGAGCTCCTCTCTGTAGAGGAAGTCCTCCTCCCGATTTCTGCAGCCAAAGTACAAGATAGTGTCACCGACTTCCTTGCCCTCCTTCCTAGCAAGATCACGCTCCTGAATGAAGCCTCGGAATGGCGCAATTCCGGTGCCTGGTCCCACCATAATTATTGGTGTAATTGTCCTGAAAATTGAAATCACATTTAGAAAAGATAGAACTTAGCTATTTCAAGATTATTTTCAAAATGTTTGCATCATGAAAATTTGGACAATTTGTTAATTTTTTCTTTCCTTTCAAGAGTTGAAATTTCCCAAATTCTTCAATTGTTTAATTTTCTCAAATGTGCCAATTTTTCGCTTTTTACCAATTTTCCAATATTTTCAGTTTGGAAAATTTCCAATAATCCCATTTCGGAAATTTTCCAATTTTTGCTTTTCTGAAATTTTCCAATTTTTCGATTGTCGAAATTTTCCAGAAATTTCCATTTTGGAAATTCTCCAAAAATTTCCATTTTGGAAATTTTCCAAAAATTTCCATTTTGGAAATTTTTCATAAATTTCCATTATGGAAATTTTCCAGAAATTTCCATTATGGAAATTTTCCAAAAATTTCCATTTTGGAAATGTTCCAGAAATTTCCATTTTGGAAATTTTCCAGAAATTTCCATTCTGAAAATTTTCCCAAATTTCCCTTTCGTAAACTTTCCAATATTTCCCTTTTCGAAATTTTCCAATATTTCCCTTTCAAAAATTTCCCACTATTTCCCTCTTCAAAATTTCTCAATATTCCCTTACAGTTTCCAAATTTCCAAATTTTTTCCCTATCTCTCAATTTGTCCCTGACATGCGCAGAGGGTTGGTGCATTACCTGGAGGGCAATCTGAACTGGCTCTTCCTCACGAAAATGGGTACATGGCTAGGTGGATCTGTTGGATGTTTCTCCTTGAGCCACGACGTCGTGACACCCTTGTTGACCCTCCCAGTGGGTGTGGTATATTCCACGACGACAGCAGTGACATGTATCGTCGATGGGAAGACCTTGGGAGACGACGAGATGGAGTAATATCTGCATTGTAACCTGGGCAGCAGCTCGCAAAGATGGTCCAGAGCTGGCTTCAGACTTTTCACATCCTCCAAAATGTGAACAATTTTGCGATCGTCGTTGACGATCCACTCGTGATAGAGGGCCTTGCCCTCAGCTGTCGTCGAGGCCATCAGCTTCAGTCGCTCCTTAACAATTACAATAATCATGATAATAATCATAATAATAATCATAATAATAATCATAATAATAATCATAATAATAATCATAATAATAATAATAATAATAATCATAATAATAATAATAATCATAATAATAATCATAATGATGTAAAATTATATTAAAACAAATTTGCAGGAAAAAAATTTTTTTTTTTATTCAAATCAAAAATTTCAAAAATAGAAAAAAAATAATTAATTAAATTTTTTTGAAATTACGTGAATTTTTGAAAACCGAAAATTTGATGTTTGGAAAATTTACAAAAATCGAAACATCAAAGAATTCACAAATTTCGAAAATTTCCAAAATTTTAGGATTTTAAAAATTGACAAAATTTTAAAAAAATCCAAAAATTTAGAAATTTTTAGTAATAAAAAATTTATCATTCCTCCAAAATCTTCAAAAATTATGATGCAATGCTCAAAATTTTCCAAAATTCAAAAATATGCAAAATTTAAAATTTTCCAAAATTCCAAAAAAGCAAAGTTCAAAATTTCCAAAATTTCCAAAATTTTGCAAAATCTAAAAACAACCAAATTTTTGAAATTCAAATCCATAAAAAATTGTCGAAATTTTCTAAATTTTCGAAATTTTCGAAATGTCCAAAATTCAAACATGGGAAAATTTTTGAAAATGTCGATGATTTGTACCTTATCCTCTGGATCAGAGCAATACTCAGCGAGTTCCTTGAGCACGTGGGTTCTGGGATTGCTCGTGATGTCGAGGTAGTGGGTGAGGGCAGTTCTGTAGGTGCAGGGACAGGGGAAGGGGTGTTTCTTCGTCGACTCTTCGTCGGTGTTGGTCAGGGTGATGAGTGTGTCCAGGTCGACCCCACATTTTTCCCCAATCTTGGCCACAAGATCCGGACTATTCACCGGATAAACTGCCACGTGGTCACCAGCGTCGTAACGCATTTTCGAGCCTTCTATCGAAAACTCTATATGCATACAAGAACGGCTCGATGTTGGTCCATGCAATTCTCGATTTACAAGTACTGGAGCCAAATAAGGGTTCTTCGCATCGTAGGGACTGAAAAAAAAATTATTCTTCAAATTTTCAGCTTGGAAGATTTCTTTTTCTATTCCATTTGTACTTGAAAAAAAAAAATTCCTAGAACTTTTTTTTTAGAAAATAAATTTAGAACTTTTTTTTTTTTGAAAATTTTTTTGAAACTTTTTTTTGGAAAATTCTTCCAGAATTTTTTTTTTAGAAAATTCTTTTAGAATTTTTTCTTTAGAAAATTCGTTTCGAATTTCTTTTTAGGAAATTCTTTTACAACTTTTTTTTCAGAAAATTCTTTTAGAAATCTTTTTTTTTAGGAAATTCTTCTAAAAATTTTTTTGTAGAAAATTCTTTTAGATTTTTTTTTTGAAAATTATTTTTGATTCTTTCTTTTTTAATGGCTTTTTATTAAAAAATGTCTTGGGCTTTTAAGATTTTCCAAAAATAATTTTTTTGCATTTTTAGAATTTTTAGTTGATATTGCATTAATAAAAATTTAAAAAATTAGGGAACTCACGGCCTTTGGTTCTTCAGTGAGTGCAACCTTGCAATCTCCCCTGTGTAAATTCTTTCAGCTGGCATCTCTAGGTGCTCTGTGAGCTTGTACTGGCGAATACTAACGTCCTCTCCAGCCCCTTCGATGCCGAAAAATTCGCAGACCGCTGGCCAAAATTTGTCCTTCCACGTGATAAAGTCATCCTCAATGCTGAAGAAATAAACAATTAAAAAATTAAAAAATTCAAAACATATAGTCAGATCCTGAGATTTTTTCCATTTCTCAAATTTTGGAAATTGGCCTAGAATTAAATTTTTTTTTGAATTTTTGAATTTTTGAGAAATAAAAATTTGGAAAATTCAGAAAATTTCTTGAATTTTTGAATTTTTGAGAAATGAAAATTTGGAAAATTCAGAAAATTTTTTGAATTTTTGAATTTTTGAGAAATGAAAATTTGGAAAATTCAGCAATTTTTTTAACTTTTCAATTTTTGAAAAATGGAAATTCGGAAAATTCAGAATTTTTTTGAATTTTTAAAAAATAAAAAATTGAAAAATTGAGGAAATTATTGAATTTTTGAGAAATCCAAATTTGGAAAATTCAGAAAATTTTTAAAACTGGACTTTCGGATTTAAAAAAAAAATCCCGTTTTTTTTGGAAATGATTTTACTGATTTTTCGGAAAAATTTGATGTTAATGGTAATTGAGAATAAAATCATTATCTCTTGAATTTGCCCCCAGGGCTTTAGAAAAAAAAATAACAAAACATATGATGCAAGGAATAATTACTTTGCGTCATCATCACCGAGGCCAAGTTCATGCACTCTCGTGGCCCCCAATTGCTCCAATCTGTGGTCCACATAAATTGCCACCTCGTTGTAGTGTTCATAGGTCTTATTTCCCAATCCAAATACCTGAAAAAAATAAAAATTGTAATTTCTGTAAAAAGTTTCCGAAAGTTTCCAAATTATTTTTTTTTCATTAAAATTTTAGGGACTTCCAAATTTCAAAAATCTGCATTTTGTGAAAAAAAATAATCTTTGCACATTTTTTTCAAATTTGGAAAATTTCAATTGAAAAAAATTGTTTGTGTAAATTTTCTTAAAACAAATTATTTTTTTAAATATTTCCAGTTCAAAAAGTTCAGAACTTTCTCAAATAAAAAAAAAAAATTTTTTTTCTTAATTCCGAAAAATTTTCAAATTTTACTGATTATCCCGCCAAAAATTTTGAAGCAGAAGAAAAAAAACTTTAAAAATTTTGCGCATAAAAAATGATCAAACAAACTGAAAATATGAAATGGCACCATATCTCTTTAAGCATCGATTAAGGTGTATGGATAAACATGACTGTTTGAGCTTTGAACCTTTCAACGTCAGGTGATACCAATGGTGACACATTTTTTTATTTCGCTAAAGCACTAATTTTTTTCGCCTTTGGCGCCTCTCGATCATTTCCAAATTATCGGAAAAAGCCTAACACTATCTGAGGAATAGCTCCCTATCCGCTATAGATAGCGCAATACCGATAAGAACCTTTTTTGTAGCCCTTGAAATTTCGCGCAAAAAATAACATTATCAAAATTCTGTTATCTCCGCTAGATTGCGAGTTATTGACCTTGACTCACTGCGCGAGCCCCCACTTCGCGTCGAAATTCCCCATTGCCCTTTGGATACCGCCTAATCTAGCGGAGCTAGCGCAATTTCGATAAGAACTTTTTTGTAGCTCTCAAAATTCCGCACAAAATCGGTCATCACAAAAACTCCGCTATCTCCGCTAGATTGCGAGTTATCACCCCTGACCCACTGCGCGAGCCCCCACTTCGCGTCGAAATTCCCCATTGTCCATTGGATGCCGCCTAATCTAGCGGAGCTAGCGGATTTTCGATATAAACTTTTTTGTAGCTTTCAAAATTCCGCACAAAATTGATTTCTATAAGAATTCCTCTATCTCCTCTAGATCTCGCAAAAAACTCAAAAAACCAAAATCCAATAATTTTTTCTAAATGTAAAAAGTGCATTAAATGGTTTAAATTGTTTGAAAAAAAAATATTAGTGAAGAAATTTGAACCAACATTTGGCGGGAAAGTTAGTGTGGAAAGGCTCCGCAGTCCTGTGGCGCCCTCGTGCCTGAAAAGGGCCCATGCGGCTTTGGACAAACGTCCAAGTTCCTTCATTTTCCCTCGAATTTATTTAAAATAAAATGATTAATCTGGCAAAAACGCGGGACTTTGATGGAAAATCACTTAATAAACTTGGGAAAATTGTACGATATAGCTGTCATGGCCAATGTAAACCATAGAAAACTGATTGACTACTATTTTCCGGGGGGAGACACTTGCACGCTTGTCATGCGCCTTACGCAACTGATGACGTCAGCGGGTCATTAGTTTTAGCGCAGAATGAGAGTGGTGCGGCTCGGCTCTATGCTATCCATAGTCGATGTGTTATTTGACAATTGAGATAACATTGAAAAAAAAAAATTGAGTTTAAAAAAAATAATTTTTTTTAACGTTTTTTTTATTTTTGAAAAATTTATAATTCATATTTTTTTTTTTCGATTTTCGCAATTTTCCAAAATTATTTTTTTTTTAAGTCCATATTTTTTTCCGATCTTTGCAATTCTCAAAAATCATTTTTTTTCGATTTTTGGAATTCCCAAAAATTATTTTTTTTTACTCTCTATTTTTTTCAAAATACCTTTCCAAAAACAATTTTTTTCTGTTTTTTTTTTTTTCAATTTTTCAATATTTATTTTTTGACGTTTTTCACATTTTTCAAACTTACCGCATAATTTAATCCATTGAGATCAGCATCTCCATTCTTCAGCCAATCCACGAACTCCATAGCATTATCCGTGGGATCTCCCTCGCCATAAGTTGCGAGACAAAATACGGCAAGACTATTGGGAATGGTTTTGAGGTTCACCAGGTCCTCCTAAAAATGTTTCAAAATTGAAAATTCAAAAGAATCCCCAAACGAAGATAGACCCCTAGCAAGGCGCTATAGACATCGTTTCGGTCTCTCCCCTAAATATCTCAAAAACTATAAGAGCTACAAAAATTTTCATTAAACAAATGTTGTAGAGCAGATCGTGCTCTACAAAAAGTGTCCCATAAAGAATTTTCCACTGCCCTTAGCTTCCAAGCTATTGGCCAAAAACCCCAGCGTGGAGAACAGCTATTCTCCCCCTTACGTAGAAAAAAAAGTTTGTTCATAGCGCTAACAAGCTTCTTACCATATCACACTCTTCAGGATCTGCAACCATTCCCTTCATTCGGTATCTCACGCCCTCCTTAGCAAGTCTCCCCGCAAATTCCTCCCCAGTTCCGGTTTGGCTTCCATAGAAAACCGCCAAACTACGACCGGAAGTCTTCAGCTTCTTAACGAATGAATTTTCCGAGGGCGCGGGCGCACTGTACGTTGTCGGTTGAATGGAATATGATTTTGTTGACAGCGTGAATTCGTCCTAATTTAAGGAATAAAAATTAGTCAAAGATGAAATCGCCTGCATGTCATCTAGCAATTCTGCTCAACGCTTGTCGCTCGTAATCAATCAGTCAGGACTGCCATCGCCAAGATGTCCTCCGACCGTAGAACGATTGACCTGGACCAGCACGAATCACTCGACCAACTTCGATGACGTCAATCAGAAAGCTCAGCATGCCAAGCTGCTGCAGTGCCTCCTTGCTCATCGTTCTCCACCACAATCAGACAGCTGATGATCTCCAAAATGTTGGACTTGCCCAGAGCTCTCCTACCAGCCAATTCTTCAGGATCTATCCAATTGCCCTGAAAATTCGAATGATCAGCTTGATGCCATTGGTCAAGATCCCTGCTGGACACCCAGCAGAGGACAGCCACAAATGATTGGGGAAAAAGTTCTCCAGTTCTATCAGAACGATGGTTGCCACTTGCCACCACTGGCTCTCCTCGCTTATCCTTCTCCAAATCGTCAGGCAGCTTGAGTGGACTTGCTAGGTTGGCTCCCTGGACCACGAACTTGAGCTTGTCCTGGACCTGATCAAAGGTGTCCTCCAAAACATTTCCTTGCAAGCTTTCCTGGTCCCATCAAAATTGTTGGGAGCAACTCAGCAACTGGGTACAGCTGCTACATGTGACCGATCGACCTTGACCATCAAATGACCTTGAAGTTGCTCAGACCTCTAATTAACTGAACTCTGTTCAACTATGTCCAAGTCCAAGGCAAGTTCAAGGTCACTGCTCCCAACAATTTTGATGGGACCAGGAAAGCTTCCAAGGGAGAGTCCGGACCTTTGATCAGCTCCAGGACAAGCTCAGGTTCGTGGTCCAGGGAGCAAACCTAGCAAGTCTACTCAGTTGCCTGATGATCTGGAGAAGGATAAGCGAGGAGAGCCAGTGGTGGCAAGTGGCAACCATCGTTCTGATAGAACTGGAGAACTTTTTCCCCAATCATTTGTGGCTGTCCTCTGCTGGGTGTCCAGCAGGGATCTTGATCAATGGCATCAAGCTGGTCATTCGAATTTTCAGGGCAATTGGATAGATCCTGAAGAATTGGCTGGTGGGAGAGCTCTGGGCAAGTCCAACATTTTGGAGATCATCAGCTGTCTGATTGTGGTGGAGAACGATGAGCAAGGAGGTACTGCAGCAGCTTGGCAGGCTGAGCTTTCTGATTGACGTCATCGAAGTTGGTCGAGTGATTCGTGCTGGTCCAGGTCAATCGTTCTACTGTCGGAGGACATCTTGGCGATGGCAGTCCTGACTGATTGATTACAAGCGACAAGCGTTGAGCAGAATTGCTAGATGACATACAGGCGATTTCATCTTTGACTAATTTTAAAATATGTGAATAAATAAATGGTTGGTAGGAGGAGAGGGGAATAACGGTAGTTTGAAGGGATTGATCTGGGTAATCGTGCCTGTTTCTTCCTCCGCATCAGGTACCAGACACCTGCCAATAGGAGAGCCCCCAGGAGGACGATGTCCAGGGTACTGAACAAGGGTTCGTCCACAATTTCAGCCCTGTCCTCACCCTCGAGCACCGGAGAACTCGACATCCTGACGGCTTGGGGAAATGACGCGTCTGCAGTCTGAAAGTAAAAAAGAAAATACCATGAGGACATCATCATGGCAGAGAGGTTTTCTACGGATATCTCAGAATCGGGGGATCGCACAGTAATCTTCATGGGGACCTTTCTTGGAGATGTTGATCTCCTCTACAAAAAAGCTCTCTTGCGATTTTCCCTAGCTCTTATAGGTTCTGAGGTATCACACGGACAACCTCAAGTGAGCTAGCTGATCTCCGTTCAGCAGTTCGCTATAGAAATTTAATCCAAAAAATTTTTTTTTTAGGATCTCAAAATTAGGTCTTGGGAGGTCTAGGAATTTCTAGGAATTCCTAGGAATTTCTAGGAGGCTTATACATTTTTTTCATGCTCAAATTTCGTAGAGAAAGCTCCAAAGTTTCCATTTTTTTTTTTTTAATTTTACTTTGCGCGGGAAAATTTTGAAAAATGGCGGGAAAAAATTTGAGGTAGACGAGCAATTTTTAAATTAGAAAGTTACCAAATTTCGGGAACATCCAGGGAAGCTTTCTTAAAATTTCAGAATTTCGGGCATTACGTCACGCATTCCTCTTGAAATGCCCGGCATATCGTTCTTATCATCACCTCCCCATTATCACTGACCACCAGCTCACCCGTAGCTCTAGATTGTGCCATCACAGGTTACACTTATGTCAATCGTGCGCATAAAAAGTTTCATAAATCGCGGAAAAAAAAAGTTACATCAGGTCTAGATGTAAAATGAAGGCCAGCACGAGCGCCTCCAGCTTCCGCGTGTGCTCGCGACATGTCAATTAATGGAAAAAAAAAATTTACAGACCGCCTTGAAATTAGAAAAAAAAAAATTAATTTCTTTTCTTCCTCTTATTTGGAATTTTAATTAATTTTTTTTTTCTAATTTATTGGAATTTTTTGGCATTATGAAATCGACTCTTTGCAATTGTGGAACTTTTTTAAACTAATTAATGTTTTTTTTTTTTTCAAATATGAAGAGGAAAATTTGAATTGTCTCTCTACAGCTGCACTCCCCCCCCCCCCCCCCCCTCTGCCCTATCAAGTGAGGAGGGGCGGGGAGGGGGGGGGGGCTAACAAAACCGGTCCTCCGAAAGCCCGAATGTGGAACTGATAAAACAGAAAAAAGAAAAAAAAAAAAAAAGCGGAAAACCTGTTCCCAAAAATTCCAAAGCCGTTCTCATTTTTATTACGTGATCCCATCGTTATACAATTCGAATCGCATTGACACATTGCCCTATTCGAGTATGAGCGAAGTATATTGTCCAGGCCTATTGCAATTGTTTGCGATAATGATCCTTAACAAATTCCGGTATTGCATAATACTTGAATTTGTTTATGTAATTTGTATTTCGCGGCTAATTGGGCAGAGAAGAAGGAGTGCTATGCAAAAGATATACGATATGATGTATGCTATACAATATAGCGTTGGCTATACAATATAGCGTGGGCTATACAATATAGTGTGCGCTATACAATATAGTGTGTGCTATACAATATAGTGTGTGCTATACAATATAGGGTGTGCTATACAATATAGCGCGTGCTATACGACATAGTGGTTGCTATACAATATAGTGTGCGTTATACAATATCGAGTGGGCTATACAATATAGTGTGGGCTATGCAATATAGCGTGGGCTATACAATATAGAGGGGGCTATACTATATAGTGTGTGCTATACAATATAGTGTGGGCTATACAATATAGTGTGGGCTATACAATATAGCGTGGGCTATGCAATATAGCGTGGGCTATACAATATAGAGGGGGCTATACTATATAGTGTGTGCTATACAATATAGTGTGGGCTATACAATATAGTGTGGGCTATACAATATCGTGTGGGCTATACAATATAGCGTGGGCTATGCAATATAGCGTGGGCTATACAATATAGAGGGGGCTATACTATATAGTGTGTGCTATACAATATAGCGTGGGCTATACAATATAGCGCGGGCTATACAATATAGTGTGGGCTATACAATATAGCGCGGGCTATACAATATAGTGTGTGCTATACAATATAGTGTGGGCTATACAATATAGTGTGGGCTATACAATATAGCGCGTGCTATACAACATAGTGACTGCTATACAATATAGTGTGCGTTATACAATATCGAGTGAGCTATACACTATAGTCTATGCTATACAATATAGCGTGTTCTACTCAATATAGCGTGTGATATACAACATAGTATATACAAGACCAGGTATTATTCAACATAGCAACGACCCTGCAACATAGTATCCACTACACAACGTAGTAGTTACTATGCAACACTAGCCTTTTTTCAAATCTTGAATGAAATGCAATGCCTTAAGTTCAAGGTCACAAGCTACGACCCACGTTCTTGCTAGATTCAAGCTAAATGGCATGCTAAATACACGTTTGTGCAAAATGATAGAGTGTCTAGCAACATCCTACAATTCTTATTTTTGTTTTTAATAATCATCTCGTTGCGGAAAAAGATCCATCCACTCATTGAGATAATTCGCCACGTGTAATTGAATGGTAATGACAGCGTGTGCCAATGTCAGAATGACGAACTCTACGTTTGATAAGTGGAATTGAATTACGCGCAGATACTGACTTGCAAGTTGAATGCTGACGAATACAATAAGGGGGTGATATTAGATGGGTGTTGGATAATTGTATGCAAAGATTTGTTGAATCTAAATGTTTCTCTCTGAAAAACCAAAAGTATTAAATATTTTTGGAACTGTTTTGAATTTTTTAAAATTTTGAATTTTTACAAATTTATTTTTTTTCCCTCAAATTCTGAGAATCTCCAAAAAAAATCTTCGTACCATTTTTGTACTTCAAATTCATCTGAGTCATTCTAGGGGAAGTCAAAAAAAATCCAAAAAGTTATGGAATCTCATAATCTGGGACTTTGGGGAATCTTGTGTCATTGTACGGTAACTAAGAGTTAAAAAAAGAGAGAAAACTGGAGTCATTCTAGGGGAGCACTGAAACCCATTTGTTTTCAAAATTGCCGACGTAAAAACGAATTTAGCGAATGGTTTGACAAAGACTTTTCATTTTTACGTTGCATTGAATTTTGAGTCATTATAGGGGAGTTCACAAAAATAAACACCCCCTGCAATTCATATACCCGGTTCAAATGAGTCAATTAAGGGCCCCTTCGAATGTCATCTTCCCTTGAAATCCCCCATACTGCTTCACACTACTATCGTTCAAACAAGTTTGAGTCAATCTAGGGAAGATCTAGAAGCAATTGAGTCAATCTAGGGTACTTCTAAAAGCCATTTTCTTGTTAGAAAATTTCTGCTTGGAGTTATACAAAAAAAGGTTTAGTGGTTTACATTTCTCTGAAGGATTTTGAGTCATTCTAGGGGAGTTTGGAAGACTTTCCTGTGTATTGTGCATGTTTAGTACGTCGATCCAGAAGAATGTTCTCCCGGAAGTTCCTAGTTCTGTATTCAATGCTGACCTTGAATTTAAGTCGAGCATTTTGAGTCAATCTAGGGGAGGTCTAAAGACGTTTTTCTTGTAAGATAAATTTGTTGGAAAAACATTGTATAAATTCCCACTGGGGCCTACTTTTTAGTTTCATATGAATGAGTCAATCTAGGGGAGGTCCAAAAACGTTTGTTTTTAGCTTAAATTTGTGGGAAAAAATTGCATTAATTCCCGCTGAGGCTATTTTTTAGTTTCATATGAATGAGTCAATTTAGGGGAGGTCCAAAAACGTTTGTTTTTAACTTAAATTTGTTCGAAAAAATTGTATAAATTTCCTCTGGGCGCTATTTTTTTATTTCAGATGAACGAGTCATTCTAGGGGAGCTTTAGAACACCCTTTGGTACATTAGAATAATTCGGAATTCCAACAGATATTTCAAGGCTCAGTACGTCACAACTATATATAATATACGTGATAAGGAACACTCAATTCGAGTACTGTCTGAAGTGTTTTGCATTATATCCAATGTTTATTTTTTCCTCAATCACAAAAACCGATAACATTCAAGTATTTACCGCACAATTTTCCATCGCAATATATTACGAAATTTGTCATTGTGTCTATTCGGAACTCACTATACATACGGAACTAGATAATAATAATAAACTAATAAATTACTTATAAAAAAAAATAAAGATTTTTTTAGTTGAGTGAAATTTTTTTTTCAATAAAAAAATAGAAAAAAAATATAATGCAAAATTACTTTTAAAAAAATGATCTATACGAATCTCTGAATGAGTCACGTTACTCTTAAAAATTATCTTAAAATTTTATTACATAAATAAACTGAGTGAGAGTCAATTGAGAATGGAAACTCTCAATGTTCAAACTTTCACTTCAGATGCAAAACTCAACGATTTCCGGTTGTCATTTCAGCTTCCGCGAGGTCCACGAGTATGTTTATTTTCACAATTTTTCGTATTTACAAAATTTTTTAAAAATTCAAAATTCTTATATTTAGAATTTAAAAAATTTTTAGATTTTTTTCTTTGTAAAATTATTATTATAAACAAAAACGATTGTTAATATTTTTAAAAAAATCCTTAATCAAATATTGACCCCTCAAATATCCTCTTTCAAATTACTCACCGGTAAATCCATATCCAATAAGATAATCAAATAACTTGATAACTAAATATTTTTCTTAAACGTAGAAAAATTTTGCAAACTAAAATTTATATTCAGCAAATTTCGACAAAAAATTATAATACACAGTAGCAGAGTTGGTGATAATTAAGAAATTAGGTATTAGGTTAATAAACTAATTAGTTGTCAATTATTTATCCGAATTCTGTCATAAACGAAGCCCACGATAAGGCACACACAACTGTCGTTTTCTCGATTTCTTGACGGCTGAATCGTAGATTGCCCCCCTGGCCCGCCCTCCCCCCTCCACCTGCTCCGCCAATTTTCCCTCATTCCCTCTCACTCTTTCAGCGAACGATAAATTTACGAGTCATGGCGCGTTGCATGGACTTGATGAAATTGACTCGCCCGAGTGACGTATAACCGCGGATTTGTTGTACAATTTCTATGAATTATGCATGATCATTCCTCAGCTACCCGGATTTCGCATCAAATTTGGGTGTTAAAAAATGATTTGGAAAAGCGTTAAAGTATCTCAAAATGTTACTAATGAAGAAGCAATTTTTTCTATTTTTTTTGCTCCACTCGTATGCGCGCTAAAAGCTCCCCTAGAATGACTCCAAAGAAATCGTATGAGAAAGTCATCTTCAATGCCTTGCGAGACATCTTCACCTCGATTTATTGGATTTATCTGATCATCAGGAGCTGCCCTAGAATGACTCAACCAAATTACGACATTATGTTCCGGCAATTTGATCATGAGAAGTTCCCCTAGAACGACTCGAAATCATAAGGAATGCGCCTAGAACGACCAGGAATCATCAGAAGCTCCCCTAGAACGACTGTAAATCATCAGAAACTCCACTAGAATGGCTCCAAGCCATTAGAATTACTAGGAATCGTCAGAAGCTCCCCTAGAATGACTCGGAATCATTAGAGGTCCCCCTAGAACGATTGGGATTCATTAGAAGCTCCCTAGAATGACTCGGAATCATTAGGAGGTCCCCTAGAATTACTGGGGATCATCCGAAGCGCCCCTAGAATGACTCGGGAACATTAGGAGCTCCCCTAGAATGCCTCGGAATCATCAGAAATTCAGTCATATCGAGGAGGACTTCCCTAGAATGATTCAAAAAATCCTTCCGCAGTGAAATACTAGTCCCCTAGAACGACTCAAATGTTCGTAGACTAAGTTTTCTCCCAGTTAGTGCTAAATTTTCTACAGATCCTACTTCCACATCCGGCCATCACCTAGTTACTCATCGGCTGATTATTACCAACAGAAAAATATGAAATGAGTATGAATTTTCATTAATCAATTCATTGAAGAGTTGAGTAAAAAACGTCACTCGTGTAAGTTACATACAATGTGCAGTCTCCACGTGCAAGGTCACGTCCACTTGACTTCAAATTATCACTACCTAGAATTTTCCAGCCTTTCCAAGTCTTATCTGTCTTTATCTACCAATCATGCTGGCTTACACAAAAAATCTGAAAGCTGTTAACTAGGATAAGTTTATTTGTTTTTCAGATTTTCAAATTTTTCAAATTTTCAAATTTTCAAATTTTTCAAATTCCTAAAATTTTCAAAATTTTCAAAATTTTCAAAATTTTCAAAATTTTCAAAATTTTCAAAATTTTCAAAATTTTCAAAAGTTTTAGAATTTTTAAAAGTTTCAAAATTATCAAAATTATAAAAAACGTACAAAACTAAAAACCAAAAATTGAAATTTCCTTAATTTTCCTGTTTCCCATTTTTTAATTCCTCCACGTCGTTTAGCTCATAATGACGAACATTCGCGTCACACACTCAAAATTTAAATATCCGCGGCGTACGTGACACATTGACATGGATAAATAATGCAATCAATGGGTGAAAATGAGTCACGATTTGTAGCAATTTTTTTTTGACGATTTACAATTTGAATTCCGTTTTTTTGAGTTCAAGAGCACTGCCTTGAGGGTCACTCAATAATCGTTTTTTTTTGCTAGAAAAAAAATTGAATTAATTTTTTTTTCTTAAGTTTTCAGAAATATTTTGTTAATAGCGAAAAAATAAAATGTATTTTTTTCTTAAGAACTTTTGAAAAATTCGTGAAAAATATAATTTGGAAAAATTGAATGTTGAAAATTATTTCGCAATTGTTTTTCAGTCAGGAAAATTTTTAGGGGTAAAATTGCTTCACTTTCGGACTTTAATTAAGTGGTTAATTATGAAATGGAGCCCTTCGATTGGCCCAATTTTATTCAATCTATGAAAATTGCTATGGTTCTATTGCATGCTGCAATATGCTGCAACATGCTGCTACCTAATAATCAAGATGAATCTGATGGCAAACAAGATTGATATTCAAGGTGAGTACGTGTATATATATATATATATATATATGTCACAATTTAAATTGTTCCACGGGTTAAAAAAAAAAAAATCAAAAGTATTTGACAAATTGTGAAGCTCACAAAATAGAAAAAAAAATTACAAATTTGATTTTTTTTTTTTTAATTACTCATTTTTTGTTTCTTCAAATTTTTTTGCACTTTTTAAAACTTTTTTTTTTTTTGATAATTTTTGGTTTGCAGTTTTTTAATTCGATTTGAATTTTTAAACTTTTTGAAATATTTTGAATTCTTCATTTTTGAACATTTTTGGGGGGGGGGGGGGGGGGGTTAGATTTTTTTGGGGAGTTTTGAGGGTTTTTCAATTTTTTTTTTTTTTTTTAATTTTTGGTAGAAAATGTGGAAGCGTTAATTAGGCTACCTAATTTTCAATAGAGATAAATCTGATAGCAAACGAGGTTAATATTCAAGGTAAGTATGTATATATAATTCAAATCGTTCGTTTTAAAATTCTGTGAGATGTTGTAACGTTTACAAAAATTTAGAAAATTAAAGTTCTTGTTTCTTTTTCTTTATTTTTGAATTCGTCGAAATATTTTTGAATTTTTAAAATTTTGGAAATTTGATTTTTTGAATTTACGAAATTTCCAATTTTTTAGATTTTGAAAATTGTCAAAATTCTCAAAATCTTGGAAATTTCCAAAATTTTTAAATTTTCAAAATTTTCATAGTTTCAAAATTTCAAAAATTTCAAACTTTTCAAATTTTGAAAATTTTCCAAATTTTCAAAATTTCGAAAATTTCCAAAATGTTTGAAAATGTCCAAAAATTGTTAAAATTCTCAAAACCTCAACAAATTTGAAATTCTAAAACTTCAGCTTACATTACTGGTCCATATTGCAGGTGAAAAAAATTTGAATTTCCCGGGAAAAATGGATCATTTGAAACCGGTGTCATGTGCTGAAGAGTCTTTGGCATCAAAGTGGTACAAAATATTGCTAGCAAGTTTGAGGAAAACCCAGGTAAACGGGAATTCCCTCTTCGCCCCCTCACCTGGAAAAACTGAGGGTAGGAATTAAATGGAATAAAAAAAAAGCTTTGAAAAGCTCCGAAGGCCCGAGAGCGACTGGGCCACACGTCTGGCATTACGTCTACCTTGAACCCTGATCCCAAATCCATTATTCATAATCTCCAAGTTGAATAGAATTCTGTCCGTTTCACGAAAAAAAAACCTGGTAAATCAGAAACTCTCAAATCAGAATTGAAATATTAATTTTTCAGAAAGTAAAAAAAAAAAAAAATTTTTTTAAATAGTGAAAAATTTTTCAATTCCAAAATTTTTGAAAATGTAAAATAATTTCAAAAAATCCAAATTTTCAATTTCTGTCAATCGCAATTTTTTCTTAAAAAACCCGAAAAATGTTTTAGGTTTAAAAAAAAATTGTAAAAAATGTGAATTCCTCAGGAAACGTTAAAAATTTTGGAAATTAAACTGAATATCTTTTAAGTAAGGTTCAACGAAACTATTAAATGCTAGAAATAGTTCAATAACAAAATTTCCATTAACCCATTTAGCAACCATTGAGTCTGGTCAGAAATAGAAAAGAAAACTGAGAAACACTTTCAAGGAGCGCAAAAAAAGTTATTACTTGCTTAGAAAATATTTAAAAAAATGTCGGCTTCAATGAACTCAAATTCAAATATTTGCATTTCCCGCCAAAAAAAAAACGTATTTCCTTCCACGATTTATCAACGATCTCGTATTAACTAAATCCAATCCATAACATTGGACGATTACCAAAGTTTCCGTCCACCCCAAACTGCCCAAAAAAAGTCAGATTCAAACCAGAGCGTTTTCCCGCGCAAAATTCAAAAAACCAATTCTCCAAAAACTGAATGGAAAATAACGCGCGCAAACGTAATAAAAATCAACTCCGCTCTATTCTAAATGATAAAACGACTTAAACAAGATTATTCATCGCATTCAAACCCTAAATTCGCGCCAAAAATTCAAAAAATTCAAAACCTGCTTTGACAACTGTTCAAGGACAAATCGTAACGGAACGCACTTCAATAATGAAATTCAAAATTATGCGCCAAATTTACATAATTACATGAATTATTTGAACACAATAAACTCGAAAAAAACTGCCAACAACTCTTCCTCAATTGTAACAATTAATCAAAAACTAAAACCTGTAATTTCCGCCCATTAACTCCCGCCAAAAATTCAAAAATCTTTCGACGAGATGAAGTGCGCTTTGCGCAAATAAATGCACATTAAACAAAATTTTCACCGTGAAGTAACTTGAACAAAACCCATGAAATTTGAACGCAATAAACTCCCGCCGGAAATTCACAAATTCAAAACCTGTTCCGATCTCTAAACAATTATTCAAGGACACGTCATGAAGGAGCGAAATTGAATAATTAACTGCTAAAAATTGCTGGTTAAATTTGTGGAAAAATTATCTAAGAAGTTGCAACGAAAAAAGGTGGAAAAAAAATTATGCTGGCAATAAATGAAGAAAAATGATAATTCTCTCCTAAAAATAAAAGAACTTTTTACCTTAAGATCCAAAAAACTTGTTGAATGATCACTTGCGCACAATATTCAACAAAAACGTCTGGCATGTGACGGGTCGACAATTTCAATCTGCCCCCACCACTGGCGCGATACTACTGCGCATGCGCACTATTTTTTCTCCGACTTTTGCTACTTTTTTTTTCCCGCCCCCCGCCAAGTAAACGCAGACCGGTGTTGCCGGTGTTTCAACTGATTTTATAAGAAAAATGCTTGAACGAGAAAATTGATGGGAATTTAAAATCGGTCTTTGGGAATTTTGAAAGTGGAGGGAGACGTTTCACCAACGTTGCGCGGCCGCGGACAAGTGCCGACTGGCGTCCGATGTTTTTTAGGATGGCACCAGCGCCTAAACTGGAGCGATTTTGGACGTGCACGAAACATTTCCGTCACTCGCAACCTCGAATGTACATTTTAGGCGGGAAAATTTGAAATCGTGAACAAAATTGTAAGTCCATAACTTTTTCAATAGGTTACATTTTTTACACCCTTTTCGACGAAATCATTTTATTTCGAAAACAAAACCTTACAGCAAAGTTGCGACTAGACTAATTTTTTTTTTATAAAAATCCTTTTACAAAATTTTCAAAAAATTTTTGAATACGATTTTTCATTTTGAACTCTGCCCTATACTAAACTGAAATTATGTTCTTCAGGGACTGCACCGCAGCCATTTTGAAATTTTTCTCTCCTTTTTCTGGACTTCCGGTTGCTTGTGCAAATCTGAAAATTTAGGTTATTATAATTATTATTATTTTCCAAAAGAAAAAAAGAGAGAATAAAATGATCAAAATTCCAATATTTTTTCATTTTCAATTTTTGTTTGTTTGTTTTTTTTTTTTTTTTAAATTAAGAATTGTCAAAATGTTCAGTTTTTAGAATTGTTTTTTTTTGTAGGTTGTTGATTACCTACTTATGAGGTCGGATCCCAGCTTTAAGGGCTCACTCTTGGAAGCTTTAATTTCCCTCATAAGAGTTGCCTCGAAGGATAGTGCAGCGATTCGTGAGAAAAGCTCAGTGACACCGTCGCCAGTTTTGGCCGATATCGCCCAATACTCTGCCCTCATTGCCTCCGCAACAACTGCCGCTCGTCTCTCGATTATCTCGTAGACTTGATTGGACTGGAAGACCCAATTTCTTTAATTATCGTTATCGCTTGCCATTTTTTTTTGCACGATCGCTCATCGTTAATGATGTTGTGAATTTGTAATAGCAGATACAGTGCTTCGAAAATTTCCAGACTTCTCACAATATTGTGATAGGTAAGAAATTGAGAGGATAAGATTTTTTCATTGGTCGATCGTGTCAAAATAATTTTAATTTTTTTCAATTATAACATTTTCTAGGGTTGCCAAAAATGAAAAATCGAAGATTACTCACCAGCAAATCCCTTTTGGTACCTACGAGGAAAATGTGGCAGGGACCAGTGTTACTTTTCATCGCCTCCTCAAGCCACGATTTCGAGTGGGATAGGGTGAACAAACTCCCCAAGTCGAAAACAATCATTATAACTAGAAATCAATGTATTACTAGAAATTGCATAAATCATTTTCGATTCAGGCATTTTTACACACAAAATTCTATTTCTATCAGGAAATTTTGAAATGGTTTTTTGATAAAAAAATTTGGACAAAATCAGGTGGTAGACAAACAAAATCCAGAGATTGAAAACAACCATAAATATTAATGGTCAATAGTTTACCATTTGCTCCTCTGTAGTATGATGCTGCAATACATTTGAATCGCTCCTGACCTGCGGTATCCCATCTGTGTAAAAAGAGAAAAAATAAGTACAGCAGGAAAATTTGCAAAATTTAGAGTTTTTTTTTTTTTTCATTTGTTAAAATGCTTGAAATTAAAAGGAGAAACTAATGCATGAAATTTCGAAATTTTAAAAAATTCAAAATTTGTTGTCATCATGAAGAATTCACTTGAGTCTGCTTTGGCCTGACAGTGTTCGGTAAATATCTCAAAAACTACGAGAGCTATCGAAATTTGTTGTAATCCAAATTCGTAGGTCTGATTATTCTCTACAAAAAAGGTATATATGATAATGCCGCTATCTCGATTTAATTTTGAGATATTTGCGGAAAAGTCACAGGCGAAAACCAAAAAACTCAACTGACCCTTTTGCCCCAGAAACTTGAAAAAAAAACTTTCAATTTTTTGGACCAAATTTGTGAATTTGCAAAATGTTTTGGAATTTCGTTTTTTCAAAATTTATTTCATTTGACCAATTTTTCATTTTTTCATTTTTTTTTTTTTTTTTTTTTTTTTTTTTATAATCGATTCTTAAAAAAAGGAGAAAAAAATTTGCATTGCTAAACAGCACTATAATTAATTGATTAATGAATTAAAAATTACATTTGCAGATTGAAGGGGACACCCAGCACATCAAACCTCTCTACTTCAAAGTCCACACCAATTGTTGCTTTATAGTTGTTATCAAAGTTCTTGTGACAAAAGCTGAAAAAAATTAATAAATTAGCCGAAAAAAATTAGCCCATCTTTTACATTAAAATTTTTTTTTTCAATTTCAATTTTAATTTTCTTTTATTTATATAAAATACAAAAATTTAAATTAAAAAAAAAATAAAAAAAAATTAATAAAAAAATTTTTGGTTTTGAATATTTTGTGGAATTTAATTTTTCTACCAAATTTTTATAGTTTTTAGGAAAAATTTGTAATTTTTTTTTTCAACATTTCCCAAAATTTGGGAAAATTTTTCGAATCTTTGAATATTTAATTTTCAAATATCTCTGCAATTTTCAGCTCTCCGGAAATACAGCAATTTTTAAATTCTGATTTTTTCAAATGAATGAATCCTTTTTTTTCCTCAATGATTAAATTGAAAAAAAAAATCGAAAAAGATTTTGAGGCTTTACCGATTCACGAGAGATGTTTTCCCCACTGCAACGTCCCCCAAAACTATAACTTTGGCAATTCTTGGAGCAGTTGATGTTGATTTACAAGCTTGGAGGACTAGATTGTTGAATTCTCGGTCCTTGTAGGGTGTTAGGGCACTGGAGAATGGAGGGGGCCAATTTTCCACCTGAAGGAAAAAAAAATTTTCTCACAAACTTGAGCACAATGTTCTTATATTAAATTGAAGATAGATCGAAAACTTAAGAGAAAAAAATCCCGATCGTCCCAGTCGGGATTCGAACCCGAGACTCCCAGTTACGGGCCGGGCACTTCTCCAACTAAGCTACTGGACATATAGAGATTTTCCATTCTCAAATTGACAATATATATATATATATATATATATATATGTGAAAAATATAAAAAAGGTGAAACTTTCTAGTTTCGAATTTCCAAAATTATCAGAGTTTTGTTAATCAGTAAATTCGAGGATTACAAACCTGTCTCTCCCGACTGGCGACGGGCTTCAGCATTTTGAAAACCGCGGAGCGCGTCTCGAGCATTATCTTACTAAAAACGAGGGAATTGTCCCAAAAGTCCTGGCCCTCAATTTTAAGCAATTTCTGAGCTTGTTTCTTTCTTAATTTCCCACTTTTTCCGGGATAACAATTAAATTGCGAGCGCGGCGCGCGTCTGTTGTCAATTTTTCAGGAGACAATAACATTGGTTGCTGCGGCAGGTGCACGTTCAAGTTTTGGCGGGAAGCCCGGAAATTCAAATGATTACTTACTTGCAGTCGGTAATGTTATAATTTGGCGAATTTTGAAAATTAGTTTTTGATACATTTCAATTTTTTCAAAATTGGTCATATCAAAAATTTCAAAAATTTCAAAAGTTTCTCAAAAATTTTCAAATTTCAAAAATTTCAAAAAGTTTCAAAATTTTAAAATTTTCAGATTTCAAAATTTTCAGACTTTAAAAGTTTTTGAAAAAATATTTTTTTTTTTTATAAATGAAAAAAAAAAGTAGCTATATGTTCAAATTTTCCCGGGCCCGCGCCAATGACTTGATCTCGCCGGAAGTGCCCCCACTTTGACCGAAGTAGTTTTGACTCGTTGCCCGACTTCCCGTGCCCCATCAAGTCCTTTTCAGCAAAAATGGCTCCCAAACCGAAGCCCACGGACAAAGCAGGTAATGAATTTCTCGTTTTACGTTCACATCTCCAAAAAAAAAGCCGAAAAGTAATTTTCAAATTAATTGCCTTCCTCCCACGTGACAACTGCCGAATTTCCCATCGCTAATTTAGCATTTATTTCTCATTAAACTAATTTCTTGTGACATGTGACCATGTGCTACAAGTCAGTGAAGTTCCACTACATTGAAAAAAGCAAATTCGAAAAATTATGAAGCGCCAACAAATGTGAAAATAATGTTCTCATTTTTCCTCATAATTTTTTTGTGAGTTTTCCAGTGCAAAAAGTGAATAAAAACATTGTGATATATTTCAGACCGTTTTAGGTTATGTCACGTGGGGTGGGGGGACATTTCTGAAAATTTGAAAATTATCCAAAAACCTTTCGATGTTCCCACAAAATTTGCCCTCCCAAAAATTTCAGAAATTTTGGAAAATTTGAAAAACGTGACATCTAAAAATTTTTCATAATTTCAAAAATATTTGGTATTCCCGCAAATTCCTAATAAAAAAAAAAAAAGATGACCTAGGAAAAATTGTGGAAATTATTTTTGAAATTGTTACACATTTTTTTTTTTTTTTTTTTTTTTTTTTTTTCATTCGAGAAATTGAGATTTTTTTGAGAAATAGTAATTTTTTTGGGTTGTCACGTGTGCCAATTTTATTTTGAGTTCACAATTTTTTGAGTTCATTTTCCAACATTTTTTCTGCAAATTTGAAAGGTTTTTCATTTCAAAAAATTTTTTTTTTACCAAAATTTTGAAAAAAAAAAAAAAAAAAATCAATTTGTCCCAATCATGAAAATTTGGTAAATTCAAAAAAAAAATTCTAAGGATTTCCTTGATTTTTTCAGCCGGCAAGTCAGCCGAGAAGAAGACTGAGAAGAAGGCGGAGAAGAAGCCGGCAACAGCTGCGTCAACTTCGAAGGTGACAAAACCAGCGGCGAAGCCCGCAGCCAAGGATGCCAAGGTGGCTAAGCCAGCGGCCAAGGCCGCAGCTAAGGCCCAGAAGGGTGCGGCTAAGCCTGCGGCAAAGCCAGCACCAAAGCCGGTGACTGCCAAGCCAAAAGTGCAAAAAGTCGCCCCCAGCAAAAAGACCCCCAAGGGTGGAAAAGTTGCGCCACTCCAGAAGGCACTCAAGGCTCAGAAGAAGGTGCGACAATCAGCTGTTTTGCAAAATTAGCAATTTTTTCACACTTTTGCAAAAAAAAAAAAAATACGTTCTCACAATTAAAAAAATTTTATTTTTTATTTTTTAAGTTTTTAAAAAAAATTTTTATTTAAAAAAAAAATTCTGAGTGCTTTGAATTTTTTTTTTTGCAAATGGCTTATCAATGCTAATTATTATTTTTGTTCTGCAGATCCTTAAGGGTGTCCATGGCTCACGTGTGCGAAAAATCAGGACCTCAGTTCACTTCCACCGTCCAAAAACATTCAGACCACCCAGATGTCCAAAATATCAGCGCAAATCTGTGCCCAACAGGAACAGGTAACAAATTAAATTTTCTACCTTTAATCACAGATAAAAAAAAAAAAGACAAGAAAAAAAAATTGTGATTTTTTTTTGTATTTTCAAATTAGGATATATTTTGAAAAAGTGCATTTTTTAAATCGGATTTGAGAAAATTTTTTTAGAAAAACTAAAAAAAAATTTGTTCTGGAATATTTCAGTAGTCAATTGGGTTAAATGAGTTTAACGTGAATATCTGGAGATCTAAGGCTCGTGGTGAAAATTTGATGGAAACAAATTTGTAGGTCTCATGGGGCTCTACTAAAAAGGTGGTGAACAAAATGCTACTGGCTCTCTTAGATTTCGAGATATTTACCAAAAACTGACGACAGGTGAAAACTTGACAATTGTTAAGTTCAAAATTTGCTACTGATTTTGACTATTAGAATATCTTCAAAAATTTTAATTTGCATTTTTTTTTCAATTTTCAAGCTTCGAAATTTTTTTTCAAAATTTCTAATTTTCGAAATTTCCAAAAACTTTAGAAATGTTGAAAACCTCAAATTTCCAAAAATTGCTCAATATTCAAAAAAAAAACAGTTCAATTTAAAAAAGGTCAAATTTTGCAAAAATTTCCAAAATCTTAAAAAAATTATACAATCTCTGAAAAATTTGTAAATTTGAAAATCACCAGTCCCAGTCACGTGATTTGTTCAATGTTGTTTTGCTCATTTTTACTGAGCTTTTCATGACGAATTGAAAAAATTTGCAGAATGGACGCCTACAACATCATCAAGTTCCCCTTGACGACTGAAGCAGCCATGAAGAAGATCGAGGACAACAACACCCTGGTGTTCATCGTGCACACACGTGCCAACAAATACCACATCAAGGCCTCCGTCAAGAAACTCTATGACATCGACGTTGCCAAGGTCAATACCCTCATCAGGCCGGACGGCAAGAAGAAGGCGTATGTCCGTCTCACTCGTGACTACGATGCCCTCGATGTCGCCAACAAGATTGGTATAATATAAGCGCTCTTATTATTCCATTCTATTGTACAAAAATACAAAACATCTGTACTGACAATAAAAAATGATCTGTACAGAATATAAATGTCTCGAACTATTTTCCCCTGAGTAATTACACCTAAATAATCATACGAATTTTTGACAAATTTTTCATTTTTTTTTCCGAAAATTTCAATATTTAATTTACGATTTTTTTTTCAATTTTCCAAAAAAAAAAATCGTTTTTGAAATTGAAAATTTTTGAATTCTATAAATTGTAATTTTTCAGTTCGGAACTTGTGGAAATTTTTTGAATTTCTTATTTTTTTTTCCTGTACTTTTTGAAAAAAAAATGTCTGTATTTCGTAATAAAAACCACTTTTTTATATTTCCGCCGAAACTTGATGACCGATTGATGAAAGAAGCACCAAAACTTTCGATTCCCCGAGTTTCCAATTCGAATTACGCGGCGTGTAGTTGCGCAGAGCGTCTGCGCATGCGCAACTTCAAAAAGTATCATAACATAACCTAAAAGTGTGGCAAAGTCATTGTGCGACGTTTACATGCGTCCTAACCTACCCCCACAATAAGTTCATTCAAGTTTGAGCTTATTTAAGCCTTTTTCCTCTCATAAGTGCTTGAAATAAAAAATATTCACACTAGACCGTAGAATACAAAATGTCGGATCCACCGGACCTGTATCGTCTTGCGGGCAGTGACTCGTCGCAACCCACTGGACTAATTTTAGTGAAAAAACCCTCGGACCACACATTCAAAAAGCCCTTGCCCTCAGTTTTTGGGCTAGATAAGTTAGCCGAGAAGAAGCGGCGGGAAAACTCTCAAGAGCCCTCGTCGTCAAAAAATTCGCGAGAAGAGCGAAAAGATCGAAGGTATAGATTTTCATCATTCCCCCATTCTTTACATTTGTTTCAATTTTCAATATATTTTATTCAAAAAATTCAGAAAAAAACACACAATTTTTGAAAATATTTTCAACAGTTTTTTTGAGAATTTTGCCATTTCATTAATTTTTTTATCTATTTTTTTTTTAATTTTTGTATTTGTTTTTTTTTTTAATTTTTTTTATTCATTTTTTTAATTTTTTTTTTTCATTTTTTTTTTTATTATTATTGTTAAGTATATATTAAGTAGATGAGTCCTACATGAACAATTTACATTAGCAGTATACATCAGTTTTCCACAGTGCATGTACAATCGCCTAAGTCATCCTAACCCACTAAGTTGTCCCTATTTCAATCTCCAAAAACCTCTCATTAAAAGATACCGCAACCCAACGGAGGAGACACCAACGCACACAGGTGGCGTTAACCGCCAGGCGCAGCGTCGCCTAGAAGACCGTTTGCGCCGTCAGCGCTTGGACGCGCAAGATCGCCACCAGCGTCGACGAGACGAAAGAGAGCGCAGTAGAAGTCACGATAGGTAAAAGACAATCTCCGCACTTGCAGTCGATAAACCCCCAAACTTACCTTTATTTGACTTGGCGTCCCTTGCAGATCAGAACGCTCAGACCGGTCAGACCGATCAATCAGATCAGACCGCTCGGAAAGATCAACGCCGCGCTTCAAGGACGAGCCGCAAACCCCAAAATACCGAACACGCGATCCAACATCGAAATCAAATTGGGACGACGATGACGACGAAGAGCCCCGCAAGTCGTCCTGGGACCACCCGACTCCAAGGATGTACACCAGAGATCATCGTGACTCTGCGAGGAGTGAATTCACTCCCTCCTATAAGTACAACGCTTGGAACAAGGACAGGAAGCCATCGGGAGCAACTCCGATGGTGTCCGGTGAAGATCGAGAGATGTGGGAGGAGGAGCAGCAGAGGCTGGACCGCGAGTGGTACGGCCTTGACGACGGCGAAGCCCATCATTTCGACGTCTCCGAAGAGTATACCCAAAAGAAGGAGCAGGAGATGGAAGCTAAGAGGCAGAAGAGACTGTCGGCGCAGCAGAGACAGATCAACAAGGATAACGAGTTGTGGGAGCGAAACAGAATGCTCACTTCCGGTAAGCCTAAATACTACCCGTCGAATTCTGAACAAATGTCTGGGTATGTATGTTTGTATGTGTGGAATCGGAATTTTTCGTTAACGACTTCCCACGAACGGGTAGAACGATCTGGCTCATCGAGGTCTTATTCGGAGTGTCTTTATGGAACTCAGATCGGATTAGTTTTTGGTTTAAATTGACCGAGCAGTTTTTTTGTTATCAACAATTGAATTGTTTACAACGCTCTATTGCAAAAACGGTAAGAGATACGGCAAAAAGTATTAAACAGAACTTCCTCTGTAAGTGGAAATGCATATTTAATTTCTTATCACTCTTTTCCATATTTGTCATAATTAAGGAGGTATGACGGGTTTAACCCTCGAGCGTTCGCACCCCTATTGGCGTCTCACTCCCACTCCAGTAATGCGCATAATTCTCGTCCTCGCGCTGACTATGCGGCTAGTCAAATATTCATAATTATCTGCTTGATAAATGGGATAGTTTAAAATTCTCAAATTTGCAAATTTTCGGTGTGAATCTCAGGGATACCACTGATTTACCCACACTAGGATTTTCTTCTGAAATCAGTCCTCAAACATTTAATTGACGTATCGGAAAATGTAGGAATGGCAAACAGTAATTACAAATCGGGAAGTTTTGTTTGTGTTCCCCAAACACCTATGCTTCTCATGTTTCTGTAGGTGTGGTCAGCTCCCTAGACCACGATAACGACCCGGACGACGAGGGTGAAGCCCGGGTCCACCTGTTAGTCCACAATGTAGTACCTCCCTTCCTGGACGGTCGAATTGTCTTCACGAAGCAACCGGAGCCAGTGGTGCCGGTTCGAGATCCAACATCGGACATGGCCATGGTGGCCAGAAAGGGCTCCACTCTGGTCCGCGCTTATCGCGAGCAGAAGGAGCGAAAGAGGGCCCAGAAAAAGCACTGGGACCTGTCCGGAACCAACCTGGGTAACATCATGGGCGTCAAGGACAGGCGCAAGGAGGAGAGGGAATCTCCAGCTGAGGAGACTGACTTCAAGGCTGGGCAGAAGTATGCCAAGCACATGGGCTCCAACGAAAACTCCGACTCCAAGCACAGACAGATTCTAGCTCAAAGAAGAAGTCTTCCTGTTTTTGCTGTTAGACAGGAACTCATGACCATCATCAGGGAGAACTCGGTGGTGGTCATTGTCGGAGAGACTGGCAGTGGTATGTATCATTTTAGTTTTTGTCATGAGATGAACTTCTTGAAGATCCTCCTTTGGGTGACCTGATCAGGGCCGAGTACTGGTTGAACAAATCACACTGGCAACCCTCTGAATGATGGAGATCAGGCAGTTGGTACAGTAGATCCATTCTCCCAACTTTGGTCACCCTTCAACCAAAAGATCAGGAACTGAATAGCAAAATCAACTGGATTCCATCCATCTTCGCGTGCCAGTTTTTGGCGAATATCTCAAAATCTAATGGCAATAGTAGGATTTTTGTTATGACCTTTCTTGTAGACCACATCAAGACCTACAAATTTGTTCTCATACAAATTTCGCTATCTCCCTTAGATCTCGAGATATTTGAGGAGAGGAGACAGTGGGTAAAGGCAGGTTTAGCCCAGTTGACCTGCTCAACCTACCTTTCCAAGATCCTCTGGTTACGTAGCCCCCAATATGAACTGCGCTGCATTTCGCAGCATCCCAACCCTTAAAAATTCTCCTGGTACTGCCTGCAGGTAAGACAACTCAGCTAACTCAGTACCTCCACGAAGACGGCTATAGTCGTCATGGAATGGTGGGTTGCACCCAACCGAGAAGAGTCGCTGCTATGTCCGTGGCGAAACGTGTCTCGGACGAAATGGCGTCTGCCCTTGGCGACAAGGTTGGCTATGCCATTCGCTTTGAGGATTGTACATCAAAGGACACCGTCATCAAGTACATGACGGATGGTATCCTGTTGCGAGAGAGTTTGAGGGAGGGCGATTTGGACAGGTAAGACCTCCTAGATCTCCCAAATTTCGTGACAATTTGACATTAATTCCCCCACCAGGTACAGCGTAATAATCATGGACGAAGCCCACGAGAGGTCACTCTCCACCGACGTTCTCTTCGGTCTTCTACGAGAAGTCGTAGCACGTCGTCACGATCTCAAATTGATCGTCACCTCAGCCACAATGGACTCCACCAAATTTAGTGCCTTCTTCGGTAACGCTGCGACCTTCCAAATCCCAGGGAGAACCTTTCCCGTCGAGACAATTCATGCGAAGAATCCGGTGGAAGACTATGTTGATGCAGCTGTGAAACAAGTACTGCAAATTCACCTTCAGCCAAAGTCCGGTGACATCCTGGTCTTCATGCCGGGTCAGGAGGACATTGAGGTCACTTGTGAGGCTCTGAAGGAACGTCTATCCGAGATTGACTCAGCTCCTGAGCTTCTCATTCTACCCATCTACTCGCAATTGCCGTCAGATCTCCAGGCCAAGATCTTCCAGAAGTCTGAGGGTGGATTGAGAAAGTGTGTTGTTGCAACTAACATTGCTGAGACGTCTCTTACTGTCGATGGCATTGTCTTCGTCGTCGACTCTGGTTACTGCAAGCTCAAGGTGTACAATCCTAGGATAGGAATGGACGCCTTGCAGGTATGTATTGAAGATGTTTTCAGGTTGTCTGATTGTGGAAGCATTAGCAGCCTTCTGCATCGTTCGAGTGGGGCTGGACTCGCCCCATTTGTCATGCACAATTGCTGTTGTATAACTACAAATGTGTTTATAAGTTCTTGATGAAGAAACGAAGCACTATTCTTAACCCTTACTCGACACTGCGGGTCAGTGCGGCCCGTTGGTTCAGTTTGAACGCTTATATCTTTCTGGCAATTGAAATAATTGTATGACCCTCTGGTGGAATCTGGGAGATTGAACTATAGCTGTGGACGATTTCCGCGCCCTCAATAACCTGTGAGGTTATGCGGAGGGGAATCTTGGAATATATCAATGATGATAGATAGATAGATAGATAGATAGATATGACGTTTATTGTTTAGAAAATTAAACAAAAAATATGGTAAAAAAAATACAAGTGAAAAGAGAAAACATATAGAAGAAAAAAGAGAGAAAGCAGCAGGTTACTAGTTGGTAGAGTAATGATGAGGGTTCGACTCAAGGGACCTCGGTATATACCAAATACCTTCTGTGGGTAAGGTTGATGAGCAAGGGTAACTATTAATGACGTACGAGTCTAGACTCGGGGAGATCTGACTTGAGGATGTTCGACCGCTATTTCTCACTTTTGTCAATTTTTTGCTAATTTATCCCAAATTATTGGTTTGATAGGCGGGAAAAAATGTACAATTATTCTGTGCCTTATTCTCTATTGACTCCTAAAATTTCATTGTCGCACGCCCATTTTTCAGCGTTTTGTCTAAAGTTTTATGAATTTTCATACAAGCGTAGAAAAAAAACTCAAAAATAAGTTTACGGTGATAAAATTTTCAGAGCCCATGAATAATAATGTTATGCACAAATTGTACATTTTTCCCCGCCAAGAAAACCAAGAAGTTGGAGTAAATCGTCAAAAGATTGAAAAAAAATGGCAAATAGCAGTCGAACATCCTTGAGAGTAACTGTTGACGACGTAGGAGTCTAGACTTGGGGATGTCGGACCTAAAGGTTGATGGCAACAGTATGTTGCAATGGATTCTAAGTAATGAAGGAAAGAAATGTATGGAACATGAGATTATGACGTTAGTCCGAAAAACGATAATTGTATGTGATAACTCATGGATCACTGTCTAGGTATACCCTGTCTCTCGTGCTAATGCAGATCAGAGGAGTGGTAGGGCAGGGAGAACAGGTCCGGGTGTTTGCTTTCGTCTTTACACAAGGAGGCAATACCTGGATGAGCTATTGCTGACTGGTGTACCTGAGATTCAACGAACCAACCTTGCCAATACTGTTCTCCTCCTCAAATCTCTGGGAGTTCAGGATCTTCTGGCATTCCATTTCATGGATCCACCGCCCCAGGACAATATATTGAACTCCCTGTATCAGCTTTGGATTCTTGGTGCTCTGGACAACACTGGAAGACTTACGCCACTTGGTAGACAAATGGCCGAGTTTCCACTGGATCCACCTCAGTGCCAAATGCTGATTGTTGCTTCGCAATTGGGGTGTACTTCGGAAATTCTTATTATTGTTTCTATGCTGTCGGTACCTTCGATATTTTATCGACCCAAGGGCAGGGAGGAGGACTCGGATTCGGCGAGGGAGAAGTTCCAGGTACCTGAGTCTGATCATCTGACTTTTCTTCATGTCTATCAGCAGTGGAAGGTCAATGGGTACTCCAGCTCTTGGTGCAATGATCATTTTATTCATGCCAAGGCTATGCGCAAGGTAAGGAGCTTATTTATAAGTGCTGCGGTTGGAAGGGCATGGCAGACCTTTGTGGTTGATTGGAAGTTGGGGAGAGACCGTAAATAAATTAATTAATTAATTAATTAATTTAAAAAAAAGTGAGGTCCTTGGGAGGTTCTGGGGGAGGGATGTGGGAGTTTGATATTCTGAAAATGTCAAAAATTTGACATTAATTTTTTTTCCATTTCCATAAATTTGAACGAAATAAAAAATGTGCAACAGAAGAAATTTTTGGAATTCGGAAGTTTATTTTTTTTTCTTGTGTTACAAGGTGAGGGAGGTGAGACAGCAGCTGGAGGAGATTCTCAAGCAGCAGAAGCTGGAATTGACTAGTTGTGGTAATGACTGGGATATAGTGAGGAAATGCATCTGCTCAGCGTACTTCCATCAAGCAGCCAGGCTGAAGGGAATCGGTGAGCAAAACTATTTTTTTAGAATTATTTAGGAAAAAAAAAAATTGTGAAACAATTTTTTTTTATCAAAAAATTTTGTTTCATGAAAAAACAAAATTTTCGTTAGAACAATCTTTTTTTCATTATAAAAAAAAAATTTTATTGCAAACTTTTTTTTTTATTACAAAAAAAAAATTTTGTTGCAAACTTTTTTTTTATTACAAAAACAAAATTTTTATTGAAATTTTGTTTTTTATTATAATTTTTTTTATTAAAAAAAAAAGACAATTTTGAAAAAAAAAACGCATGTGAAAAAAAATTTTACTAATTTTTTTGGTTTAGGTGAGTACGTAAATTGTAGAACGGGAATGCCCTGTTATTTGCACCCGACCTCGGCGCTTTTTGGAATGGGCTTCACTCCTGATTACGTGGTTTACCATGAGCTCGTGATGACTGCAAAGGAATATATGCAGTGTGTCACCGCTGTGGATGGGCATTGGCTCGCTGAGCTGGGGCCCATGTTCTTCAGTGTTAAGGAGACTGGCAGTGGTCAGGCCAAGAGGAAACAGGCTGTGCAGCATCTGCAGGAAATGGAGGGCCAGATGAAAGCTGCTGAGGAAGAGATGAAGGCCAGGGCCAAAGAACAAATGGAGAAGGAACAGGCGTCTGTTAGGAAGTACGTGCTTTTGGCGGGAATTCATTCGCAAAATTGCCAAAAAAAAATTCAAAATTTCAAAAATCTGCAAACTTACATTTTCAAAATTTTCACAATTTTTAAATGTAAAATTTCCAAAATTTTCAACATTCTCAAAATTTCAAGAAAAAATCAAAATTTTCAAATTTTGCAAAATTCTCGAAATTTCCAACATTTCGAAATTTTTAAAATTGCAAAATTTTAAAACTTCAAAATTTCAAAATTTCAAACTTCAAAATTTCAAAATTTTAAAATTTCAAAATTTCAAACTTTTAAAATTTTCAAAATTTTTAAATCTAAAATTTCCAAAATTTTCAAAATTCTCAAAATTTCAAGAAAAAATCAAAATTTTCAAATTTTGCAAAATTCTCGAAATTTCTAACATTTCGAAATTTTCAAAATTGCAAAATTTCAAAATTTCAAACTTTTAAAATTTTCAAAATTGCAAAATTTCGAAATTTCGAAATTTCGGAATATCGAAATTTCGGAATTTCGAAATTTCGAAATTTCAAAAATTCCTAAAAATACCGAAATTGTGAGAAATTGAAGCAAAAATCTGCTCCAAAAATTTTTAAAAATTCAAAAATTTGAAAAATTAAAAAAAAAACCTAAATAACAATTAAAGCAAAAAAAATTGAAAGCCACATTTTCCTAATCCTTGTACCGTTTATTTTCAGGAAGGAAATCTTGACCCCAGGTATCAGAGAGCCAGGAACACCAGCGCCTTATAGAAAGACCCCAGCTCGTCTCGGCTTGTAAATACCGATAGTTAAATCAATAATTGTACATATTTTTTTAATTAAAAAAACCAAACAAGTAGTCTGTATTATTCATTTTTCGAGTATTTTCCTTTAAAAAAATAATGCAACTTTAATTATTAATATCTGTCAACAAAATTTGTTCTCTGGAAAAACTCATGAGGTTAGGTTTAAATGGACAACTTCAGAGCGCTCCAAAAATTCAAAAGCAATGGCGAGTGACAGAGAAGTCTTCGCATAACAAATAACAATCAGCTGATCGTTAATTTGTAATAAAAACTCCAATTGTCAGTTCCAAAGTTGCGCAAGAATGTCGGGGTTTAGTGGAGCTCTGCAAATAACCAGTTTAGATGATTTTATAACTCCATCGCAGGTAACCTAACCTAACCAACTTTTGTGCCCTTCACGATATTTGCAATGTTTATAATTTTCTTTTGACGATTGTTGTTTTTGGTAGGAATGCATAAAACCGATTGAAGTGCTGAAATCAACGAGTAAAACTGGCGCGAAAATCAAAATTCAGGATGACGGAGCTTATCTGGAACTCAATGAGGTGATAATACTTGGGCGAAAATTGTAAATAATTTGCGTTTTTCAGTGTTTTGGAACTTGTCGAACTTTTTCGAATTTTGGCATGCGTGAAATTTTTCCGAATTTCAAATTAATTATTTTGAAATTTTTTTCGAGTTTGTAAATTTTTTTTTAGTGGTTTCAAAGTTTTTGAGGTTTCTCAAAATTTTTGAGGTTTCTCAAAATTTTTGGGGTTTCCCAAAATTTTTTGGGTTTCTCAAAATTTTTGAGGTTTCTCAAAATTTTTGGGGTTTTTCAAAATTTTTGACGTTTCTCAAAATTTTTGACCTTCCTCAAAATTTTCGACCTTTCTCAAAATTTTTGACCTTCCTCAAAATTTTTGAACTTTCTCAGAACTTGATATTTTCTGAAATTTTCTTCCATATCTCCCAAATTTTTCCTCAAATTTCCAACACTTTTGAAATTTCTCAAATTTTCAAAAACTCTCATTCCTTCCGATTTCCAAAAGTTCTCAAAAATTTCTGATTCTCTCAATTTCCAAAAATTTCCAACTTGCTCAAAATATCAAAAACCCCAAATTTCCAAAATCTCCAAAATGTCTGTTTTGGCCCAAAATCCAAGATTCTAAAAAAAAAAAAAAAAAAAAACCCTTAGCGACCAATTTGACTTTCTCATTTTCTCCCACTTCCAAAAATTCTCCAAAACTTTTGATTGTCTCAATTTCCAAAAATTTCCAACTTGCTAAAAATTTTAAAAAACCCCAAAAGTCCAAAATCCCCAAAATTTCTGCTTTCCTCAAAATCCAAAACCCTTAGAAAAAAGGAGCGAAAAAACAAAAAAAAAAAAAATCTGATCAACCAATTTGCTCTCCAGCGAGGTGCAGAGAAGCTGCAAAAGGTGGAGATCACCTTAGCAGACTGCCTGGCCTGTTCCGGCTGCATAACTTCAGCGGAGAGTGTCCTGGTGACGCAGCAGTCCCAGGAGGAGCTGCTGCGGGTCTTCCAGGAGAACCAGCTCCTCAAATCCCAGAAGAAGACCCCAAAGCTCATCGTCGTGAGCCTCTCAGTCCAGCCCGTCCTCTCCCTATCCCAAAGATACGAGCTGGACCCCTTGGAGACTGCCAGAAGACTCTCAGGCTACTTCAAGTCCTTGGGAGCTGACCTAATCCTAGAAATGTCCTACGCCGAGGATTTCGCACTCCTAGAATCTGCGAAAGAATTCACCGAGCGCTACAAGTCCCACAGAGAAGGTTCCAAAGGACAGGTACCAACTTCCGAGCATCAAAAAAAAAATTTCGTTTTTTGCATCAAAGATTGATTTTGTCCCAACAAAATCTTCCTAAACAAACAAAAGCACACCAAACAGGACGTGGGTGCCCCCCTCAATAGGCCGCATCAATATCTCCCCGCTAACCTCTGTGTGTGTGTGTGTGTTACGATACACGTATGAAGTCAACTTGTATATCAGTTACGCAAATTCGACTACCGATCGATTATCACGATTTTTTATCGATATCTCGTAAAATATGATGCCTAGCAAAAAAAGTAATAAAACATGAAATATGCAGTTTCACGAGAGGAACAACTTTTGTTGGACACTTTTTCTCGTATCTGTCACCGTTCTCGAGATACAGCGTTATAAACAATTAAAATTGTTAATAACAATTGAACGAATGGTACAATTGCAAAAACACTCCTTTCAGACCTGGAGACTCAGGAGATGCGTCGATTAAAAAAAAAAGTTAAATCGGACACACATACACACACACACACACACACACACACACACACACACACACACACATAACCCGCGCTGAAAATGTATCAGGAGCATGTGTAACGTCGAGAAACGTAAAAATTTCATGATTCTGAGACATTTCATTTTCGGGGTGATTGCAATAACTTGCCCCATCGGGACGTTACAAAGTCTAAAATATTGTTCCTTAAATTTTGACAGGTACCCATGCTGGCCTCCTCCTGTCCTGGATGGGTGTGCTATGCAGAGAAGACCCATGGAAATTTCATCCTCCCCTTCATAAGTGTCACAAAGTCACCGCAACAAATTGTGGGGTTTGTGAAGAACAAAAATTCACCAATTTCTTATTCTACAGTTAGAAAAAAATTGGGCAAAATATTTGATTTATAATAATAATAATAATAATAATAATAATAATAATAATAATAATAATAATAATAATAATAATAAAAATGATTTATTGAAGTCCTGGGGCACTCAGACGACCTAAGGACTATTTAAAAGAGTCATTACAAAAATATACAATTGAAATTAAACCAAGATTATAACAGTTATAAGAATCATTGAAGAAGATATTCATTCCTAAATTTATGCTGAATTGCAGGTCTCTGGTGAAGAATTATTTGTCTGAGCTGAGGGGCCTATCTCCCGAGGGGATTTACCACATAACAGTGATGCCGTGTTACGATAAAAAATTGGAGGCATCTAGGGAGGATTTCTATAACAAGTAAGAATGAGTTCACGACTAAACGAGAGTGTCCAACATATTCAAAAAACTGGGTTTCCCCCCTCTACGGTGCATTAAAGAAAACCGTGGATATCTCGAAATCTAAGAAAGATAGCGACAAGTCGATTACCACCTTTTTTGTAGATCAAGAGAAGATGTAAAATTTTGCTCCTATGAAAATTCCGCTGTCTCCGTTAGGTCTCGAGTTATTCCCCTCACTGATGAACTGTCTCCATCAGGTTGAAGGAAACGAGAGACGTGGATTGCGTCATAACTAGCATAGAGCTGCAACAAATGCTGGAGAACGAGGGTAAGACGCTGTCAGAAGTTGAGCCTGCTTCCATCGATCGTCCCTTCTCCAGCGGTGACCAGCCGGAGCCAGAGCTGTGGTCTCATCAAGGGTCAGGGTCAGGTGGATATGCTGACTTCATCTTCAGGTGCAAAAACTTTGGAGAAAACTTTTTTTTTTTTTTTTTTTTTTTATAAGCTTGAATAAAAGTTCAAGAACCAGAGCCGTCACTTGTGACCCTGGTAGTTCCACAGCGACGTTAAATAACATCATTAAAAAAAAAAAAAAAAAAAAAAAAAAAAAAAAAAAAAAAAAAAAAATCAAGAAGTTTTGAACTTGAACGAAAATTTTGTTGGCACTCAGGTATGCTGCCAGACACCTGTTCCAAATATCTGATGCTAAGCTGGTGCTAAAAAATTTGAGGAATCCGGACTTTCAGGAAGGTGTCCTGGAGAAGGATGGAGATGTCCTCCTCAGATTTGGCGTTGCCAATGGCTTCCGGAATATACAGAATCTTGTGCAGAAGCTCAAGAGAAATAAATGCAACTACGATTATGTCGAAGTTATGGCATGCCCTGCTGGTGAGTATTTTGGTAGCTAGATTTGTAATTTCTGTTTGCCATTCCTACATTTTCCGGTACGTCAATTAAATGTTTGAGGACTGATTTCAGAAGAAAATCCTAGTGTGGGTAAATCAGTGGTACCCGTGAGGTTCACACCGAAAATTTGCAAATTTGAGAATTTTAAACTATCCCATTTATCAAGCAGATAATTATGAATATTTGACTAGCCGCATAGTCAGCGCGAGGACGAGAATTATGCGCATTACTGGAGTGGGAGTGAGACGCCAATAGGGGTGCAAACGCTCGAGGGTTAAACCCGTCATACCTCCTTAATTATGACAAATATGGAAAAGAGTGATAAGAAATTAAATATGCATTTCCACTTACAGAGCAAGTTCTGCTTAATACTTTTTGCCGTATCTCTTACCGTTTTTGCAATAGAGCGTTGTAAACAATTCAATTGTTGATAACAAAAAAACTGCTCGGTCAATTTAAACCAAAAACTAATCCGATCTAAGTTCCATGAAGATACTCCGAATAAGACCTCGATGAGCCAGATCGTTCTACTCGCTCCTGAGAAATCGCTAACTAAAAATTCCGAAAAATCGGGAAGTTAAAAAAAAATTAAAAAATGCAATCTATATATAAAACAATAAAATTCAATAGAATAGGAAAAATTTGCAGCAATTTCGAAAGTTAAAAAAATTTCGAAAATAAAAAAAAAATATTATTTCAGGCTGCCTGAATGGGGGAGCTCAAATTCGCCCTCAAGACGGCTCTCAACCGCGGGAATTGGCCCTAATGCTGGATAAGCTCTACCACGATCTACCTGAGAGTAACCCAGAGGAGAATAAAATTGTTAAAAATTTGTACAAATCATGGCTGGGCTCCAGCCACTCCGACAAAGCTTCAGCCTTCCTCCACACTCAATACCACGAGATTGAAAAAATGAGCAGTGCATTAGCTATGAAATGGTGATACGTTACTTGTCCATAATTTAATTACCTTAATTTTAAATACAAATCTGTTACCGAAATTTCCTTTTTTTATTGCATTGAAAAATTGTTTGTAACCCATATGAGCTCCTCAAAAATTCAGAATGTGTTTGTGGATTTGGAACATTGGAACTCCAAAGCATGGAACGAGGAAAACGGGGGATTCCCCGTCAGAGCAGTTAGGGGCGCTGGTGGTCAAAACCTGAACTAGGAGGATGGAAGTGTGTTTGCCCCTGTTGGTAGCACAAACAAAACTCCCCGATGTGTAATTTCTGTTTTCCATTCCTAGATTTTCCCACACGTCAATTAAATGTTCAAAGACTGGTTTCAGAGAAAAACTTTGCAATAAAAAACGATCCATCATTTCGTTCCGCTCTCCTCGCTGTTCACCGATAACGCCTCATCCTCCTCATCCGTCGACCCAACATCCGAATCTGGAAGCTCGTCCTCCTTGATCTCAAGTCTTTCATAGAACTCCCGGCTGTCCTCATCAACGAACTCAAGTAGCTTCATCAGATCCTCCTTCTTCTCCCTCTTGATAGGTCTCGGCAGCGTCCTAAGTCGTCGGACCTCCAATCGTGGTGTGTAATTCGTTTTCCTCATATCCAGAAGCAGGAACTCCTCCTCCTCAGCCATACTCACTTTATACTGTACCAATCCACACACTGTGTGGTTATACCGCATCCACTGTACCGGACCAAAGCCAAAGGGCTCGCCTACAGCATTAACAATCGGCTTCTTCAGCGGTCCATTGACCAGAAGATCAGCAAAATTCAAGTGCTTCTCGGAATTCATCACAGTCACTTCATACTTACCTCCCATATTCCTCACCATGTTGTAGTAATCCCTCGGAACATAAATATGCTCAGTCTTCTTCCTTGCCCGCTCGATCGCTGCATGATCAGCATCACACTCATTTCGAGTATGTCCTGGATAGAAAAATTTGTGATCAATGATTTTCAGGCTAGGTTTACTTTGAAGCGCGAAAAAGAACATGGCCGACATTATCGAGTTCTTGTTTCGTCCGCTGCAGCTGTTGGAGTAGAAAGTCACGTGCTCAGTGGTGGTGGGCAGTGACATCAGAAAATTGAAGATGCAGGAAGCTACTTGATTAGCACCACCTGATGCTACAGCCTCGTGCCACATGTAGTTGTGGCTTTTGCCGTTGGTGCAGTTGTGGCAGGTTAGGTTGTATGTCCATAGTTGACGAGAGTAGAAGATCTGTACAGTTGGTAAGCTTGGTGTTGGCAGGCATTGTTGCATGTCGAAGGCAGCGACAATTGTTCGATTTTTGCTGCACTTTGCAGTGCTAATGTCCGCACTTTTGGATTCGTAAGGGCCGAATGCGTTGCTTTGATGGGTATCTTGCTGAATTCTGAAGTCTTTGCGCTCTTCTTCCGTTTTTACAGTCTTATGCTTCAGCTCCAGGTAATCACAAGTCTTGCAGACTTCCGCTTTTGGCTCCTTGATGGACAATCCTAGATTGTAGAATTCCTTTTCATAGATCCATCGAGATACGGCGTTGTCGGGATACTTTTCCGTGTAAAGTTTGTACATGAGCGCTAGGTTAAGGTGCGCTGGTAGGAACTTCTTCTTGTTGCCGGAATAGTGTGATTCGTAGGCGGGAAAACTGTGGAGATGCGCACGGACCTTTGCTAGTTTCTCATTGGTCAAGTTCTGATTGAATGGATGATGCAGAATCTTGTCCTCCAGAGTGCCGGCTGTTGTTTCCAATTTTTTCCGCACAATCACTTCGATCAGTTTGTTGGATACATCGAAAATATTTTGGAAACAACGTTTGCAGATTGGCTCAGTTCTGTCGTCCACTTTCACGCAATATTTTAAGGACAGTTGGCGATTTTTTTTCTTCGATGGACAACAGTCACTGTACACTATACGCTGTTTTGGGTTGACCGATATGAGGGGGGTTAGAAACAGACGTTTTAGATTTATGTTATCGAGCTTCCAGTACTCCACGTGGAGCGACTCACATTTTTCGTCTGATAGTCTCTCCGCACATTTCATACGGCAATTAGCGAGTTTTTTACGCTGTCGCGGCCTGACTTCATTTCCTTGAACAGTTTTGTAGGAAATCCCAGCATTTTTCGCCATTTTACGCGCCAATCTCTCCGATGTGGTCGACTGCGCATGCGCCCTCCGTTTCGCGCGCTTTTGGCGGGAATTGTGATTGTTTGTGGCTGAAAAGAGATTGTGCATGAGGATTTTTTGTTGCGGTGGGAAATTGAATTTGGCGGAATGTAGTGGGGCAATTTTTACTTGGCGTATTCAGGGCGGTATCCTGATTGGCTTTTGCTTCGTAAATATCTTCGTCGCTACTTGTATCGTCTAGTGATGGCTCGGAGTGCGCATAGGTAGGGGCGGAATCTGAAAACAAAAATTTTTGTCATGTCCAAACTATTTTTTAAGTTGTGCTGTACCCCATACGTTATCCCACCCACATAGTTTTTTTCAAATTTGGGATCTATCGAGAGAGTGAGTGTGTGCAGAGAAATTTGACATATAACTTTTTTGTCAGAAATGAAATTCTCTACAAAAAATGTCCTATAACATTTTTCCTTGGAACCACTTGGGGAGGAGCTAATTGAATTTTCGAGGAAGTCCTAAAGATGGCGTTGGATAGAAATCACGAAATGCCGAGTTTTGCTGCACGATGGCTTACGATGATTTATCAAGCACGTAAGTATTGTCTTAAGAACGTAATAGAAATTTACGGACCCATTTTTTGGCGGTAACCACAAAAAAATGATTTTTTGTGATGTACTGTGGGGGATAGGCGCAAGTGCGTCCATTTGGATATTTGAATTTCCCGCGCTTCGGCTATCTTGTATTTTCGCGACTTTTTATGGGCACGCACACCAGTTTCACCGCCCACTTTCGCGATACTTGAGGTCAGTTCATGGTGAAACTTCACCGCATATATGCTGTTGACTATTTGTGAAAAAAAAAGAATTTTTTGGTTAAATTTTGACACACTATTTCCCCGAAAAATTGTAAACCGCGTTCTATCAATAATTACATAACTAACAGCTATATAGCTACTTATATGAGTCACCTGCTGAGCTTTTTTTGCTATTTGCTAACGTTGCAAATTTCCTCTTCCTCTGGGACTCCATTTCCCAAAAAATTTCGCGCAAAGTAGTTCACCCGGTCCAAAGTAACAAGTGGAAATTTTTCCGGGAAACCGGAAACCCCTTCACTCGTTTATTTTCTCACTTATTTTGCGCGCAAAACTTGAATATTTTGCAAATAAAAATTCAATGATTTTTCCACGACTTGCCTTGAAGCCAATTCCACACCCAAAGAGCCAAGTAGACTTATCTCTCCGGTCATGCGTATTGGGTAGACTTAACTGGACTTATCTCTCATATCTCTTATCTACCTTATCTGCTCATGCGTCAACAATAGAATTCACTATCTTCAATTATTTATTTATCGCCTGGAAAATGTTGAGCGCAAAAATTATCGGAAAATTGAGATGAAAAAACAGCTCCAATATTTTTCCCGCGTAAAAATACTAACGATTGAGCGCGCGCGCCATGTCTCGGCCGTTTTCGGGTTTTTCCGGTTTTCCCCTTTAAGTAATGGCGGGAAAAATCGGAAAAAAATTCTACTTCTAGTTGGGAAATCTAACTTGGGAAATATTTAAGTTTGAAAGTTGCGGATAGGTAACCTCCAAATCTGCGTGGAGTTGTCAGAGCGAAATTGTTTGGTCATAAGTTGACAGCTGTCAAAAGTTGACAGTTGTCAAAAGTTGACAGTTGTCAAAAGTTGACAGTTGTCAAAAATTGACAGTTGTCAGAAGTTGACACTTATCAAAAGTTGACAGTTGTCAAAAATTGACAACCGTCAAAAGTCGACAGTTGTCAAAAATTGACGGTTGTCAAAAGTTGACAGTTGTCAAAAATTGACAGCCATCAAAAGTTGACAGTTGTCAAAAGTTGACAGCCGTCAAAAGTTGACAGTTGTCAAAAGTTGACAGTTGTCAAAAGTTGACGGTCGTCAAAAGTTGACAGTTGTCAAAAGTTGACAGTTGTCGAAAGTTGACAGTTGTCAAAAATTGACAGCCGTCAAAAGTTGACAGTTGTCAAAAATTGAGAGCCGTCAAAAGTTGACAGTTGTCAAAAGTTGACAGTTGTCAAAAATTGACGGTTGTCAAAAATTGACGGTTGTCAAAAGTTGACAGTTATTAAAAGTTGACAGTTGTCAAAAGTTGACAGCTGTCAAAATTTGGCATTTTTCATAATTTCCTACTCCTTCTGTCATACGAGACATTTTTCCAGGCGAAGCCACAAATTTTCTGTCAAAAGTTGTCATTATGTCAAAACTGTCAAAATCTGTCAATTTCGTAATTTTCCGTCATTATATTCTTTTTTTTCCTAATTTTTTTCTACACACTGTGGTATCGATAAACACAAGGGGTCTTAACAGTACAACAAACACACACCATAAAAATGAACAAAAATAATTTATTTATCAATATAAATAACAATTAAAAAATGTCTTTCATGCTTGATAGTTAACGGAAATTGTTATTAATTTTACAGTATTCCCTCTCACACATGGACTAGCTTTATAGAATTTTTTTCCATTCGTCTTTTCAGGTTTTTTCGTCATTTAAATTACTTAATTTGTGGTTTAGTTCCATCCAAGCATTTTTTTTTAATAAAAAAAAATTATTGAATGCTGACGAAAATTAATTTTAATGGTTAATGATTAGCCTATTATGTGTGGACACTAGAGATCACAAGACAGACGTTGTACTGTTGCAAAATGATTTTTTATTAATTTGTTTATCAACAAATTGACTTTTTTGGGATTTTGCAAATTAATAAAAAAATCAGCTTTTGGTGTTTTCAATGGCTTAAAAATGAAGGCGTGATATATATACATGAAGATAACGTTAAAAATAATTGTTTGGATATTATAGGTTCGTGTGGAATGGCGCGAATATCTTAATTAGTTTTTTTCGAATTTTTCGAGAACACTTAATGTGCAACATTTAAATTTTGGGAAGGGGAAAAGCCCGCGAAATTTGAAAATTCACAAAACACAAATGGGTGAGGTGAAGAAAAGTTGGGACCGAAAAATTTCAATCCTCAGTTTTTTTCGATTAGCAGAAAAAAAAGTATTTTTGGTCTCTTCGAATTCTCGAGATATTTGATAAACGTCTTACAAAGTTCTAAGCTAAATTGTTTTTTTGGGGAAATTTTTTCGACAATTTTCTCCTCAATAAATATATGGCATAGAGAAAAAAATTGCCAATTGAAGTTATGGCTTGATTTTTTTTTCATCTTTGAAAATTTGAAAAATTTGAGACATTTCGGAAAACATTTGACAAATCTTTGGGATTTTTTAAAAAATCGTAATTTACAAAATTTAAAATTTTCAAAAATAAAAAATTCAAAAATTGAGAATTTAAAAAATTTCAAAAATTTAAAATTTTCAAAAATGAAAAAAAAAAAAAATTAAATATTTCTAAAATTTCAATTGTCAATAAATAAAAAAAATAAATAAAATTAAAAATGTCAAAAAAATTCTAAAAAGTATGAAACTTAAAAAGTTCATATTTTCCCATAGTCACACGTTTCAAAAGCACGTGCAAAAAGCCCGGGACTATCTACTGTTATCATTAATAACATTATCATTATCCACATCGTCCTGTGATTTTTTATCGACCTCATTATCAGTGCTGAGTCCATCCTCGATGTACCTGATCTCATCGCTGCCATTTTCGAAAATATCTTCATGTTTGTCGATCAAATCGTTGCAATTTTCATTTTTCGCCAGCCACCCCTGACCCCCCGCAATTTCTTTGGATACGACGATAAAAAGTTCCTTCTCCTTGCTCTCAATTTGTTCCTTCAGGTACGTAATCAGGTCCTCATCAAGACCAATCAGCTGGGGAGTGTCGAGTTTGGAATCGAGATTGTAAAAGGCACCTTGGATCTTCTTGAGGGCAATCCAGTGTCGTTTCTTCAGTGGCAACAGCACAAATCCCAATTTGTATTCAGTTGGAACGTTCAGGATGAAACCATCAATTCTGTCCAATGCCAAACAGTTGGGATCCCTATATATGACATAAAGATTGAAATTAGTGGGATAAAAGTGTGTGTGTCCCTATTGGGAACACAAACAAAACTTCTCGATTTGTAATTACTGTTTGCCATTCCTACATTTTCCGGTACGTCAATTAAATGTTTGAGGACTGATTTCAGAAGAAAATCCTAGTGTGGGTAAATCAGTGGTACCCCTGAGGTTCACACCGGAAATTTGCAAATTTGAGAATTTTAAACTATCCCATTTATCAAGCAGATAATTATGAATATTTGACTAGCCGCATAGTCAGCGCAAGGACGAGAATTATGCGCATTACTGGAGTGGGAGTGAGACGCCAATAGGGGTGCGAACGCTCGAGGGTTAAACCCGTCATACCTCCTTAATTATGACAAATATGGAAAAGAGTGATAAGAAATTAAATATGCATTTCCACTTACAGAGCAAGTTCTGCTTAATACTTTTTGCCGTATCTCTTACCGTTTTTGCAATAGAGCGTTGTGAACAATTCAATTGTTGATAACAAAAAAACTGCTCGGTCAATTTAAACCAAAAACTAATCCGATCTGAGTTCCATGAAGACACTAAGAATAAGACCTCGATGAGCCAGATCGTTCTACCCGTTCGTGGGAAATCGTTAACGAAAAATTCCAATTCCACGCATACAAACATACACACAGACACAGACATTTGTTCAGAATTTGACGGGAAGCATTTTGGTATACTTAAAATACCAGTTGCCAGTTTTGAAAATTGATTGTAACAAAATTTTGAAAATTAATTTTCGAAAAAGTTTGAAAATTAATTTTCGAAAAATTTCGAAAATGAATTTTCGAAAAATTTTGAAAATGAATTTTCGAAAAATTTCGAAAATTAATTTTCGAAAAATTTTGAAAATGAATTTTCGAAAAATTTCGAAAATTAATTTTCGAAAAATTTTGAAAATTAATTTTCGAAAATTTTTGAAAATTTTGAGAATTAATTTGCAATATAGAAAATAGATTTGTTGAATGAGAAAAAAAAATACCTTCTTTTATCAAACCATATAGCTTCACGTCCCTTTCTCTGCAACGCAGCCATAATAACATTGATATCATAATTTCCAAGTCCCAAAAGCGACTTATGGGGATTGATCCAAACGTCAGGACTCAGTCCATAGCAAATTTGGTCCAATTCCTGTTTACTGAATCCCCTCTCCTGGAAAAGATTGTTCAGGGCGTGCAGGGCGCACAGCTCCTTCACCTGAAATCCCATAAAAATTAGAAACACTTAAAAAAATTACAAAAAAAAACACGATTTTTCATTACCAAATTGTGGAAAGCTATTGCAAGTCAACTCAGCTTCGCATTCAGTTTTTGAGGAATATCTCGAAATCTAGAGCTAATTTCAACAAAAATATAGAGAGCTTTCTTGTAGAGAAAAAGGTCCTCTACAAAAAAGCTCCTTATCACCTATAGCCTATCTCCCCTCAATTCCGCGATATCCGCAAATAACTGGCGGGAAATAGAAATGTCATCCCACCCACTGTACTATAAAATTGCGGGAAAAATCATTTCAAAAAATTTCAGTAATTTCGAAAAATTTAGGAATTTCCAGAATTCAAAAATTTGAGATGTTGAAAAAATTTACAAAAATTTTCCAAAATTTTTGAAGCTCCTAAATTTTGAGTTCTAAAAAATTCAAAAATTGAAATAAAATTTTCATAAAACTCATCTATCTATATATATTATATATATATATAATGATGATATAAGGAAATTTGTTCCAATTCAATTTTTAGATGAAAACTTGAGAAATTTTGTTTTTCACATCAATTGCGTCTGAACCTGACAGTTGAGGTTAGTTTTTGTTTTTACGAAATTCTTTTTTTCATAATAAACTATTGCACCTGTGTACTATATACATGCAACATAAATGATTGAGATGTTAATACTCGGGTGAAATTTGTTTTGACAATTGTTATTACCTGTCTTTCATGGTAAATTGAACCTGTCATGTCACATTGACCACCTGCCACCATTTCTCCTCTACATATTCATGAAGTGTCCGGGAAAAATCGACTTTTTACGGGGGGGGGGGGGCAAGAAATTGATTTAAGCCCTCAGGTGGCTCCTGAATTCCCCTTAAATCTCCAGGTAATATTCCCCTGATGAAAAAACGTCGACAGAACCTGCGCCAACTTATCCGTCACTCGAGAATATACGTCGCACTGACGTCGCGGTTCACCATGCATTCAAACTTTCCCGCCAAAAGTTTCAGCGTCCTGAAAGAGTGAAACCATTATGAAATTATGTAACAAATCTCCTCAGTTGCGCAATTTTTCGAAATTACAAAATTTATTTGACAATTGCAAAGTCACCAAATCTTCAGATTTGCAATTTTCTTGTAAATTGCCAAAATTTTTAAAAATTCCAAAGTTTAAGGCGCCAATTGCCAACATTTCGGCGATTTTTGAATGTTCGGAAATTTCGGCGTTTTTCAACAAACTTGAAATCGTTTAAGTATGCGCAATGGTTTCATGTGGAGGGCCTGTTCTAGGAACTGTTCCATGTGGAACTTCGGTTCCGGAAACGTACCCGCATTTGAACTTTCAGTTGGAGCCGTTCCGGGAACTGCGCTTCCATCTGGAACCGTTCCTGGAGTTGAACTTTCGCCTGGAACCGTTCCTGGAATTGTACTTTCATTTGGAACCGTCCCTGGATTTGAACTTCCTTCTGGAACAGTTTCTGGAATTCCTCGAATTCAACTTTCACCTGGAACTGTCCCTCATTTGGAACCGTTCCTAGAATTGCGTTTTCACTTGGAACCGTTCTTGAAATTTCGCATTCACATGGAACCGTTCCTGGAATTGCAATTACACCGGGAACTGTTCCTTGAATTGAACTTGCATTTGGAACCGTTCCTGAAATTGAAGTTTGATCTGGAACCATTCCGGAACTGAACTTTCATGTGGAACCGTTCCTGGAACTGCACTTTTACCCGGAACCGTTCCTGGAACTGCATTTCCAGCCGGAACCATTCCTGGAACTGAACTTTCATCTGGAACCGTTCCAGAAACTGAACTTTCATCTGGGACTGTCCCTGGAACTGAACTTTTACCTGGAACTGTTCCTGAATTGAACTTACACCTAGAACCGTTCCTAGAATTGAAATTCCGTTCTGCACCATTTCTCGAATTGAACCTTCATGTGGAACAGTTCCTGGATCTGAACTTTCACCTGGAACCGTTCCTGAAACTGAACTTTCATCTGGAACCGTTCCTGAAATTGGACTGTCAACTGGAATCGTTAGTGGAATTGCAATTTCACCCCTGGAACTGTTCCTGGAATTCAACTATTATCTGGAACCGTTCCTGGAATTGAACTGTCATCTGGAACCGTTCCTGGAACTGAACTTTCTTTGACCCCCTCCCCCCCCCCCCCTAAAAAAACAGGTGTAAAAAATTCTCAGCGAAGATAGGAACCGTTCCTGAAACTGAACTTTCACCTGGAACCGTTCCTGGAATTGGACTGTCAACTGGAATCGTTAGTGGAATTGCAATTTCACCCCTGGAACTGTTCCTGGAATTCAACTGTTATCTGGAACCGTTCCTGGAATTGAACTGTCATCTGGAACCGTTCCTGGAACTGATTTTTCTTTCACCCCCCCCCCCCCCTCAAAAAACAGGTGTAAAAAATTCTCAGCGAAGATAGGGGAAAGACGCATGCGTACTTTCATATTTTTTCTTTTGCTCAGTTGTCCGGGAACGCAGAAAATCGGTTACAATCCCGAAGACGTCGCTTTAGTATTTCCGATCGAACTTAATGTTTTCTTTTCAGATTTTTTGGCAGTCCAAGCAGTTGGCTTATGTTAGTCGATGAGTTGTTGGTTTATTCTGACGTTATAACACTGTTGATCACGTCAGATCGGTAAGTTGATAAAAATCGCTCGCAAAACGACTTTAGTTAATTATGAATTAAGTCAGCTGATTCTTTTTGAATAATTTTTCGCGCTTTTTGGATAAAAACATTTTGTCGCACTTTCTATCTTTCTGTTTATTTTTATTTTTAGTCAGCGCTGATTTCACTCACGGACACAATATGCCCTTCAATATGTTGTCAATCTTGATTGTGGGATTAATTATTTTTTCAATTTGCAATCGATTTTTTTAGCCGTCAATTTTTGGGAAATCCGGGAATTTAAAAATTCGCATTTTTTTTTTGCAAAAATTTTATTTTGACATTTTTGAGATTTGCGGGAAACTTTTGAAAGTCAGCTTTTATGGAGAACGCACTTCTCAAAAAATCGATTTTTTTTGTTCGATGATAAATTTGTTAATTGCAAAAATTTTTTTTTGAAAAAATGAAAATAAAACAAAAAAAATTTTCGACGAAAATTTAAAAAAAAAATCGGCGCAATTTCAATGAAAAAATTCATATGCAAAATTTTTGGAAGATGCAATTTTGTCACATGTTGCAATGGCTATCAATGTGACGTCATCATTATTATTTTACGTCAGAATAATTTTTTTGTTTTTTTTTCGTCCAAAATTTTCATTTTTTTTTTGTGAAAAAAAAAATTTTTTTAGTCAACTTAAAAAACTTAAGTTATTGAAAAAAAAAATTCAAATTTTTTTATGCAATTTTCTAATGGTCTCTGCTTTTCAGGTGAAAATTGTGAACCAGGACTAGGACCTCAGGAAAGCGAATTTGGGAAGAGAATCGGAGAATCGAGCTCAAAAAAATTTTGATAAAAGTAAAAAAAAGAGAAGGCAAGAATACACCCTGAGTTTGGGGCATGTGAGGGACATCTGGGGAATTTCTTCGTCAACGAATTTGCGGGGGAGTCTGGGGTCCGCAACGACCTCACGTGGTGTTGATGCATTGAAAAGTGCTCCCGAATTTTTTGATAAATTTTGATTGGAAATTTTGGGAACATTTGCCATGTCTGAGGGACCTTCGGTAGCCCCCAGTGGGGGGGCAGGGGGTGGCCCGGAAGCCCCAACTGTACCTGATTTTTCGAGCATCAGGGGCAAGGTATTTTTGGACAATTTTTCTAAAATTTTTTTTTTCGTAATTTTTAAGTATTTGGGAATTTGGTTTCATTAATTTTCAAATTTTTTTCAGAGTTAATTTTTTTTTTTTTTCAATTTTTAAAAATTGTTGGCGCCATTTTTTGAAAATCTATCTCCAATTTTATCGTCATTTTTATATTGGGAACAATTGTTTCATTTAAAAAAAAATGAACTTATCAGGTTGTTATTCAGGGGATTCCCCGGATTTTAGATAAAAAATTGAGCAAATACTCGGTTTTTCCCTCGTCAGATTCAGACAAGTGTGATTATAGGCTGCTTCATTTTTGATTTGTGCAAATTTAATTTTAATCTGGCTTTGATGAACATGTTCTGCCTTCGAGAAAATTTCTTTTTTTTTTTTAACGAAAATTATTTGCAGGACGTACATGTGAGCCCTTCTGAGGAGCAATATGAGCTACTTCTTAGGCGGCTTAAAGAGCGCATTTTGGATGGGGGGAGCGAAACTATCTTCGATATCGGAATTGGCGAGGGTGAGAATTATTATACGACGAAATTACCAAAATTGCACATTTTGCTTTTCAAATTTCGAAATTCTCAAATTTACGAAATTTTCGAATTTTACAATTTTTTCTTTTAAATATTCAAAATTAAATATAAAAAGAAAATCAATTTTGTACATTAAAAAAAAATAAATGGAAAATTGAATATCTCAAATCTACGAAATTTTCCAATTTTACCAAAATTTTTTTGAAATGGTCAAAATGAAAAATAAAAAAATTTTTTTTTTTAATTAAAAAAAAAAATGGAAACCTAAAAAATCTTTTACAAAATCTTGGTTAACAAAAAAAACAATTTTTTTTGGATATTTATCTTAACTCATTTTTTTGAATTTTTCTGAAGATGGATCAGAGGATGGATTGAAGCCTGACGAGTACGAGGCGTCAGTTGCAACTCTTCAGTCTCTAGCAGCAACATTGGAAGCCGATTGTGTACTACTGAGACAGAGCAAAGTGGACCAGGGCCTTACCGGCCAGTACCTGATCAGGCAGAGACTGGACCAGCAGGATTTTCTGGAAATTCGTGTTGCCGTTGTGGGCAATGTGGATGCTGGAAAATCAACGCTCTTGGGTGTCCTCACACATGGGGAATTGGACAATGGACGTGGATTGGCAAGGCAGAAACTTTTCAGGCACAAACACGAAGCTGAAACTGGCAGAACTAGCTCCGTTGGAAATGACATTCTTGGGTTTGACAGCGTTGGTACGAAACCCAAATTTTAGAATTTTCCAATTTTTCCAAAACTGCAAAATCTTCAAAAAAAAATTTCTATTTTTCAAAAATTTCAAAATCATCGAAAAATTTTCAATTTTTCCAAAATTTGAAAATCTTCACAAAAAATTCTGTTTTTCAAAAATTTGAAAATTCTCAAAAAAAAATTTATTTTTCAAAAATTTGAAAATCATCGAAAAATTTTCTATTTCTAAAAAAATTGAAAATCTTCAAAAAAAATTCTATTTTTCAAAAATTTGAAAATCTTCAAAAAAAATTCTATTTTTCAAAAATTTGAAAATCTTTCAAAAAATGAAAAAAAATAAATAAATAAAATACTCAAAGATTTGTCATTGATTTTTGTTCAATTTTTAAGGAAACGTCGTGAACAAACCTGAGCATGGGTCACTGGATTGGGTGAAAATCTGTGAAAAGTCATCAAAAGTCATAACTTTCATTGACCTCGCAGGGCACGAGCGCTATTTGAAAACGACGGTCTTTGGAATGACCGGACATGCTCCAGATTTCGGTGAGTAAGTGAAAGTAGCCCAAGAACAAAAATACCTATCTCATTATGATTAATCATTCTTAATTTTGGAAAGTTTAGAAGTGAGCCCAAACATTTGTTGCACATTCTCCAAATCTTTGACTTTCCCAAAGTTTCTAAAATTTCTCAAATTTGCAAAATTTAAAAAGACCCAACTTTCTAATTTGCCAATTTTTTAGATTATATATTTATTTTCTTTTATTCATTGTTTTTTCTTTATAAAAAAAAAAACATTATTTTTTTTTCTCAATATATATATTTTTTTAAATTTATTTTCGCACTATATTTTTTTGCAGACTCTTAAATATTCATAAAACAAAATTGCAATTCGGAGATTTTTTTGATTTTCCTTCATGGAAAATAAAAAAAAAATCCATGAAAATTCTGGCTCAAATTTTTTTCCATTGCCAAAAAAAAAAAAATCCTCAATCAATGAAGAATCAATTTTTGCCAGGGATGCTTATGGTGGGCGCCAATGCTGGAATTGTGGGCATGACTAAGGAGCATCTAGGGCTGGCCCTTGCTCTCTCTGTTCCAGTGTTTGTTGTTGTAACAAAAATCGATATGTGCCCGCCGAATGTGCTCCAGGAAAATCTCAGGCTACTCATCAGAATTCTCAAGTCACCTGGCTGCAGAAAAGTGCCTGTCATTGTCAAAACACCTGACGACGTTGTTGTCAGTGCTACTAATTTTGTTTCTGAAAGGTACAAAATTAATAATAAACTGGACGTGGGTGCTCCCCTCAATAGGTCGCATCAATATCTCCCCGCTAACCTCTGTGTGTGTGTGTGTGTTACGATACACGTATGAAGTCAACTTGTATATCAGTTACGCAAAATCGACTATTGATCGATTATCACGATTTTTTATCGATATCTCGTTAAATATGATGCCTAGCAAAAAAAGTAATAAAACATGATATATGCAGTTTCACGAGAGGAACAACTTTTGTTGGACACTTTTTCTCGTATCTGTCACCGTTCTCGAGATACAGCGTTATAAACAATTAAAATTGTTAATAACAATTGAACGCATGGTACAATTGCAAAAACACTCCTTTCAGACCTGGAGACTCAGGAGACGCGTCGATTAAAAAAAAAAGTTAAATCGGTCCAGCAGTTTGAGAGGAACCGTTCGCCAAAAAAGGATACGGACGCACATATATACACACACACACATACACACATATCAAACGTCGAGAAACGTAAAAATTTCATGATTCTGAGTCGATTTAGAGAAAATTTCAGTGAATGTAATTGTTGAATTTTTACCCATTTTTTTACTGGTTTTTTTTTTTTTTTTTTTTTTTTTTTTTTTTTATGGAAAAGTGAAAACACTGAAGACAAAAATTTGAAAATAGTTGACAATAAATTTTGTTATTGCGTTGTAAATACATTGGAAAAGTGAAGATTATTTACAGATTTTATTTTTCAGACTGTGTCCCATATTTCAAGTATCGAACGTTAATGGGGAAAACCTAAATCTACTGAAGATGTTTTTAAACCTTTTGACAGCGAGAATGACAAGCCATGATGACGAGCCTGCAGAGTTTCAGATAGATGACACTTATTCAGTTCCTGTGAGTACAAATTTCATCTGTTCTCAGGTTTTCTTTTTTTTTTTTTGCTTTTTTGACTGTTTGGAAAACTTTTTTTATTACTTTAGCAGAATTTTAAGAATTTTCAGACGTTCAATTTTTGGAATTTCGTATTTTTTTTTACAGGGTGTTGGAACAGTGGTTTCGGGCACCACTCTTAAAGGCATCATAAAACTGAATGACGTACTACTTTTGGGTCCAGACCCATTGGGCCATTTCACTCAGATCGCAGTGAAGAGCATCCACAGGAAACGTATGCCCGTCAGCGAGGTAAGATTGAAAATTCAGAAAAAAAATACAAAAAAAATTACCTAATTTTCCCAATTTTTTTTACTCAATTTTCTGAATATTTTGATATTTTTCAATTTTCCAAAAAAAAAAATTGATGACCCCAAAAAAACGTATTTTCGTAATTTGGCAATCTTTTGCAATTTCTACAATTAAAAAAAAAAATTGATTTCCGAAAAATTAGAATATTTAAAAAATATTTACATTTTGAAATTCTTTTAGGAATTTCAAATTTTTCTGAAAATTGAGAAATTTTGATATTAATTTTTTTAAAAAAATAGAATGGGATTTTTTTTTTTTTTTCATTTTAATTTATGATGTATATAGTGATATATTTTTTTTATTTCAAGGTGAGAGGTGGTCAGACTGCGTCTTTCGCTCTTAAGAAAATCAAACGTTCTCAGATTCGTAAGGGAATGGTGATGGTGTCCCCAGCCCTCAATCCGCAGGCATGCTGGGAATTTGAGGGTGAAATTTTGGTTCTCCATCATCCAACGACAATCAGCTCGAGGTATCAAGCAATGGTCCATTGTGGTAGCATCAGGCAAACCGCCTCCATTTTGTCAATGTCCCAGGATTGCCTCAGAACTGGGGACAAGGCTCTCGTTCACTTCAGGTTAACAAAAATTCAATCTATATCTATATGTTGCTGACACTGTCCCAAAATTATATATCTATATATTTAAACGTTTTTTTTAATTTCAAGGTTTCTCGAATTTCAAATAAATTGAAAATTTTTTGACGATAAATTGAATAATTTCAATTTTAGATTCATCAAGCATCCGGAGTACATCAAACCTGGTCAAAGAATGGTCTTCAGGTAATGTCATCTCTTCAAAAAAAAATATAATTTCGGATACCAATTTGAAGAAAAATTATTGACCATTTTTTTCAAAAATTTTTCGTACATCAAATGAGTGACCTTGATCTTGTACCACATTTTGAAATTAATTACGTTGAGCTATGAATTTTGAGTAATTCTTATGGTCATTAAAAATTTGAAAATTTAAAAATTGGAAAATTTAAAAATTTGAAAATTGGAAAATTTGAAAATTTGAAAATTTGAAAATTTAAAAATTTGAAAATTTGAAAATTTGAAAATTCAAAAATTTGGAAATTTGAAAAGTGAAAATTTTAATATTCCAATTTGTTTTTAGAGAGGGTCGAACAAAAGCAGTGGGTAACGTCTTACGTCTGATTCCCCACTCATCAGCAACAAATTCCCAGAATTTCCGTTCTGGCAAGCCGAACAAAAATCAGCAAAGCCGTCAAAATGTTCCGGAGGCTGAGACAAATGGTGTTTTTGAGGGTCAGGCCTCCAAACGTGAAAATGTCCCCCAGAAATTGGGCTCGGGGCCGGCGAACAAAAAAGGAAGGGGCAGGCGGAGTGGAAGACCCCACAATTCATCGAATCCCAGTGTTCAGCCCTTGTCCGAGCAGAACCCACCCTCAAAAGCCTAAGCCACATAATTGACACTGTCCCAACGTTTTTGGTGTAAAAATTCTGTGAAGGTATTTTCGGTCGCTTCTTCTTCAGTCTCAACTTTCCCTACGAGCAGAATTTTTTTTCCAATTTTTTTGGAGTTCCCAAAAAAATTTCAAAGTCGAAAAAATTTTGGAAAAAAAAAAATTTGGACACTCCAATTGAGTTTTGTATCTTTTGAAGAACCCTAATTCTAGAAAGAAAATTCTGTGAAATTTTTCCTTTTGACTTTATTTTTCATTAAGACGTTTTGTAAGGAAAAGTAATTTTTTGAGAATTTTTAGAGTTTTTTGCGTTAGAAAAAACTGAATTAAAAGGTAAAAAAAAAAAATATGACAAAACATTTCAATAATGAGGAGATCAAAAAATTGGTATTATTTCAGAAAATAAAAAACAAAAAAATTGTTTTCAAAATTTCCGAAATTTGGTAAAAAAATTCTGAATTGGAGGAAATTTTGGAATTTGAATGTTCAAAAAAATTCAAAAGTTTAAAAAACAGATTGGAAAAATATTGAAATTTAAACATTGAAAGATTGAAAAAATCCAGAAAAATTATCTCTGAAAATTCTCAAAGTGCTCAGAAAAATGTGAAAGTCGATTACTATAAGTTTCTACAAATTCCAGTGAATTTCGTTTCGTGTATTGAGATATAGCTACGCACATTGGGTGCTATACAAATAAAAAATTCCCAGAGTTATAAAAATTCTAAAATAGTTATGGAACAGTATTTTTTTAAACCAAGGTGAATGTAATTGGTTATGTTTTTTTTATTTATTAATCGAGTTACGATAAAAAAAGTCTTGCGCAATTACGTAAATCGTCTTTTCATTTCTCCCACAGAAATATCCACCAATTTTTCACCCGAAAAAAAAATCGGTTTTTAAAATCAATAGACATTTCAAACTTTCCCGCCAAAATCGCAATACTCAATTGCGTCATTTAAAATTGATCTACGGAATTTGCAGACTAAAAAATTGCCATTCTAAAATTGCTAGCGACATTTGCATCAAAATTTCTCTTTCCCGCCTTTTTTTGCAAATTCAAACAGTCGTAAAATGGTTGCAAATTTTTTCCCGCCAAAAGATGGCGCGAAAATTCCACGTGATAGGAAGAGTTCCTAACCTGAAAACGGCATTTGAAATTTTCGCGCAAAGTTGTTGGCAAAAATAAAGCAGTAAATAATGTCAATAACCTACGAACAATTTACAGTGGAGCTGTCACTACAACATATAACAATGGTCCGTCTAAGTGAACATTTACTCCGCAACAACGTTGCGCGCATGTCGGACATTATTTCCGGTGGTAATTTTTATGATTTCAACTATTGGTGGGAGAACGAAAAGATTGAATTAAAATCAAGACTCGATAAAATATTATCGCAAACAGTTGACGAACTTTTAGTGCCGGCAAAATTGAAAAAATTATTGCGCGATTATATGAGCGCAATGGCGCTCCGCATGTTTCGCTGTTTACGCCGCATATGCCGGGTAATGTCGGATGCGTGTGATGCAGATCAGGCGCAAAAGTTGACATACTTCATTGCAAACTTCGCTTGGGATAATTTTGGATGCGTCGATGCGAAAAAGATGATCAATGCTTATGTCCGTAATCGAGCAACTGTTGATTTTCCCACGTGGAAACTATTGTGCGCCTACTTCTGCGAGGACAACATTCGACGCTTCTTCCCGCATATCAATTGGGTATGTTGGATGTTTAAAAAAATATTTAAAAAATGGAAAATTCCTTTTCTTTCTTTTTACCCAATTTGACGGAATAAATTTTTCCTCAAATTTTTACTCAAACAATTTTTTTTCAATGAAATTGAAGTTAAAAAAATGAAATTTTGTAGATTTTTTAAATTTCTCAAAATCAAGCACCATAGAAAAACCTCCCATTTTTTTTTCAATTGCAGGTAAATGCAAAATTCATCCACACAGACTGTTCAGCTCTATGGTACTACAAAATGACAAAATCTTTACCGCCAAATTTCTATCCGTCAGTTGTGGGCGTGCGCCCGGAATCCCGCCACTGCCGACATCATGCGCCGCGTTGCCGGCATGGTCCGACCCGTCCGACATTGGCCGATACAACCCAAACGGAGCAATTTCTCTCGCGGAAAGTCATACACGACGGTTTTGAGGACGATAACCTAGCAGTTTTAAAATACTTCTTACACGACGAAATTGGTGGTGATAAAATCAATACAATCAAGTACATAACAGGAAGTGGAATGTGGTATCAAGGCACAAGCATAACCCACATATCCGAGGTTTACGTTTACATTCTCGGCCAAATTCGGAGCTTGAAGCGCAATTTTTTGGCGCGCAATTCGTATTTCATGGATTGGCCCTGGGTTTATTGCGTGAGATCGTGGAAAAAAATTTTCCAAGCTTACACGCATAACCATGAAGCTCTCACCAAATTAATGCTGTATACATTTGAGATAATAAAGAAGCAGAGAGAAGTGGCGTCTCAGCAAATGTTGTATGTACAACATTGTCAGATATTTGAGGAGCTTTGGGACGTTTGGTATGAAAATTCACTTGGCGCTGATATTGGTGGCAAGGCCATTGATATTGGATGGCTTGCATTTCTGCTGAAGGACCTTCAACTCTGCAAAATTATATTCAGGAAGAAGGACGAGACGCGCATGCACTTTTTGTTGGAGGTCGCTGCGCACTGTCCGCTCATCATGATTGGCCCGCTTGACCACGATTTTTGGCGGGATTTTATGAGAGAGGTTATTGTCAATGATGAGGAGAGGGAGACTTTCAAGGACATGTTCCATCATAACTCTATGAAGTGCCAGACCAACGATGACGCGGATTATGACGTTGACAATGCGGATGACGATTTGTGACGTTTTTGCATGTAGTACCATTAAAGGATTTGTATATAGTGTGTCCTGCTCTCATTTGACTATGTTTTGACTTTTGATTTATGTACATTTATGCCAGGTGGAACAGGCACTTCTGGCATTGGAGAAAATAGCTCCACGTGTAAAGTTGAATGTCTTCTATGCCAATCATGCAATTAAAAAACAATCAGCCCATTTTACGACGAAATAATGTTGATTTCTTTATAAATGTGTTCACAGAAAAAAAAACCTGAAAAAAATTTCACCTATTTTGAAATTTCCCGCCTCCCCCCCCCCTTCTGCGCCTTAAAATGTCTCATATTTCGCCAGAAGAGGAGTACAGATTCACTAAAGTCGTCTTTGAGAACACACAGTTCTCTTAAAGCCAATCGGTGATTGGCGCGCAAATTGGCGGGAAATTCAAATGCATTCATTCTCCCGCGCTTTTCCCCCAAAACCACGTGTTCTCAAACTCGCTAAAAATTGTTTCTCTCCTATTCTAAACTGCCCCCTCCACTTCACCCCTTCGTTTCCATGGCAACAGTGGGATTTTACCCAACCTCCTTGAAACAAAAGCAAAGCTTTGTCCCACGATTAAACGTTCTAAAAGCCACTAAAAACTGATCAACACTCCACCACATACACCCAACAAGATGTCGTACAGGTACATGCAATTTTCTATTGAACTATCGCTGCAGCATATAATAATGGTGAGGCTCACTGAAGGTTTCTGCAGGCAACCGCCTTTTTCCGAAGAGGTTAACCACATACTAATGCACGAAAACAATGAAGATGACACAGAAGAATCAAGTTCAAAAAAGTTGAATGCAGCAGCTGAGCAATTGGCGGAAAACATAATAGCAAGTCATCTGGTTGATAAGGACCTACCAGACACACTCAGGCATGACTTCGAGGCCTACATTAACGGCATGATGAAAGGCATTATAAGATTTTTGACCAAAATACGAGATAGCATGATCAAGCGAGCTGATCCAAATTGGCGGGAAAAACTTGTGCACTTTATCGACCATCCACTCTGGGACAAATTTGGTTATGTCGATGAGCCAGGTATGTTGCGAAGCTACGTAGACAGTGCAGTAACTGTTGACTTCCATACCTGGAATCAGCTGTGTGATTTTTGCCTACCAAATCACATAACTAGATTCTCAAAGAGTATAACCTGGAAGGATTGCAAAGAAACCGAATCGAAGATTCCCATTTTTTGGTATCGCAAATTAAATCCTGATCTTGCTGATTGTGATGTTGAGCCAGAAGACATTGACTACGATGAGACAGCTACTATAATCGCTGCAATCAAGGAGAGCGTAGCTCAGGGGAATCTATCAGCTGTTAGGTGCTTCTGGAACATACTGGATTTGGACTACGAAGGCGAGATTCTCGATTCAAATTTAGTGGGCATGTTCAAGAATGACATTGATCCAGATGTCTTCGTCTTCCTGGTAGGTCTGATGGATGACGATCAATGGAGATCGAATTTGCGGGATGGTATCAAGGAGGACGCCATTCGGCTTTTGATGCAGTGGCCTTGGATCATGTGCATCAGCACTTGGGAGAAGCTCTTCGATGGATATTACACGGACCATTTCTGTTCTGATTATGTGGAGACCTTTGGCAGGTTTCGCGCAGACATCTGGAGGATTCTGCTGATGAGTCTGGAAGGTCTTGAAGCGGAAGTAGAGTTCCCCAAAGGCATCATGTATATCAGGTTTAGTCAGATCTTTGAGGAGATTTGGGAGTCCTGCTTGTGGAATACTGTTAATGAGGTGGAGAGGAGCACTGATGCTGTCTTCATTGCCTGGAAGGTCTTGTCCTTGAAGGATATCGAGCTCTGCAGAATTGTCTTTGGCGCGGTGAAGAAGACGCGGAAGGCTTTGCTCATCAGCATTGCTGCTAAACTTTGGCTTGCAGCTATTGAGGAGCTTGATGGAATGTTCTGGGGCAAATTCATGGCGGAGATCATGGCGGATGATGAGGAAAAAGAGTTCTTTCGACAACTTTACAAGGACAATAAGGAGAAGGATAGCCCCTACACTGATTGCGAGAACCTATGGAGCTATGGAGAACATTACACGAAGTTCATCGTTTGAGAGTTTGGGAGAAATGTGGAGAAGTCTTATACAATCAAGTTTATAGTTAATTACACGGTTCTAGGACGTTTGTAGTATTTCTGAGTTACATTTTGAATAGTTTTTTTGTTGAAATAAAATTTTGTATATTGCATATATTTAGTTTTGTTCCCGTTTTGATTATGTTGGTGTTTTAGGATTTTCTGTCTCGTTTTCATGTTTCGGATCTTCTGATTGGTTCTTGTCAACTTTAAAGGTAAGTTCTCATGCAGTGACAGCAGCGGGAAATTTTAATTGCATGCGATACCGAAAGTCCGCACTGCGCATGCGCATACAACGCTTTTTGGTCATTCTTAAAATTTATGTATGTGCGTTAATTAATATTTTAGAGTTCACCAAAAAATATGGATATTGTCGAAAAATCCAAGAATTTAAAAAACGAAAAAAAAGACTTTACTAATTCAAAATAAAAAAAAACGAAACTCAGAAATTTTGAGAGGAAAGAAAAAGCTGTATAGTGCTTATGACATATATATCCTAGTCGTCACGCGGTGGGGATGGGGAGGGGGAAATTTGAATCATAATTTCAGAAAGAACGCATTGCGCATGCGCATAAAACGCGTTCTGGTAATTGTTAAAATTCACAATTGTACAAATTGGCAGAATTTTAATGTCTCGTAAGTCGAGGCAATTTCAAATAGAATTGAGACGCCACGTGGCGTTTGTTGCGAATATCGGACTGCGCGCAACAAAGTTGTTCGCGAAAATGTCAAACAGTGAAACGAATTGTGGGCAATTGCCGCGAAATGAAGTGCCATAAAAAATGTGACAATTTTGTGATTAAAATGAAGGAGGTGATTGGTTATGCCAATAATTTGATTTTTGTGAAATTAAGTCTACCGGCAGCATTGGCGGATCAGCTGATTTATTACATAACCTCACTGTGAGTGACAATGTTTTAGTGGATAAGAGAAAAGCGCGGGAAAAACGAAATGGGTGAGGAACTCATTTTAAGATATTTGAAATAATAATAATGATAGGTAGTATGTTGATATATATATATATATATTATAAATTTCATGAAATTTGAAAATTGCGGATGTAGTTTCAAAAACAGGAGCGATTGTTTCTGGCTGGCGGGAAATTAGAACCGGTAGGTTACTTTTTTGGATATATCTCAAGACTGACTCGATGTAGAGAAATTTGATAGAGAACTTTTTTGTCAGAAATAGAATTCTCTACAAAATATGCTTTACAACATTTTGCGTTAGATCCACTCAATTACGAGATAATTCAATTTTTACGCCGAGTCATGGGCAGAAACAGCGAAATGTCCCTCTGCGCATGCGCACTCCACAACACGCGACGCCATTGCTCCGTTTAGTTCCCGCGCAATTCCCCCACTCCGCCATTACTTTTCGGGTGGTAAATCATTTCTAATCACCGCATCAAATGACAACTAGCCCCCACTCCTTCATTAAACTAGCATAACAATTGATGCCATCGATATCTATAAATCCGGATATATTGGGTGCGTCAATTATGCGAGGCATTAGTTTCGAAAGGTTCAAAATGAAGATATTGTCCGTCATCACCGTTGCCCTCTCATTATCCGTAAGTTTAATAATCATTAATTTTTTTTTATTCCTCTCTATATGCTCCCGAAAAAATTAGCGCTTAAAAAATAACATATTGCTGATTTCAGGGAATCTATGGGCAGGTACACATCGAAGAACATTACTTGAATTACGTGAGAAAAAATAATATTATCAATGAGATTGCCAATAATGTGACAGGATATATGGGCAGAGTAAATGATCAGATAATTGCAATCACAGAGAACTTCCACAATAATATAACCGATGTTAAAAGTTGGTATATAAATGACAGGAGTGCCTACTATTCGAACAAGGTAAATCATATTTCTGTCTATTATTATAATCTGAATGTCATGAATACCTGTCGGACAAATAGTTGTTGCAACGCGACCAAGTGCGTTCAAAGCGCGCAACCAGAGCGCTCAAAAAATCTCCCTCCGCGATGGTACGTATAGCATCCAACGCCGGTCCATGGTGCGCAGAAGTGCTTGGATGTCTAAGTTGGCGTCCAAGAAAGTTGGCAGCTGTTCAGGTACAGAAAAACGGTCGGACGATGTCGACGGCATTTGCTGGGATACTTGGTCAATGCTGAAGATAGTGCTTCGTTCTTGTGGGCATCCTTCAGGTTTAGCGATAAGAAATGGCCTTCCGGACGTCTTCCTCGCGATACTCACATGCTTTTAAGTCTCGACAGCATTTCGCGCGCGCGGCGCATGCGCACGACATCATGCAGCAACCGCCGAATGTCGTGCGGTAACCGGCGAATGTCCTGCGGTACCCATAGCGCTATAATTTTGAAACGACGCTGCGGGAGTTGGTCCAGCCTATGGACTGAGAGGTTTTGCAAATGATTTCTCGTTGCAGAACCAGCATAAATTGCGTTAAGTCTCGCAATCGGCAATTCGAGTAAGCTTCCGACATTCTCCCGCGGTCAACGCGTTCGGCATCGCTCTGAGAACCGTTTTCTTCGCGATGCTCACCCGCTTCTAAGTCTCGGCAGCATGTCGCGTGCGCGGCGCATGCGCACAACATCATGCGGCAACCGCCGAATGTCGGGCGGTAACCGGCGAATGTCGTGCGGTATCCATAGAGCTATAATTTTGAAACGACGCTGCGGGAGTTGCTCCAGCCTATGGACTGAGAGGTTTTGCAAATAATTTCTCGTTGCAGAACCAGCATAAATTGCGTTAAGTCTCGCAATTGGCAATTCCAGTAAGCCTCCGACATTCTCCGGAAGTCAACGCGTTCGGCAACGCTCCGCAAGACGTGTTCGATTATGCAGCAGCGTTTTTCATCATCAAAGCGCCATGATGAACTCATTAATGAAAGTTAATTATCATTTCAGTTCCGGCTTTTAGATCGACAATATCGCCGACAGGGTGTTACCAGGGCATGCCTAGGGCAAATTGCTTTCTACAACAATGTTAATGTACACAATCAAAACGAGATAGGAAATCTGCTGAAGAGAACTTTCCCGCAATTTAAAATTCCCTACATTAACATCTACGAAGCATTCATAGGAGTTCGCGAGCAATTGACGGAAATTGAGAACGATGCTTTCAACTGTCGTAGCAGTCTCGAATCACCGGAGAACACCGAGATGGAATGCTCCTACTGCTTGGACGAAGTATGTACAGTTTCAATTTTTTTTTTTTTTCAATTTGTTTCAATTTGTTGCTTCTCATTCACGAATTTTTGGGTTAATTTGCATAAAGTAGTCTCATGAATATTGAACATTCTTGTTTGCTCACCAGGTACATAGCAGGATGCAGGCAACGCATGACTCCAAGATCCGCAGAATTAACGAATTGTTCAAAGATTTGCAAGATCAAACAATTGCAGGACTTCGAAATTTGCATAATTCGCTCGACCGTGGAATCAAAGAATTTTATACCGACGAAGGTGCAATAAATGCGGAAATTGAAGTAAGTCTTATATGCAAATTAAAAAAAATCGATTTAAGACATGCAAAAAATTGAATTATGAGAGAATTCCATTTTGATTTCAGCGTTTGTGCGCGGTCCATTTAGACAAGTAGGTGAGTCTGGATTGGAGAACGAAGCTCGATTTTTGCATCCTGCTCGCGCAATGAGGGAATCGCCGCCCCCTACGGTTTCTAAAATTTTCCACAGGCAATCTCCGTGAGCGAAAACATAACGCATTCCGAATTTTTGGAGCCGATATTTATGACCGCAGATCTTCATATTTGACCTTGACAAATAAATTACCTGAAATATCTGACCATTATGGCTCTCTTAAATTCCCATTTACTCTTAATTAAGGAATTCACTTTCAGCATGAGCTACAACAAGATCCCCGTCCTTCCAACTGGTTTTTCCAAAAGTGGACAAGTACATAGACCGGGGATTCCCCTCAGGCGCAACCAGTGACGCTCTGCCAGGCGGCGCCACCATCCACTCCTCGATTGTACTATACTGTAAAATGTTGTATTACATTTTTGTAATTAAAATAAAATGACATTTAGTGGCACAGAAAATTTTATTTGTCAAAATATTTTTCAAAAGCAACATTCCCATTTTTTTATACCTTCCATTTTTTTTAACTACCACCTGATAACGTTCAAGGTCGTCATTCAAGGCTGAACGAGCTTTATCACTGTGGCAATAGATACAAATTTGATTATAATTGAATTAAGCACGCCCGGAGGCACAACTGGAAAAAATTGATGAGTGAAAAAATTTGTGAATAAATGTTATTTACAGAATTTCACCCGAGGCGAAAATTTGAGGCGATATTGATTGTGAAATATTATTCAGTATCGGCATTTTGAATGATTATCTACGGGAAGGGATTCTTGAAAATCATAGGAGCGCTTAATAATAGAACATTTGTCAATTCCAAACCGCCAATTGGTCCTTGATGACGCCACAGGGTCACGTGTGCGTTGCAACGCTTCCTATTGGCCGCCGCTGCGCGTGGCGCGTAGAAGGCGGCCCGTGATTGGCTGAGGCGGCCACAGTGCCTTGCGCGTCACCTCAGCTCATCTCGGCTGGACGGTAAAGGATATCGACGAATATCTTTCGTCATTGCGTATACTTTGGAAGAGAAAAATTGAAAAAAAATCTGTATTCTTGCTTCTTAAGTGCTCAGGTATTTAATGAATGAATGGAGCAACAGATGGCTCTCACGACCGCCATTAATGAGGACGCAAAACGGCGGCACGTGTCGCTCACATTAAACCAATCACTCTCGGCTATACGAGTCTATAAATGTAGCTATACACCATGGACATGCCACCAGTGTCTAATCTATTGAAGGCGCGAGTGCCGAAATTGAAATTAAGAAAATGAGGATACTTGTTGTCATCGCTACGCTATCAGCAGTTGTAAGTTCAATTTTAACTCAGAAATTTTTAGTGATAAGGAAAGTGTGCCTAATTATTTTTCGTATTGAGAAGCGCATTTTTTTGGTTTAAGAAAGCTTCTAATTTTTTAATTTAGCTCGTGAGTAGTCACGCCATTCTTCCGACGCTCTTTAGTCGCGCAATCACATAATCTCGCATATTTTGTTTTGGGGGATCATATGTCGAGATGGGAAGGAGATAGGACAATTTTCATGAGAATGTTTTTTGTAGTGCACAATCAGAGCTACAATAAAGCTTTATATGAACATTCGTTAATATTGTTAGTTTTCAAGATATCCGCTAAAAATGGGCTCGATTGATGGCACGAAATTGCTCCATAGATGGCGCACTTCCGGTATCACCTGCGCGCGCAACTCGTGAAAATTCTGATCGACTTGAATAATATAATTCCCAGCAACGTAACTGTATGGTATAAATGATTCTTATCTCCGCCTAAATGATATCCATAATATGAACATTTTAGTGAAAGTTTTATAAGGCGAGTACTGACGGGTTAATGTCGATTGTTATTTTTTGGCGGGAGAACATCGGTGTGTGGCGCCATCTGCTGGATGGCTCTCAATTAGTGTAATTATCGATCGTCGGTAATCTAACTTTCTGCCATAATTGTCGTGCATGCTTTATCAGGGCATGATAACAGAATTTTTTTTTTAGAAAAATACTATAAAATTTGAAATTTCATTCAACTAATCCAACGATTTTCAGAGAGCCAATCCGACTCTACATTGGGAGGTGGATTACCACAACTTTGTGGTGAAAAATAATGAAGTCAACGATCTTGCCAATGATGTAACGAGATATATTGGTGAGGTGAATGATCAGGTCATGGTATTGGTGGAGAATTTTCAAAAAAATATCAGCGACCTTAGACAGAACTATGGATGGGAGAAGGCCAGCAACTATTCGCTAAACGTAATTTTCTTATTTTACTTCTGTGTGTGTGTTAATGCATGTTTCTAATTGTGTGTGTGTGTGTGTGTGTGTGTGTGTGTGTGTGTGTGTGTTAATGCATGTTTTTAATGGTGCCTGTGTCTGTGTATGCGCGTGTGTGTGTGTGTGTGTGTGTGTGTGTGTGTGTGTGTGTGTGTGTGTGAAACGAAAAAAAAAATACTTGATCTAAATTTTTTCCTCCATTACCTAAAATTGATAATTAATTAATTTCAGTTACGGGCCTCACGTGACGTTTATAAAAGTTACAGTAATACGAGTTCCGCTTGCTTAGGCCACATACAAACATTGCTTGATATCAATCAACATAATCAAAATGATATTAAAAATACTATAACCGCCATTATGAATTCATTTACAATGAAATATGTTGATCTTTATCGAGTTTTCATGCAAGTCAGACAGCGCTTGACTACCCTTGAGAGGGCTGCATTCAACTGCGGTGATATTTTAGAATCGTCCACTGCAGAGGCTATAGATTGCTGGTACTGCATGAGACGGGTAAATTAATTATTCTTTTAATTTCCAAAATTTACCAAAAATTTCCGATATTTGAAATGTTTGAAAAACGCCCTCTAATGCCACGTATCCCATAATACAATATGTCCCACGATACAACATATCCCATGAGACAACACGTCCAATAATACAACATGTCCCATACCGACTCTTGTCCCATAATGCCTCTTGTCCCATAACACCACATGCCCCATAATACAACATGTCCTATAATACAACATATCCCATAATCCAACATGTCCCATAATACACCATGTCCCATAATACAACCTGTCCCATAACACAACATGTCCCATAATGCCTCTTGTCCCATAATACAAGATGTCTCATAACAGAACATGTCTCATAACACAACATGTCCCATAATACACCATGCCCCATAATACACCATGTCCCATAATACAACCTGTCCCATAATGCCTCTTGTCCCATAATACAAGATGTCTCATAACAGAACATGTCTCATAACACAACATGTCCCATAATACACCATGCCCCATAATACACCATGTCCCATAATACAACCTGTCCCATAACACAACATGTCCCATAATGTCTCTTGTCCCATAATACAAGATGTCCCATAATCCAACATGTCCCATAATACACCATGTCCCATAATGAAACATGTCCCATAATACAACATGCCCCATAATGCTTCTTGACCCATAATACCGCCTGATTAATAATGACATCTGTCCCATAATACCCTAAATCACCCATAATAACGAATAATTGAATTCTAGGCTCTCGGCCTGATGCAGAAGGCTCATGAGGAAGCTAACTTTAGCATTAATCATGCAAACGCAGCATTAACAGAGGCGGCTAGTTCCGGACTTGCTAATCTGTATAATGCACTGCAGTCCAGGGCAGTTCTCAAATTTTATAAAGATGAAAGAAAAATGGGAGAGAACATTAGGGTAAGTCTCTCACTGGATCGCGTCAATTTATCAAAGGTTTTTTGAAAAAATTTTCATTTTTATTTTTTTAATTCTGAATAGATAGATCTATAACAGATTACAGTCCCAAAATATTCGTTAACAGTTTTGAATTCGACCTTTTCAAATTTCTTTCAGGAATACTGTCTGGAACATGTGAACGCATCAGGAGAGAAATCCCGTACCTGAAATGTGGTTGCAGCAGCTGACATCTTGTATTATGTAATGTCCTATAACATCTGTACAATAAAATAAACCTCAATTTACTAACACACGGTCCATTTTTTATGCCGCGGCTGACTGAGAAGCCGGAATGGGGCGGAACGCCAATGAGCGAAACGGGGAAAAACTTCGTTTCATCAATTTTCCGTCAAAAGTGCTTAAAAAAAATTTAAAAAAAATACTAGAAAAAAGGTTCACTCTATATTTGAAGGATTCCACGGGCTCAGGAAAATTTGATCAAGTTAAATTATTGAAAAAAATACCTGAAGTTACGAGGTGGTGAAAGTCCATGGCGCCGCCATCTTGGGAAGACTCCCGCCAATTTCCGCCATGTCAATTCCCATTGGTCAACTTTTGGTCGAGCCATTTACACTTTTTAGACTGATTTCAACTTCTTTCATAGTGTTTTGTGGAATGAACACTCTTTTTTGCGATTTTCACATTTAAACTTTGTACATTTTCCCTGAAAACATGAAAATAAATAAAATGTAAAATAATTTTTTCAACAAAATTCAAACAAACTCGTTTTTTTCCAAATTTTTTTGTTGATTATTTGAAATTTTTTATTTTTTTCAAGATAATTTGGAAAATTACATGAGTTTGTTACACCCATTAGGGGACACAGTGTAATCAGTAATTGTTTTGGTAATTTTATACTCATCAATTTCAATAACCATTAATTTGTAATTATTAAAAAAAATACTTATGCTCAATCTGGTGATAAATAAATTGAGTGCGTTCACCCCATCATTAAAAGCAATTAATTTGATTAAAAACGCTATTTAAACCAAATGCGTTCATGTTTCACGACCCCCGAATTATTAGGGGACGGTTTTGTGTGTGTGTTTGTATGTTTGCGACCGAAATTTTGAGCCCAATTTCCTGATCAACCAAGGGTGCGATTGTTTATAGCGCTCTTCCGGGAGAACCGTAAGAGATACAAAAAAGTATGTATAACAAAAGTTGTTCCACATGTCAAAACGCATATTTTAGGTCATATGACTTTTCACGCTACCTCCCATAATTAGTGAGATATTGCAAATTGTTGCTAAAAAAAAATCAACAAAATTCACCAATTTTCGGAACAAGTCGATCGGAAAATTATTAACACTTCAAAATAACTCACGACGTCTTTAATTTGAAGTTTTTGTCGGAATAACAGGTGGCAGATGTATCACATTTCACCTCGATAAAATCACACTTCACCTAAATGATCTATAACGTCAGGTATTAAAGCTTCACATGCCATTAACGCCTTATACTTAAGCACCGATAGTGTGATAAAGCATCAGAATGGAGATATTGATTTATTTGTGTGCCCTACTGCCATTAGTAAGTTCTATAAAATTATTTTTTTTAAATTATCAAATTTTGTTTTTCAAATTTTCATAATTTTTCCGCATTTTTAAACAATTTTTCCAAATTAAAAAAAAGATATTCAAAATTTTTTAAATTGTTTAAAGTTAAATAAAAATTTAAAGCTGTTAAAATGGAGTCTTTATGAATTCTAGGTAGCTGCATCCTCGACCCCGGAAGACGATCTTCGTAAATATATGTCCATAAGTTCCACAATCCGAGAGCACATATCAAACATATCGGTGTTCATCCTCACAGTGGATCGTTTCGTAAACCGCCATTCTGACATTCTCTACCAAAATATCAGCGACGTTCGTGCCAAATATGTTGAACCGTATCACCGCCCTTTCCAAGTGAAGGTAAAAAGCCCGCAGTATGAAGTTCCCCGCTTGACAAATTAATATTGCAGCAGAGCTCCCTTTATCGTCGCCGTTACGCCGCGGTCCTGTAGCCCATGCATTGAAGGAATCCCCCCCCACTCTTCCGACTCGCTGGGAGAGAGGAGGGATAGAGCCGGCCGTTGCGGGGTGATCGAACCAATGGGGGCGAAGAAACGTAACCTTAAAATGTAATTCCAACCTGCCGTGCGAGCGACGGACAACCAAAAAGATCCCTCAAAGACATTAACAACTATGAAAAAACTAAATTTGAATCATTGGGAAATTGTTGTCTGCAGACCATTTTTTTCTTGTAAAAATACGACAAAAAGATTTACCCGAATTTGCAACCCAAAATAATGCTCTACTTCACTATCAATACACTGCGCACTTTACTGCGCATCAGGCTGAGCGCGAGGCGGGACAATACTTGAGGAGTGGGGGAAGTGTCACGCGGGTTAACAGGCCGCGAGGGGAGTATGCGACAATTAGGGAGTCGTACAATAAAATGAAGTCTCCTGGATATTGTAACGCGGATTAAAGATAGAGGAGCGTTTATTGAAGCAATTGGTACTCTGCCATTAAGGGGTCGTACAATAAAGGGAGCTCTACTGTATATATTCGCACAGATGAATGTGAAGAAATAAAAGGATTATCAATTAGCGATGACTAATTATTTAATTTATGATTTAGTACGAGGCTAAAGCGACTGTATTCGCCCGCCACCCTGAATTACACAAAGATTGCCCGCAATACCTGAAAGATCTGCTACAAGCACATCATCAACATCAGGCTGAGCTGAAACAGTATATATCTACGGCAGTATTGTCCTTGGAGCAAGGGATAATCAAGCTTTATGAAAAATTCTCCATGACCAGAGTGGCATTGGCAAAAATAGAAGAGGATGTTTATCAATGTAAAGCTTCTCCTAGGGAACCAAACTTGACTCATTCACGTGCCGTGAAGTGTGTCATTATAGTGAGTATAATTTTTTTTTATTGATCAAAAGCCATATCCGGAAAGACATTTTTCGTAGAAAAATATTTTTGCATTTAATGTTGGTCCAACACTGGCGCAACATGGGGACCATGATGGGATATGGGGATAATGCTGGGGTGTGGAGATCATCATGGGACATGGGAACCATAATGGGACACACGGCCTATGATGGGCCACATGGTCCATAATGGGCCACATGGTCCATAATGGGCCACATGGTCCATAATGGGCCACATGGTCCATAATGGGCCACATGGTCCATAATGGGCCACATGGTCCATAATGGGCCACATGGTCCATAATGGGTCACACGGTCCATAATGGGTCACATGGTCCATAATGGGCCACATGGTCCATAATGGACCACATGGTCCATAATGGACCACATGGTCCATAATGGGCCACATGTTCCATAATGGGCCGCATGATCCATAATGGGCCACATGGTCCATAATTGGGCGCAAGGTCCATAATGGGACACAATGCCCATAACGGGGCACAATGCCCATACTGGGCCACATGGTCCATAATGGGACACAATGTCCATACTGAGACATTGGGATCATAATGGGACGTGGGGTAGTCTTGGGACCGGGGGCATAAAAAATGTTGAAGAGTTTTGAGATTGTTTTGTAAATTGTTACGAAGTTAATTGCTATTAATTTTCCTAGGTACTCGAAACAATGAAGGACCTCCATGAACAAGTAGTTCGTGGAATTTTTCCGGAGGCTGCCTCGATGATGAGTAGACTCACACATATATCATCTAATTTATTTGCATTCATCAACGATAGATTTATTCCATCTTTCTACAACGAGCGTGGAATAGATCTCTGGCTAGAGGTATCTTATTGATTCATTTAATGCATCTGTTTTCATTAAAGATAATGAAAAATGGAATTAATTAATCACTAATTGGAACCTATTTCAGGAATACTGCTCCGTAGAAGACAAATGACCCAGGGCCTTGTAATTTGCACAATAAAAAGCAGAATACTTTTCAAATGACTATTTGATTTATACCTCTATTGATTTCCGTATTTAATTGTATGGGCAGCTGGCTCCGTTTGCTCCCTATCGTGTTTTCGAAATTTTTAATTGAGATGATGTTATCACGAATTTAGGGGATTTATATTATCTCCAAATCAAAATGATAAATGGAAGAATATTTGTGACTGTTCGCTTCATTTCTTTTCAAAAGATTCGATTTCGATCATTTGGACCAAATTGGGATGAATATTCAACCAATGTTGGGCTGAACAGACATTGGATGAACCTTGAACCAACATTGGGCCAACCTTGGACCAGCATTGGATCGGCCTTGAACCAACATTGTATCGATGTTGAACTAACATTGGATCGACCTTGAACCAACATTGGATCGACCTTGAACCAACATTGGATCGACCTTGAACCAACATTGGATGGATCTTAAACCAACATTGGATAGACCTTGAACCAACATTGGATGGATCTTGAACCAACATTGGATAGACCTTGAACCAACATTGGATGGATCTTGAACCAACATTGGATCGACCTTGAAGCAACATTGGATGGACCTTGAACCAACATTGGATCGACCTTCAACCAACTTTGGATAGACCTTGAACCAACATTGGATCGATCTTGAATTAACATTGGATGGATCTAGAACCGACATTGGATCGACCTTGAAACAACATGGGATCGACCTTATACCAACATGGGATCGATTTTGAGCCTTATACCAACCACGATTTGACCAATCTTGGGCAAACATTGGCCCGAATATTGGTCCAGACCACTTGCAATGTCATCTTCATCGATTTTATCTTCTCATGATTCCAACTGTGTGAAATATCTTGCTGTATTGGAATAAATTTTTTTCCAATTAGAACCTCCAAAAAAAGTGATAAATTGATAATCATCAATAATGCTCTGTGAGCGTGTGGTCATTAACACACGTCACATGACTCATAGATATAATCGATAGGAATATAAATTGTGTTCTTGATGACACATATGGCATAGACGTGCCATCGATTCGTAATAATAGATCAACTGAGGACTAGCAAAATGAGGGTGCTCGTTTACGCTTGCACACTTGTGACTTTGGTAAGTTTAAGTTACACACACACACACACACACACACACACACACACACACACACACACACACACACACACACACACACACTCGCCCCCGCATACTCTCACCCGCTCAGCGACACCCACCCTCCAACATCCACCCCCCCACTCTCACCCGACCAGCCACGCCCACCCTCCAATATCCACCCACCCACACACACCCGCCCAGTCACGCCCACCCTCCAACATCCACCCACACACACCCACCCAGCCACGCCCACCCTGCAACATCCACCCTCCCACTCTCACCCGACCAGCCACGCCCACCCTCCAATATCCACCCACCCACAGTTTCACCCGCCCAGTCACGCCCACCCTCCAACATCCACCCACACACACCCACCCAGCCACGCCCACCCTGCAACATCCACCCTCCCACACTCTCACCCCACCAGCCACGCCTACCCTCCAACGTCCACCCACCCACACACACACACACACACCCGCCCAGCCACACCACACACAAATGAAATATCGTCTCATGGATTCCAACCGATAGCAGGAGCATTCCGTGTGTGCTATCGGCGACACCCATAAAATGAGACCGCAAGGCCGGGCGGGAACCTAACCCGACGTAGGGGTGGGGGGTGGGTTCCATCATAGGCACCGCCCTCCTAGCGCAGGTATGTGGGGGTTTACCCTGTGTTTAGAAATACGATGGCCTAAATGGCGAAAGGCGGACCCAGCCGCACGGATGGGTGCCCGGTAGGGCCTTTCGAAGGAACTCCTCGAGAGCAGCTACCGAGGGGAGTGCAAAAGGGGGGAGGACGGCGGAGAAAAAATACACACCGTTGGCAAGCTTCTGAAGCAGGTTTGGATGCTCGTCTAACCTCGGTTATATTAGTTTCAGGTAGTTATTCCTGCGGCAGTTGAAGAAGACTTCTATCGATTCTTGCAACTCAATAATCGAATTAGAGATGGCATTACCAATATAAGTGAAATTATTTCTTATGCGACTGCACATACAACCAAGATGGCGATTCATTTCACGGAGAATGTTACCAGTATACTTCACAATTATGGCGAAGACACGGGAAGACTCTTCCGGGAAAAGGTACCAATTTGATTTTGGAATTAGGATTTTGTCGTTTCATGGATCTCATCGACACCTTTACGCAGAGGGTTAATCACCGGATTGAGGGGCATCCCGTATCCATCACGTACTAATGATTACGATACCTCGGGGACCATATAGTTAATTAGTTGATGACCGTAATTATCCAAAAATTCCTGCAATAGCACATTAATAGGTTGTTCAGAGTGTTAAAAAAATTTGCGGCTCAAAATTTATCGAAATATATTCTCAATTTTCCAAAATTACAGATTATAGATATAGATAATGATTTTTCATACCAAACTTTCGGCCGATGACGTCACAGTGGCGCGTGTGGTTTCAAGGTCAACCGTGTGCGGCGCGCGCAGTTTGTTCTGTGTGGCGCGAAATTCAAAATACCGGGTGGAATAATTGATGTAGTCGGTTATATTTATATAGCTTAATCTTTTTTAAATTTTTTTATTTTTATAATTTAATTTTGAATTTGAAAAAAAAGGAAATTTTTTTTTAAGGGTGTTAAGTCCGGAAAATTTTTGCAAAATTTTGGAAAAAGTTGGTGAAATTTTAGAAGAATTGATTGATGATTGGTGAAAGAATTTACATAATAGTCCTTTATTCTATTTTCAGTATATAACCATGTCTGTTGAGTTATCTGCGGACGCCCATGTGGATAAGGCCTGTATACCTTATATCAGTGATCTTCTCAATCGCAACAGAGAGCATCAGATTAATCTGAAACAATGGGTGGCAACAGCGGTGGAAATTTGGAATGCTGGATATCAACAACTTTATGAAAAATTTTCTTCCACGCGGAAGAACCTCAGCGCGATGGAGACAAATGCCTTTCAGTGTTATGCATATATCAGCAACAGTGATTTGATGGGTGGCATCAGTTGCGAATCTGAGGTAGTGAGTCAAAATTTTGGAAGAAAAAATTTCAGAATTTCAACAAATTTTTTTTTCAGATTTTGACCTCATTGGTAAATTCACATGATGCTGTCATTGAAGCTCTTCATGTTGAAACTGAAATTTTAACGGAAAAAATGAATCATGCTGTATTAACGCTCAATGACTTAGTGGGAAAGAGTGCTATACATGATTTCTATGAAGAACAGGAAATAGTAAACCGATTGAAGGTAAATCGAATTAATTTTCTCACATTTTTGTTGCCTGACACCCACGTGACTTTGGTTGATTACTCAGCCGCTAATGAACATTTCGTTACCAAAATTTTATCATACATAGTTTAACATATCTATTTTAGTATGCAAGTAGTATTTCAATCATTCATTTATTTTAATTATATGGTCCCGTGGGAGACCATTCTGATTTTATATATAATAAGAATGCGATGCCCTGTCGGCTCCATCGGTACTAATACAAATGGTCGAATTAGTTGAATGAGTTCAACGGAGAGTAACGCACCCGAGTCAATTACCGACACCAAAAAACGAATATCCAAAAAAGTATACAAGTGTAATGTGAAAGGATGTGAGTCCCGATCTTCCAACAACGATCGGTTGAATTGCCATTGCTTTCCAAAGTTTCTTGGGAAACTCCACATAGGACTAAATTTTCAGCATTTAGCAGCGCTTGCCTTCTATCATATTTCGGGAATGCAATGTCGCTTTGCAGTACTGACATGTCTTTCAGCATAATTGCCTTCATTTTCAAATTGATTTTGTTTCCAAACTTGCACGTCCTTATGACTTTCATATAAGAGTACTTAAAATTTCGCGGCCGATTCTACCTTCAGAATCGCCATATTACAATTTCTCACAACGCCACCATCGATATTTCCTATCGGCAATCGTTGTCAGTAGGCCGCCCAAGGGGCACAGCGCGTGAGCGCCGCTTGGACTGTTTGTACTCGTGAGTTGCCGTGGGGGAAGTAGCTCTGCCGTAACGTGAGTCGGGCGTCTAGTGTTCAGGCATTGGAGTAATTTAAGATTTATGTAGCCATCAAAAATCTTCTTGGAACATCCTGTATATTTGATTTCTACCTAATGAACATTTATTTATTTCAGAGTCATTGCTTGTAGCTCGTCACGACGCCCTCACCTTCCCAATGCTGAAGTTCACGGACGATTATTACATCACTATATCACGTGACACGTCACGCAACCTTTATGAAATTAATGTTGTAGCAGAAATAAATTTGTATTCCAATGATTGCATTTTTTAATGTGTTTAAATGTATTTATGATGATCCCTTTAGGCTTAAATTTTGGACTTTCATCCATTTGGAGTGACTAAATGATAAGAAAAATTACTATAATCACCTCCATGAACCTCTAATTGACCCTAATCGGTCAGTGCTCGCTCCATTCCTTCCCCCCCCCCCCCAATGTTAGTCGCGGATTGAGACTACCTGTCCCGACTCGTGTTGGGATCAGGTGTCGAAAAGTGAATGGAAACTAGTTTCTCAAAATTTTCCATTTTCAGCCCCCCCCCCCCCCCGTTATGACGTCACTGCGCTTGGTCTAATCTTTCGTGTGGCGCCATCTGTTGACGCCATTACACATTAGAGGATTAGATTATTTGAATCCGGTGATTGGAACTACCTCCGCCACTGTGACGTCATCGGCCGCAATTTGTCGTTTAGTAAAGAATTATTCAAAATTTTTGATTTTGAAAAATCTGATATATATTTGCATAGATTCAGGGTCGTATGGTGTTTTTAAGGTTGTGGAGGGTCTTTTAACGATCAAACTTCAAAAGGGCCCACTTTGTCGAAATGGGGTTATACACTGGATAGATATATATATATTGTTACTAGATTGTCACATTCAGATTCAGACGTTTAATTATGGCGATTCCTTCGTATTCGTAACCTCCTGGTGGCGCCATCTTTTGCTGAAGTGGTGGAAAGTTATTTCTGCACCTAATAATCCATTACCTGCGCCAGCTTGAAAAACTGGAGACGCTGTAGGCAGATTATTATTCGAAAGATTGAGGTATACAATATGTGAAAATGGGAATTATATTGATAATCATTACTGGTGATAACTAGTCACAAATTGTCTTACGAATGAAGGTTGAAATATCTCAATAGGAATGAAATTAGCGCTGATAACGGCGTCTTACTAGACAGATGACGTCATGATGTCTGCCATATATGATCAAAAATGAATGCCCGAACTATTGATTTAGAAATAATGGCTGAATTAATTACACGTGTAAGCGATATGGACAATTACGAGCCATTGCTCTTACCTATAAAATCGAATGTTACGTTTGCACTGATCATTGAAGTGTGCGCGTCCTACCATTTTATACCTAACCAACAAAATGATTTTTTTTATTTTTCTCTGTACACTGCTGCCATTTGTAAGTTTTTCTTTTATTCTCGAGTGACCAACCCACCCACCCACGCACCTCCACGAAAACGATCACGTACCCACCGGCACGCGGACAACCACCCACCGGCAAGCGGACAATCATCCACCCACTCACCGACCTGGACGCCGACAGGCGCCTACCCGTTCATGCAAAAACACCTACCCACCGGCACGCGGGTAACCACCCCCCCCCCCCCCATCTTCCTGTACGCAGACGCCCACTCGGGCTCTTGCAAGTAGACGCCCACTCGCCCTCTTGCAAGTACACGCCCACTCGCCCTCTTGCAAGTACACGCCCACTCGCCCTCTTGCAAGTAGACGCCCACTCGCTCTCTTACACGCAGACAGCCACCCGCCCACTAGCCCTCTTGCACGTAGATGCCCACCCAACCCCTTGCACGCAGACAGAAACCCGCCCACTTTCACGGAAGTAGGCGGCCACACGCCCGCAGACAACCACCCACCCTCACGGCAGACGACCACCCACCCATTCACCTGCCGGCACGCAGATAACTACCCGCCCACTTTCCTGCGCGTACACGCCCACTCACCCTCTTGCACGCGCCAAAGGACCTGCCCACTCGGACGCAGACACCCGCCCACCCGCACTTGTCCACGCCCCCCCCCCCCCCACACACATCACGAAAAGGATTTGTTGCATTTTACTTCCTGAAATTTCATGTAATTTTCAGGCAGCTCAGTCCAGTCCCTTGCAGATCGATGTTTATCACTACACATTGATAAATTCGAGAATCGAAGAAGTTGTTCAGAATTTGACGCAGTTGATGTACACTATTGACAATCATGCTGTAGACCTAGCTGGAAGATTCGCGGCAAACATTACGTTGCTCCGTGTGAATTATGGAAAGGCAAGGTCTGATCACTATCAAGCTAAGGTAATATTATGATAACCTAATACCACTTGGGTCATTTTTTTTGCATTTAATATTATGCAAAGCTGGAGATCACTAAAATGGGGGAGACTTATTCTCCATAAATTCTTGGAAGTTACAATTGAAAGGTTGGAAGCGGCAAAAAATCGGGGAACATTATTGTCCTTTTTGTGATTTCAGTACGGCGCCAAAGCCATCGAATTCGCCAAAAATCCAGATTTAGATAAAGATTGTTCCCAGTACATCGAAGATCTTCGGGCCAGTGATAAGCAGCATCAGTCTCAGATAACTGAGTATATACATGAGGGTGTGAGGAAATACTGGACGGCATTTTACGCACTACATCAGAAGTTTGCCCAGGCAAGAGCAGCGCTAACGCTGGTAGCGGACGCGGGTTTCCTTTGCGGCAAGCTACTTGATAAAGATGAGGGAACAGAGGCGTTCAACTGCGTAATGACAGTATGTATCCCTGCATATTTAGTTCTAAGTTCCACTGATAATTTTTTTTAGTTTCATTGCGTGAAGTTTTCTGCTTGCTCTTTTGCCTCTGATTGTCAATCAGATGTCATTGGTTTCATTTTCGGCCGTCCTCTCTTGCACTCCCCACGGCAGCTGCTCTTCAGCATTTTCTTCGGAAGGCCCTACCGGGCACCCATCCGCGCGGGTGAATCCGACCTTCGCCATTTAGGCCATTGTATTTATAAACACAGGGTAAACCCCTGTGCAACGGCGGCGGGCGCCTATGATGGAACCGCCCCCCCCCCTCCGGCTGTGGGTTGGAATCTATGAGAAGATATTCCATCATGTGAAATATTGTCCGGAGGCTGGGCACGAACCTTGGACGTCTAACGTAGTAGATACTCTAGACACGTTCCCAGATCCCCGACTGGTCGGGGTGTGCGTATGTGTGTGTGTGTGTGGCTGGGCGGGTGAGTGTGTGTGTGGGTGAGGAGGTGGGTGGATGGGTGGGTGTGGCTCGGAGGGTGAGTGCGTGTGTGTGTGGGTGAGGAGGTGGGTGGATGGGTGGGTGTGGCTCGGAGGGTGAGTGCGTGTGTGTGGGTAGGTGGGTGGGTGGGTGGGTGGGTGGGTGGGTGTGGATAGGTGGGTGCGGGGTTGGTTGGTCGGGACTCGGCGGGTGAGTATGGGTGTGGGTGAGTGTGTGTGTGTGGGTGAGTGAGTGGGTGGCGGAGTGGGTAGATGAGTGGGTGGGTGGGTGGCTGTGGCTGGGCGGGTGGTTGTGGTTGGGCGGGTGAGTTTGTGGGTGGGTGAATGGGTGAGTGGGTGGATGGGCGAGTGGGTGGGTGGGTGAGTGCGTGGGTGGGTGGATGGCTGTGGCTGGGTGGGTGAGTGCGTGGGTGGGTGAGTGGGTGGGTGGATGGCTGTGGCTGGGCGGGTGAGTTTGTGGGTGGGCGAGTGGGTGGGTGGGTGGATGGGTGAGTGGGTAGGTGAGTGGGTCAGTGGGTGGGTGGGTGAGTGGGTGGGTGGATGGCTGTGGTTGGGCGCGTGAGTTTGTGGGTGGGTGGGTGAGTGGGTGGGTATGTAATTCGGAGTGTGCTGTATTGAGTAGAGCATCTATCGACTCAGAGTGGGACGAAGGAATACACACACAAAATTCCCTTCACGTTGATATTTAAAGGGGGCAGGTGGGTGGGTGGGTGGAGGGGGGCGGGGTGGATTTACCTAATCCAATAATATCGAATTCTCACCCACATTAAATAATGCCCCATTGAATTCATTTTTCCAGGCTGTTCAGAGAATTAACGAGATTAAAAATTCTGCGGTAGACGTACTTATTGACGAGGGCGGAAACGTCATTCGGGTTGTAAATGAAGTACTCACAAGTATATACACGTCAATCCAGGATAGATTCATACCAGATTTCTATGATGAGCGCGGAACAGACAGTTGGCTGGATGTAAGTTGCTATTAAAAAAAATGTACTTTTTTACCCGCAAATGCAGGCGCTACTTCAGAAAATTAATTGGAAAAATAATTTATTTTACAATTTATTTTATTGAAAAACAACTAGTGCTCCATTGATTTTTTTTTTCATTCCCAATTTGTTTTTATTCAGTCGAAAAAAATTTAAAAGATTCATTTTATGCCAGAAATAATGATTTTTATGCCAACAGGGCTAAAAAGCGTGATTCTAACCCTCCTAATTTCAATCATAATTTTTGAGTCAATAGAGAGATAGAAAATTGTCAGTTGGCTCGAAAAAATTCTGTTGAGCCTCCATTGTATAATCTACTATAATATAATTGACTAAAAAATTGCCAACTTTCTTTTTCAGACCTTCTGCCCCGTACTAGCCCTATCAAAATCTAAGGAGAGCAAGGACAACATATAAAAGTGTTGATATAGAGTATTAGCTATTTGTTTATATACACTCACACGACAATGACCAAAATTCAGTGCTAACAAAGTGTTATTTAAATAAAGAATTATTTCATCTAGTAATTGAGGTTATGAGTGTGATATATATGTAATGTTCACTTGCATGAGATGTATGCCTGTGGTGTAAGTGTGAGTAGGCGTGGGTGAGGGTGGGTGGGTGTGGGTAGGTGTGGGTGGGTGTGGGTAGATGTGGGTAGGTGTGAGTAGCTGTCGGTAAGTGTGGGTAGGTGTGGGTAAGTGTTGGTAAATGTGGGTAGATGTGGGTAAGTGTGGGTAAGTGTGGGTAAGTGTGGGTAGGTGTTGGTAAGTGTGGGTGGGTGTGGGCAGGTGTGGGTAAGTGTGGGCAGGTGTGGGTAAGTGTGGGTAAATGTGGGTAGGTGTGGGTAGATGTGGGTAAGTGTGGGTAGATGTGGGTAGGTGTGGGTAGATGTGGGTAGGTGTGGGTAAGTGTGGGTGGGTGTGGGCAGGTGTGGGTAGATGTGGGTAAGTGTGGGTAGATGTGGGTAGGTGTGGGTAAGTGTGGGCAAGTGTAGGTAAGTATGGGTGGATGTAGGTAAGTGTGGGTAGGTGTGGGGGTGGTTAAGAGACTTTTAATATATTTCCCAAAAATAAATCAATTTAAAATTAGTCTCATACCACTATCATGAATGATGGCGGTGGATTCGAAAAATCCATAAAACCTCGAAAATTTCCATTCATTAACGCATACCATTGCTTATATATATTGAAAATTTTGGAATGTATTGGAGAAACACCTGTAGCTCATATGAGCCGCATGACATACTTGACAAACGATTACCAAACTTCTAGGTCAAAACCATTTGAATTTTCAACCTATAGGTCGTCCAGTTTTTATTATCAATATATATATATATCTTTGACTTATCAATATAGATTGTGAAATTTTTTTACATGCGCATTGCCCCCCCCCCCACCCACCCTGAGGGGTGGTGGGCCCCTTCGGATGTAATCCATTTCGGACCACGCCTCCCCCTTCCCCACCCACCCACCCTGGGTCTCCCCCTCGCCGTCCTCGTCGGGTGCGAATAGCACATTGGGGTGGGGGGGGGGGAGAGGTGGGTCCCTCGTTAGAAGGCCTCATGGGGAAACTCGTTAGAAATTAATATCTCGTGTAACATTCAAAATGTCTTAATTTTTTCTTTGAATACAATATCGAGCGCAAAAGGAAGTGGGGGGGGGGGGGGGGGCGGAGGGGGTGATAAGGAAAAAACTTTTGGGACGAAGCCATAACGTGGTAAATAGCTCGAAATATCGATTTAGCATTGACTCCACTATCTCCTAATGTATTATTGCCATTGGTTCCAGTCAATTTATTCAGTGTGATGTGTTTGCCGCAATCTGATAAGAGCGTCCGATAAAATTGTTGAGTCCTCAAAAATTCTCTTTCAAAAGAAAAAAAAAAAAAAAAAATTCACGATGAAGGAAAAATGGTCAACAGCAGTTTTAAACTAATTGTCGAATGTGATATTACAACGGCTAATTGAACCTAAAAAGATAAAGCATAGTATTTATTTGTGGCGGCCTATAAATTTAGGTATCAATATAGTAAATACCTCATATTAATGTAGCGATCGATACACGGAAGTTCGAAATTATTTGATCAGAAAAACTAAAGATGAAGATATTTGTTGCGCTTTTGGCCCTTTTGCCATTGGTAAGTACTATTGTAACCATAAATATTCGTTTGTAATCATTTGCTCCATGATTGTAAAAATTTTTCATGGTTTACCGCACACATAGACCCAGCCCGCTACGGACACCCACCCATCTCACCCACCCGCCCATCGTACCCATCCACCCAACCAACCAACCCACCCATCTCACACACCCACCCACCTATCTCACCCACTCAACCAACCAACCTACCCATCTCACCCACTCACCCACCCACTCAACCAACCAACACACCCATGTCACCTCATCCACCCACCTCACCTCACCCACCCACTCACCTCGCCCACCCACTCAGACATTCACCCACTCCCCCACTCATCTACCTACTCAACCAACCAACCTACCCATCTCACCCACTCACCCACCCACTCAACCAACCAACACACCCATGTCACCTCACCCACCCACCCTTCCACCCACCTCACCTCGCCCACCCACTCAGACATTCACCCACTCACCCACTCACCCACCTACTCAACCAACCAACCTACCCATCTCACCCACTCAACCAATCAACACACCCATGTCACCTCATCCACCCACCCACCCACCTCACCCACCCACTCAGCCACTCAACCAACCAACCTACCCATCTCACCCACTCAACCAACCAACACACCCATGTCACCTCATCCACCCACCCACCCACCTACCCACCTCACCCACCCACTCAACCAACCAACACCCATGTCACCTCATCCACCCACCTCACCCACCTACCCACCCCACCCACCCACTCAGACACTCACCCATTCACCTTAGCTACCCACCCACCTCATCTATCTCACTCACCCACCCAGCCCACCTATCTCACCCACCCACCCACACACACCTGCCCGCCCACCCCCCTACGCACGCACGGACCCAAGCACCCAGTCACGCTCACCCACTGATACACACTCATAATCCCATAAATGCACCCAAAAATAATTAATTCGATCCGTGTTTCAGACAACTCCTACAGCCGACTCAGATGCTGCCGCATTCAACGCTATAACTTCTGAGGTACAAATAATTACCCGGAATGTCTCGATACTCATTAATGTCATGACCATGAACGCCATCACAATTGATCAGGAGTTCTATATCGATTTTCGTCCACACGCTGAGAAGTATGGGCGAGAGAAGTACCAGCGTGTCCAAGAGCAGGTAGGTAATTTTAATATTTGAGGGATTACTTGGGGGGCCTTATGCTCAGATACCACGAACAATCAGGAATGGATGGATCCATCAGGACATGCATCAGGAGCAACTCCTTAACACCCTTGAGCCTGATTTTTTTTCTTTTGATTCCAGTATCAAGGGCTTGTTCTTGCATCTCGCCTAAATTCCAATAGGCAGGAATTTTGCGAGGGATACATCACAGACTTGCTCCATGCTAATGCAAGATATCAGAATGAGCTAGAAGCTGAGATAAAAAAAACTGAACACACTTGGGCCACCTGTTACCAGAATGTTCTGAAAGTTTTTGCCGCGAGCAAAAACGTTATGGACGATCTCGAGGGGAGAATTTATTACTGCGGCAAATTTTTTGATAACGCTCCGGGATCAGAGCCCGTCACGTGTGCAACACAGGTATGTAGCTTTGTCCCCTATAGCCAGAAAATGCTTCAAGAAAAATTACAAAAAAAAAAATTACCAAAAATTTAGATTTGTGATTTGTTGGCAAATGAATATTTTCTAAATTTTTCAGCTCCTCAACACAGTAAAGGCAATGGAAAGTGTGACTGTCGAGGCAGTTTTCGATGAGATGTCTTATTTAATGAATGCCAAAAATGCCACTGTGGAGACATTCAAGAACTCCATCGAGCACAAATCAATGGCACATTACTATGAAAAGCAAGTGCGTGACTCGTGGCTTAGTGTAAGTCTATCTGTTATTTCTATCACTCAATAGCTTAGTTGGATGGGTGCCCGGCATTTAATTGGAAGATCCGGGTTCGAATTATGATTGGGACCATCTTAGAAATCTAGAAAGTTCTTGGTGATACGCTAATAACCGTTCACACAGTCGACCAGCCGCTCGTCCATTCACTCATCTGCCCACCCAGCCACCCACTCCCATTCATCCATCCGCCGACTCACACATTCACACGCCCACCGACTCATTCACTCAACCGCCCACCCAGCTACCCGCCTACCGACCCGCCCACTCACCCATTAACACGCCCATGCACGTACCCGCCCACTCACACATTAACACGCCCATGCACGTACCCGCCCACTCACACATTAACACGCCCATCCACGCACCCGCCCACTCACACAATCACCCTCCTACCCACGCCCATTAATCCATCCGCCCAATCACACTTTCACCCGCCCACCGACCCATTCACTCACACATTCACCTGCCCACCGACTCATTTACTCACCCGCCCACCCAGCCATGCGCCTACCGACGCGCCCACTCACACATTTACACGCCCATCCACGCACCCGCCCCCTAGTCGTCCACCTACCGACCCGCCCACTCACATATTTACACGCCCATCCACGCACCCGCCCCCCAGTCGTCCGCCTACCGACCCGCCCACTCACATATTACACGCCCACTCACACATTCACCCGCCCACCCGCTCATTCGACCACCCACGCACAAACACACACCCACACAAGAAGTTATGGAATCATCTTCATTATTCTAGTAATTTCGAATTGATTTTTATATTTCAGAAAAATTGCCTGATTCAATTCAGCGATGATTTGACCAACGATCTTGATAATGATGACGCGCTGAACACAAATCTTTTTGATGACTAACATACTGGGCCCAACTTGTCCGCAAATGGTTAGGCCGTCCGAAAACATCATCAAGACATATAGCTAACACCGGAAGAGATCTGCCTGGAGTACAGGGAAAATGCTGAAATTGCACAGGGATTAATACACGAAGCCCAATTCGGCTTAGGCAGTTTACCATCTTTCGCTGGAGCTTTTATGTATACTCGAGTCAGTTTTCAATTATATCAATGACATTACATAGTGTGTAACTAATAAAGTATATACTTTGATCAAAGACTACGATTTTTTTTGCCAACATCTGTCCTGAAAGACTTCTTTTCAAATTAATCTAATATAATTAATATAATTAATTTGACGAAAATAATTTTATAACGAATATTTAGTTCAACTGTTATGTCATGATGTTAGATATTTATATATTTATAGTTATATATTTTGTAGCTGATAATAAATACAACACGGAAGAGAAACACAAAAAGTGTTCGAAAAGTTGGTTAAAAAGACAAAAGATTTGTCTCTTTATTACTTTGGAAAATTTGAATTGGAGATCACTGCAATGGCCGGAGTTGGAGAAATAAGCAGAAATGTAATTAATGCCTAACATTTCACTAATTTCAGGCTCGTGAGCGCTGGAGTGATGTACTACACTGGTGTCCCTCTAATTTGCCAAATTTCTCCTGACGCCCTGTAGCCCCCTCCGAACAGTTCCCCCACCCGCGCAAGCTATAGTGTTTCGATAATCGATATGTGTTGATAATCGAAATTTTTCGATAACTGATTTATTTCAATAATCGATTTCTTTCGATAATCGATTTATTTCGATAATCGAATCTATTTCCATAATCGATTTATTTCGATAATCGATCTATTTCGATAATCGATTTATTTCGATAATCGATTTATTTCGATAATCGATTTATTTCGATAATCGATCTATTTCGATAATCGATTTATTTCGATAATCGATCTATTTCGATAATCGATTTATTTCGATTGTGATGCAATTAGTGGTGAAAGCTCAAAGTTATATCCCAGAATCCATACATAATCGAGCCAACTCAAAGTTGGCGCACAACGATTGTAAAATGAGCTCTACAGTAACAAAAACACACACACTGGGGAGTGTATCGTAAAAGAATGATTGTAAAAAATCGAATTTTTGTCTACGTGGCTCAATTTCATTTTTATCTTTAGCATTTATCATTTATACTTTTGTACAAAATAATATTGAATTGATAGCACCTCCATAAATCACATATCGCCTATTGTAATAAAGAGGCATTATCAATCCGCTTCATTATCCGAAAGATTCCCTTCATTATCACACATTTTTTTTTCAAATTCCCCAAAACTAAAAAACACTATCAACCTCAATTAAATATAGAGATAAGAATTCTATAAATGCCTAGGCTGAAGTTATGCTCAAAAGGTATTTACCTTTTATAGGGGACATTATGATAGAATTTTGTTACAACATTTTTGTACTACAATAGCCGCCTGTTGGGTGGGCTTCCGTGACAGATATACTTCACTATCACTATAGTGTTACCTATAAATTTGGATTTTTTCCACCGCACAAGTCATTGAAGTATCATTCACGTGTGACTATATTTCAACGTCACATTATCAGGATGAGGAGATTAATATACTTGTTCGCCATTTTACCTCTAGTAAGTACCTTCCTTCACTGACTAATTTTACAAGAAGCCATTTTGTCCCAAACCGGAAGTGGTACAATTTGTCGTCTACAACCTAAACCGTTGGAGATACAAAAAAGTTGGCTTGACAAAAATTGTAGGCCTCAACAAGTCGAACAACTTGTGTCATATACTTTTTTTTGTATCTTCATTACTTAAGGAGATACACTCCCTGTATTCACTTATCTGTTTATTTATATATTTATTTATTTATTTATTCATATCAACAGCTGACGGCTAACGAATTCACCTTGCCCGAGGATGAACTTCATCTCCAAGTAGCACTGAATTATCAACTTAGAGCCGTCATCCACAATGTATCACAACTTATGTTTGCCGCTCATGAACATCTTCTGGACACCACTGGCTATCTTAGCGAGAATGTCACCCAATTACGTGGAACTAATGCACAGGAATTTTTGAGAACGCTACAACAGAAAGTACGCAGCTATTATTATCATTATTATTTTTTTTTTCGCGTCGGTTCACTATCCTGCCAGTACACTATGAGATCCTCCTTGAGCTCCTCCGTCCACTTAAATCTTCGAATAGCCAAGTTGTTGCCATTGGATCCGGATCTATAGCCTCTCCCAACTGATCCATGGTTCCCATCCGAAAGGGACCGGTTGTGGGAAGCTCTGCCGCGATTCGTTCTTGGAATCGGGTATACGATATTCCGGGTGGTTAACCCAGGATAACCATGGCTATTGCGACAAGGATTCTTCACCCCGAGTATTATCATCCCAAGGTGCAGCTCCCTATCGGGCGATGGGACCGCCACCTTACCTACGCCTTACCGTATCATTATTATTATTATTATTATTATTATGAATTATCACAAGGTAATAATCACAAATTCCAAAGTTTCTCGTGGTCGAAGCATCGAAATTAATCTTGGTCCAAGCTACAAAATTTATCTTGGTTCAAACTTCGAAGATAGGAACATTGAGGTTGGACCAAGCTTAGTTGAACATTGGTTTCCAAGCTTGGGTTTAGGTGGTGCAGCAATCCTGGATTTATATATGAATCCAATGTTAAGCAGAGTTTCGCTGAAGCCGGTAAATCGAAACTAGGGAAAGATATGCTTCAATCCGGCTTAGTTCAATCTTAGTTCAGAAGCTTGGGGTTAGAAGGTATGAGCAATCCGGAATTCATGCTTGTTAAAGCTAAGATTCAAAGCTAACAAAGCTGAGCTCGGACCAAGCTTAGCACAACATGGTTTCTGCAGCTTGGGTTTGGATGATTCTAGTAAGCTTGGATGTATGTATGTATCCAATATTATACGTAGATTGGATTCGACTGTGGACCAAGGCTAGGGACGCCAAGGTTGAGCCAAGCTTGGCACAAGCTGGGCCAACAAAGGTTGGATAGCTTGGATATAACTAAGCTTGGTTTGATCCAGGCTTATACATGGGATGAAGCTATGTCGAAGCTATCAAGTCCAAGCTTCGGCGTGGAAGGTCCAACCAAGATTGATCTCAGCGTCGAACTCTCCCTTAAGTGTAGCGCTCGGGACCGAGCCAATGTTCACCACTCCGTTTAGGTTGATCCCTCTACTTCCCCCACTCCCGCATGTCACGTGACTCTTGGCGCAAGTTGTTTCGTGCCACAGATGGCGAATAATCAATTGATAATTAAAACAATTACATTTCAGTTTCAATCTGACTATGGACCATTAGCAGCAGGTGAGAAGGATCATCCGAGATGTGCGGAATATCACACAGATGATATAGCAAAGGATCAAGCACTGAGGATACACGTAGATACTGCTTTAGGTTCCTGGAAACAACAATTATTCGATATATATAAACTGCTATCATCAGCTAGAACAGATTTGGCTAATGTGGAGACTAAGGCGTACAAATGCAGTTCTGATTACATAGACCGTTCTGATCTAAAAGCTTCAATCAATTGCACAACTGCGGTGAGTATTCTACAATAAGATTCAAAAGTCACAATTCAAAAATACGAAAAAAATAAAATAAAATGGAGATTATTGTAAATTTGTATTTACCAAATTGGGTAATTTTGCAGGCATTGCGCGAAGTACGGAATATTGAAGCCACCTGCGTTGGCGCCATCTTCAATGCACTTAAAAAGTTTAGAGACGAGCACAGTAATATACTGGAGTCGCTGCATAGTGATGTCAAAAATCACAGTGATGTGTCTGCGGCAGCTCGACATCAGATCTTCTTATTTGCACAGGTAAGTTGAGTGATTCAGTGGACTGGCCGTAGCTCTGCCCGCGCCAGCGAGCGAGGGGAGGGCGTCCCCCACTACGCGTGACTTTAGGCGTTGCGCGTGGGGGTAAGGCCGCTTCGTCGTATGGCGACGCGCGGCGGCTCATGGCCACGCCTATTGGGAGCGTGATGGGGGCAACGCGTAGCTTCTCGCAGGCGCAACTGTCAGCCCACAAACTCCAGAGCTATGGAAAGTGCACTGTAAAAGGGCATGCGAAAGGGAAACTTCAGAGGGTCGTCTAAGAAATACGTTAATCGTGAATTTTCTGTTTCAGAAATTGTGCTATGCACCACAGTTATTAACTACTGACGTGTAGGCGGCAATTGCGCATATTTGTAGAAAACATTACCAGCAATTCAAATTTATTTACTAAACACACTAAAAGAAGTTATCGATCATAGTTGAAGGGGAAATTGAGCATACTTAGTGTTAGTTTGGATCTATTTTTAAGGGATAAAATGAGAAATAAATGTAAAATATCGTATAAATTGAGAAATGAGAATTTTAATGGTTAGTGAAAAATTCAGAATGTGTTAGTAATTTTTTTTTTTGGGGGGGATGCACCATGGAGATATTTGGAGGGGAATCTGGACACTTTAAAGAGGAAAAATAATTGGAAACATCCAGCTCTGGCTGCTGATCAATGGATTTTCCTAGCTTTTTATGCAATATGGAGGAAAATGTAAAGGATTGTAAAAAATGTTGATAATTTGGTGGCCTTGAGCAAGTGGACTGTACTATTAAAATTCGGGTATAATTTTACCTGTGAGTGCGAACGAAGTTAAGCATGAGAAAAAATGACGAAACACGTGCGCAATTTTCTGGGCCATTTTTCACTTTATTATTACACTAATTAACAATCCGGTGATTTCTGGGTTAAAGTTAACACGTGGTGAAGGAGACTGGGAAAAATACTGGGAGGGGTTTCACAACACTTGTTAACTCTAGAGCGGTGAAAAACTGTGTCCTCGAGAAAATCGGCGGGTGAGGAACCGGAAGCGCCGGGCAAACCTGGATAGACCGGCCATCCACGGCCGATAAAACAGCATACGCAACAAATGTATATGAATAAATTGATGCAGAATGTAGGAATGTACTATATTCTTTGGAATATTCTGAAATTGTTCTTACAATATTTGCCCTTCCAATTTCTATTCATAGGAGTTTTAGTGATTAAGAAAAAAATTGCACAAAAATCGGGGATGGAGAAATAAACTGGAAAACCTGGAGACGGCCTGCAGCACCCTAGCTCGACTACACCGCTCGCGCCACCCCAGCCCGCCCGACTACACCGCCCACATCACCCCGGACCGCCCCACGTCGGCCCGATTGCACCGCCCGCGCCACTCCAGCCCGCCCTACACCGGTCGGACTGCACCGCCCACATCACCCCGGCCCGCCCCACTCTAGCCCGGTTACACGCCCACCCCACTCTAGCCCGGGTACACGCCCACCCCGCTCTAGCCCGACTGCACTGCCCGCCCCACCCCAGCCTGACTACACTGCCCGCCCCACTCCAGCCTGACTACACTGCCCGCCCCACTCCAGACCCCACCCATGTGGCCCGCTCGGGAATATTTGGTATTCCCGAGCCAGCCGCATACGACTACAGTTCGAGGTTGAAAAATCAAAGGCAAAATGTTTTTCGCTCTCGTTGCCGTTCTTCTATTATCAGTAAGTAACTCCACAAGTACTTAATATCAAGATAAATGCTATTAATAAAATTGAAATTTTCCATCTAGATTTTTTGATCAAAATTAATGTAATTAGTTCCAGGTGAATGCGTGGATTGCACCGGAAAATGAACTCCGTAGCTATGTAATGTATTCAACGGAAATCAAGGGATCCATCTATGATCTTACTTATAAATATCAGAATGTAGATAATGCAGCTCACGATTTGCAGATGATGTTGATGAATAGATTAGCGAATTTTCGTACGAAATATGGGAGTGGGAAGTCTGAATATTTCCAGGCAAAGGTAAGTTTTTCAGAGAATCATGCAAGCACACACACACACACACACAGACACACACACACAGACAGACACACACAGACAGACACACACACATACACTTCAGTGCTGGCAAAAAAATCTGATACACACATACACACAAACATGTTATTGACCATTTTTTTTTTAGAAAATTTTATTAACGAAAGAAAAATCTTAGAAACTTTCCACGAACCGGATCATCATTAGGGAAATGGAAAATTTTCATTTCCTCGTTTTGCTTTTTCACAAGATCCATGACGAGCAGAATTCTTATATAGCATGTTGATTAAAAATTTAATAATTTTTTTTTGTTTTTTTTTTTTGTTATCTCAGTATAGGATGAAATTAGAGGAATTAAAACTTACCGGGACCTTGACTAACGTTTGCTCACAATACATTACCGGCATCATTGGGCTCGCTGTGGAAATGCAAAAGGATTTTACTAATATTGTTAATAAGACTCTGGGAATTTGGAAGGAAAATTATGATATTCTTGATGGACAAATCGACGAGTCTCTAAGTGCACATATTGATCTTGAAAGTGAAGTCCTTAAATGTGGATTACTTTTCAGAGGAGATACTGGCAGGGCTGAAAGCTCCAAGTGCGCACGTGAGGTAATTTTCAATTTTTTTTTAAATTTTTGTTTTTTTTTTCACGTTCCAAAAAATTTGAAATTTTTTAAATTTTTAAAATTTTTGGATTTTTTGACATTTTTGAAATTTTGGAAATTTTTGAAATGATGAAATTTTTAAAATTCTGAAATTTTTGAAATTTTTGAAATTTTTGAAATTTTTGAAATTTTTGAAATTTTTGAAATTTTTGAAATTTTTGAAATTTTTGAAATTTTAAAATTTGTAAAATTTTGAAATTTTTGAGATTATAAAAAAAATCAAATTGTCCACTGTTTTACAAATTGCCATCTATCATTTTTTTTCGTCAAACCATTTGAAACTTTTTTTAGATCTACGAGAAATCTATAGATAGAGTGAACTATACCTACTCCAATTACATGCGCGTCAAGGATGCGTTCGAATCTCTGGACAATGTAACCGACGAGCTGGTAACAAAATTGGACGTACATTTCAACGGATTGATAGATTTCTATGGAAGCGAAGCATCAATAGATGCCAACATTGCTGTGAGTAATTCAGGGTTGAGGTTGAAAAATTCTAAAAAAAAAAAAGAATGGTTCTATCGATAGCAACGATACAATACAAAAAAATGTACAAACCTACTTAATTCGTGATACCTGCATTATCCATAATTCATTAACTAAAAAATACCAAATTACTTCAAAATAAAAATTTATAAAATTTACCTTAAACATCAAAAAGTCTGAAAACTAATTTTTTTTCCAGGAAAACTGCCCCGCATTGATGTGGAGTACGACTTCAGCGCCATGACCATGTGCTAAATGAATGGGAAAATGATTTTAATGCATAGAACTTAGTATTTTCCTCCAATTATTACTAATAAAGTTTAACACATTGTTTTATCCGATTCTGTATTGACCAATTCCTTCAATAAACGCTCCTCTATCTTTAATCCGCGTAACAATATCCAGGAGACCTCATTTCATTGTACGACTCCCTAATTGTCGCATACTCCCCTCGCGGCCTGTTAACCCGCGTGACACTATCCCCACTCCTCAAGCATTGTCCCGCCTCGCGCTCAGCCTGATGCGCAGTAAAGTGCGCAGTGTATTGATAGTGAAGTAGAGCATTATTTTGGGTTGCAAATTCGGGTAAATCTTTTTGTCGTATTTTTACAAGAAAAAAATGGTCTGCAGACAACAATTTCCCAATGATTCAAATTTAGTTTTTTCATAGTTGTTAATGTCTTTGAGGGATCTTTTTGGTTGTCCGTCGCTCTCACGGCAGGTTGGAATTACATTTTAAGGTTACGTTTCTCCGCCCCCATTGGTTCGATCACCCCGCAACGGCCGGCTCTATCCCTCCTCTCTCCCAGCGAGTCGGAAGAGTGGGGGGGATTCCTTCAATGCATGGGCTACAGGACCGCGGCGTAACGGCGGCGATAAAGGGAGCTCTGCTGGAATATTAATTTGTCAATTCGTCATCCGTTCTCCCTAACCTGATATTCCGCATTATTGTCTGTTCATAGATAAAATTTTTTGAAGCCGAATTTCGTTTTCCAAATTCCACAATATCTAATCTCGGTATGACATAATCGCTAATGAACACTTGCTCGCCCACTGTGAATTCCAGGTCTACTAATGACTCTGACAGCGTCTAGATAATACTTTTACTCATTGGTAAAGAACATTAAGAACTCTGCGTCATTGACAAAACATTCAGGGCTTCAAAAACATCCAGCGAATACAATTGATAACAAAATTAATTAGGAGAAAAAAACCTCAAAAGTTTGGTGTGTAACGACAAATTTTCCACGTATCCTCCACGTACCTATCCCTGATAAGAAGATCAATTCCCGTGATCTATATCTATAAAGGCAAGTGTTTGGAATATAAGGGTCACTTATGAGTTTGTTGTGCATGCGATATATCACGATAGAAGTTTAAAATTCAAGCACTGCCATGAAAATATTTTTAATTTTCTCGGCGCTTATCGTATGCTCGGTAAGTTCATAATAATAAAAATGTTAATTAAGGGGAAGTTTTTGGGGACATTAATGGATTTTTTTTCTTTTTTTTTTAGTGGATTTTTTGGGGGAATTTAATATTCCGTTTGGAATATTTTTATTCCAATATTTATAATTCTGTAATTAATTATTCATGTTATATAATGATTAACAATTATTTATAACAACAGATAGCTAAGCCATATGAGCCGGAGGACTTTCTCGTCGATTATGTCAGAGAAAATATAGCGATGAGGAACCATATAAAAACCTTATATTCAGCAATAGAGACTGTCAATGATCAGGCCAACAAAATGGTAATAGTCCTATACACCGAGGCTAAAGACTATCGCCACCTCTACGGAGAGTTAGCATCTGATCAGTTCAAGAACAAGGTATTTTACTTTATCAATATAATTCCTTCGATTTTTATGAAAAATTTTTGCAAGCTTATTTTTGACTTTTGACAATTTGAAAATTTTAAATTCCATCCGATTTCAGTATGGCGATAAAATGGCTGAGCTGAAAAAACAGGGTGGAATGGATAACTGTACCAGACAAGCTGCGAACCTCCTAAGCCTTAATAACTTCAAACAATTGTTGGTGAAGATGAATATACTGGAGGCTCTGAAATTTTGGAAAGCCGAATACGATAACCTCGATAAACTCATTACTCAAACTAGAAGAGACATCACAGTATTTGGGAAGGGATCACGCAAGTGTAATCAACAATTCATGCACGAACCTATGCGAGTGACAAATTGCAGAAAATCGGTATGTTATAATACTCAATTCTAATTCAATCCTAGTTTCTTCATATAATTGAACAAGCACGCATACATTCACAATAACAACCACGCCTACATTCAAACTCACGACCACGCCTACACCCAGACTCACGACCACGCCTACACCCAGAGCCGCGCCTACATCCATAGCCAGGTTCACTCCCATAGGCACGCCTACATTCACGGCCACGCCCACAGTCATAGCCACGTCTACATTCACAGCCACGCCCACATTCATAGCCACGCCTACACCCATAGACACGCCTACATTAATAGCCACGCCTACTCCCATTGACACGCCTATATCCACAATCACAATTGCGCCTACACCTAGACTCATGGCCACGCCTACACCCAGAGCCACACCTACATCCATAGCCAGGTTCACTCCCATAGACACGCCTACATCCATGGTCACGCCTACCTCCATAGCCAGGTTCACTCCCAGAGAAACGCCTACATCCATGACCACGCCTACTCCCAGAGCCACGCCCACGCCTACGCCAACACGCAAAATTCATATACACACATTCGCAAAATTTTCATTTAAATCAAGATTCTTTTGCAAGTTTGCCTCATTTCAAATATTGTATTTTGTATTTCAGTTGTCAAACAAAGCTGAAAAATTCGCAGCAGATGCAGTTGAAGCAATAAACCAAAAACTTGACAATTTACGTGCCACAAAGGATAGGACATCTGCATTGTTAGCTCAGAGTTTCGAAAAATCAAATATTATCTCCTTTTATGAGCAGCAAAAGGACAAGGACGCCTGGTTCATTGTAAGTCATGACAATATAGGGGAGAGTGAGGCATGATGGGCCGGCGGGCGTTCTGGGACACTAGCACTCAACGGAGCAGAAATTGAAGAATTATGTTTCAAGTTCCCAGTTTCAGCGCCTGTACCATCATACCCACTGTCCTATTTTACCCCACTCTCCCTTGCAATACAATTGAATTTTTTTTCTTATGAAAATTATTTAATCTACAATTATTCTTTTTCCAGCGTAATTGTCCCGGACCTCAGAAAAATATTACCCAGACAAACTAGCAATGTACATCGTAAAGTAAAAAATTGTTAATAAATTAATGAATGGATTATTCATTTTGCATTTATTGTTGTATAATGTCGCTATATTTATGCTTCTTCTTGAGTGCTAATCAATGATGAAGATCAACGATGTGTTTATAACCAAAGTACTTATAAATAAATTAGGGGACAAAAATTCAGCCGCACGGATGGGTGCCCGGTAGGGCCTTTCGACGGAAATGCTGGAGAGCAGCTACCGTGGGGAGTACAAGAGAGGGGGACGGAGGGGAAATAATTCAGCCGCACGGATGGGTGCCCGGTAGGGCCTTTCGACGGAAATGCTGGAGAGCAGCTGCCGGGGGGAGTACAAGAGAGGGGGACGGAGGGGAAATAATTCAGCCGCACGGATGGGTGCCCGGTAGGGCCTTTCGACGGAAATGCTGGAGAGCAGCTACCGTGGGGGGTACAAAAGAGGGGGACGGAGGGGACAAAAATTCATCATATTGATGGGCCACATTAGTGGGCCATCGCTGATACCTCGAGTTAAGGACCTTGTCTTATATTGTCCGTTTGCTGATGTCGTCGACTTCCGGTTCCGCGTAGGATTAATAAGCGCTAAGAGCACATCCCATATGCTCGAGGCCAAATTGATCCGTGTATGCTAACATCGCATATATATATATATATAGCACAATATATATATGCCACGCCGGCATCCAGTCCTGAGTCATTGCCCTGAGCGAGAGGTCAATGTGGAATCAAATAAATTTTGCGCAAGGGAAAATTTGGAAAATTGAGGTCATAGCTTTCGGATATTTTGCAATCTCCAGTTAAGTGAAAATTAATAAAAAAAAATTTTCGAAAAAAAAAATTATTATGAAGTTATCAGTCTTATCAATTTTGATCGAAATTTTTGTTACTGCCTGCACTGCGTTCTCCGTTGAGCTGGACCAAGTCAATTACTACGGATTTTTGATTAAGGAGGTTCACAATAAATTTGAGAGTTTTGGGGCAATTTTAGTATCAACAATGGACTATATATGTAAGTGGATAAATATAGTCAATCATTTTTTAAATTTTTTTTAGGTGAATTTCTTTTTTTTATTTTTTTTTAATAATAATTAATGCGGTAAATGAAATAAATAAAATAATAAGATAACAAAAAAAATTATTTCAGCCTTCGAAGAAATCACAGCGATGCATCAATCATACCTAATGTTATCCCGTGAAGGAATATCAGCAGTTGCCCTCGATTTCAGCCAACTTGTTGAGAAATCCTCAATTTACATGGATGGGTGCCCACTCGTAGTGTTCTTTCTCGAGTCACTGAGAGATTTGAAAAATTTTGGAACCTTCGCGAAAGACATGGATACATCCAGTGCCATTTGGCTGATACTTTTCACCGGCGCACTTGATCAAAGTGTCTGCCAATTTTGTCGTAATCCGCGGGGGAATCCCCTCAATCTGAAATTCAACTCCAGAGTTATCATTTCATGCTGCGATATTAGCGCCATCGAGAAGTGGTGGTGTGCAAGAGGAGCTGACATGAGGAGACAGAAGTTGGGTCAATTAGGATATGATAGACTGAGAATTGATTGGATAGATGATGTGTCACTTACCGATGTTAGGCATTCTCTCGAAGGCCAAGAATTTCGGGTTGTGAGAGTTAAGGTTAGCTAAATTAACGATTTTTGAACATGTCCCTCATTTATGGATCCTCTATAACGTCAAAATATATTCCACATTTTTTGGAATGATGATCAAAACGGTGTTAAAGTGGACTTTCCGTAAGTCTTTTCGCCTCCGCGGGTGGAAGGGAATGCGCCGCCCACCACACGTCATGTTAGGGGCACGCCCACTCAGCGCTTGAGGGGTACGCCCACTCAGCGCTTGAGGGGTACGCCCACTTAGCGCTTGACGGGCACGCCCACTCAGCGCTTGAGGGGTACGCCCACTCAACGCTTGACGGGCACGCCCATTCAGCGCTTGAGGGGTACGCCCACTTAACGCTTGACGGGCACGCCCACTCAGCGCTTGAGGGGTACGCCCACTCAGCGCTTGATGGTCACGCCCACTCAGCGCTTGATGGTCACGCCCACTCAGCGCTTGACGGGCACGCCCACTCAGCGCTTGAGAGACACGCCCGCTCGGCGCTTGAGAGGCACGCCCGCTCTGCTGCATGCCGCGGGGCGTGGGCTTATGGGCACGCCCCTTGTGCGCGTGGAGGGGGTAACGCGTAAATCTCGGCCCAAAACCTGGAGGGCTACGGGAAGTGCTCGTTATTTTTTTCATTCATGAAGTTTTGTTCTTCAACGGCGCCGCATACTTAATCCAATGATTTGTCGATGCAGGGAGCTGGCTTCAACGACAAAGACGAGAATTATGATGGGTTCTTGGGTGAAATTTTCAAAGAACTTGTTCATGCAATGAATTTCACGGTATCTGAAATAATATGGGAGGACTCATACGGTGTATTAAATCCTGAAACTTCGCAGTGGAGTGGGGCAATGGGCAAAATAAATCGGGGTGAAGCGGATTTGGGGGTGGCCGATTTTTTCATCAGCACCGATCGCAAAGCCGCTGTTCAATTCACATCTTCAATTTCATCTGTAGCACTGCAATTGAACTTCAGGAAACTTGATGCTGCTCACTTGGCCTGGAATGCTTATTACAAGGTTGTTATAGCAAAAACAAAATTCTCTTAGCTTTTTCAACACTAAGAACAATAGCTAAATTTTTTATTCAATTTTACCGATTTTTTTTTTATGCTGGATTAAAAAAATTTTTTTTTTTTATTGTACTATATACATTTAAGTGAAAAAAAAATTAATAATTCCAAAAGCACTTGCTCAAAAAATTCTCCATTTTTTACAGGTGTTCAGAGTGGAAGTATGGATCGTCATCATAATAATGATTCTGACAATGCCTTTTTTCCTAACTCTCATTACATACGCAAGATCTCGATCGAATTTTTTTGCCGCCCTCTCCGACCAGTATTTAAGTGTCTGGGGTATTTACTGCGGTCAAGGTTGTTCAGGTAATCAGGAACAATTTCCTAATGATCGAATGTGACAGTTGGATCTGCCTAACAAAATTACAAAATGGCGAAAAAGATTTTAGACGAGTGGGTCACCATTTTCGAAATGGAACTGACTGTACACACACTTCAGGGTAAATTTAATTATGGGCAATGACGAGGACTTTCCGTAGCTCTTGCAGTGCCCGTGAGCGGAGGGGAGCGCGCCCCCCACTACCCGCCCCGTTAGGCGTTGCGCGTGAGGGGGGCGGCCGCCTACTGGTGTGCCGTAGCGCGGCGGCTCATGGGCACGCCTATTGCGAGCGTGGAGGGGGTACTCCGTAGCTCTACGCGCGCGGAACCCTCAGCCCCAACCGAAGAGTTATCAGAAGTGCCCTGTATGGTAGATTTACCGTCAATATATGGTAAATTTAGGCATAAGGTAGAAGAATGGAGAAATTTATCGTGGAGTGTGTGTGTAGACACTTCCTTCCGCAATTGGCAGTGTTTTAAAAATATTGGGAAATTTTACTGAAAAGAAATACGGAAAAAGTTTTTTATTTTGCGATACGTTGCAAATAGGTACCGTGGTTGGGGTTCCGCTGAGAATCATCTATCTGTCACTGTCCACATCGGCTATAGTTATCCTAAGTGCATACTCCGCTTCGATGATAAGTTCCCTCGCTGTTTTGTCATCTTATACACCATTTACTACAGTAGAAGAATTTGTGGAGGATGGCAGCTACAAACTCATAGTGCTGAAAGATAGTCTATACTTCAATATGGTCAAGGTGATGAAATATGTTTTCAACTACAAAGTGTTGGTATGCCACTACCGAAGTCGGTTCGGGTAAGAAATGAACCATAGTCTACAAAAGTAATATGAATATAACTTACCACCGAATCAGCAAATGAGAATGCATTTTCAGAAAAATCGATATAATGCAGGGGAGGCTATTGTCCCAGTTTTATGTAACGTAGAAACGGATGGGAATATCTTCTGGTGTTCTAATTAGATAGTATCCACCCACTTGTGGCCAAAAATTCGATTTTAAAAAATTTAAGTTTGCCTCCCCATAAGGTCCCAATGTTAAATTTCGCCAAAATCGAAAAAAATTAATTTGTCTTTTTCGACCCAAAATCGATGGGAGTGTCTTCTAGGGGTCCCCATTGGATAATATAAACGCGCACGGGGCCAAAAATTCGATTTTAAAAAATTTAAGTTTGCCTCCCCATAAGGTCCCAATGTTAAATTTCGCCAAAATCGAAAAAAATTAATTTGACTTTTTCGACCCAAAATCGATGGGAGTGTCTTCTAGGGGTCCCCATTGGATAATATAAACGCGCACGGGGCCAAACATTCGATTTTAAAAAATTTAAGTTTGCCTCCCCATAAGGTCCCAATGTTAAATTTCGCCAAAATCGAAAAAAATTAATTTGACTTTTTCGACCCAAAATCGATGGGAATGTCTTCTAGGGGTCCCCATTGGATAATATAAACGCGCACGGGGCCAAACATTCGATTTTAAAAAATTTAAGTTTGCCTCCCCATAAGGTCCCAATGTTAAATTTCGCCAAAATCGAAAAAAATTAATTTGACTTTTTCGACCCGAAATCGACGGAAATATCTTCTAGGGGTCCCCATTGGATAATATAAACGCGCACGGGGCCCAAAATTCGATTTTAAAAAATTTAAGTTTGCCTCCCCATAAGGTCCCAATGTTAAATTTCGCCAAAATCGAAAAAAATTAATTTGACTTTTTCGACCCGAAATCGACGGAAATATCTTCTAGGGGTCCCCATTGGATAATATAAACGCGCACGGGGCCCAAAATTCGATTTTAAAAAATTTAAGTTTGCCTCCCCATAAGGTCCCAATGTTAAATTTCGCCAAAATCGAAAAAAATTAATTTGACTTTTTCGACCCGAAATCGACGGAAATATCTTCTAGGGGTCCCCATTGGATAATATAAACGCGCACGGGGCCCAAAATTCGATTTTAAAAAATTTAAGTTTGCCTCCCCATAAGGTCCCAATGTTAAATTTCGCCAAAATCGAAAAAAATTAATTTGACTTTTTCGACCCGAAATCGACGGAAATATCTTCTAGGGGTCCCCATTGGATAATATAAACGCGCACGGGGCCCAAAATTCGATTTTAAAAAATTTAAGTTTGCCTCCCCATAAGGTCCCAATGTTAAATTTCGCCAAAATCGAAAAAAATTAATTTGACTTTTTCGACCCAAAATCGATGGGAATGTCTTCTAGGGGTCCCCATTGGATAATATAAACGCGCACGGGGCCAAACATTCGATTTTAAAAAATTTAAGTTTGCCTCCCCATAAGGTCCCAATGTTAAATTTCGCCAAAATCGAAAAAAATTAAGTTGACTTTTTCGACCCAAAATCGATGGGAGTGTCTTCTAGGGGTCCCAATTGCATAGTAACCACTCGTTAACAAGCAATTACTTTCTGTTGTTATCAGTCATCGTGAGTCAGGTACACGTCTCACCTTTTCAATCTATATCTCGAATTCTAAGAGAGCCACATCGATTTTCATAGAAACCATTTTTTAGACCCTGGGGAAGTCCACAAGAAATCTCAATAACAGATTTCGACAGCTCTCACAGATTTCGAGATATTCAACAGAATCCCAGATGAGCATCGATTCCACATGATACACTGGCCTGGCTATTTGGATTCCTAACTCACTTAAGCCATTTTTTTCCTTATTTTCCAATCAATCTTATACTTATATATTCATATAGCATTCCAACCTGGCATCGATGAGGAAAATGATGTCTCTCATGAAACCAGTTGCGTCATTACCAGACAATAACGTCCAAGGATTTCACCAGGTATCTCCATTAAAATATCCCAATAAAAGATACGCCAATTAAAAAAATAGGGAGAGCCATCAACATTAAACCATGATGAAATAACAATCTAAACTTTTCCTAGTTAACATAAAAAAAAAAAAAAAAATTACCTACCTGCCGCATATGTTATACATATGCAATCCGATTTTCCATTTTTCCCATTCATTTAGAGCTTCCCTCCTCGATAACTCCTGAATTATGCGACCTACAGCAAAATGTCCTAAAACATCAAATGTGTGTCTGTTTGTCACCAACAATTTTTGTTAAGGCTATTTTTTTGTATCTCCAACCATTCTTGCCGTAGAGCCCTCTAAAGAACATTCCGTTTCCTCGCGTCCGGGCTTGATCGTTAGCGGTGGTACCGGAGTCCTTAATTTCTAAAATGCCCATAAAATTATTTATTTATAAAATTATTGTATGCGTTTGAAGGTTGAAGTAATTTTTGAGATTTTGTGCGCGTGATAATTTTGGAAAATTCCAGGTCTGCAATGAGAGAGTGGGATTTTACACTAATGAAGTTAATAAAATAAGTGTATCCAGGCTGATACCCTGTGAAGTTGTTTCCATAGCAACCGGAAGAATGGAAAGTATATCCTGGATCCTACCACATGGGAGTGAATTTGTGGAGACATTCAATCATTAGTAAGATAAAAATGCAAATGATATCTCAAAAAATTTGAAAAAAAAACAATTAAAAAAAAAAAACTTGAAAAAAAATTTTTTTTTTTAAAAATTGAAAAAAAAAAAATGCAAAATAAATGTAAAAAAAATGGAAAAAAAATTGAAAAACAATTTGAAAAAAATTAGAAATTTGAAAAATTTGAAGTGAAAGTTTAACCAAAAAATTTTCAAAATTTTGAAAAAAAAAAACGTGTGTTCCAGCATCGAGCAGTTCAGGCTGAGCGGTATGTTTCACCGTTTGGAGGACAAGTACTTCAAGAAATTATTGGAGCTAAATGACCATAAGCATCCGCCGGTGCATATGCAGGCAGTATCCCCCTTGATGTCCATATTAGCTCTAGGACTTCTAGCATCCGCGATCCTCCTGGTAATTGAACGGCTATATTCACAAGGGCTCAGACTGCGCAGGCTCAAGCGACGGAGAGGTGGGATGAGGAGAACAATATTGGTCCCAATGTATCTGAATTAAAGTCAGAAAATCTAGAGCTCGTTTCCTTGATCTTTGATTCTGTTAAAATTTCCACACTGTCTCTCACTGTTTCTCATCTGAGAATTGGTATTGCATGGTTCCCAGGTTGGTAAGCGGGCGCATGCGCAGTAGCAACTTCGCAATTCAAAAGTTCCCGCGTTGGTAAGCGCGGCGCATGCGCGATACCAACTTCGCAATTCAAAAGTTCCCGCTTTGGTAAGCGCGGCGCATGCGCGATACCAAGTTCGCAATTCAAAAGTTCCCGCGTTGGTAAGCGCGGCGCATGCGCGGTAGCAACTTCGCACTTTAAAAGTTCGCGCGCTGCCAAGCGCGGCGCATGCGCGTGACCAACGACGCAAGTTAAAAATCCCTAGATCCACCGACGGGGAATCCCCAGCTTCACCTGGGATCTCATAATTAATTTTTTTTTTGCGCCATCCAACAAACTCGTGGATTTATTAATTCCTCATTTTACAATATAATAATCATAATATTCCTGTGTAGATCCAGCATCCATGTTGCCGCGGTCAGAACGCTGGACAATTACTCTGGAATTAGAGAGAAAAAAAAATATTATTTTGCAGACTCAATGTTCATTTGTCGCATAATGAGGGAATCGCCGCCCTTCTCGATTCCATCCAAATTTTGCCAGAAAATCCTTTTAAAATAACGATCATTTTTTTTTTTGATACTCACAGCGAACCAGTCCTCAATGTCCTCCTGGTCCTCATAGAAATCATCAATTCGCGATTCTCGGAGCTTCGAATACAATGTTTGATAGGCATGATTTTTTGCGTAATAAAGTTGGCTAAGTTCTCGGTACATTTTCGCATTTATGTCTGCCACGATTCTTTCCACTTGATAAGAGGCCTACAATTCAAAACTTTTGGTGAGAATGGCGATCTTTGAGACAGTAGAAATTGTTTTTGAAGTGAAACTTCTTATGGGACTATCTGAAGGTGTTACGCTGTCCGGACACTTACGCTTAAGTGTCATAGCAACGCGCCATAGCAACGCGCCATGGCAACGCTCCGTGGCAACGCGTCAGGGCAACGCGTCAGGGCAACGCGCCATAGCAACGCGCCATGACAACGCGCCATAGCAACGCGTCATAGCACCGCGCCATGGCAACGCGCCATGGCAACGCGCCGTGGCAACGCTCCGTGGCAACGCGCCATAGCAACGCACCATAGCAACGCGCCATAGCAACGCGCCATGACAACGCGCCATAGCAACACGTCATAGCAACGCGTCATAGCAACGCGCCGTAGCGTTCCTCCCCAACTGCAGATGAAATGGAGAAGCGAATGTATGTAAAATAAATAGTAGGAAAACACATTATTCACAATAAACCCAAATCAAATGTTCTCATCTCCGCCTGTCGTACCAATGTTTCACCCTTCTACACTTCCATCATTTCACCCAAATTATTATTTCAAATGCCTAGGAAAAATTTCTATTTCTCTTCTGAAGTTTCACTTCTCTGACGCGTCAGGAATTACACGTCTATTTTGTATCCTACCGTTTCGGTGCACATTCGAATTGATACCGGATCGTCAGTAAATTTCCAGCTGCAGTCGTGGGACTCGTCTTCCAATTTAGTGATGTTGTCTCTAGCGTCGATGATGACTTTATCAAGGTCATCAAATTCGCTCTTCCAGTAGGTGAGAGCCTCCGTGATTAATTGCTGTACTGCCAATTGTTTCTTATCGCTGAGCTTCAACAGTCTAACTACTTCGTTTCTACAGTGCTCCAGGTCAGGGCGGCTCCATTCCGTCAGTTTAGGTTCGTACTGCAATCACAATTTCAGGAGGACAATTTAAGGTGACCCTTGTCACGGGTTGGCCAAGTTGGTATGGAATACCCCATATATATGTCACATTTTATACCTTCTCCCGAAAATGTCTATCACCAAAACGTCCGCGTAATCCGTCGATTCCATCCGCCAACTCCGAGATGAAGGCATTTGCCTCACGATTCACTGACTTCAGCGCTGGAAACGTGGACTTCAGGTGAGCCCTCATCGCCGTATTCTGAGCTACATAGTCAAACAGAATCTGCTCGGGATGGTACGGCTCCGCCGACTGGAATCGATTGTTAGGAACTAATTAGCTTGGCAACTCGAAGTTTTCGTGTGAGTAAAAAAATTTTTTTTCTACATATATATATATATATATATATATATATATATATTTTTTTTTTTTGAAAAAAATTGAATTAATATATATATATATATATACATGTATATATATATATTGCAAAAATATATATGTATATATATGATTTTGAGATATTAAATAAAATTTGGTAATATATATATATATATATATATATATATATTTTCATTTAATTAAAAAAAAAAAAATTCAATTCAATTCAAATTATAGAATAAAATATATTGAATTATATTATTAAAATTGAATTTAAAAAACATATAATTAAATAATTATACATAAAAATTTTATTTAATATCTCAAAATGGTAAAATTGTAAAATTGAAAATTGTCAAATATTTGCACTTACCGCCGTTAAAATAACCGCAAAAATTAAAAAAAAAATCGCCATTCTGATGGAACTTGTCTCGTGTAAGATTCACCCACGAATGACCGGCACTCTAACTTTAATCAGCCGATTTTGTAGATAAGGATTATGGAAATTCTTTTGCGTTATTAATTAGTAGTCGGCACGTGGAACATTGTCATTGCCCAGATTTTATAACTTTTTGTGGGTGGCGGTGGGTGGGGGGGGGGGGGGGGGGGAGGTCTATTATGTAGTGGTATCAATAAGTCGCTCGTTGATTGAAGGTCGCAAGTGTGACCTTAATTAGCCATAGATTCCACAATTATTTCCATTTTTTTTTTTTTTTTTTTTTTTTTTTTTTTTTTCCTAAAATATTGAAACCTCGAATTCGACAATGAGTTATTAATGTTTTTAACGCAATAAAATTAGTAAATTATTCGGGTGGGAAGAGTGGGGAAAGAGAGGGGGGGGGGGGGGGGGGGGAAGCCCAAATTAAGACGATTACATTTTATTCTCAAAAATGTGATTATCCCATAGGCAGCTTAAACCGAAAATGTTATAAATTTTTTGTTAGAGACCCAAATTTTCCACAAAAAACAATTAAGTCTCAGTGCAACGGTCTCTGGGTAATTAAATATCAACTTATTTTGATTAGTCTGAAGCTAAGACGGGAAATTTAGCTATTAAAAATCTATTTTCGTTAGTGTCCAAAAGTTTTGATCAATATAGTAATTAACGATTAAAAAAAAAAAAAAAGAAATACAAAATTTTGAAACAAATTTTTGTTTTTTTGAAACAGATTTTATGGGTAGGTAAAGGTGGGGCAAAATGGGATGGGTGCAAAGTGTACTGGGGGCAAAATCGGATGCGGGGTAAAATGGAATTCAGACAACGGGATGCGGGGCAAAACGGGATGGGGGGAGCAAAATTGAATGGGGTAAAATGGGATGGGGGGGAGGCAAAATGGGAGTTGGGCAAAACGGGATAGGCGTAAAATTGAATGGGGCAAAACGGGATGGGTGTAAAATGGGAGACGGGGCAAAATGGGATGCGGGGCAAAATGGAATCATCCGCATTCCATTTTACCTCAGTGTCCCATGATACCTCCTGTCCCGTTATTCATTCTCCTCTACGTCTTTCTCCTCTAAAATACCAATATTAATTTTTTTTTTTTTTATTTAAATTGAGAAGTCCTTTTTTACGAAGAGGAAAGTCAAGTTTGTTCACCCTGTTTGAATAATTGTAAGGGCTAAATAAAAAATCCAACAGCAGTTTAGTTTTAAAAAAAAAGTCACTCTTGTTTTTTCATAAATTCGGGTTACACATTTGTATTATATGTTATACATTTGGAGGATCTCAGGGGCTTACACATAAGGTTATGCTGTCGGCAGTCAGCAGGGCATCAGGCGCAAGTTATCTGAAAAATAATTGGATTTCAATTAAAAGCGCCTCGCAAATGAACGCTGTTAGTGAGAAAGGGCTGTGAAAAAAATTACCCTAAGTGCGCCATCTAGAGTCTCCTCGTTCTCATAGAAGTCGGCGACATCTTTGATATCGGCGCGCAATTGGACGAGGGCGTTACTTGTCACGTTCCGCAAGCTCTCAAGCTCCAGGTTGATTCCAATATAATTGGAGAATATATGATTCATTCTGTAGAAGGATTGGTGGTACAGCTGGAAAAAAATGTAGAGCCATCAGCTGACAAGAAAAAAAAAATTGTTTCAATACGGAAACTGACTCCGCCTGACGCGCCCCTGGCGGCGCTGTGGGGGATTCCCCGCGCTTTATCTTATTCTATTTTTTTTCGGGTGAACCCAGTGAGGGAAAATTCTGAAAAAAATTGTATTTCTCATATCAAACCTCCTGAATTTATTGCGTATTTTTTTATAGCTAATATCCACAGCCATGAGCCGCTATAAATCGTTGAAAACGCGAGGTGGAAGTCTCCACGCTTGACCTCGGAATATTGAATGTTCGGAACTTCAAATATTTGCGGGAAATTCTTTTAACGTCTCAACTAAGTCTCCCAGAGCTAGAATTAATTCTAGTGTATTAATATGTTATTAATAATTGATGGACCTTATTATGGGTAATAATGAAAGATTACCTCACGTGCACATTGCGCAATTGTTCCAAGTCCATCGCCTGTAAACTTCTCCCCACATTTGAACCCCTTCTTCTCGAGCTCGATATATTCACGTCTCGATGTTATAATCTGGGTGTCCAGAAAGACATATTGGCGTTTCCATGAAATTAAGGCCCTGCTCACAGAGTCGCTTATTTTAGTCTGCATTTCAACGTTCTTGCGGAGGATACCCGTGATATACTGAGAACACTGTTCAGCCACTCCATGACCATGTGTGAGTTCCAGCAATTGATTGCTATACTGTAATGATAATTAGCATTTATTAAATTCAGCTCATCAATTGGGTAACTTGTCAATTTCTCATTCCAAAGAATATGGTATTTTTACGTCTCTTGGGACCGTCGGTCAAGTAGATTTCTGTAGATATGTGCCGTTACGCCATAAGTGACGAAATGTTTTGTCGAATATCTCAGAAGTATGGAGAGATACAAAAATTTTCATATAAAACTTTTTGTAGAGCTGATCGAGCTCTACAAAAAAGGTCCTATAAAGATTATCACGATTCCCCTAGATTTTCAGATATTCGAGGAAAGGCTACCCCTAAGTGCTCACCGTCACCACGCGGTAAGTGACCAAATGTTTCGACGGATATCTCAGAAGTGAGGAGAGATAGAAAAATTTTCATACGAAACTTTTTGTAGAGCTAGTCGAGCTCTACAAAAAAGTTCTTATGAAGATTATCCCCATTCCCCTAGATTCTCAGATATTCAGCAAAAAACGCGGCTGCCCCTCAGTGCTCAACTTCACCACCGAATTATCACGTCATTAAATTTTGGAAAAGGACAACAACAATTTAGTCGCCAAAAGATTACTGAGCAAATATGTGTTGATTGAAGAAAAATTATTTTTTTAACATCGATAGTTTCAGTCGAACCTGGGACAGAAGTGAAAAACCCTAGAAGTCACTAGCTCCTCGTCGTCCGTCACTTCTCCCCAAATATCTCGAAACTGAAGCGAGCTAGCGCAACATCCATATCAACCTTTTTTATAGAGCAGAATCAGAGCTACAAATTTATATTAACACAAATTTCGATAGCTCTTTTAGTTTTTGAGATATTTGACAAAAAGTGACGGGTGGCTAAAACAGGTTCAACTTGTCTGACCACTTTGCAAGCATTACCTTCGTCTGGAAGTACTCAGATTTAGCAATTCCATACTCTGTCCGAATATCCGTTATATTATCCCTCAAGCGCATCATCAACTTGTTGGCCTCTTCATCAACAGCATCATATTTATTGGCGACCATATCGAATCCATCCTTAATATCCGTAGTATACACAACATAGCTTCGAAGCTCAGTTTCTGGTGCCGTCCACCCATTGACCTGAAAATCAGAAATTTTTGATAAGAAACAAATTTTAGTGAACGACAATTCCCATCATAATGACTGCCAATAGTGCTGATTGTGCTTACTGATAAGAGAAGACCGGCAGCGATAACAATGAATGCCTTCATTTCGAATGTTTGGCCTGGAACTATTAGCTGCTGGTATGTTAATGACCGAGAATTGGTGAAGCACCTGAATTTATAGGCGCAAGACACATGCCAATTATCCCTGGCTTCGGTACCAAGAGGGGGGGGGGGGGGGGGTGTCATATTGATCTTCTTGGAAGGTCGAAATTCCATTGGTCATTTGCTTCCTGATCCGACTCTCAACCACCTGAGTCCAAGCAACATGTTCTCCAAGACGTGACATCAAACATATCAAAGGTTGTCTAGGGGTCCACGTCAATTTTTTTTTTATTGGTGTTGAAAGCCTCTTCAATCGATTGAGGATGTAGAAGAGAGTTATGTTCGGTTTTCAGGCTGAACTCTCCGCGCCACTGCCAATCCATGCATCCTGTAGTCCTTGGCAGAGGCGAGGGAGGTGGAAGGACGACGCGGGGGTGGTGGGGGCAGTCTCCATGGCAACGTGCATGTATCTAGGGTGGTGGGGGCAGTCTCCATAGCAACGCGCGCGTCTCCACGGTAGTGGGGGCAGTCTCCATGGCAACGCGCGCGTGTCCACGGTAGTGGGGGCGGTCTCCATGGCAACGCGCGCGTGTCCACGGTAGTGGGGGCGGTCTCCATAGCAACGCGCGTGTGTCCACAGTAGTGGGGGCAGTCTCCCTGGCAACGCGCATGCATCGACAGTGGTTCGGGCGAGTTTAGCTCGCGATTCCTCGACAAAACATGATTTATTGCGCTCATATTCTTGGTAAAAAAAAAAAATAAGAGTAACATTGAGCATTTCATCACACACCGAGGAAATAATAAGAAAAATGCATAGTCGTAATTCCATCAAATTGATTCGAATTGTAATTCAAAAATAATCAAGGAGAACATTCATCAATCGAGATGTTAAGACATTGGCACAATTTTGAAGCTGTTATTGGGAATATTCAGAAGAAGTTGAACCCTGGACCCTCGCCATACAGCTCTCATCATTCTTGGAGGTCAACGTTCATTGGTACGGAACAATTATTCTGAAATAAAACAAAATATTGCACATCGTGGAATAAAAATTTTGATATTTTTTTCCCCCATTCTGGTTTTCCTTCTTGATAACTTACAATGAACCACTGATCTTTGCTGGTTTCGTCATCATAAAATGACTGGATATTGGATTTTTGAAACGAAGCGAGGAACGTGTCCGACACTACATTTGCACTGGTATAAAAAGCGGTTGCTCTGTCGCCAAGTGCGTTATGTGCATCCACACCGATTTTGCTCGCTTGTTCAGCGGCCTGAAACAGGAAATCCTTTATTATCCACCATCCGTATTTCATCCCTTGAATATTATATCTATATATAAAACATAATCATTAGGTAGATATGATCATAGCTTACCGCTTTTGCGCACTCCAGCATATCTGACAAATCATCCTGAAATCTACTGCAATTATGGGATGAATGTTCCAATAGAGTCAGATTGCTATGAGTATGGACCACAAATTGATCGAGATTATCGAACTCATTTTTCCAGCTATTCACGGCATGTTCTATAGCCATTAAGAGCAATCTTTGCTTAAATGAACTCAGACTTAGAAGATTCGCTGCTTGTCTTGTACAATCAGACTCATTGGACACTTTCTTCAATGCAGCCATTTTAGATCCGTACTGAAAGTATCGATAAAATGAATAAATTTATACGACACAGTTGATGCGAGAGTGGGGGAAGTAGGGGGCTCAACCTAAACGGAACACTGGACTACGCGCTCACCCCACCACTTTCAGCGCATGCGCCTCATCAGTCGAACTCCCCTCCTCCACCGCCAGCAAGCGGTGCAGTGCGCATGCGCGTCGTCTCACAAACTTCCCCTCCTGCGGTAGCAAGGAGAGCGGCGCGCACGCGTCGACCGTGGTGGGGGGTGATCATCGAGTTTCGAAGGTATTACGCCAACTAATCAATCAAATTGTGATAATCAATTTTGGAATGGTTTATAGAATTGAATTTCTTATTACGATGAAAAAAAAATCGATCTTAATTAAAAAAGATCGATCAGCCTGATCCATCGACTCACAAAAATCGATATTTAACCCACAAAAATTGACTCTTGAGAGATCGATTTCAGTTGGGACGGTGTAATAGTCAATTTTGAATTTAAATAGTATAAGCTAGGGGCGCCATCTACAGAACAATTATAGAAACAACGTCCGTTTAGGGTGAGCTTCCCCCACTCCCGCATGTCACGTGACTCGTCTACTGTATCATATAGTGCGAACTAACGCGTCAGGCGCTCATAGGCCAGGTCACGTGGCGTAGTGAGGAGTGGGGGCGAGGCGGGGAAATTGACAAATGGGAGAGCTTGCGATTTGCGCTCGATTTGAATCGATTGCCATAAGCAGAATAAAACTAAATTGTACAATACCTTCTCCTGGAAGAACCAAGCTGTAATGGGGCCATAGCGAAAACGATATTCCGATAGGGTGTTATGCACATTTACGAAGTGCAAGTTGACCTGATCATATACAGTTTTCTCGATGGTATATAGTTGATTCAAATTTCTCTTCACTGCCGTATTCTCCACTACATAATCAGCGAGAATCTGCTCGGGATATAACGACTGGGCGCTCTGCAATTAATTATTCATATATATATATATATATATATGTTGGGTATAAATAAGTGAATTAGTTAAATAAACGGGATTTTGAATTTACAAAAAAATCCCGTAAAGCTATATATGTCTTTAGGCACTTACGGATGTTACGACAACAGCGAAGACTATCAAAATTATTTTCATCGTGATGGTTGAATTTTTAAGTTCCCTCGTGGACAAGCTATATCCAAGTGGCACTTCTGATTTCAACACCTGAATTTATAGGAATAGAACAATCTAGGCTTTTTTTTCTATTGGTTTTTGACGCGTGCAAAAGTTATAATAAATTTCTGGCGCTTTATGCTCGATAAATTTTGGGCGATTTTTCGAAGGGCACACGTGGAGATTTTAGATTTATTTTATGCAAGTTCTAATCACAAAATTGTTGGAGAGCTAAAGTTTGATACTGTGGTTCTTTGAGCAATAGTGCACGATAAGCTTCCTTGGCGGCCTTGGAATCGTTTATGACGTTCGGTGTTAATGGATAATAAAGTTATTTCTTTGGGTAGGGCGGGAGAGACTATCAGAAGTGACTCACGATTTCAAATATAAATAATATAGAATTGAATGTGAAAAGAATTGCTCAATATATATTGACTTATTTTTTGTAATTGTTTTTTTTTTTATTACATAATATTTTACATAATTTTTTTGATTCGATGTTGGGAGTACCTTTGATTCATTGAAATGCAAAAATCGGAATTTTTTTTTTCTTTATTGAACATATACTCACAAATATACTGAAAAACATATGATATAAAAAAATTGGCATCAGGAATCTCAGTCATAGGCGCCATCTTCACATCCCACATTTTGAATTGAGCGCGCAACGGCGGTGGCGCCATCTAGCGGCGCGTCGGCGGCAACTCAGGTGGTAGTTCCGGTTAGACGCTTCGGACAACCACTAGCTTACTACAATTGAATGTTACGAATTATCTGAATGATTAATGTCACTCATGTGTCCATTATTGGGTTTTCTTCTCTTTTAGAGTGCAGAAGCAATTTTGCGTTCGCTTTATGGAGCAAGAATTGCCATGAATTGAGCGCGAAATGCACTTCCGGTTCGAACAGATGCATATACCTCTGTTCTAGGGATCGTTATAGGTTAAAAACATTATTGGTTTGGGGAAAATTCAAGTCACTTTAATTGGATCAACAATTTGCATTTTTCAAAGAGACAAAATCACACCAAAAAACGCATCCAAAAAAGTATACATATATTTTATCAACTGAAAATAATCATCGCCTGCTGAAGCATCAGGATGGTGCTCGGTAACGATTAAGCGCAACTTTTCTGAAATGGCAAATTACACTGCATTAATAAATTGATCCTTGAAAATTAACGAATCCGATGAAACACTTACGGTAACGGAGTCATCTAGTGCTGCACTATTATCATAGAATTCAACTAAATCTTTGATATTCTCATGCAGTTTTACCAGTAGCTCCCTTGTTGTTGTTTGCAGATCGACAATTTCATCGTCAAGGTTCTGCAACACCTGACCGACTTTACCCTGAGCATGGCGATACGGCTATAAAATAGTCAATACAAAAGAAAAAATTATTTTTAGTCCTGGTGGCTCGCAAAGACACATTTGTTCTTTCACATTATCTCATTATTTCTTTTCTATTTTCCACTTTTTATTTATTTTTTTCTGCATTTCTGCTATACTGCTTCTTCTTACTTTGCTACTTAACTAATTGTCTTGCTTGTGTGACAGACAATTGGCCTTTTTTTTTATTTAATTTTTTTTATTATTCCTCCCCCCCCCCCCCCCTATTGCTATTTAGTGTGCTGCGGACCTTGGTCCTGTTCTTTTGTACAACATAATATACAGCAATAAACTGTTAATCAATCAATCAATCCGAGTGGAGACTGCTATTTTACCTCCCTAGGCCTAGAAAAATACAACTGCCAATGAACAATTTGTAAATTATATTGTCCAGTGCTCATGCGATAAATTAGACAAAAAATAATGCAGTTGTGAACAACCTACCGACAATGAACATGGTGAGACTTTTTTAACTCTCGTCACTGCGACATTATCTGCGCATTTGCGAATTCGTCTTTCATAATTGACATATGTATCTCTAGATTTGATGATGTAAGCGTTCATTTTGACGTATTGACGTAGCCACTGAATGAGAGTGGCATTTATATTCTCATTCAATTTGCTCTGCATTTGCGTATTCTTCGTGACAATTTCCTCAATAGCTTTCGAGCAGCTTGTCTCCTTTCCAGCGCTCTTCTCCTCCAATTTTGCATTGAGCTGAAATGAAAAATACAGATAATTGAATTTGGATTAAAAAATATTCACAAGACTGAAATAAATTTGTACAGTGGATTGCAGATGAGTCTGGAGCTTGTGGGCTGAAGTTTCCGCGTGCGGACAGCTACGGAGTACCCCCTCCACGCGCGCAGTAGAGTGCGTCCGGGGTAATGGGTGAGCCCACACGCGACGGCAGCCAATGAGGCGGCCGTACCCCTCACGCGCAGTTACTAGAGTGGCGGGTGGTGGGGGGCCCGCTCCCCTCCGATCGCTGGCGCTCGGTGAGTTACACAAAACTAATGATAATTTATGAAGTATGCGCACATGCGTGTACCTACATGGGTATACTTGTGTCCGTGTGTGTATGTGTCATCATTTTTTCAGTTATTACCTTATTCCTGATAGTTTGGGCCTTGGTCTCTCCATAGGAACCCCGAAGAGTGCTTATATTATGTAACAAATTCTGCACTAATGTCTCGGCGACTCCATCGGCAATATCATATTTGTGGATTGTTTGGCGAAAAGCTCCCTTCGTATTGGCAGTCCCCATCATATAAGAGTACAACTCATCATCAAATGTCGCTGCAGTCGCCTGGAACTGAGCACATAAAATTTTTTTACTCAAAAATGAAAATCACATTTTTCAACATCGTTTGTAGGAGACAACTTACTGATAAGAGAAGGACAGCAAAGATAAGAGCAAACATTTTTACGTCAATTGTTCAACTTGAAACTATTGCTATGAGTTGCCGGATCGTGAATGATACGTATTTATGGGACAGCCGAATTTTATAGGAGTGATGCATGTTTATAGTGGTTTTCAATTTTGAAAAGAGGGGAGTGGATCTTATCTATATTTATTGAATTTGAGGTCTGCGATCTTTTTTTCATATACAAGTAAACGTAATAAAAATATAATATAATGTACTATAATTGTGGTATGTTATAGGTGGGGTCTGGGGCAAAATGGGCCAGTGGAAAAAATTTGGGGGTGGAAAGAGGGCGAAATTTGGGATCGAAAAGTCCTCTTCCACTTTTCTCTCCGACATTCCCCCGCCGAGTTATTCAACTTTCAAATGGGCCAATCAGAGCGTAGCTCCGCCTCCTTGAGCAGTGGTTCTCAATTCAATTATTTCAAGTTGACAGCATTGGGATGCCACGTCTCAAGGTCAGGGGACAATTTCGAGGCTCATTAGTTTCGTATTTCTATTTGAGACCTAAAATTGTGCTTTTTCTCAATTCAAAGAGAGGAAGTTGAGAACCACTGGGCGGGAGGGGCGGAGCTATGTTGTGATTGGTTAACTTAGGGAGGGAATAACTCGGCGCAGGCGCGTCGGAGAGAAAAGTGGAAGGGGAACTTTCGATCTCAAATTTCACCCTCTTTCAACCCCCCCCCCCCCATGTAATTAAAAAAATTTTTTTTTTTTCTTCGTAGTTATAATATTTAATAATAACATTGAATGCAATTGGAGAATTATTGTGCATTTTCATCAATTCCGAATTTCTATTTCCACAATTTTTAAGGAATACTTTCAATATCTATATTGTGTTTGGCATTTCCGCAATTTTTCTGTCCACGTGTCGCACTTTTTCGATTTTTAAAAATTATGTAATTTCTTATGGGCTTGTTTTCTTGAGTCTAGGGATTATTTGGAGTGATGATAAAAAAATCACGCCGACTCTTTAATATTTTTATGTTTAGGAGATATTGAATTGAATTTATTTTTACGTATTTTTTTCAACGGATTTCACACAATTGTTCCTACATCGATAATTTTTAATTTTGGTGACGCCTTCAATTTTTAAATCTATCCGCGCGCACGTGGGCGAAGAAAACAAAGACGTATTCAACTATTGACACGTGTATGTCCGACCATGTGTGTACACTGTCTACCGATGTGTGTGTGTATACGAAAAATTTCGATTATTCCCATATGAAAATATATTTTTTCTTTACAATTTTTTCAATATTCCGAATTCTGCAGAATTTTTCAAAATTTTACAAATCTTCGCAAAATTTTGGAATTTCAAAAATTTCCAAAATTTTTCAAAGATTTTCAGAGTTTTTTAAAAATTTTCCAAAATATTCAAAACTTTCCAAAAACTTTTAAATTTTTTCAAAATTTTTCGAAATGTTCTACAAATTTCCAAAATTTTCCAAAATTTTCCAAAATTTTCCAAAATTTTCCAAAATTTTCCAAAATTTTCCAAAATTTTCAAAAATTTTCCAAAATTTTCCAAAATTTTCAAAACCTTTCAAAAATTTTCAAAAATTTTCACGATTTTACAAACTTTTCAAAAAGCATCAGTAACACCTAGTTTCAAAATTTCAAATTTCCCCGCCATAGTGTTCTCATGTAATCCCGCCCAAGAGCGACATAAAGCCTCATTCTTCTCGGACCACGTGACCATTACGAAGGACCAATGGGATTGTCCCGTGCCGCCCTATACGTGGCACCAACGCATGAAATCCTTATTCCCAACCTTCGGTACGTCCGCCATTTTAACATACGGAAGAGTAACCGAGGTGTTGAAGTTTTTATGTTTTATCGTTGGAATAATCCCCCAACTGCTGCATAAATCGTTTAATTAGTGAAATAAATCACGTGAGTATCGAACAATTGAATATGCATTAACAACGTTGAACGCCATAATTTAGTAAACGCATGGGACCGTCAGAAAAAAAAAATTCACAAGTTTTCGGTTTTTTCTTGTGACTCGCTTGTGACAGCACAACCAATCGAGCCAACGCGCACGCAAATTTTCCCCTCTTCTCCTTTTTTCACTCAAAATTTCCCATTTTCCGTCATTCAAAAAATTTTCAAAAAATGCGCGAAAAATGTCCGAAAAAAAGGCAAAAAATTGCGGGCGTGGGGGAAGTCCCAATAAATTTTTTTTTCAGTCAACCAAATTTTTTCAGATAACAGACGGTCAATTTCAACTGAAATAATTTTTTAAATTTTTTTTATCTCTCATTTGGAGATTGCAAAAAATTTTCGCGGATTAAAAAAAATGGCGGCATTTTCAATTTTGTCGTTGAAATTTTTTTGAATTTTTTTTTGGGAAAATTTTGGCCAATTTGGAAAATGTCCGTGAAAATATTTTGGCGATTTTTTTGACATTTTTTGGGAGGGGGGGGGGGGGGGGGGGGGGGAATTTTGGATTTTTTTTTTTTTGACGTTTGTGGAAAAAATTTTGGGAGTTTTTGAAAAAAAAATTTTTGGGGCGAAATTTTTTGGGGGATGATTTTTTTGGAAATTTTGGGGGAGGTTTTGGGGGGGTTTTTGGGAAAATTTTTGGGGAGTTTAATCGATCTGCCACGATATTGCCTCGTGCTGAGTTCAGGATGACGAATTGAGGAAAAGATGACGCGGTTTGAAATTTGTTTAGGGGAAAGTTGGACACAATTTTTGGGGATTTTTCGATATTTTTTTCTTCCTTTGAAATTTTATTTTTCTTCACTCTCAGAGTTTGATAATTCCTCATTGAAAATTTTTTCAAGTTCAATTGGAATAGTCAAACCTTAATTTGTGTCAAAAATTGGGAAATTGGGAAATTTGAAAAAAGGCGGGAAAGTTTGAAAAAAAATCTTCAAGGTCACTTGAAATATTCAAAAGCTGATTTGTTTTAAAAATTGGGAAATTTAAATATTTGAAAAAAAGGTGGGAAAATTTACATTTTTAGACAATTTGAAAAGTTGCCATAAAAGGTTTGGAAAATTTTTAATCAGCGTTTTTTGCAGAATGGAAAGAATGAGGAATTTTTATATTAACCGAATAATTGTCATTGCAAAAATTAAATTTGGACCTTTTTAAATTTTTTTGATAAACTTTATTAATAAACTTTTTTTTTTATCTATTCACAAAGTTTTAGGGGTTATACTTTTTCCTTCACTTGACATTTGCGATTTTGGCGTAGGGCCAGAGCTATTATTCGTATTTCTTGGGGTGTTGCAATATAGACAAAAGAAAATAATTGTCTCAAATTTTCAATTTTCTCTCAAAAAAAAATTAAAAATTAATTATTTTTTAATCATGTAATTTTTTCAATTCGTCAAAAAAATTTCTACAATTTTTGTTGTGATTGTTGTTGCAATTTCAAATTGAAGAATTTTCGAGTTTTGAAAAATGGCAAAATTTTAATGATTGTAAAATTTCAAAAATTTCGTAGAGAAAAAAATTTTATTTGCAAAAAATGAGAAAAGAAAATTCAGCAAAAACACAAAAATATTTTATTGATTAATTGATATTTTCTTTTTCAGGTATTTAATAAACATCAATCATGGGGAATATGTTTGCGACGTTATTCAAAGGCCTTTTTGGCAAGAAGGAGATGAGAATTCTTATGGTTGGTCTCGATGCAGCTGGTAAAACGACAATTCTGTACAAATTAAAATTAGGAGAAATCGTAACGACGATTCCCACTATAGGTAACCCAAATTTTTTCCACATTTTTTTAACTTATTTTTTGGGTCTCACTTTTTTTTTACCTCTTAACTTGCACCTCTAAATCGTTCGAAACTTGGAAAAAAGTTTTGATAATTTTTGATGTTGAGAATATTTGACAAATAAAATGATAAAGTTGTAAAAAAAAAAAATATTTGATAATTTTTGAAATTTTGGAAGTTTTGAAGGAAACTTTCCAAAATTTCCAATTTTCTAATTTTCAAAATTTTTTCGAAATTTATTGACTTATTTGAAATTTTCAAAATTGGAAAAATATGAAATTGTCGTGTTTAAAAGTTCGTGTTCTCGAAATTTTCGAAATCTCGAATATTTCGTAAATTTTCGAAATATGAAAATGTGGAAATTTTCAAAATGGCCAATCACATTTTTGGATTTTTAAAATATTTTTTTGAGAGTCCCAAAATTTTCAGAATTTTAATTGTTTGTTTAAGAGACAATTGAACATTTACTAATCATTTTTTCTCGGCAATTTTCAGGCTTCAATGTAGAGACTGTGGAGTATAAAAATATTAGCTTTACTGTATGGGACGTGGGTGGTCAAGACAAAATCAGACCTCTATGGCGGCACTATTTCCAAAACACGCAAGTGAGTATTTTTTACTATGACAAAAATAATTATTTTTAAGAAATTTTAGATTTTCCAAAAATTTGAATTTTTCAAAAATATGAATTTTTGAGAAAATTTAAATTTTTCAAAAATTTGAACATTTTGAAAATTTGAAGAAAAAAAAATGATTTTCCAGATTTAGGAGATTCAGAAATTTGAGAATTCAAAATACTTTTTGAAAAATTTTTCAACAGATTGAAATTTGCAGAAAAATAAATGAATAAATAAATAAATCTTGAAATTTTTTTAATTTACCAATTTGCAAAGTTTGCAAAAAATTTTATAAGGAAAAGTTGAGGATTTTCAATGACTCAACTGTTCAATGTGATAAGAGGCGCATATTTCCGTAACTGTGATTGTCTTTTATCGATTTATGGATTTCCCTGATTCAATTAAAAACTCATTGGATTGAGCTCATTAGCAATTTACACAAATGCATGGAACCATAATTATCGTCAATATTGAGCCCACGATGTTGGAAAATTTCGATAATTTTCATAATGTGACATATAGCACTGCTCCAAAAAATTTCAAATATTGTTTTTAGAAAAATCAGAATTTTCCAAATTTTTCCAAATCGTCTTTTTTTTTCTTTTTTGAAACTACAAATTTTAGAGATTTTAAGGACACCCAAAATTGAGGATTTGGTAATCATCTGATGAGACAATGTTGAAGAAATGTGATAAATTGCGAAATTTCCAAAATTTGACCGATTCTCAAAACCGGAAAATGCAAATTTTCAAAAACTTGTTTTTTGAGACTCAGAGATTTAATTGGAATTGATCAAAAAAATTCCCAAATTTTGGGACGATCGCTGGTGACATTTTTTTGTGAAATTCTAAACAGTCCAGAAATTTTTGAGAATCTAAAAAATTCCATAAAAAAGTACATATATATGTATATATATATATTTATGGAAAATTCCAAATTTTTCAGAGTTTTTGAAATCATTGAAATTTTAGGCATTTTAGCTTTTGGAAAATTTACGAAAAAATTCAATTTTAAAATTTCGAAATTTTTGAATTTTTCAAATTTCGAAATGTTGAGAATTCAAAATGCCATGAGTCGAATCTAATTATTTTACAATGTTTCCAGGGTTTAATTTTCGTCGTGGACAGTAATGACAGAGAACGTATTGGTGAAGCTCGTGAAGAGTTAATGCGAATGTTAGCTGAAGACGAATTAAGAGATGCAGTTCTTCTCATATTTGCAAACAAACAGGTAAATATGTACAATTTTTCCCCCATTTTTTTTTTTTCTAAAAAAAAAGTTATAAGTCAGGGGAGCCCCAAAAAAATGGCCAAATTGTAATTTCCACTTAAAGCCATTTTTCAAAATTTTCTAAAAACTCAAAAATAGTTCAGAAACGTTCAAAATCATCAAAATATCAACAACACAAATTTCGAAAAATTTCGAAAATAATAAATAGTTACAAAAATAAAAAATTGAAATTAAAACAATTTGAAAATTGCACCAATTTCCAAATTTCACAAAATTTCACAAAATTTCGAAAACTTCCAAAATTTAAAAAATCAAATAGAATAAAAATAAAAAAATACTATTTTTTTTAATTTGAACTCACCCAAAATACGCAAAAAAAATCAAATCTCAATAATTCAATAAAAAAAAAATGGGCACATTTCGAGAATAAAAAAAAAATGAGATTGATCCTGAAAAATTCCCAAATCAAATTATAAATTTCGAAATTGCAAAAAAATTCCTAATCCCGAAAATAAAAAAAATTTCGAAATTTTTGGATTTAAAAATTTCAAAAATTAGAAAAAAAATGAGAAATTTGGGAAAAATAAAATATCAAAATCTAAATCCAATTTTTTGTCCTTTTCCAGGATTTGCCAAATGCAATGAATGCAGCTGAGATAACTGATAAATTGGGTCTTCACTCGTTACGCAATCGCAATTGGTATATTCAAGCAACGTGTGCCACAAGTGGTGATGGCCTATACGAGGGTCTCGATTGGCTCTCAAATCAGCTTAAGAATGCAAACCGCTAATCCCCCATACCGACTAATTAATTGATTAATTGATTCCTACATTTTAAATCAAGATGAGAAAACAGTTCGAAGTGAAGGAAGTAAAGAAATAAACAAAAAATAAAATCACGATTCATTCAAGCGAAAAGTTAATGACAAATCGATGAATAAAAAAAAAATTTGAAAACTCACATCAGTAGCTCACACCAACGTCCTCCCAAAAAAAAACAATCCCGAGGCAATTTGTTTAAAAAAATGTAACAACATTTAAATAAACAAATTGAGTTGAATAATTCAAATTTTCAAATTTCCCTTTTTTCCCGCAAAAAAAAAATCAGAATTAATGATGAAAAATTTGCATAATTTTTTCAATTAATTGAAAATTATGTACTTTGAAAAAAATTGGAGGGAAATTTCGCGGGAAAACACAATTTTTTGAATTTGAAAAAAAAAACGAAAAAAATTGAAATAATGAAAACTAAATTATTTAAAACTTTTTGTTAGTTGTCCTCAATTTTAGAATCTGAAATAATTATTTCGTAATTATTTTGCAATTGCAATAGTGAAAATTAACAAATTGAGATACAGAAATTCAAATTTTCAAATTTTCCCGCCAAAAAAAAATCCTTGCTCAGAGAAAAAGGTAATTTTTTGTAATGAAAAGAAAGTTCCAATTTTTTTTGTCAAATTTGTTTATTGAAAAAAAAATTCTGTTCGATTCGTGAAAATTCAAATTTGGAATTTATTTGGAAATTTAAAAAATTGGCCGGAAAATATATATTTTTCTTTTCAATTTAAAAAATGAGGGACTTAAGAAAATTGAATAATTTCGTCAGTGAAGACTTGACTGGGACTTGGTGTGGCTGACTTAGCATCCAAAATGATTATTTTATAATTTCTGCAGTAATTTAATTAAAGAAAAAAAAGCAAACAACAATTAAGACGAAACTACAAAACATTGTCCATTAAATCTTATAACTATTAATTATTATTAATTATTGTATTATTATTTAGCATTGTAGTTACAACTTTTTACACATGGATTTAATGATTATGCCACGCAGAGTGGATGAGAATAATAATTATCTGGAGACACTAAAGATGATCATTTTTTTTTTTCATTGTAATTTACAAAAAGGGAAATTTTTTTTTTCATGCATTCGTGACATAAAAATTGAGGGGAATATTCATCCAATTTTTTATGCGAAGTTTTTCACATTTTTTAAATTCACAATTTTTTAAAAATTTTTTTATTTGAAAAAAAAAAAGTTTAATCCGAAAATTTGATTTTTTTTTTGAACGGTAAAAATTTGAAAAAAAATTAGAGGATTTTTTTTTATGTTTTGGGAGTATTTACCCTCGAAAAAAAAAATTTGAAAAATTGAAAAATGAGAAAATTGAAATTTTTGAATTTTCAAAAATTTAAACTTTACGCGGGAAAGTGACGTCGAGCTGCTCAGTGATCAATGAAATCATGAAATAAAAAAAGACCATCATCAACATTCATCAAAACCAAAAAAAAAAAAGAAAAATGACGAAATAATGGAGAAAAATAAATTACAATTTTGTTTTCATTTTAATCTTTATTATTATTTTTGTATTTTCTGAAAATGTAAAGGGGGGGGGGGGCAAAATGGGAGAGATAAGCAATAAAGACATTCCGATTTACGAGCCATTTTTTTCCAAAATTATTTCGACATTTTTATTTCTAAACAATGAAAAATAAAATTAAAAAAAAATTGGAAAATTGAAAAAAAAATTTGAAGAGCTAAAAAAAAAATTCAAATTTTGAAAAAAAAATTGCAACATTTTCCGACACTATTTAGGAAAAATTCCAAATTTTTCCATCGAATTTCCAAATTTTTCCAAGGCTCAAGAATATTTCAACAATAATTAAAGCTAAATGAGAAAAAATTCAATTTTCAGTTTTGCCTTTTTTTAAAAAAATGAACATTAATTTTTGGGGTGGTCAGAGTGCCCCAAGGGTGATAGAGAAAATACCAATTACCAACTTGCAGTGAAAATTTGATGGAAAAGTGGATTAATTAGTTATAGAAAAAAAAACAAAAATTAAAATTAAAAAAAAAATGGGAATGAGCGAATTTTCAGTCTCATTAATTGCTAATTAATGGGGTGGGTTTTTTTTAGTTGGGAAATATTTTTTGGTCTTGAGAGGGGGAAAAATTTCCACTGAAAAATTGGGCGGGGGGGGATTTTTAGTTTTTGAAAATAAAAAAAAAAATGAAAAAACCTTTCTCTAGATATCAATGAAATTTCCCAATGGATCCCATCCATTTATGAATGAAACACTTACGAGAGTGCTGAATGCGTTTTTACGAACACACATAATCCTCTATTAATGAAAAAAAAAGTATAGATAAATTAAGGAGATAAAGGACACATGGGGAAAACAACAGTTAATGAAGTTTTTTATTTAATTACGAGAAAAAAATGGAGTAAATAAATTCGTATTATGTATGAATGTTCAAGGATTATTTGTGAAATATATTGTAACTGTGCTTTACGAATTCGCCTTGATTATTGCCCGATTAATTTAGATAGCTGTGTAAGTAGTGAAAGGAAAGTGTGAGAATTTTTTTTGAAAATTTAAAAAAATTTTGATTGTCTCAAATTTGTGATTTTTTGAATTTTGAATTTTTTTCTAATTTCAAACTTGCAAAAATTTTTTTATTACAAACTTTCAAGTTTCTAGAAATATTCAGTTTTTCAACATTTTTAGACTATCCAAAATTTGAAATTTCAAAAATATGCAATTTTATAATTTTTCAAATTTTCAAATTTTTTAAAAAATTTTGGTTTTTTGAAAATTTTTGGTTTTTCCAAAAAATGAGATTCCAATTTTTTTTTTTTGAATCTGAAAATTACAAAAATTTAAAATTTTCAAATTTCCCGGGATAATTTTTTTTCCGGCTCGCGACCAAGGAAAAGCGATTTTCCCGTGGGCAGTAGCGGCAGAAACCTGATAAAACTGGTGAAATAATTTTCGCCGGACTATGTCGCATGAATAATCAATTACCCTCTTATCTGCGCACTGCACTATCGAAATATGTAAACAAAATCGTAAATTCCAATCGAATTAACCCAGAAACGACTTGCCAACAATTGTAACAATATTATGTCTGTTATCGCGCGCCAAGCCAATCAATAATATCGGAATAAATATGTGAAATTATTGGGAAAACAGGCCGAGGGTTTGTATTTTCATTGAACATGAAAATATCCGCTGGAGCGTACAATTTTCCGACAATGTTTTCCTTAAGCTATCGCGTGGAGCTACACCGGAAGTGGTATATATAACACAGTATTATGCGACTTTGTTGATTTTTTCAGATTTATACATCCTTTCATTCAGGGGCATGCTCACACACATACAGAGCCACCTACTCATCCACATATGACCACCCACTCACCAAGTCACACCCACCCACCCACCCACCCACCTACCCCGACCGCCCATCCACGCGGCCCCAACCGCCCATCCACACGGCCCCAACCGCCCATCCGGGCGGTCCCAACCGGCCGCCCACTCAGTTACACCCGCCCACTCAGTCACACCCGCCCACTCAGTCACACCCGCCCACTCAGTCACACCCGCCCACTCCGTCACACCCGCCCACTCCGTCACACCCGCCCACTCAGTCGCACCCGCCCTCCAACACCAATCCGTATGTCCATGCCCCCCCCAGTCACACTCGTCCACCCACTCAGCCACACCCGCATTTCACACCTGCACACCCACCTAGTCGCCCTCGCCCGCCCACTCAGCCACGCCCTCGCGCGTTGCCACACCTGTCCACCCAGCCATTCACACCTGCTCGCCCACTCAGTCACACCCGCCCACCTACCCACCCACACAGTCACACCCGCCCACCTACCCACCCACCCAGTCACACCCGCCTACCCACTCAGCCACACCCGCCCTCCAACACCAACCCGCATTTCCACACCTGCCCACCCAGCTACGCCCACACACACCCACACACGCCTACCCGTTAGAGTTTGGTATAGTAGGTAAGGTATCTGCCTACTACGTGAAAGGTCCTGGGTTCGCGTCCAGCCTCCGGACAATGTTTCACACGCTGAAATATTTTCTCATGGATTCCAACCGATAGTAGGCACATCCTGTGTAGACTATCGGCGGTACCCAGAAAATGAGACCGCAACGCCGGGCGGGAACCTAACCCGATGCAGGGGGTGGGGGTGGGTTCCATCATCGGCACCCGCCGCCGTAGACCAGGAGTTTCTGGGGGTTTACCCAGTGTTTAGAAATACGATGCCTTAAATGGCGAAAGCCGGACCCAGCCGCACGGATGGGTGCCCGGTAGGGCCTACCAGAAAAATGCTGAAGAGCAACTACCGCGGGTAGTACAAGACAGAGGGGTGAAAAAAAACGCACACACATTAGGTCGAAACCTCAGAAATTGAAAAACGTTTGAAGCTGAGAGTCCTGAAAAAGCTCAATCTAAATTCTGCATGCGGAAGTGGCTCGGTGCATTCCAGTGTATAAAGACCGCGAACAGCTACACATGATCGGCTCAAAAACGCCAGGAATAAACTCCAAAAAAAAAAAAAAAAAAGAAGCAGCCGCCTACGATTTTTTTCCCGCCTTTTTTTGCAAACTTTTCGCGTGAGTGTGAGAGCCCGAGATTTTATGGCCGCACAAGTCACTGGGACGATGGGAATGTTGGCGCCGCTGATCGCATATAAGTCCCCCCCCCCCCCCGGGCCCCCTCCCTTGACCCCGCCGTATATGTATTTCACTACACGTGGGGCGGCGGGTGGGTGGGGGGAGGGGGGAAGCACTGAAGCTTTGAATACACAACCGATGAAACGTTTCGAATTTACAGACGCGTTTTAGACGGAGGTACTATATACATGGAAATACAACATATATATATATATATATATATATATCGCTAAATTTGATGTCTCCAAAGAGCATTGGATTTTTGAAATTGCTGAAAAATTTATCAAATTCAAAATTAATTTTTTTGCAAATTCTCAGTCGTTTCGCAATTTTTATCAATTTCGTCGAGACGAAGATAAAACATTCCTCTCACTCGACAGACCATCAATATCACACTTTTTTTCGCGGGCTTTTTAGCGGATTATGTGTCTGGCCATTTGACGGGGCACTTGAGTTGCGCGTTGGGTGAAAGGCGTGAATTTTTTTCTTCCAAGCTAGAAATGGGAGTTGGGAAATTCACAAATGATTTTAAGTCTATTAAAAAAATTCTATTGATTACGTTGATAGAGAAGAGATAAGGAAAGAAATAATTATTGCTGATTTTTTTTATTCATAAGATTCATGTTTCTTTTTTTTTTAATTTTTCACACATATCCACCCACCCATCCTCCCACCCACCCAATCCCTCACCCACCCAACCCCCCACCCACCCACTCACCCACCCACCCAATCCCTCACCCACCCAACCCCCACCCAATCCCTCACCCACCCAACCCCCACCCACCCATCTAACCAGCCACCCACCCACTCACCCACCCTCCCGACCACCCCCTCACCCTCCCGACCGCCCACCCATCCATCCAACCGGCCACCTACCCACCCAACCACCCACCCACCCAATCCCCCACCCACCCACCCAACCCACCACCCACCCACCCACCCAACCCATCACCCACCCACCCAACCGGCCACCCACCCACCCATCCAACCACCCACCCACCCATCCAACCACCCACCCATTCACCAATCCAACCGCCCACCCACCCAACTACCCAACCACCCACTCTCCCCTCCCCCCCCCCCCCCCACACACACACGCGCGCGCACGCACACAAACATACACACACATTTTAGGGGCACCGAAAAATTTGGAAAAATTTGACAAGTTTAGAAAATAGCCGAAATTAGGGAAATCGGGAACGCAAAAAAAAAATTCGTAAAACTTCCGAAGACTTTGCAAAGTTATTTGAGACATTGACAATATGATCTGAGTGGATTTTGATGGGTGAAAAATTCGGGGGACCAATTTGGGAGGATTTTTAATCCGTATAAAAGTGGGCAAAAGGTGTTTTTCATTTTTTAATGGCATCTATTGTGGATGAGATTGGTTCTGGACCCGAAAATATTGAAAGGCCGGGGTCCAGACGCCGTCTATTCATCGTTTATAAAACCCATGAAAAGCCATTGGGTCTCCCGCGAAAAAAAAAGCAAGGATCGGTTTAAGTGATTTAAAACCGTTGAAATCATCATTGATATTTTTTTATTTAGTCTAGAATGGCTTTCGTGTATACCAGACGTTTTAGTCATGAGTTGGATTGAGATGAGGCGCCGTCAAACCGTCGCGCCAAACTGACGATTGGAGTAATGCGCAAAATTGACATAGTAAATTATCGCAATTACTTGATTCGGTAATACAACAGATTGGATTTATCCCGGCGATAGGGACTTCTTGATATTTTTATTTTTTTTTCAAAATTCTCATATTTTTCGAATTTTTATGTTTTTTTTCTCGTAATTTTTTTTTTGGTTTGCAATGCAATTTTTTTTTTTTTTTGGTAATTTTTGCAATGCAAATTTTTTTTTTTCGGTACTTTTTGCAATGCAAATTTTTTCTTTTCGAAATTTCAAATTTCAAATTTTAAATTTCAAATTTCAAATTTCACATTTCAAATTTCAAATTTCACATTTCAGATTTCAAATTTCTAATTTCCGGATTCAAATTTCAAATTTCAGATTTCAAATTTCTAATTTGCGGATTCAAATTTCAAATTTCAGATTTCAAATTTCAAATTTCAAATTTCAAATTTCAAATTTCAAATTTCAAATTTCAAATTTCAAATTTCAAATTTTAAATTTCAAATTTCAGATTTCAGATTTCAAATTTCAAATTTCAAATTTCAAATTTCAAATTTCAAATTTCAAATTTCAAATTTCAAATTTCAAATTTCAAATTTCAAATTTCAAATTTCAAATTTCAAATTTCAAATTTCAAATTTCAAATTTCAAAATTCAAATTCACAATTTCAAATTTCAAATTTCAAATTTCAAATTTCAAATTTCAAATTTCAAATTTCAAATTTCAAATTTCAAATTTCAAATTTCAAATTTCAAATTTCAAATTTCAAAATTCAAATTCCCAATTTCAAATTTCAAATTTCAAATTTCAAATTTCAAATTTCAAATTTCCAATTTCAAATTTCCTGACATTACCCAAAAATCGCGCCAAAAAATCTCAATGAAAATGATTCATTTCTCCAGCTTCTGATTTTGAAATTGACTAGAGTAGGGTGCAAAAATTCGCATGCCCTGTCAATCAATATTTATCGCACCAATTTTATTTCCTAAGCGATTGGATTTTTTTCGCATGTGATAAACCCGTAGTGAAATAGTTCAATGGTCTCTGAGGAAATTTCAAGATTGTTGACCCGCCGTTGGTCGCGGAATGAGCGCGACGCCGGCGGACTCCATTTCTGCCTTCCCAACTCTGTATATCTATATATGTGCGCGCGTGTGTGTGTGTGTGTGTGTGTGTGTGTGTGTCTGTAAACAACAATTTCCAATGCACAAAAAATCTCGAAAAAAATTCTGAAAATTTCGAAACTCGCTTTTAACATTTCTAAAAAAATTCGAAACTGTCGAAAAAATTTTTGAACTGGTTCCAAAAAATTGGGATAATTATATGAGCACAGGAATAATTCACAATATTATATTTATCATTCTGACAGTAACCTACTGATTTTCAGACCTACCATTGGAGCGGAACGCAAAGATTGACATCCCCCGTCAATCGGAAATTATCGCGCGCGCGGTTTTATTCCCGAACAGATAGCTAACAGATTTTTTGCGGGTGCGATAAACAGAATATTGGAGTAGCTCAATCATCTCAGAAAATTTAAAGATGCTCTGAAAAATTAGCGCGTCTCACATACAGAAATTCCCCGCCCCCCCCCTCCCCCCGCGCCCCGCAATTTAAACCCCCTTGCTCCTTACTTCAATCTCTTCGCCAAAAACCACCGGTGAACAAAAAATTTTAAGGAAAGAAAAAGCAAAAACACAAAAAAAATTTTCACATTCGGTCCTTCTCGGAATGGCGCCCCCCTCCTTCCGCCCCCCTCCCTCTATTTTTTTACAACGCAATAAAAGGGGAAACCAGAATTGTTCAACCAAAAATTGCGATAACCAAGTTTCCTCAAAATTTCTGCCGAAAGCCCCCTCCCCCCCCCCCCCCCCCCAATTCCTTCTTGCAGGCCCCCTCCAAAATACCCCCGCCCCCCCCCATTTTTTTTTCTAAATTAAAGAAATAAACGACAACTTCTAATATAGTAGGAATATGTAAGTGTTTTGATCTCCTTTGAAATTCCAAAAACGAATTTTCTATGCATAGCCCCCCCCCCCCCAGAAGCCCCCCTCCCATTGTGCCCCCCTTTTTTCAGATTTTAAAAATAAGAGGTAGACTTCGCATATAGTAAGAACATTAAAGGTATTCATTTGTCTGAAAATACAAAAATATATTTTCAACTCATAGCCCCCTTCGAATGCCCCCCCCCCCCTCCAATTTCTGAGAATTTCCAAAGTAAAGCTCAAGTTCTAATGTAGCAGGAACATTAAAAGTATTTACATCTCTCTAAAAATCCCAAAACATATTTTCGACACATAGCCCCCCTCGGAAGCCCCCTTCATATTGCGCCCCCTTCATATTGCGCCCCCCCCCCCTTTTTTCAAATTCCAAAAATAAAAATTTACTTTTAATATAGTGGGAACATTAAAAGTGCTTTCATTGGTCTAAAAATCCAAAAACAGATTTTCGACACATACCCCCCCCCCCTTCGTATCCCCCCCCCCCCCAGTTTTGTTTGATTTCAAAAATAAAAATTTACTTTTAATACAGTGGGAACATTAAAAGTGCTCTCATTGGTGTAAAAGTTCAAAACACATATTTGCGACGTATAGCCCCCCTTGGAAGCCCCCCGCATATTGCCCCCCCCTTTTTCATGTAAAAAATGAAAGGCAATTTTTAATCTCTCTACTGAAGTAAGTTTTTGTGTCTCTGAAAGTCCAAAAAGCATATTTTGAACATATAGCCCCCCTCGCGAGCCCCCCCCCCCCATGTTGGTTTTCACTCCAAAAAAGTTGAAACTGGAAATTTTCGCAGGTAAAAAAAAAGAATAAATGGGGAGAACAAAAATCTATATGCTCTTTTTCACAATTTTCAGATACCATATATAGATATACGGTATATACATAGCTGCCCCCCTTTGCTGTTCTCAGCTTCAGCAAAATACGGCGACAAATGTCAACAGAATTCTTGCAAAAAAATGGTGAAAAAAAATAGTCCGATATCAAACTGGAGTGTACGATTGCGATTTCCAACACATACATAGGCCCACACCCACAAACAATAAAATTCACACAAATAGAATGTCCCAGATCCGTGTTTATCGCACGACATAACCGTTCCCCAGGGGCACGAGCGAAAAATTGCGTGTGACTGAAAACCGCTGCGATCATCTCCAAGTCCCAAATTTGGTTTTTTATCAGACAATTATCTGCGAATATCTCAATGATATCTTATCTGCCGTTTATCAGATTTTTGGGTTTTTCCAAATTTGAAAAAAAAAAAACATTTTTAATTTTTGATTTTCGGATTTTTTTGAAGATTGAAACAATTTTTGAAAACGTCAAAATTTTTTTGACTATTTTTGAAAATTGAAAAAAAAAATGACACATTTTGGAAATTTGGAAAATTTGAAAAAAAATTTTGAATTTCATTTTTCCCGCTCAAAAATTCAAACGATTTGTTCAAGGTCCATTAAAACGCGGGTGAGCCACCGATTTCTCAGTAAATTGAGCAATTTTTTAAATCCGGAATTCTTTCATTTCCCCGTTCCTCCATTCATTTCAAATTCAAAATGTTGGCGGGTCTCTTTTATTCGTGCTGACACACGCGATTAGGGGATTATCCTATGAATGGACATACCCCCATGACCGCTTCGTTCGTTCATTTTAAATAGCGAACAACTTCTTTTTACCTTTCCGAGGCGGTCTTATTGTGCACATATTTTTTTTTCTTCATGTTTCTTATTCGTGGAAATGTCGCCAAGATTAATGGACAGATATTTAACTCCCCCCCACTCAAAAAACAAAAAAACAACTATTTTTTTTAAATCGGCCTTTCTATTGCCTCCTTGTCAAAGCTGAGCTATTTTCTACTAATTTCTTAAATCCATCAAATTTTCGCTTTCGTTTTTATTTGTTCATTTATGTTTTCAAACCTTGATGGGATTGATGAAATTGGTTAGATTGATAAGATTTATCAGATTGATCGGATTGATCGGATTGATGAAATTGATCAGATTGATCGAATTGATGAAATTGGTCAGATTGATCGAATTGATGAAATTGATCAGATTGATCGGATTGATCAAACTCAGCAGATTGATGAAATTGATCAAACTGAGCAGATTGATCAAATTGCTCAGATTGATTAAATTGGTCAGATTGATCAAATTGCTCACATTGATTAAATGAGCAAATTGATCGGATTGATCAGATTGATCAAATTGATCAGATTGATTGAATTATCAGATTGATCAAATTGATCAAATTGATCAGATTGATCAAATTGATCAGATTGATCAAATTGATCAGATTGATCAAATTGATCAGATTGATCAAATTGATCAGATTGATCAAATTGACCATTTTATCTAACCCCTTTAGATTTCCAATACTGAAGCACTGACTTGTGATGACTATCCCGGTGCCTTGGTTCGCATATATAGTATACATGGTACTTGATCATAGAGTTCAAGTACGAATTCATAAGTTTGAATTTACCCATCTCTGAACTTTACAAATAATGTACTGCTTTTTTTTTTCTTTTTTTTTTTTTAATTAAAACCGGAAAATCGATAAATAAAGTAACGGAGACATCGATAAATCTTGGGATTGAGAGCAGAAGAAAATGGGGGGATTAAGGAGGCTGTGGGTAAAAAAGTAAATAAAAATGTTATAATAAAAAAGAAGGTAAATGAAATCTCGGAAGTGGTCCTCACTCGTGTGTGTACACCCACGTATTGGATCGCGTAGGCGAGCAAAACTCCTTTCCGGGGACTTCTCCATAAGCATTACATATACCTCCGCCCAATTCTCATCTTGCGATGCGCCCACATGGCAGAAAAAAAAAACGACGACACACCATGGGAAACAAATTCAGGCAATTTTTTTTTTTTTTTAGTGAAATCTCGGGTAATAAACTCCATTTTCCGTTAATCACCAATTATAGCATGGGGAACGTGAATACAGTCGATTTTTATTGAATGAAGTCATCGATAGGTGCTGCATAGTACGTTGCTGAAGGATGAATGAAAAAACTCAGCAGATTCATTCATCATATTTCATTATATAGTAATGCAGAACTCATGTATTTCACATATTCAATTTTTGGCGGGAATGAAAACGGAAGTGTTTGCTTAGTTCCGGCTGCAGCCCGTGGCAGCGCTACCTGACGAAAAGCCATCGACTATCGATCACCTTTCGATTGCATGGACGATTAGGTCGGTATGATTAGCACTCGAGGGAACTTCGAGTGGGTTATCGAAATTTTTTTACAGGCGATTTTCGTAATCGATTTTCACAATCGATTTTTAGAATCGATTTTCACAATCGATTTTTAGAATCGATTTTCACAATCGATTTTTAGAATCGATTTTCACAATCGATTTTCACAATCGATTTTCACAATCGATTTTCACAATCGATTTTTACAATCGATTTTTACAATCGATTTTTACAATTGATTTTCACAATCGATTTTTTGCAATCGATTTTCACAATCGATTTTTTGCAATCGATTTTCCAAGTCGATTTTCATAACCGCTTTTTGCAATCGAGTTTCACAATCGATTTTCAGAATCGATTTTTTACAAGTCGATCATACCTACCATTGCCCCTCCGATTTTTGAAAAAGTCGCAAAAATTCCCTGAAAAAATCGTGAAATTTTAGGAAACATGTCGACAAACTGACAATTTTTTTGTCAAAAAACTCAAAAGTTTGAAAAACTAAAAAAAATGAGAATAATTTTTTAAAAATCGGCATTTTTTCGTAAAAAATCGGAAAATTTTTGAAACGAAAAAAATTGCAAAAAAAATGTTTAACAAAAATCTTAGAAAAAAAATGAGCCAATTTCGAAAAAGCTGTGCAAAAAAGATTTGGGAAAAAGAAAATTGAGAGGAGCCAGAAAAGGTGGTGAAAAAAAAAAGAAAAATCGGGAAAAGACGTATTAATTAGCGGCTGTGAAAATGCTCCCACACACCCACCACCACGCGTGCCTCCCACCCATGGCGCACACCAACGACGACGACCTGGGGGCCGGCTCGGCTTTTCTTCGGTCACTCAGTCACTCAGTCAGTCATTCATCCGCAAGCTAGTGAGTCGTGCGCTCGGTGAAAAAGAAAAAAAAACTTCAATCCGCAATTTTCGCCAATGTCCGATAACACCCAAAAATTTCCCAGTGAGCGAGTCCCGTGACGTTCCGCGAGGGCAAAAAAAAGTTCCAAGTGTTGAAAAAAAAAAATTGCGCGTAAAAAATATCCTCATCCAAAAGTCGCGGAAAATTGAAAAAAATAAAATCGCGCTACGTGTGCGCATGCGCGAGCGCGAGTCAAGGAGATTTTTCTTCATCTTGCACATTTTTTTTTTTATAAATTTTTTTTTTTTCCACAACTTTGATCACTTGTGTTAACCGGCAATGATGACGATCATGAGATCGACGAAAGTGCAAAAGACATTGTCAAATTGCCGCAACGTCAGTCGCGAGTTTTCCTGCGATTGACTTTATGTGAAAAAAAAAAATGAGGAAATGTTGAGTTCAATTTTTTATTAATTGCGCGGACTTTTTCCCTCGCACGCGCTAATGACATTGATCGACTTTGGAGCTAATTACCCAAGTCCACTCAATTTTTACGTGAATTTACCAATCGCGGGAATTTTGAATTTTTCCGGGTTTTTTTTCTATTGCGCGGGAAATTTGAAAAGTGCGAGAATTTTTTTTTTGCATTTTTTTTTTACCAGTTTTTGGGACTTTTTGCAAGTTTTTGAGAACTTTGATTGGAGAAAAAAAATGATTGGAGTCATTGGAGTGACTATAGCGATTTTTTTGGGACTCTCGGGTTCTGGTGTGGATGCTAGGAAAATCGCACCACTTATTGAAGATGAGTGGGCCAGAAGACCGCATCGCGCTGCCGGTGAGAAATTTTACAATAATTTTTCTAGGTTGTAATTACAATTTTTTTTTAATGTTTTGAATAAAGTCATATATGAAATTTTTATCGTGAGGAAAAATTTTGAGAAACACATTTTGGTCTCGTCTTGGAGGCTGTGTGTGTGTGTGTGTGGGTGGGTGGGTGGGGAGGGAAGGGGTGTGTGTGTGTGTGTGTGTGTGTGTGTGTGTGTGTGTCACTCTCTCCATAATAAATGAAAACGCTTCAGTACGTACAAGACAGTTTCTCTTGTTTACAACGCAATATCTCGAAAACCGTTAGCGACAGCAAAAAAAGGGCTATACAAAAAATATTCCTTACTACCAAATGCAACTTTTATGTTCTATGATATTTTCTGGTAGCTCCCATGATTCAGACGATAAAGCAGGTAGAAGCTGAAGTGACACAAAACGCTTTGAAAATATTCTGTTTACTTTTAGAATATGTATGTGTGTGTGTGGTTGGGTATTTGTGTGTGTGCGCGTGCGCGCGTAGGTGTTTGTACCTACCAGTACGCACACGCCTTGGGTGTGTGTCTTTGTGTGTGCGTGTGTGTGTCTGTGTGTAGGTCTGGAAAAATAACAGGACATTAGTACAACCAACATTATCAACAATTTCATTGTTTATAAGGCTATACTGCGGAAACCGTTGGAGATACAACAAAATGTTGTTAACAAAAATTGTTGCTTATATAAAAATACATAATTTATGTTATATACATTTTGGCCATAAGTGTCATAGTTAACGAGATTTTGCCGATTGATGCCTGAGGAACGATAAAACGTGTTATTCAAAAATTCATTTTTTGGAATATTCTTGTCATAAAATTTATTTTTGAAATTTTCAAAAATGCAAAATAAAATTTGCCGATGTTGAAAAATCGAAAAATTAGAAAATTTTGGATGACGCAAGATTTTCTGGAGAAGTCCGAAAAAATTGAGAAAAATCTGAAAAAAATTAAAAAAAAAAAATCGAAAAAAAAATCGAAAAAAAAATCGAAAAAAAATCGAAAAAAAAATCGAAAAAAAAAATCGAAAAAAAAAATTCACAAAAAAGAGAAAACAAAAATCTCCAATAATTTCACAATTTCGAACGCACGCTTCTATTAATATCTGTCCTTATTGATACGAAAAAAACGTCGTATTAATATCATAACGCCCCATATATATATGTCAACCGTTTGATATACGATTTTTTATTAACATCCCAGTGGGCCAAAAAAAAAATAAAAATGTACCGCCCCGGTGTGAAAAATCATTCTGCAAAATTCGAAAATAATTTCACACTGGTGGTGTCTCACGCAATTTCACACGCACCTCATTTTTCTGCTTATTTTACGAGTCAACCATAAATACTTAAAACGCAACGCTCTTGCACTTATTATGAAATTATTATAAGCATAAATAAAATGTCGGAGACGGCAAAATTACCGCTTAAATTTAGACAAAAAAAATTTCACAATTTTTCGCGAAATTTTTTGAAAATTTTCGGAGCGCATTGAAAAAAAAAATTATTTGGTGAAAAAAAAAAAAAATTGACGCGTAATTTTTTTCCCGGACATTGGGGAATAGAAAAGTGAAACCGCTTTTCCCCGATATGGGCCTTCGCCACTGGTAAAAATCACTTATCTTACACCACTCGCCCATTAATCCGTTCCTTATCGTAATCTCGATCATCGAGCGCCACTGATTTCCACGATAGATTAATGAAAATGAAGCAAACAGGTACGGAAAATCCAGAAATACCATCAATTCCCGGATACCACTCGTTACAAAACTCTAATAAAAATTAAAAGAAAAAAAAAGCGCCAAAATTGGGCGAGTGTCGGCGGACCGCTGGCGGCCGACATTGGGCGGAGTGGACGTCGGCGGAATGTCGGGTGGCCATTATATCGTCAAAACTGGTCCAGTATGAGTTCAAACCCCGGCCAAAGAATTTGTTCCCTTGGGGACGACCGTTGGCCAGCCGACATTGGCGCAACGTCGGCCTAGCAATGTCTCCCTAGCCTCGGGAAAAACTGGCTGACCAGTATTGGTCCAAGTATTCGTGCTTAAATAAAATCCTGCGCTGTTGGACGAATGTTGGCCCAACGTTGGCTGCCGACGTTGGCCCAACACCGGCGACCGACCCTCGGCGCTCGCTTATTTTCCACGCCTCAGTCAGCATTAGCTTAATGTTAGTCGGACACTGTCTTCCTATAGTGTCGGCGAAGTGTAGGTCCGCCAATGGCTGCTTACCCCCAAAGTCGGCGGAGTGTCGGCCCTTGTGTTCCATGCCTCGGCCAACTCGACTGAATTCTGGTCCGACGATGGAGTCCTAGAATGGAAATTCTGGCTTGGAATGTTGGCTAGCCAATGTCGGCGTAATGTTGGGCGAACGTTGGCGGACCGTCGGCCAACCAGTATCGACTAAATTCGGGTCCGACGATGGACTCCTCCAGTAGGAAATCTCAAGAGCAAAACTTGGCTAGCCAATGTCGGCGCAATGTCGGGCCAACGTTGGTAGACCGTCGGCCAACCAGTAGTGGCTGAATCCTCGCTTGGGACTGACTTCCGGTGTCCCGGAATGACCGTCGGCAATACTAGCTGACCAGCACTGCGCCGAGCCTGCGCGCGCAGCTCGTAAAAAAATTTTTGCGTAAAAAATTGCGCAAAATTCCCAAGTTCATCGAATTTAGGCGTTTTGTGTCCTTGGCTGTTTTCATTGATAAGAAAAAAAAATCTGCCCTCGCGATCCGCCGCTTAATTGGCCGAGCAAAAGTAGAAGCAGAAGCGGCGGAAAACGCCCATCTCGCGGAAAAAAGGGATTGAAATAAATTAAAAACAATGAAGCTCTCTGTTCTCGTGAAATTCTCGTAACTGCGATGAATGAAAAATTGTCGTTCCAAGTTGAGAAAAAAAAATTGCGGAAAATTTTTTCCCCGCACACGCTTCTCTCCACCCCCCCCCCCACCCGTCCCCTCCCACCGGCCCAAAAAAACACTTTTCTTATTTTATAGGTGTTTGCTTGTATATATATTTAGCCCAGTACCAGACACAAAACGATCGCCGTCGACGCCCGCTTCGACTTGCGCCCTTTTCGCGAGCTCGCTTTTAACATGGCGCCTACTTTACCCCTGAGAATTTTCAGTCATGGAAATTTAGACAAATTTTCTCGAGATTTCCCCAGTTCGGAAAATTTTTTTTTTAGATTAAAAATTTTTTTTTTTTATTTTAGCCATTTTTCAATTTTTTTCATTTTTTCAGAATTTTGATTTTTTTTTTAAATTTTTTTATTATTTTTAAAAAATTTTTTCTAAAAAAAATTCGATAATTTATAATATTTTCCAATAATTTTTGGAATTTTTGCTGAATTGTTTAACATTTTTGGAATCGTTCATTTTTTTACATTCAAAAATTCCGGAAAATTGGAATTTTAAAAAACATTTGACCCGCGAAAATTTAAAAATCCGCGACACCAGCATTTTCCGCACGTTCTAGTCGGCTGAAAAAAAATGCCCTGATCATTCAATTTTGTAATTTGCGCGCCGCGCCCCCCCCCCCCCCCCCCCCCCCCCCAATAGCAATGTCGCACAGCCCCCGGCCCATGGCATGCGTGCTTGACGCAGGGTTGGGCCAGGCCCCACCCAGCATTTCCCCCTCCCGCCTCAAGGTGATGCGCGCGCCGACCCAGCGTTCCGCATTATATCGTCCAGCATAATGCGTTGTATTTGGCTCGCGCGTCTTGCGCCAGTTCTCCCTCTCCGAAAAAAAAAAAAAATATGTACGCAACTCCCAGGACTGACTGAATAAGAGGGCGAGGCGCGACAGTGAGCATTACCTATCCCAAAAAAAAAAAAAAAAAAAAAAAAAAACAATGTCGAAGACCCCCAGGTGCCTTTGAAGAGGCGTTATAAACGTATTCGAAGTTCACGTAGGCTGAAACGAGATTAAGACGATCCCCAACAACAGCATTTGCAAGAAAAAAAAAAGAAGAGAATAAGGTGAAACATTCAGCTTTGTACTTAACATTGTATGCAGAGTACTGGAGTTAAAACTCGGCGTTAATCGACCTCGAGTTGCATTGGGTATAGAAGAATTTTTGCTTCCACTTCTTATTCATGTTATACATGTGTGTCTGTGTGTGTGTGTGTTCATTACATGCATACGCGTATGCTGTGCGCGCATGGAACGCCCCAGGAGAGCCGATAATATGCGAGACATATACACAGAATGGGAGCCGTTGTCGCGCTACGGAAATATGCCTTCAATGTAAATGGATTGGCGTTTGCCCCCCTTACCACCCACCGCCCCCCCCCCACCCACCACAGCCGTCAAGTGCTCGAGAAATGAGCGAAATTCATACCCGGACGTGCAAATACCAAAGGTATTGGCAATGCGCGACGTGAATTTTCGGAATGTTGGATGCTGGGATTGATCGGCCGATCAATTTCACATGTATATTCGAAAATTTCTAGAAAATTCGATCGAAAATTGAATATCAAAAATCGAATATCGAAAATCGAATATCGAATATCGAATATCGAAAATCGAATATCGGAAGTCGAATATCGGAAGTCGAATATCGAAAATCGAATATCGAATATCGAAAATCGAATATCGAATATCGAAAATCGAATATCGAAAATCGAATATCGAAAATCGAATATCGAAAATCGAATATCGAATGTCGAAAATCGAATATCAAAAATCGAGAAGCCAATATCGAATGTCGAATATCAAAAATCGAATATCGAAAAATTGTCTAATCTGTCGAAAAATCGTAAATAGAGTTCTCCAACTTTCGGCGCGAAATACAAATGCTGGGATGAAAATTCCCGTACGAAAATTTTACAAAATTTGTAGAGCACTTCCCTGACTATCAATACAGGGCAAAATGTTCGTTTGCATATAAAAAAAATGTCTAATCTATCGGAGAAAATGGCGAACGCCGTTTTTCCGCATTTGGCGCGAAATGAGGATGCCGCGGTGAAAATACCGTAATGAATAATGCATTGGGCAGTCGGTCAGAAAATAAAGCAGGAGGTAATAAAGGGAAATAAAAAGGCAAATAGAAAATGTAAATAAAGGAAAAAAAAATATAAATAAACGGGGAGACAAGAGCGCGAGAAGATCGAGGCGTGTCGGCAAATGCGAGCCTTGCGTCCATCAGATTTTATCCGTCTGACAATCGGCACACGCGTGAGCTTCCCAGAAAAGGAAAGGCTGTGCAAAAATTCCAGCCAAGGATACGAATCAAGATCGTTCAACCGAACGCATATGTCTTGTAACGCACTACTTTATTCTCAACTTTAAAGTCTCGTATGTCTTTTGCGGAAGAAAAATTATTTACTGTCTTTCGGGAGCTTCATGAGATGAAGTTTGCCGATTTTGGAAAATTTTCGTACATTTTCCCAAATTTTCCTAGACCTGTTTAGATTTTTCCAGAATTTTTCGAGGCTTTCCTAAATTCTCCTAAAATTTCCGGGGAATTTTCCGAAAGTTCCGGGAAATTTTCCGAAAGTTCCGGGAAATTTTCCGAAAGTTCCGGGAAATTTTCTTGAATTTTCCACAATTTTTTCATCGTCTCATAAAAACAGAAAGTTTTCCAAAATTGTGTAAAAATTTAATTAAAAATTCTGGAAGTTGATAGAATTTTTTCTTCTCTTCGAAAAAATTTCTGAAATTTAAAACAGATTTTTAAATTTTTTTCTGGAGTTCTGCCGATTTTTTAAAAATTTTTCTGGCATTTCTTAAAATTTTTTGAACGTCGGCGAAATTTGGGAAAATTTTCCAGACCGCATAAATTTGTCTCAAAAGGCGCGCTCTTAAAGTGCTCTATATGTTGAGAAAAAAAAATACAGCTGCAAGTGTTTCGGGACCTTCGACATTTTGCCCCAACCGGCTGAGTAACAAATTCCGCCGAGTTTCATTCCCTTCATACGCGAGTTTTCATTCTTGGGTGATTATGACTCATCAGTGGAGAAAATATCTCAAGATTTATGGCAGATTTGTTGAAATATATCTGGAAAAAAAATTGTGTGTATAGATGCAATTTTTTGAAATTTCTTGAAAATTTTTTTTAATCTAAAATTTTCTCAAATTCTTCAAATTTTCAATTTTTTTCAAGTTTCTCAAATTTTTGATTTTTTTAGAGAAAGTTTTATAAATTTCCCAACTTTTCCAAATTTTTCGAATTTTCCAAAATTTTCCGAATTTTCAAATTTTTTTCAAATTTTCAAAATTTTTTCAAATTTTCAAAATTTTCGAACCTTTCCAAAATTTCCCAAATTTTCTAAATTTTCTAGAATTTTCCAAATTTTTTCAAATTTCTCAAAATTTTCAAATTTCTCAAATTTCCGGGAATTTTAAAATTTCAAAAATTTTCCGAATTAAAAATTTTTTCAAATTTTTCAAAATTTCGAAATTCTCTCACAAAATATCTGAATTTTTCCCGAGATTCCCTGAAAAAACTGTAAAGGCTGAAGGAAAATACTAAGTCTCCAAATTTTCCCACCACCCATTTTACCCCGCAGCACCGGCGCTCTCAGTTTCGTGCGGAGTTAGAATTTTTTTTTTCTGGAGTACTGAAGCGCAAAAATGGCCTCTTGATCCAGATTTTTACTGGTGGCTCATGGCCACTTATATATAATACATCTCTGGCATTCGTGATTTTATATCTCTTTTCCACAGTTGCTGGACTGACGAAGGGGGGGGGGGGCTAAGTCCCAGTCCAAGAGGCCTTATATAAAGCGCCAACCTTCCTCTTGTCAATTTCATGTTTCACTTCTTCCAGCAACTGTCCTTTTTTTAAAAATTGTTCCTCATATAAGTCACTATTTTAGGCAATCGTAACGTGCAAAAAAAGTTCCATTGAAAACCATTGCGGAACACGAAAAATGCATCAGTATTTGATTAGCCGCATCGTACTGGCGCCACCTGTTGCGTTTGCGGGACATTCAAATTTGGCGGGAAAGTCACGTCTCTAGGCGCAACTTCGCTTATTTGGGTTATTCTCAAGGAATGCTGGTGTTTGACATGAACACTTATAATTGAAGCTTATGGGCACTTAGTGCACTTAGTAGTTTATGCGCACTTAGTGCACTTATTAATGTATGTGCACTTAATGCACTTATGGGTTTATGTGCACTTAGCGCACTTATGGGTTTATGCGCACTTAGTGCACTCAGTAGTTCATGCTCACTCAGTGCACTTAGTAGTTTATGCGCACTTAGTACACTCAGTAGTTCATGCTCACTTAGTGCACTTAGTAGTTTATGCGCACTTAGTGCACTTATTAATGTATGTGCACTTAATGCACTTATGGGTTTATGTGCACTTAGCGCACTTATGGGTTTATGCGCACTTAGTGCACTCAGTAGTTCATGCTCACTTAGTACACTTATAGGTTTATGGGCACTTAGTGCACTTATGGTTGTATGAGCACTTAGTTCACTTAGGGGTTGTGGACACTTAGTGCATTTCTGAGTTTGTGTGCACTTAGCCCACTTAGCATTTTATGAGCACTTAACACACCTGCTGAGTCTATGAACGCGGCACACTTACTAAGCACATCAAGAACTCTTACACCTACCACACTCGATTACTAAATACACTTATAAATACACTTAATCAGCACACTTATCAAGTACACTTTCCAAAGATACATCAGGCTGCATATACTTCTAAAGTTTCGAGCTTCCAAGTAAGAGCAGGTGAACTTACCGAATACACTTATCCAGTAAACTTTACATGTGCACTTATTCAGCACCCTTATCAACGATCCTTACGATAAAACCCGCTAAGTTCACTCGGCAACCACACGTACCACGTGCACTTTCTAAGCGCACACACTAAGTGCCATCCCCAATCGCACTAAGTGCGCTTATTAAGTGCATCTCCTGAGTACACTCACTAAGTGCACTTAGCGACTGCACTTAGTGAGTGCACTTACTAAGTGCACTTACTAAGTGCATATTACGTATTCAGAATCATTTTTCGTGAATATCTCGAGAATCAATGGACTATAAGGGATATATAGATAGGTGTTGGAAAATGATTTTTTTTTCGATCTATCGAATGTATCGAATGTATCTTATGCATCATTCCCATCCATTGAACTTGTCCTCAACTCACCAACTCAAATAATGGTAATTTTTATTTATTACCCCGATAATTATGCCCCCCCCCTCCTCCTCCTCTTGCCCCGAGACACTCCACCCACGTGGAGCGTCTAGGCAGCTACGACCGGATGTTGTGCCTCGATGATTATAAAAATAAATCGACAAAAAACGAGAGATAGTTGTACCGGCAAACGATCGATCGTTGTGTCACACACTGTTGTATTTTTTTTTTTTTTTCTTTCATTTTGGCAAATAAGCTCACCAGAGAATCCAGTCATCCTGGCTCAGGGGCATGTAAATGTGTGGGCGTCGACGATAAGAAGATGAACACATTGAAAAAATGATTTTCCGAGGGGAGGGGGGGGGGGAGAACGAGTCGTTTTAATTAACTCATTAATCATGAATTATCACAGCGTTGGAGGTGGAAATCGGCATTAAAAAAAAAAGGTTTTTTAAAAAATTGTCCCAATTTTTTTTTTTGAAAATTGTCCCATTTTATTTTGGAAAATTGTCCCAATCTTTTTTTGAAAAATGTCCCATTTTTTTATCGTCCCATTTTTTAAATTGTCCCATTTTTTGTAATTGTCCCATTTTTTAAAATTGTCCCATTTTTTAAAAATTGTCCCATTTTTTAATTGTCCCATTTTGTTTTTTGACAATCGTACCATTTTCTTAATTGTCCCATTTTTAAATTGTCCCATTAAAAAATGTCCCATTTTTTTAATTGTCCCAATTTTTTTTTGAAAATTGTCCCATTTGTTTTTTTTTAAATTAGAAACATTTTTGTTTGCAATTCCAAAAATTCAGAAAATGTCTTCGAAATTTCCAAATTTTTTAAAAAATTTTTATCTATGGGAACAAATGATAAGGAGCGTATTTGCTGAAGATCACTTGGCCTGTGCTTGCCCTTCGCTACTACCTTAATATTATAACTACGAAGGTTACGAGGTGATGGTTACATCATTTCGCAGGGAAAAGACTCGTATTAGTAGGCGAGTAAACGGAGTAGTCTGACAGAAGAGCAGGAGGAAGAGAGAGTGAGAGAGGAGTGTTTGGTTTTTGGTGTCCCCCTCGACACCGACGACTAAAGTTAGACGGAATCTAAAGATATAGTCGCGCATTGCCGCGTCGCACCATCGCATACGCCAGTAGAAGTGGAGATGTGTAAAGGTAGACGATCCGAACGAGATTGCAAAAAAAAACAAACATTTTCAACGGCATGGCAAATAATGAAAGGGGGGAAAGGGGGTTTCAGGGCGAGGGGTGGGACTGAGCAAGTCGGGAATTGCAGAAATGAAAAGCGCGGAAAATTTCCGGTTGGTTTGACTACCTGATGACCCTTTTTGGATGACTTGGAGGTCGGAAAATTCGGAAAATGGGAAAAATTTTCCGCGATTTTCACTTGAATTTTCCGGCCTGCCGGCACCGGGATTGTATGAAGATGGTAATGTATAGTGGCCCCCTTTTGAGACGATTCTTCTGCCGGAAAAACTTGGAAAATTCGGAAAATGGAAAAGCATTTTCCGGGATTTTCACTTGAATTTTCCGGCCTATCGACACCAGGATTGTATGAAGATGACAATTTATCGTGGCCCCCTTTTCAGGCGATTCTTCTGCCGGAAAAACTCGGAAAATTCGGAAAATGGAAAAGCATTTTCCGGGATTTTCACTTGAATTTCCCAGCCTGTCGGCGCCAGGATTGTATTAAGATGATAATTCATAGGGGGTCACTTTTGAGGCGATTCTTCTGCCGGAAAAGCCTGGGAAATTCGGAAAATGGAAAAACATTTTCCGGGATTTTCACTTGATTTTCTCGCAATATCGTGACCAGGAAGGTATGGGAACCTTATAACAGCGCTGAGAAATCTTGGAAGTGAATTTTAGGGCGGAAAACTCAGGATTTGGAAAATGGGTTTTTCCGGAATTTTCATCGACATTTTCCGGTTGGACCATCGCATACCCCAGTGGAAATTGAGTTGTGAAATGGGACAAACCAGTTGAACGCTTTTGGATGATTCCGCGGAAAATTCGGAAACTGGCGGAAAAACATTTTCCGGAGTTTTCATGAAAATTTTCCAGGAAAATCTTCCATGAAAAATTAACACAAACTTGTTACCCGGAGGACATTATAAAAATTTATGTTTGGTTTGATATAACATGAACTGTTTAAAAAAAATTGTTTGGAAAATCCCGGAAAATCCGGAAAATGAACAATTTTCCGGAGTACTTTCGTTCCATTTTCTCAGTATTTGGCATTAGCAGAGTATCAAAAAATTCCCTCGGAGTTGCCAACCTGTTGTTTCCGTTCAGGAAAACTCGGAAAAGTCGGAAAATTTTTTAATCATTTTCCCGGGTTTTCCACTTCAATTTTCCACACATGGGAAAAAAATTTAGGACAATTTGCAGGCAAATTTTTTTTTGAAAATCCGGAAAATTTGTGGAAATTTCGGAAAATTTCCGGAAAATTGTTACCCAAATTTTCCGAATTTTCATCTCAATTTTCCACGTTTTCGTCACTGATTTCGTATTAAGGAAAAATTTTGGGTGGTTTGAATCGCGAGGGACCGGAAACGACCCCGGTACGACGTGAAAAATACTTTGTAGTTGACACTGTACTTAGTCCTAGCTGTGTCGGAAAAACTCTTGGCAGTGGAAAATTCATTGAATCGATGATTCAACCGGAATTGTCATTGCGTAAATTGAAACATGACGTCTGTCACGAGACAAACGTTTATACTGTCTGGTATAGTCAGACATCTATCAAAGTGGGTGGGGAGGGGGAAAATGCATTTGTACAATGCGCCATTACCCGCAAATAACGAGACCAATCGGCGTGACTGCTATACATACGTTAATTAACTTATAATTTTTTTTTGCATTTTTGGGTATTTGGAGTTTCCCAACTGAAGAAATTTTTAACATATTTCGAATTTTGGAAATTGTAAAACAATTCAAATTTCGAAAAATTTGCAAAAAATTTCCAAAAAATTCAAAAGTAAGAATTTTCGGAAATTTTTGAAAAATTAAAAAAAAATTTGAAAATTATTTGAAAATTTTTTGAAAAAAATTTTAAAAATTTTGAAAATCTTTTAAAATTTTTTAGAAATTTTTGATAATTGTTTGAAATATTTTCCGAACTTTTCGAAAAATTGTGAATTTTTTTTGCAAAATTTTGAGAATTGGTTGAAAAATTTTCGAAAAATTTTTGGGAAATTTTGAAAAATTTTGAAATTTTTTTGAGAAATTTTGAAAATTTTTAAAAATGAAAAAATTTGAGAAAATTTAGTATCTAATTTCAAAGCCATAAAAGTTGCAGGGTAAGGTCCCACGTCATCCCCAGATCTCTAGACACATTAGGAGAAAAGGTTAGGAAATAGTGAAGACGTCCGAGTAGACGTCGTGGCGCTGATTCGTCTCGCAGGGCATCATTTATTTTTGGCCCCAATTTTTTCCCTCTCTCTGTCTCTCTTTTTTTTTATTTACTCACATTCAGAGGCGAGTGCCACTGCGAATGCCAACATCAAATGTTTATTTCTTCTTTTGCCCCTTCTTTTTTCGCGAATGACACGATTTTTCATTTCCAACTGTTGTTTACGTTTTCGGGGGTCATGTTAGATAATTTTAAGATATTGCGTCTAAAGCTTTTCATAACTTCTTCCCCTTTTTTCAGAATTTTATTTATACCCGATTTCACTGGGAAAAAAAAATTGGCGGGAAAATTCAAAATTGGGGGAATCCCAGAAACCATTCTTTTTTTTTTTATTTGATTTTACAATTTTACCACTTTATTTATTAAATTATTTTTTGAGGACATGCCACATAGTGTAAAAATAGTGCGTCTAATTTTTGTCATAATTTTTTCCCATTTTTTTTCAGAATTTTTTGTCGAAGAAATCTAGGGAATTTTTTTCTGGCGGAATCTCATAAATCGGGGAATCCCCGGAAACATTGTTTTTGCAAACTGGATTTTTCCGTATTAAACTTGTTGGTATTTTCGCCCTCTGTTGAAAACACTGCCCTCAAATTTTAGGATAGCTCATCCTCCCTTTTTTTTAGAATTTTTTTCCAAGGGTATTCATAGGGGAAAATTTTTGGCGGGAAATTTTTGAATTTAGGATTTTTAAATTCAAGCCTCAAATACGGCAAAAAGACGAACGAAAATTCCGGGGAATCCCCGTAATTTTTCTCCGCAAATATTCCTATAAATATAATAAAAAAATTGATGGTGGGGCAAAATGGGTTTGGTATGAAAAATCTTGAGTCTGGTTTATTTTTTTTTAATTCAAAGTCATGTTGTATTCGATGTCATGAAAATCGGGGAATCCCCGGAAATTTTTTTCTATCCTATATGCGACTATTTAATCATGGGGCAAAATGGGCTTGCGGGCAATGGGAAATTCCTCCGACTATGCAATGGATTTTCTTCATTCCCGCGAAGATTCCCCGAAAAAGGCGGGAAAATTCGAGGAGGGGGACAACGGGCGAGGTCGTTTTGGTTATTTTGAAATTCCCGCGGTGTTAGTCACACCTTGTGGCAGGCAATTTTGATTGGCAATTGGACAGTTGACGACGCCCCGTGTGTATCCGAAAATGAGAAGTGTCGGTGAGGCGACGCGACGCGCCGGCTGTTACAGCCGTACGGGGTCGTTGCTCTCGTTCATCTCGCGAATGTATAACGCACCAGTGACTCGAATTTTTCGCCGTGCAAAAATTAACGAGCGCCCAATTTCAGAGCAAAGTATACTTGAGAAATTAAGTAGAAAATACTTGCCACTTGGAGCATGTCAGTTTGCCGGGGGCATGCAATTTTATTTGGCGATTTTTAGCGCTGCAAGTGCGCGCGCACACCTCCGCATCATGCGCACGCACCGCACCCACGTGGTCAGTGCGGCGCGCACCTTCTACCTGCGGTTACGCCTTAATTATGCAAGTTAGGACAAAAAGTCATTGAACATGAAATGTGTATCTTTACGTGACGAACATTTTTGTTCCTATAAAGTTTTCTCTAGCTGCAACCGTTCTTGAGATACAGTGTTGTAAACGTTTTGAGGTTTTTTTACGATGTGGGGGCAAAGTGGTTAGTAGAATTTGGCGAAGTTTTAAGGTGTTCAGCGAGGTTTAAGGTACTGGGGGGACACTTTTAGAAGCTAAGTATATTGCGTCGAGGATGAATGAATTTAGCGGGGGAAAAAATGATTTTAAAGCGCTCGGAGTGCAGGCGAGGGAGACAGCTTCGCAAATATTGACTTTACATTAAGACATGAGTATGGACGATCCTGAGTATCTTTTACGCTCTCAACTCCTGAGTTAAATAAATAAATAAATGATAGAAGTGAAGAGAACCTTTTAAGTCAATATACGCAGAGACGACGGGCAAAAAAATTGGGAAAACAATCAGCGAGTCTTCGCAATTTCACTTTCCCCAATGGGAAATTTCAATTTGTTTTTATCGATGAGATTTAAAAAAAAAATTGTTATCGATAAGATTAAAAAAAAAAATTTTTGAGACAAGATTCAATTTTTTTTTTATCGAGAAGATTTTTAAAAAAAAATTTGGTATCGATAAGATTAAAAAAAAAAATTTCGACAAGATTGAAATTTTTTTTTTTTATCGATAAGATTGAAAATTTTTTTTTTCTACTAAGTGAGCACCTCTTTAATTGAATGAAGGGAATATTGGAACGGGAATACTATTTTACAGGAAAATTATTTTTGCAATTTTTCAGAGTGCACTTTTGGGAAACAGATCAGGGAGCTTGGATCCACGTGGAACGCCGACCTGGGACCACCATTTGGTGTCATGTATTGCATAAAATGCGAGTGCCTGCCGGTGAGTAATGGAAAATTATTAGAATTTTTTTTTTAAATTTCAACTATTTTACGAACCTTTGAAAATTCTTTAAATCTCGTAAAAATGGAAAAATCTTAAGAATTTGAAGGTTTTTTATTATTCGTAAAATCCCAAAACTGACAATTTCAGAATTTTCAAATTGTTTGAAAATTCAAAAAAATTTCCAAATTCCAAAAAAATTCAGTCTCACAAATCTCAAAATTCTCCAAAATTCCACAAATGTAAAAAACAAAAATTTCGAAAATTCCAAAAAATGTAAATTTTTGAAAAATTTCTAGAAATTCCAAAAATTGGAAGAAAATCCCAAATTGCAATCCCAAGTTCAAAAATTTTAAAATTTCAATAATTTAAAAAATTTTCAAAAATTTCAAAAATATTCAAAAATTTCCAATTTCCAAAAATTTGCAAAAATTTCCACAAATTAAAAACAAAAAAATTTCAAAAAACTCAAAATTGGAAAAAAATCAAAATCTCAAAAATGAGAAAAAAACTGCCCATATATCTCATATCTACCCCCCCCCCCCAAACCCATTAATTTTCACGAGGGACAATTTTCCCTTTGATCTTGCATTCTCACATTTACTAAACACGTTTTCCTCATGGCGTAACTATTTCGCTACGTCTTTTAGCATGCCTTTTTATTTGTAAATTTTGTGCATAGCTTGGGTGTCAGTTTCCAACATTTCCACTTGGCTCGCTCTACCCGTGGAGTAAATAATACGATGGATAGTCGAGTTAACCAATTTCCTCGACTTTCTAATGTATTTGGCCACTTAAACAAATTTGTCATGAATTGGGAAAAAAAACAAATAATTTTCGAACAACGTTTCCAAAACCAAAAGAAAAAAAAAACAAAAATGGCATATTGTGCAATTATCGATTTTTTTTTTTGCAGAAAAATTACAAATGTCAAAAAAAAAATCAATCCTCACTTTTTTTCGGAAATTAGATTTTTTTTTTTTTTTTAATAAATAAAATAAAATAAAAACAAAAGTTTTAAAGCAGTAAAGTAGTACTTAGTAGTGTAATGTACAGTTGGTAAGGTAGTTCTTGGCATAATTTATCTGTCATCGATAAAGTAGAATGCCCGCTTTAATCTACAGTCGATAAAGTAGATTTTGCAGAGCAATCCACAGTGGGTAAAGTAGTTTTCTCCGCAACAGTCGGTAAAGTAGTTTTCTATAGCATTACCGGCAACCGATAAAGTAGTTTTGTGAGCTGCGTTCTGCAGTCGGTAAAGTAGTTTTGTGAACTGTGTTCTACAGTCGGTAAAGTAGATTTTTTAAATCATCCATTCAAAAAAAAAAAAGATTTAAAAATTGAAAAAAAAAAATCAGGATTTTTTTTTTAGAATTTTGGACTTTTGAAATTTCGAAATTGGTTGTGAAATAATTCCTTTTTTTTTCACTTAATAAATTTTTTTTTAATTAAAATTGAGAGATTAAAAGTTTTTTTTTTCTCGAAATTTTGAGTTTAAATAATATTGAAGCGATGAGTGAGAATGCGACGAGTTCAAACAGTGGCCCCGCTAATATATTATTATTAGCGTGTGTGACAGTGGCGCGCGACTCGCATGTATGAAACACGAGCTATTGATAGCTGGTTGCCCCCTTGTACAAATATTTGTCTATTGTTCAACGGTCCATTTTCCCCTTTTTTTTTCAACAACAAACAAGAATTTGATTCAACGATTTGCCGATTTTTTTATTTTTTAATGAATGCTTGATTACTGAAAAAAATTCAATTTTTGGGAATTATTGACATTTTTGAGATTTTGGAAATGTGTAATTTTTTTTTCATTTTTGTGAAATTTAAAAAAAAAAACCCAAAATTTTTTCTAATTTTTTTTTTCATCTCGCAGAACATGTGTTGGATAATTTACCAGTGCCGGCCGGCGTTTTATTGTGTATTGCATTGTAAAATGAGTGTTCATGTGCGGATGATACTCTTGTGGGCTTTATAAATATCGATGACGTATGCGAGGTCGCACGCGTTTCGTTTGGAAGAGACCGACGAAAGACGGACAAGCCCCTTGGGTACTCTATGAGCATCGTTACTCCCCTCCGCCCCCTCCCCCCTCCCGCCCCTTTTCGTAACTTTTTATTGTGCCAATCAGAAATACCAGCGCATTCCACATTAATTCCTATGATTTCCCTCACTTCACTGATTTCAGACTGAGAATTTCTGAAGATTCTGAAATTTTTTTCCCCAATTTTTGAACTTTCCATAACATTTTAATTTTTTTTTTATCCCCCAAAATTCGTCAGATTTTTCGAACATATTTTTCTCTTACTTCTGCAATTTTTGGAATTTTTTGGAATTTTTTTAAACTGGCTAGGTGCGATTTTTCGATTCACTCTTAACTTGAGATGTACGGAACAAAAAATGCCGCCATCTATCGGCTGAACTATATATATGCGCCGTCGGTAAAACAGGGGCGAAATGAAGGAAATCTAGAGACTGGGGGTCCATTTGTGTCCCAAAATATTATTGACTATGTCATATATATATCTCAGACTTGTTCCCTTATCCGACTATCTTATCTGTTGCAGATACAAAAAAAGAGGAGGATAATTGCCCGGGTGCAATGTAGAAATATAAAAAACGAGTGTCCAAAACCAACATGTGAGGAGCCAGTATTATTACCAGGGAGATGTTGCAAATCATGTCCTGGGGATTATAGTGAGTACCATAACTATTACATAGGGGGTAGAATGGGTTATGATGGGACAGGGGGCATAATGGGACGAGGGAATTAATGAGACCAGTGGGTTGAGACATAGGGGCATGATGAGATCGATGGAATCCTGAAATGAGGGGACCACGGGAATTATGGGACAGTTGGTATTATGGGACAGGTCATCAAATTGGGACTTGAGACAAAATGGTACATTCCCACCCCATTCCGCAGGCACATATATAGCAGGTATACACGTAGCAGGCACTATAGCCTCCGACCCGTTTTGCCCCACCCTGGCCCATAATGCACGATGTACCATAACTAGGCATTCTGAATTTGGGGGTGGACAGAGGGTGACATTTGGGAGCGAATGTTCCTTTACCACTTTTCTCTGCGGGGATTCCCCGCCGCGCTATTCGATTTTTAAATGGGCCAATCACAGCGTAGCTCCGCCCCCTCAACCAGTGATTCTCAATTCAGTCGTTTTCAATCGAAAAAAAAATTGGAAAATTTTCTTTTTTCTTTCTTTTTTAATTTTTATGGGCTTTTGGAAATTTTGAGGCTTTTTTTCATAGGGAAAATTTATTTTGAAATTTTTGGAAAATTTGGCAATTTGTAATTTTTTTTTTTTTTTTTTTTTTTTTTTTTTTCTCTCTTAGGCATATATATTGAGTCATGTCCAGTATCATCGCTTTACCCTGCCTACAATTCGAGGAATTACCACAGTGCAAGGTTAATCGATAGTTGACAGCTCGAGTTATTCGATTTAGCGCGTTACATCATCGATATAATTTAGATTATTTCATATTGAATCAAATTAAGTGAGTGATTTATTCATAAATGAGTTCCTCATGGCTTCCCACAATAATTTTTCTCCTATAATTGTTAAAATTGTTAAAAAAAAAAATTAAAATTATAGCCCAATTTTTGGCGGGAAAACTACTCTATTTAAAAATTGATTTATAAAAATATGATAAAGTGGAAATTTTTTTTGGAAAAATTTAAGAAAATTGTTTTGCTCATTTGCAAAAAAAAATTGTTTAAAGAAATAAAAAAAAAAATTCGGGGAAAAAATTGTTAAAAAAAAAAAAAAAAAATTCAATTTTAACGCAAAACTGACAAAAAACTTTATTTTTATTTAGAAAAGTCCGCGGAATTACTCGATGATTTATGGATTCGTGGACCATAAATATTGATTGATAAAAGGAGATAAATGGGTAATAATAGAAATTCCAATGAGAAGTTAAAAGAAGAAGGGCAATAGCGCGTGAGATTGATCGTGAGACATGACTTGTCACAGGGGAATGCCAACGGGAGCGATCGTCGATAAATGATTTATAACCGCGATTGGTTTCGCAATGTTAACATAAATGAAAAGGCAAAAAAATTATTGATAATAAAGTGCACGCAATTGTCCCCCTTCGTGGATTCCGGAAATCAAGATTGGCGCCAATTTTGAAAAAAAAAAACATATTTGAGGTACATCAAATTTTTTAAGTCTTAATTTTCTGGCATTTTTTGAAATTATTTAAATTTTTCAATTTTTCAACTGAAAATGATATTCGATTATCGAAATCGAAGACAAGGTCCGAGTATCGAAATCGAATGCAAGGTTCGATTATCGAAATCGCATCCAAAATTCGATTATCGAACTCGAATAGAACGTTCGATTATCGAAATCGAATGAGAGGTTCGATTATCAAAATCGCATCCAAAATTTGATTATCGAACTCGAATATAAAATTCGATTGTCCAACTCGAATATAAAGTTCGATTATCGAACTCGAATACAAGCTTCGATTATCGAAATCGAACACAAGATTCAATCAATCGCATACAAAATGCGATGATCCAACTTGAATACACAGTTGGGTTACTGAAATCGAATACTAAGTCGAACGTGAAGTTCTGGAACTCGAAGTTCGAAGATCGATATCGAATATATCGATATGTACAACATCGATTATATCGATCCTTACAATATCGATTATATCGATCCTTACCATATCGATTATATCGATCCTTACAATATCGATTATATCGATCCTTACAATATCGATTATATCGATCTTTACAATATCGATTATATCGATATGTCCTATCGATTATATCGATATGTCCTATCGATTTATCGATATGTCCTATCGATTTATCGATATATGCGATATATCGCACTGTAGTCGCTGGACCAGAGGAATGTTTCACATCTCTTTTCCCCCTAACTTTCAAATGAAATGCTCAAAATTGGAACACAAGTAGTGCTCGGAAACGGAAATCTTCCGATCTATAGAATGGCGCCAATTTCAAATGTCCGCCAGCATTCCCCAACGCATTGGAATGCGACAAAACACGGAAGTTACCGTAGCAAAATGCGCAAATTCAATTCTGACGTGTGGGATTGGGTCGGATTGATGGAGTTGATGAAAATGAAACGACGAAATGTTGGGGGCAAAAAATGGAGTCGAGTCTGGGATAGAAAAAAAAAAATTGGAGGGAATAAAGAGGGCAAAGACTGCGTTGCTCCGGTTATGGAAGGATGGAAAACCAGTTTTCCATACTTGGCTTTGAATTTAACCGAATCGGGCGATCTGTCCAGCACAAAACGATCTCACAACGCTCTCGATATAGTCGCAAACCTGTAAACTGTTGTGTTTTTTTTTTCTGCAAGCTTGATGCTTGTTGGTTTTTTTTTTTATGAATTTGTACGATTTTTTGTGACAAAAATTTCTCGGACATTTATGTTGTATTAATTATTGACGATGATACTCCGGTAATTAATTTAATGAATTTTATGTCTCATTAAGAAGTACAGGGTATAGAATTTTTTTTCAGGAATTCCTGAAGAAATTTCATATTAAAAAAAAATTTTTTTTTTAACTTTTTTGAAAAATTTTAATTTTGAAATTTTTCCGAAATTTGACATTTTATAAATTTTTTTTTTTAAGAAATTGTTGTGTGGAAAATTTGTCGGATTAATTACTACCATCGATAAATTCCGTAATTAAGTCAATGAATTTTATTTTTCATTAAAGTACAAGATGCAGAAATTTTCCAGGAATTCTTATAATTGTCGAACACTTATTCGCGCGAAAAACACGATTTGTTGATTGAAATTCATTTAATTACAGGGGAAAAAAATTATGATTATTTGTAAGTAATTTACGATAAAAATATATTTTTTTTAATTTTCACATTTATTCAAATTTTCAAAATCTGCAATTTTTAATTTTTTAATTTTTTTTTCAATTTTTTCTTTTTTATTTTTTTCTATTTTTCAATTTTCAATTTTTTTTTTCAATTTTTTAATTTTTTAATTTTTTTCTCAATTCAAAATTCTAATTTTTTTTTTTAATTTTCATATCTGTCAATTTTTTTTTTAATTTCCCATTTGTTGTATCAAGAAAAAAAATTAAAAGTCAAATAATAAATGGCTAGAGCCAACACTGTCACTCTACCCATGAATTATTCATAACTCGAGTACTCACCAGTAATTATTATAAAACCGCGTAGTATTTATTTCGTTAGCATAATTATTGTAGTTTATCCCCGAGCGGGGGGGGGGGGATTAACTTAACTACGTCATTAAAAATTAAAATCCCCATGGCTACCATAAATTCGCGCGATATATTAAAAAAATTTCACGTCCTTACCCTCAATTTCCCTTTACGCTTCCACTCTTTACTCATTTCATTTTTTTCTAAACCTTCTCAAATTTTTTTCGCTATTTTTCAAATTGCAAGATTTGAAATTTCGCGCGCTTTTTCCATTTCCGCCATTACGCGCTTCCCGCCCATTTTCCCATTTGTCCCTAGCGACTTTGTTCCCTATTCTCAATTCAAATCTTTCGCGCCATTTCCATTCCCCCCCTCCCCAAACTTTCCCGCCAGATTTTTTGTTTCAATCCACGAATTTTTGTTGAAGGGCATTCACTTGTTTGGAGCCGTGCCAATAAATCAATCATGATTGAAACATCTATGTTCACATGAAAACCCCCGAAATAGCAATGTTCGATGTGATTTCATACCCTAGTTATATTTCAACGCCAGATTAAACGCGCGAGGTGATCATAAACTCGGCCTCATATTGTAAACAATGGCGCGTCTCGCAAGTGAGTGAACGAGTGGAACGTATTAATTTCTGGGGAGATAGTGCCGGAAGTAATATCGAACACTGGGGAAACCCGCTCAGTGCACTCGATATTTTTACCACCGATTTTTCATATATGCCCGATGATCAGAAAATTTTGTATGGATTTATAAAAATTCCCTATGGGGTTTTTTAATCCCTAGTTGATTTTGAGTTCCCTAGGGGGAGCCTAAGTACCTATACAGAGTTCTAGAAATTTCCTGAGTAGCTCGAAAATTCCCTAGAGGCTGCTGGAAGTCTCCTAAGTGCCTCTAAAATTCCCTAGGGGGTTCTAGAAACACCCTGAGTGGATCTAAAATTCCCTAGAGGGTTTTAGAAGTCCCCTAAGGGGGTTTAAAATTCCCTAGAGAGTTCTAGAAGTTCCCTGAGCTGCTCCAAAATTCCCTAGGGAGCCCTAGAAGTCCCCGAAGTGCCTCTAGAATTCCCTAGAGGGTTCTGGAGATCCTCTGGGTGACTCTAAAATTTCCTAGAGGACTCTAAAACTCCCCTACATGGCTATTCAATCCCCCAAACGCTTCTAGAAGTCTCCTTAGTGGCTGTAAAATTCCCTAGACGCTTCCGGAGGTCTCCTAAGTGGCTCTAAAATTATGTAAAGGGTTTTTGAATTCTTCTAAGTGCCTCTGAAAGGCCTAGAGTGTTCTAGAAGTCCTCTAAGGGACTCTAAAATTCCCTAGAAGGTTCTAGAAGTCCCCTGAATGGCTCTAAAATTCCCTAGAGGGTTCTAGAAGTCCCCTAAGTGGCTCTAAAATCCCCCAGAGGGTACTGTAAGTCCTCTGAATGGCTCTAAAATCCCCCAGAGAGTTCTAGAAGTCCCCTAAGTATCTCTAAAATTCCCTAGAACGTTTTAGAAGTCCCCTGAGTGGTTCTAAAATTCCCTAAAGGGTTCTAGAAGTCCCCTAAGTGGCTCTAAAATTCCCTAGAAGGTTCTGGTAGTCCTCTCAATGGCTCTAAAACCTCCCAGAGACTTCTAGAAGTCCCCTGAGTGGCTCTAAAATTCCCTACAGGGTTCTGAACGTCCCGTAAGTGCCTCTTAAATTCCCTAGAGGGTTCTGGAAGGCCTCTGAATGGCTCTAAAATTCCCTAGAGGCTTCTGGAAGTCCTCTGGGTGGTTCTAAAATCCCCCAGAGAGTTCTAGAAGTCCCCTGAGTGGCTCTGAAATTCCCTAGCGCGTTCTGGAAGTCCCCTAAGTGCCTCTAAAATTCCCTAGAGGGTTCTGGAAGGCCCCTAAGTACCTCTAAAATTTCCTAGATGTTTCTAGAAGTCCCCTAGGTGCCTCTAAAATTCCCTAGAGCATACTAGAAGTCTCCTAACTGATTTCTAAAATCCTGAGGAGCTTCCAAAATTCCCAAAGGGGTTGGTAAAATTTCCTGGTGGCGTCCAACAACCTCTAGGACCTCCAAAAATACCCTAGGATGTTCTAAAAAAATCCCTAGATGTGGGATATTTTTCTCGTAATGAGCAAATTTGCAGTGCAAGTCATGGAATGACAAGCCTCCCCACTCTACGCAATCCGTTGACTAGCGTTGAGTCGCGCTGACAAGCAAGGGATCCCCTATAAAAATAAACAAACATAATCAGAAATCGAATAATATGAGAAGAATGTAAAACGGCAGGGAAGTCGGGCGCGACGGTTTAGCGCCATGGCGCCGGTTATATTACCGCATGGCGTCACTTCGATTAAACCGTGCGCAATCTAAATGTAAATATTAGCATGCATAATGATTGGATGTTACGGGGGCGGGGGGTTTGAACAGTGGGAGAATTAAACCGATGCGGAGAATAGAAACGATAGAGCTAATATACAGAGGCCAAAATAACAACAAATTAATTATTCCATAAATTTTTTTCATTAAAAATGGTAATAAATGGGATAAAAAAGCACAAGATGCAATTAACGTACTCATTTAATGAGCAAATTTGTCGAGTGCGATCATGAAAATTGTGGCAATTTATTTTTCAGGCAAGTAGTGGTAGTTTTTTTTTTCTTTTAATTTACATTAATTTTTTTTTTTGTTTTTTTCTTTTTCAAATTTTAAAATTTGAAAATTTTTTAACACACTAGCGATTTCAATCGGTTCATAAATTTTTCTAATCAAGACATTTTAATCGGGCTCATCAGTATCTTTATACATGCAATGATCGTCTGATCTAATTAGCAAATTTATCGAGGATGCTAAAAAGATTATAGCGATTTTTTTTTACAGATGGAGAAGTAGTGATAGAATAGTTAGGTAAACATTACCCATTGTTAATTTAGAAATTGGCACAAAAAATTATTTCCGTAATAGGGAAATAAGTGTAGGTGAGAAGGTGGGTGGGGGGAGGGGCGGGGGTGTTCCACATCCCATTAAGTTCCGCGAGTGTGGGTGAGTGGGTGGGTGGGTGAGTGGGTGGGTGGGTCGGTGAGGATGGGTGGGAGAGGGTGGGTGGGTGGGAGGGGATGGGTGGGTGGGTGGGTTGGCGAAGATGGGTGGGCTAGTGACCCACTGTGGTCAATTGAGCAAGTGTGGGTGAGTGGGTGGGCAAAATTCGCAAATATCAAAAATCACAAAACTTGCAAAATACCGCCAAATTTTTCTTTTATTTTCACCAAAAACGAGGTAGACAATCTTTTTTAGGGTTGACTACCTGGGGCGGGGGGGGGGGGGGGGGGGGGGGGGGGTAAGGGTGCACTCTATCTCCTCACGTGCCAATGATGATGATCGATAGGACTCTGGCGCAACGCCAATGAATAAATTCCTCAACTTGTCTTTGCACTTCCAATGCTTCAACTTGCAAATGCATTTAAGAAATTTTCTTATTTATGTCTTAACATTTTTTTTTATGTACGTGCAGTCCATTAAGATATCAGCATTGATTAAAACATTGGTCATTCATGAATGTTTATCGTTGGATTTTTCAGGCGCTGAGATTGTTCAGGATTTGCCAATACAACAGACTCTAGAGGAGGAAGAGAGGAGTTTAAAACGTGAGTTGCAATAAAAAAAATTACATTACTATTATTACTATTCTTAAATATGTTTTCAACAATGTACCACATTTATTTTTTCTTCCCAAACGTCGCCAGACTTCGCCACACTCATAAGCAGCCGAACGGCGCGCCACCTGCACGACGGCGTCACTGAACCAAATCCCGCAATTTCCTTCTACGTTGCGACCGGGCGCTTCACGTTCCACCGCAAGAACCTGTACTACTCCTTCTACCTGGGCGCTTCAACCCCACGTCCTCGTAGTCTCCAGTTCATCGACGACGATGGCTCCATACTCGAGGAGCAAACAATTGATCCGGTTGGTGGCACTTACCAGAATGCAACTGGTAAACTGTGCGGTGTATGGAGAAGAGTTCCGCGAGACTATCGGAAAATTCTTCGAGATGAGCAGCTCTTCGTTTCGCTGATATGGGAGACAACAACAACGACCATGATGACAACAACAGTGACATCGACCATGTCCACATCCGCCCTAACTGGTCAGCTGTCTCGATACAAGGCCCTGTCTACGGAGCAATTCTCGGCCCTACTTGAACCTACCATGGGCGTCGACAGGACGATGATGACAGGTTGATAATTTAGGTCGACTAATCGGAGTGGAAAATTGATCAGTGCTTCTAATATACCTTAATTGCAGGTTCATCAGCAACGGCAATCATCTCGGTCAGCTCGACATCAGCACCATCCATCCACGTCTCCCTAGCCTTCAACGGAGTCTTCTTCCCCAACGACATAATCGACGTTCCCCTGATGGTCATCATCGAGCACCTCGAGAAGGACTACACCCTCCTCAAGGAAGAGATCATCATCAAGAAGCCATCGGACGACGTCAACTTCGGAGAGGTTCGTTCTGCGCTGTCTGGTGCTGATCTTCGGCTTCTGTCTCGAGGTAAATTGTCCATTACGATCGCCTCCCGGAAGGATCCTCAAGCACTGCGATTAGCAGGGCCAATTGGTCCGAAGGCTAGCTGCGATGTCTTCCAGGCGCTTTTAGCTCCGGACGAAGGCACTGAGGGCTCCGGCTTGGCCTGGGCCTTCCTAGACCGTTTCGGAGCACTTAGGTATGGAATGAAGCTAGCTGGAATCGACGATGAGAATCCTATAATAACACTTGTCGATGATGGAGGCAAGAGGAAGACCGAGCTCGAGGACCTAACACCATCGTTGATTGGTGGTGCCAGTGGGAATGGCAGTTTGGATAGGCCAGGGCCCAGGTTACTCGAGCCCTTGTTCAAGGGAGAGCTAGGAGTAGTTGCTGCGTCACCTTTGGGCTCCACCCTCAAAGGAAGACTCATGCAGCGACCGGTTGCCGAAGCCAAAGACACCTTGGCACCATTCTTGCTGAGATCTGCTGGTGCTGGTGGTCATGTAGGCCTCATCTGGCTGGCAATTGATGCTGATTGTGTTCTGCACTACGAGCTGGAGGTGTCAGGTCTACCGGAGAGCCTCGAAGATGGTGAAGATGAGGAGCAGGACGAAGCTAGCTTTAGACTATACCTGGAGACCATGCCCCTACTTGCCCAGGGTGCACCGGTATCCAGGAGGCTTCTTGAGGAGTTCAATGGAAATGTGCTGGAGGGATCCGTCACTGGACTCTCGCCCATTGAGCTCTACAGAATCGACTCGGGAATCGGATTTTTGGAAGTCATGAGTGTGAACAAAAATATCAGCACCAAAATGCTGAAGGGACAGTTCAAGACAAGAGCTCCGTTGAGTTGTCTTCCACATTATGCTGATAATGATGTTGCTAGTGTTATGGTCTACAGCTTGCATCCGTCCAGTGCTGAGATAGAAACAGCAAGCTGCTTCCATGAGACTAGATTTTATGAAGAGGGTACTCAGTGGACAGCTAAGAGTGATCCTTGCTTGATGTGCCACTGTCATCGAGGGATGGCTAAGTGTGATTCTGTACCTTGTCCACCCATGAATTGCTCAGCTAATAGGAGGGTGAAGGCACCTCCTGGTCACTGCTGCTCCATCTGCTTAGGTAAGTAGAGTGATGTGATAAAAGAACCATTGCAACTTTAAGGGAGTGGTCAATAAGGATGGACACCTATATGCTAGATGTTGGTAATTCTTCTTCCACAGGACCACAAGTCGAAAACTCGACGACAACGACGCCTAGTCCCCAGTCGACAACTCCTGGCCACAAAACCACGGAGGAAACCACGAATATGGCGCCATTCAAGGGTTGTACGTTAGCTGGACAATTTCACGTTGCAGGAGCATCATGGCATCCCTATTTACCACCGTCGGGATTTGATACCTGCGCCATTTGCACCTGTGACGTAAGTATAGCCTCGGAAATTAAATGAGCAATTATTACATTTCATGCTTTCTTTCTTATTCGTTGAATCCAACAGCTCAAGAAGCAGCTACAAGGCCCAAATCATTGCACATATTGCTACCATTTGACAAACTTATTGATACAGTCGACTCTCCCATAAGCCCTTCTCCCGTTAGGTCGAAGATCCCATAAGTACACTGAGTCGCGCTACTCCTAGGTATAGCCCACTCAAACGCTGTGCCCCCACCCCGTCTCATTCTGAACGAGAGGGCGGGAGTGGGGGAAGCACGGAGCTCAGTCTAAACGAAGCGCTCAGCGTGGCTCGGTCCCGAGCGCTACACTTAATCGAGAGTCGAGTGTAATACTAGACACCCTTACTCGAAATATAAAACTAATATGAAGGAAACCCGAGCTCTCCCTCCTGAAATTATGAGCAAACAAATATTATTAAAAAATGACAATAACATCATGTTAAATACATAAGAAAATTAATGCGGACAAAATTAGCACATGCTCATAGGCACCTCACACCATATGAAAAAACAATGTATAGAACAAAATGTGCAAATTCAAAATGACAAATAATGAATAAACGAGTTTTTCAAATGCAAATGAACAATGGCGCATTCAACCACTCAATCAATCTACGTTTTCAGGCTGTTACCCTGGATGTCCGTTGTCCTCGGGTTCAATGTCCGCCCCTGGGTTGCGATGAAAAAGTTGCTGTGAGACCGGACAAGAAGGCCTGCTGCAGACAGTGTCCAGTTGTCAGTGTCATTCCAATTGGCGGTACCAATTCTCCGTTGATGAATCCAGGGAGCGATGGTACCCTGCCAAAGGACCAAGCCATCTCCCTGCACATGTATACTGCTAAGCGCACGTCAGAGGAGATTCTTGCTGATGGTGGATGCAAGTATCCAATGGGTGGACCGTACGAGAATGGAAAGGAATGGCATCCAAAGATCCATTCGCATGGAGAAATCAAATGCGTCAAATGTCGATGCAAGGTAATGCCAGAAGCAGGATGGTCATTGAGCGTCCAGCAGCGGAGTGGTGAAGGGGTTCAGCTTGAATCGGTTGGACCTTGGTTTCAAGTATTATGTCTTGTGATTAGGTGAAAATACATTGATGAAGACGGTGTTCTGCAAGGCAGAACCAGGTCTAGGACTCCAATAGATGCTGATGACATCCCAGCACTGAACTGGATCGTTTCACCACTTCGCTGCTGGCATTCCGCAGCCGTTAGAAAGGATGAATTATCTATTGTAAAATTAGATGGATGATGTATTGGTGGTAAACATATCAAACATAATTACATTGAAATATCAACAAGCAATATTATTGCACATAAGCTTCCCTGACAGGTTTATAAATCACGTTTAATATGAGCTTGGATGGGTAACCCTGAACTGTCAGCACTGAGTGCTCATTCATTTTTCCTATATATTAGCTTCCACATTTTTTTATAGAATATTTAGCTCAATGTAACTGGTAGCCAGCACAAATTCTCTCCTTCGTCATTTTGGTGAACCTTAGCAAAATGGTGATCTAAGGTGTGGCGGCAACTTTGCGATTTTTTTACTCCAAATCTATGCTTCAGATTGTTATGAAATTTTCAGGGATCGTCAATCAGAGGATCCCCAATCAGCCAAAAAAATTTCATCGAATTCTGAGAAAAAATCGATGGGTAACAAATTAATTTAGTTGTTGGTGTTCTCGCAGAATGGCGAAGTGAGATGCGACCGGAAGCGCTGTCCAAGGTCCCTCTGCAACTCAATTGCGAGTCAATTGAAACGTGGCGAGCGCATTCCGGATGCTGATGACTGTTGTACAAGCCAATGCAGAAGAGCAAGAAGGCACCATCGTAATCATCGTAATAATCATCATCATCAGCAGACGCGTCACCATGCGTCATCGAAAAATCCGAAGCACTCGGTAACGCCGCGCGACCTCAGCTGAGCCTTCTTTCTTCGACATCACTGGCCATTTTTCTAAGGAAAATTATATAATGCAACTGTAGAGGTGTTTAACGGTTGCGTTAAATTTCTGACAATTGCGTGGTGGTGCGCCCATAAGTGTGGGGATGAATGATCCGCCCATTGCGCATATATTGTGCGCATGCGCGTGTAACCTGAGCATTCTGCCTGACATGGACGCCCACTTTCATCATAACCTTGAAAATTTTGAAAAAAAAAATGTCAAGTAGTTTTTATACTCGAAAAACTTTTTAAATTGAAATGCGGGGATTTTGTAGATTTGTGTTTTTTGACCGAGAATGTCGGTGTGTTACTCGCGCGCAAGTGTACTGCGCATGCGCGTCTGTTGCTCATGCGCGGTAGAGTACTGGCTAGAGCGCAGGTTTTTGTGACATTCAACTGAAAATATCTCGGAATCTAAGAGATCTATAAAAAAATTTATATATACTTTTTTGTAGATCGTCTTTCGCTCTACAAAAAAGTGTTTACAAAAATTCCGGTAGCTCTTCGAGATTTCGAGATACAGCCCGAAAAGTCAAGGAATATCAAACTCAGTTGATACAATCTACCACGCACGTACCAGAGTGTTATGCGCATGCGCAGTGCAAACGCGCATGCGCAGACTAAAATTTTGAATTCCACTGTATTTAATTTTTAGCGCGCATGGGTAATGACACGCACATTATTTTTTTCTTTATTCATTTTTTGGCATTGTGTTTTTTTTCTGTTTTATGACTTTTTTTTTCATGAAACAGGGAAAGAAAAATTCCAATGGGAAAAGAGCTGCCTTCCGGCGGGTGAAAGGATACATAAAAATTGATTTTTATAAAGCTTAATTGAGCTGAATTGACGCTATTCAGCTGTTTAAGGGAATGATGATAGTCTGTTGCGTGTGGTTATATTTATGGAGTTTTTTTTTTCAATGGGATAGGGGGAATGAGAAATTTATGATTGGGGAAATTTCCGGTTTGAGACGCGCGGCAATTTTCAAATTACTAAAAAGACATGATAAAAATTTGTTTGAGATAAAAACTCAATTTCTTGAGCGAAAAAAAAAATTGATATCCGAAAAAAGAAATTTAATTTGGAAAAAAAATCTGATTTCCAAAAATTTTTTTTTTTTGGAATTCAAAATGCTCGAAAAAAAAAATTGATTTTTTTTTCGCTCGTTTTGAAAATTTTTTACATATGAAAAAAAATGGATTCGGGGAGAAAAAATTATTAAAAAAAAAAAACAAATCTCTTTTTGTTTAATTTAGATTTTTTTTTTGTCTTTTTGGAAATTCCGGATGAAATCATATTTTCCTCATTCCAATTGAGAACTGAGTTGCTTTCATCTTCCATTCGGTTAACCGAGACTGCATATATATATATTTTTTTTTTAATTCTCAGCAATTGGATTCTATTGAAGGGTCTGTTTATATTCAAGTGTAGAAAATTGAAGGGAAGTCATGGGACATTGGCAAGGGAAAGGGTTATGATGGATTAATTAAAGAAATTCATTTTCTCAATTAATTATATTTTTTTTTATTACGAAAAAAAAATCAAAATTAAGTTTCCCATTTTTTTATCGAAAAAAAAAATCACAATTAATTTTCCCACTTTTTTTTTTAATTCGAAATTAATTAGCCCAATTTAAAAAAAAATCAAAATCAATTTTTCCATTTTCTTTTTAATTCAAATTGATATTTTCAATTTTTTTTTATTAAAAAAAAATTTCTAGAGCAATCTTCGAATTTTTTTTAGCAAAAAAAAAATTATTGACAATTTCTGGAAATAAAAAAATCTTTTTTTATCAAGTAAAAAAAAAATTGTTTAATAAAAAAAAAATAATTAATTTGACAAATTGATTTAATGACTTAATTAATAATCATAATCAGACGAGTTACCCAGCAACCAAAGAAGACTGAAGAACCTCGATGGGCGTCATCGGTTTATCGTTTTATTCGATTATTATAATTTTTTTTTTCCTGCTTATCTTTTACTAATTTACTTATTTTATTAATTATTAATGATAAAATATTAATTATTAATTGTTTCGTTGTCATTTTTAATTATTCATCTATCATGGTCAATCTCTCATACACTATATAGCTTGTCATAATTGCATTGCCATTTATAATTAGCAATTATTACGCGTTTGTTATCATTCATCAGTGAAAATTGGGAAATTAATTTTTGCGATTAAGACAACTGTCAAATTACCATAACTCCAAAAATATCAGAAATTATCAATCAGTCAATTTTCAAAATTTTCCAAGTTTGAAAAAACACGTCAGCGGTGAACGGGTCAATCGAGTACCGTCCGTTTTCCCTGAATATCTCGAAACCTAGAAGAGCCATCGAAATTTGTTCCAATACAAATTTGTAGGTCTCAATGTGCTCTACAAAAAAGGTCATGACAATAATGTCGCTAACTCGCCCCAGTTTCGAGTTATCCGCCAAAATGTGCCGCGACACAAAATGGCCCAGACAGAAAATCTGCTACGCTTAATCACAATAATTAATTATCCAAAAAAATTGTGCTATTCTTTTTAATTGCCTTCGGACAAAAGTCCTTAAAATCTAGGACCAATGGCAAAATTCAACGAACAAAATTGATAGTAAAAAAAAAAATTTTTGCGACTTTTTTTGGGGTGGTATTTATCAAAAATTGTAATCAAAGGAGTCACAAGTAATCAACATTTGGCCAATGACTATGTTGATTAAGCTAAAAATATCAATTCAAAATTTTTCTGACCAAGAAAAATTGAGAGCAACGTATCAAGGAGGACCCGTGCCCAAAAATGTGTCACTGCGCATAGTACTGCGCATGCGTGTGTGCGACTGCGCAGGTGCTCGTGCAACGGCGCACATTGATGTGAATGCCGGCGTGCAACTGCGCATGTCATATTGAAGTTGTTGCGGAACTGCGCATGGCAATGCGCAGCTCATATTCAAATTTTCACGCAACTGCGCATGTCCATGCGCAGCTTAGGCTCAAAGTCGGTCGCACTCGCGCATGTGTCCGTGCAATCGCGCACTGCCTTATTCCACTGTATTCATTCAATCGCATATTTGCAACAGCGCAAACGCACGCGCAACTGCGCATGCGCCTAGGCAATTGTGCATTTGCGCATGGAACTGCGCAGATGTTTTTACAACAGCATATTTGCCCGTGCAACAGCGCCTATGTTCCCACAATTACGCATTTGCGCGTGCAACTGCGCATGCGTCCGTGCAACAACGCATGCCTCCATGCAACTGCGCATGCGCACTCACCTCCTCCTTGATAATCGTCTTTCGGCCAATAAATCCGTCGTACGATAAATGAAAGTGCCTTTATAAGAAGAAAAAATCGAAAATTTCGGGTCTAAATGTAAATATTATCGAAAATTTTGTTGGGGAAAATTTGGCGGGAATTATTGTGAATTCAAATTATTTAAAAATCTCGTTTCACGGTGGACTAGAGGTGGGGGCAAAATGACCCCATTGAACACGCCCAGAAATTTTCTCCCGAGTTGGGAGAAGAAAGTGGAAGTATTTTGGCCAATGTAAAAGAATGGGGCAAAATGGGTTGATGGTTATAGCTTGAAATTGAATTTTTTTTTGGCGTTAAAAGGGGTGATTTTTTTACCTGCAATTTTTATATTTTCGACGAAAAATTATTTAAACATTTTGTTCATTAATAACAATGAAAAATTATGGAAATGCCTCGTAATTTACGACGATGAGAATTTTACTAAAAAAAATCTCTAGGAATAAACAACGTTCAATTTTTGCTGGATAAATTTTGAACGATTTGCAATAAAAAACAAAACAAGAAAATTAAATTAACAAATTTTTCAATTTTTCATGGGCAGACGTTGAACGTTAAATAATTGTGTTTTTTTAAATATTATAAATTATAAATAAATAAATGAAGGAAAAAAATTGGGAATGTCAGGCATTTTTATTTCTCTATAAAAATAAGAGATTATTTGTACAAAATAAATTAACAAATTTTTGCCGTTAATTACGAGCATGAAAAATTATTTTTAAACAATTATAATGGTTTAATTAAGGGCCTACTCTACCATTGTCATAATTAATCTGATGGTAAAATAGATTTTTACGTAATATTATCAATTTGTTTTTTGTCCTTCAATTATTGTCTTTTGCGTTTAATTAATTTCAACAATTATGTATTGTTTTATCATCGAACAACGAGACAAAATAAATATGGAAAACGGACATAAATTGGAATGGAAAAAAATGGGGATTTATCATGAGGAAAGTGTACGCCGATTTCAGTATTTTTCATTGAATAAAAAACATTTTAAAAACATTATTTCCCTATCATTACTCATTTACAATAATTATTTCACTTCCGAAAAAAATCCAAAAATTGAACCTAAAAAATTTCAAATTTTTTAAACAATTACCCCATTTAATATTGACAATTACAGTCTACTCTGAGCTGTTGGAAATTGTAGGGCCCCTCGTAGGGCCGCTAGGACGACGGAGACCTTGTCGGGAGTGGCATTGACGCCCATGGTACCAATCCGGTAAATTTTACCAGCAGTAGGTCCCAAGCCGCCGGAAATCTCGACATTGTACCTAAAACAGCGAAAGAAAACGGTATAAATCCGCCGTTGGGCAGTTCCCGCGCTCTAGGGCCGTAGGGCCCGTGCGCGCGCAGTCTAACCTCTCCAGGCATCTCCTGATGATCGCGCGCCCATCGACACCTTCCGGCATGTAGAACGCAGTAACTGTGCTCAATCGATTCTCAGGATTCTCCACGAAGATTTTAAGTCCCATTTGGGTGAGACCCTTGCGCAGGATCTCCGACGCTTCCCTATGCCGCCGCCAGCAGCGCTCCAGTCCCTCCTCTGCCAATAGGGCCAGGCCCTCACGCAGCCCGTACACCAATGTCGCGCTGATTGTGTGATGATAATTGCGCTGGGGCTCGTTGAAGCAATTCCAGTAATTACCCAGGAGAGTCATGTCCCAATAGTACACTGGGACACTACGTTTGCGCGAAAAGATTTTTTTCCTAGGGAAATTGAGCCCTTGTGAGGTCACTATAATTTTTTGGGGAATTGCCGATCTCGAGAGGAGTATCAAAAAAATTGGGGAAGGTCAGAAGAGCTCAGAAATATTTTGACCCAATTTTTCTTTCCAGACTGCAGAAATTCTGAGCGGAAATGACATGCCATGGCGGCTCATGGCAGCGGCCTTAACATCAATGTCAATTCTCATTGGCTCTCATGTGGAGCGCCATACTGTCTTCACTCATGCTTCAGCCTGATTGGCTCTGACATGTGCGTCGCCATGTTCCTCTTCGCGCGGGCTCATATTTTAAATTCAAAAAATGTACAATTTTTCCAATTGTAAAATTCAATTTCAAGGTGAAAATATTTGTTAATTCAAATTCAAATTCCAATGCAAAAATTCATATCCATTTTTGAAATTCAATTTAAAAAACTGAAATTTAATTACAACAATTAGAAATCAAAATATTTTAAATTTCATTTGAAACTCCAAATCATTTAGCAGCTCACGTACGGGCTCGATGCCAGGCATCGGCTCAGAGGTCTCTCCCTTCGGCGGCGGTCGATGCCAGGCATCGACGCTCTCCGCCGAAAGAAAATTGTTTACTCAATTACTAATTGACATATCGAAATTCTGAAAAATGATTTGGAAAGATTATGGAAGTACCTCCGATGTGACATAGGTCTTTATTTTTTACTCTAGATTGGAATATTTTATCTTTATTAATAAACGTTGTAAAGCAAAAATTCGCATGGTGGTCGTTGTAAGGTCCCGGCCGGCGGAACAGAATGTGACCCCATTAAATATGAAAAAAGTTCATTTGAAAAGTCGGTCAACATTCTGGCCGCTTGCGGCCGGGGTGGCGCTAGTGAGAATTAAATTTCTTACTCAGCCCTAGGACCAAAGGACACCGGCGTCATTCCAGGTGGCGCTCCGATGACCTTTTGACTTCCGGTGTAAACAGCGTCGACCTTCCAGGCGTCCATGAAGAAGGGCTCCCCACCGAGCGAGGCGACAGTGTCAACAATGAGCAAGGCGTCATGTCTAACTGGTCCAAAAGCAAAACATTGAAACAAAAACAACCTATAAAACTCAGTGTTTTGGCTAGGGCTCAGGTTATCAGTGGAACTGTTAACGATACCAAGAGGCTAAAGTTGTTTCGTTATTTAAATTTTTTGGCGGTTTCAGAAATGTGAATTTTGATCTTTTTTTTTTGCCAATTTTTGAATTTTGGATAATTTTGAAAATGTGTTTAAAATTTTTTTTTCGAAAATGTTCTTCACTTGCGGACGAGGTCCCCGACGCCCACCAATGGCTGCTTGAGACCTGTTGAGGACTCCGCGTGCGTACAAAATACTACGGACGGCCGGAACCTTTGTAGGGCCCGCTCAAGGTCATCCACGGCGAAAGACACGCCCAATTCGGTTGTTAAGAACTCCACCTGCGACGTTCCAAAATTTATCGAATATAGTGAGAACAGAACTAGGAATTTCGATACATTTGCGAATAGCTGTATAGCAGAAAGTTTTGAATTTTGAAAATTTTGTGGACATTCAAAATTAAAAATAGAGAATTTTTTTTTCAATTTTGAGAATCTTCAATTTCGTTTAGTTTGAAATTTCAGAGTTGTGAATTTTTTTAAGATTTTGAAAGATTTGAGAATTTTAAAAAATTTTGCAAAAATTTGAACAATTTTGAAAAAATTCGAAAATTTCGAAAATTTTCGAAATTTTTGACAATTTTGAAAATTTTGACAATTTTGAAAATTCCGAAAATTTTGGGAATTTTAAAAATTTTGTGGAATTTTGAAAATTTTGGGAATTTTGAAAATTTTGGGAATTTTGAAAATTTTGGGAATTTTGAAAATTTTGAGAATTTTGAAAATTTGGAAAATTTTAAAAATTTTGAAAATTTTGAAAATTTTGAAAAATTTTGAAAATTTTGAAAATTTTGAAAATTTTGAAAATTTTGAAAATTTTGAAAATTTTGAAAAATTTTGAAAATATTGTCAACTCACATGTGCACCAATCCGTGTCGCCATGTCAGCTGCCCTCTCCCCCCAAAGTCCACCTTTGACAATCAGAAGAGTTTCTCCAGGCTCCAGTAAATTTCCAAGGCACGCCTCCATGCCCGCGTGTCCCGCGGCGCTTATCGCCAACGTCAGCCGGTTATCAGTCTGGAAGGCGTACTTGAGTCCCAACTTAATCTCATCCATCATCTAATTACGTAAAAACAACATCCCTGGCTCATTAATTACGAGCGGCGCAAAACACCAAAGCAATATTCCTTCAATTCCTCAACCATTTTAACATTTTCCCACTCCTTTTAATTTTCCAATTTTTGATTTTTTTTTCCGAATTCTAACAAAAATTTTACTTCTCCAATTTTTTTTTCAAAATTTCCAAAAATTCTTAAAACTCTCAAAATTGCAAAATGCCCGAAATTTGAAAAAAATCTAACAACCGCGATTTTTACCCACCTTAAGTGTCTCCGCATGAAAGTGCCCCAAGATTTGGTTGCCAAGTGCCCTGAGGACCCTAGGAGGGCAATTACTAGGACCAGGTCCAAAGAGCATTCGGCCCTGAGGCACAACAAGTGGTCTCAAAAGCTCCACAGGTGGAGATTTCAATTCCCCGCCTTTCATCACTTCCGAACCATCTGACATCACAAGGAAACTTCTGCAAAAACCAAAAAAAAAAAAATCTGATTATGCATAAAGGCATTGGGATCGCACAGCAAACTTCTCGATTTGTAATTCCTAGCGAAGACTTCCGGATTTATCTCGCGACTGAGCCACTTTACGAAAAAACGGTAGAGAACTTTTCTCTCCCAAATAAAATTCCCCACAAAAAATGTCCAATAACATTTTCTTCTAAGGGCACTCGTTCACGAGATATGGTTGTTTTTGTGAAAATTCTGGGATAACCAATGATGCTGGACGTGCTAGATCGGTAAGTGATCGGTCTTGCCCTGGTGGTCCCCACTCACTCAATCCACTCTTCATTTTGATTCCTTCCTTTTTTGCAACAACTACCTTAATCCAGGGCTACCTTAATGCCGATCTCCCAGCGATCGTGCCACTCTGCGGGACGCCTGGGAACTGAATCGGACGCCAGGCGTCAGTTCAGCTGATAACTGATAATAGCAAATGCGCCACGCTGATAACCCCCAGCACATGATTCCTTTTCTTTTCTAGATTACGAGAGAAGGGAAATAGTCAACAATTCTGGTTAGAGTCCAAGGAAGTAATTTTTTCACTTATTGGGTGATTGCCGATCGCAATTCTCAATTACCGATTTTTTGTTACTGTTCGCCGATTTTTGCTAGATGATCAATCAATCAATCGATCAATCCACCAATCAATCGATCAATCCACCAATCAATCGATCAATCAATCGATCTATCAATCAATCCATCTATGAATCAGTCCATCTATCAATCAATCCATCTATCAATCAATCCATCTATCAATCAATCCATCTATCAATCAATCCATCTATCAATCAATCCATCTATCAATCAGTCAATTGCTAATAGGAATCAGAGATTGATGATTGATGCGTCGATCGGTAATGGAGATTGAAAAATCTCAATTACCGATCGAACGATTTTTAATTATCGTTGCAGATCGATAAACAAAAATCGATTTTTGTATATTGCCTTTACTCAGGATTGACTAATGTATCGATTACGTTGCCGATTTTCGTCGAAATCGGCGGATTTCTTTCGCCGTTAATTATTTAACAGATTTTTTGCGATTCGCAGGCAATTATTAGTTTTCTGATTAATCAGTTATTACTTGTTACTACCGATATGGTAATTTCATTGGATGTGATGTATAATTAATTTTTTGATGATTATTTGACTGGACAATTCTGTGAACAATTATTTTAATGATATGGTGCGCGGTTGAGATCGGATGAGAACCCAAACAAATGTCAAAATTTCCCTAAGAACCCCTCATTACCCCATTTCTGGCCCTAAACTCCCCCCCCCCTGTGGGGGGGGGGGGGGTTACAACCCAAAAAAACTCGTTTACCAGCACCTGCCGCCCTCTCCAGGCCAAGTCGCAACTCCGGATCTCGGAAATCGTCTGCGGGCGCGAGAGCTCTTCTCCCCCCCCCCCCGCGCGGCGGGCCAACACGCGCCACAAGATGCTTTACGAGTTCTTGCAGCCTCCCTGAATGTCGACGAATCCGGTCCAGTGGGCAATTCCTCTTCAACGAAATTTTTTGATATTTTTGGGAAGTTTGAAAATTTTGTTTTATGTTTTTTTTTTTTTTTTTAGAAATTTCAAAAGTGGGGAGACCTACCGCCGCCCCCCCCCCCCCCCTCCTGCAATTTTCTATTCAAAAATCCGAAATTTGCAGCAATTTTCACCCAAAATTTAAGATTTTCAAAATTTCAAAATTTCAAAATTTCAAAATCTCAAAATTTCAAAATTTCAAAATTTCAAAATTTCAAAATTTCAAAATTTCAAAATTTCAAAATTTCAAAATTTCAAAATTTCAAAATTTCAAAATTTCAAAATTTCAAAATTTCAAAATTTTAAAAATTTCAGAAATTCAAAGTTACCACATTTCAAAAGAATAGTGAAATAAAATTCACTCCCCCTTTTTCTATGTGGACTGTACCGCGCCCCCCTCTCCCCAAAATTTCAGATTTTCAAAATTTCAAAATTTTGAAAATTCCAAAAATCCACAAATTTCCACATTTCTACAGACAAAAAATCACAAAAAATCCACCCCTTTTTTTCCACCTGCCCCATATCGCCCTTTTTTCCCGCCAAAAATTTCAGATTTTAAAAATTTCAAAAATTCAGATTTTCCAAATTTAAAAATTCCCAAATTTTCAAAATTTCCAAAAACGTAAAAATTCAAAGTTTCAACATGTTCAAACAGAATAAAAAATCGAAAAAGCCCCCTGCCCCCTTCTCCAGCTGCTTCCTAGACCCCCCCCCCTCCCGCCCGCCAAGAAGCTATAGCACTCGAAGCGTCTCCCGAAAAACTCTCATCGTCAGTTCTCTCCCAGCGGCACTTGCGCCCCGTCTAGTCCCGAAGTGAAGGCTCCCGCGGAATTCGCTTCTTCTCTCATGTCGGAACAATAAATATTAAATCACACACCAAGCGCTCAACTTGGCGTCCCGTAATGCTAAATCTTCAATTTGCAATTATTCAAAAAGCGCGCCATTTTCGCGGGTGATAAAAATTGGTGTGAAATTTGGATTTTAGTTAATGGGGAATTCAGTGAGAGTAAAATTGCTGAGCATGCAGTGAGTTTCCGAGCCCGAGGGGCCCGAAAAAAAAAGGAGGGGGGAGGGGCGGAGGAGAGTGAAGTGGGGAGTGGGGGAAATTTTTTTTTTAATACACTTGAGGACTAACGCAGAGTTTAGGGTAAGTTCAATCTTTGAATAATCGTTGGTGAAATTTTCACATTTATTTTAGATCTATAGATGTGTCTCAGTTCTTTTATGTGTGTGTGTGTGTGTAGGTGTTAACTTTCGACGATTTTACAAACTCCTGAAAATTATAAGATTGTGCAAATTGTTTTCTTTTAATTCGGCTATATAATCACTTTTTATTTTTTGTTTTTTTTTCTGGGATTTTGAAAATCTCGTTTTTCCCGCCTGAATTTTTTCAAAATAATTCATCTTCAATGTTTCAAAATTATCGCGGAAAGTGCGATCGAAAAACTTTTGAAAATCAATTGAAAATTGTGATTAAAAAAATTCCCGCTTACGACTATTTGAAAAAGCGCGGCAAAATCTGTTCAACTGTTTTCGCCAGAAAAACAAAAATTGTTTTGTAAACACGAGAAGTGTCGCCGTTTTTTTTTCCTGTTTTGTTTTCTTTCCAATTTTCCAACGAATGTTTTTGGTAACACAAATTATTGGCGTAATTTTAGCGAAAATTCAGCCCTAAAATTTGGGAAGATGAATGGTATAGTTGACAGTGTATAATGGTGCCCGGCTAATTCTTGTTTTTGCCTGTTTTCAGTTGAAATTAATTCGAGTCAGTTGACTGGCATCACGAGGCGTGTGCGTGACACATTTTTATTACTCTGTTGATTTTAACAACGAAATTGAACGTGGGTGAGCTTCGTAAAATGTTTTTACGGTTTTTTATTTCTCACGTTAATTGGCTAATAGGCGCCATTTGGGGTTATTGAAAAAGCGCGCGAAAAAGAGCGCAAGTGTGAATTAATCTGGGGAATTTTGCAAAAATTTGGGGAACTTTGAGGACAAACCAATCTACTTTTGCTTCATCTTGGAAATCGCTAATTTTCAAATTTTAAGAGCATTTTCAAATTCCATTTTTTTTTTATTTTTAAAATATTTTCCGTTATAGTATTTTGAATTTCTACGAATTTTGAGCGGTTCAATGGATTTGTCGGGATCTTTAACAAACTCTGGGGATTTTTAGAAATTTTAGGGCTTTTTTTTACATCCCTAGAGGCGGCCGGAAGTCACCCAAAAGCGCGGGAAAAAGCGCACTTTGAAATCACGGAAATTTGAAATAAAATTTTTGGGAGATCGAAATTCATCGATAAAATCGTGAAAATGTTTTTTTATGACCGCTTTTCCAATTTTGTTGTTTTTTCCGCAATCGGGGTCACGAACTCTCGTGTCCTTCGAGACTTTCCCCTCTCTTTTGGCCGGACTTATTCAATGGGAGATATTGCATATTGTACTCGGGATAGAGAGACTGATTTATTTGTAAATACTTCGAGGAACGGGTGATAATCGTGAGATTGCGGAGATCGTGAGAACGATTTTATGGGAATTTTAAGAGATTTTTTTCGGGGGGGGGGGGGGGTGAAAAGGTCAGGGAATTTTGGTGATAACCTCTGCGTGACATTGTTTCCTCAATTTTTCTAGATGATAAAAAAAGGTTTTTAAAAAAAATTCTAAATACGATTTTTGCCGCACAAAAATTTCTCTCACTCCCAATTTTTCGTATTTAACAATTCGTAAAGAAACGTAATTAAAATAGATCAGCAATATTTCGCAAAGGGTCTCTTAACGTTGGTCGCTCCGCAATGAACGACAGCCGCCAAATGAGCATTCGCCTTCATGCGCTCGGCTTTAGGTTCGGGGGTTCCCCTACTTGCTGCCCACCGTAAATTCGCCATTAGACCGCTCATTTTGAGTGGCTCAATGAATTCGGGCACAAGCTTCCTCTCGCACAAACAAGACCCTATTTCAGCTATGAACATGTTGATCCATCGGAACTATCAGCCAGGTGCGCGAGTCGTAATAAAAAATACCCAAGACTAACCGCAGTTATTGCTTCTCCAGATTACCTCACACCCCCCAGGAAACGATGAGCAATGTCTGGTCCAGTATCACCAGGCTGTGCAGGTCCCTGTCTGGGCCATGCCCACCAGTCTCCTCGCTGTGCTAACCTGGAATTTCCACCGCCGCCACCCTACCCACCACCAGCACCCGAGCAATCTACCTCCCAGCATCAGCGGCTCATCCAGGACTACTCCTACGCATGCTACGAGCCTGGTCCCAGCAATCAGTTGCTCTATGGACGACCTGATTATCAAGTGGCGCCACCCCACGTGTGGAACTGTCACATGCAGTGCCAAAGCCTGCGCGACCCCAACAGACGACATACCTACGTCACACACTATGGCACCGAGGAGAACATCTACGAGGAGATATCCGAGATCAGGTAGCCAACTGATAACTGCTCTATTTGTATACCCCTTCGAGTTTTTACGATTTGTTTCCCGTGAACTTTTGAAGCATTTGTCCCAAGCACCTTCGCTGCTTGGGACTTTAGGAAGACCATGGATAACCTCAAATTGTACAGTCGTCGCTTTTACGAGACTACCTTTCGCTGGGATCAACCACTCATTTATTGGGGTGAAACTTCTTATGTGAGGCTCTTGAAATCTGAATCGCCAACCTTTTCCGTGACGAAAGGGAGTGGGGGGTGTCGTTTCTGTGTGGTGTTCCAGTGCGATTAGACTGGTGGTAGAACCAATTGAATCATTCCAATATAACCATTTCACTTCTATCACCCGTCGCCCTGACACACCAGTTTTTTTTATTCAGTTTGAGGATCGGTATGTCAATGAATTCGCCATTAGACCAGGTCATCTTTGTCACGTGACTTGGTGGACAAGGGCAACAGGGTGGGGGGAGGCGCATGTATACATTAGCATGCACATGCCGGGTCAAACACCTGTGTGTGATCCCAACAGACGACACACTTACGTCACACGCTATGAATCGATATGAACATCGATGAGATATTCGAGATCAGGTAGGGACTTGTTTTTTGTGGGGTCGTTTTACGGTGGCCCGCCACCTGTTGCGAGGGTAAACTGAGCCATTGTGGAGGCTCGGCAGCCCCTAGGAGATGGGACCGTTAAGTGCCGGAAAATGGGATTGGGAGAGGATGCTTCGGTGTTGTCGAGTTTTCGGGATTTTTTTCTTTTTGGGAGGGAATGGACCTTGTGGAGTTTTCCATTTATTTGCCGACAGATTTGGGGGGGGGGGGGGGTTGTTCCGTCAGATTTCTGAAAATTCACACTGCAAATATTTTTTCAGGGGGCCGGGGGAATATATATATATATATATACATATATTCATAAGAAAATGTATTCTTAATTGAACACAATTTTTTTAGGCGTAGAAAATTGGGGGAATGAGCCCCGTTGAGAGGCGAGGATGGAACTTTGAGGGAAATGTTCAGTGTCATGCCATTTCCGGAGTTGGGGGGGGGGGGCAGTACCTTCGAGTCTATTTAAAATTATTTGCTGGGGTGCGTTGACATTGACAAACTGAGAACATGAGCAGTTCCAACTTCGGAGATAGGTTTCGGCTGTTGATTGGTACATCACTGCAAACAATCTCATTGGTAATTTACCAGCTCACCTTAATAAGTCGCGACATGGTTGCACTTGGTACCGGTGATCGTTGTATCGGTGTCGAAGACATCTGACCCTTGATCGGACTGCACATTGAGACAGTGGAAGTGTCCGCGGAAGAGGAATCAACATCATACTGATGGGTTGAGCCCCGCCTGATGCTGAACCATCGTGACAATCTTCCCTGATTAATCGACGGATCAATCGCCTCGGCATTTGCATTATTCAGTCTTATGTTCTGGCTTCGCCACTTGTCGCACAGGGTTTTAGCTTTGTGCAGTGTATTCCGCAATTGGCGATTGCTCTTAATGCTCATATTGCTCTTCTCGGATTCGTCATCTGAAGAAGGCTCGTGATCCGATGCGGAGCACCAGGAATCCTCGCTTTCGACGGATTGTACCGAAGCGTTGGAAGATGTTGCCTCCAGCAATTGGTGCGGTTGCTGGAGGCTTTGGCGTTTCGTCAAATCTTCCGTACGAGGTGCTAGAGCTACATCATGCTCTTTTAACTCAACGACCCTTCCTAATATCTTTGTATTTACATTTTTACAGTAGACAATGTCGCATGGGCCTGTCAGGCTCGCGGCGGTCGCTGGTCGCCGAGGAGGTCCGTCGAGTTCAGTCGCGCCATCGTCGAGTACTCGGTGAATTAAACTTAAGTGTTGAGGCCATGCTCATGCCATCGATCATCGACGAGACTGAAGAGACCGGGGAGAACAGTCGGCCGGATGACGAACAGAAGCGATTAATCGTTCAGAGAATCTTGGCGGACGAGTCCATCGGCCCCGTCAGGTGCGATCTCGATAGCGGGTTCAGTAGCAGCTCCAGCGCCAGCTACAGGTGAGTTCCGGAAGTTTCTTTCAGCTTATTGAAGGAGCGAACATTCTAGGTCTCTCTTTTTTGTAACGGACGAACGATAATTCGCATTTTGAGACTTTTCAAAAGTTTTATACAGAACATGTATAGATAGAACATGCTTCTATTATTTTGTGTACTTTTTTATTCGATAATGTATACCCTCTCGGATCTTTACATATTGCTCCCTTCCCTTTTCCCCAAAAGTACAGTTTTGTTAGGCTACTAGAATAAGTCATTCAACTATCTGCTTCAATAATTCTTCGGTTAGGAAAATGAGGAAGTATTCTCATTATGCGGCAATTTTCGATTCAAATCTACCGCCCTTTTTTTTTCAAGATGTGATTTATGCACCGATGAACTCTACTTTCACTGTCACATGCTTAGGCGCGAGAAAGGCAATACCGTTCACTTTCTTTGATTTGGAAAATGGATATAGGGAAATGAGATCGGGTGTCCATGTTTTGTGCAGTTGGGGTTAATTGGGCGGTTGAGGGGAATCGGATGCAATCAAATCTCTCTCCCCCCCCCCCCCCCCCAATTGTTGAGGGACTTTTGAAGAATTAGTTTTTTTTTTGCTTTTTTGCATTATCAAATTTTGGAGTTTTTTTTAAATTATTTTTCAAACTTCAAAATTTTCAAAATTCAAAAATTTAAAAATCTTTCAAAATTCTTGAAAATCTCAATTTTGCAAAATTTCAATTTTGTAAAAATTATAAAATTCTCGAAATTCCCAAATTTTTGAGATTTTCAAATTGGCTCAATTTTTCATTTTGGGATATTCTCGGATTTTTAAGATTTTAAAATGACTAAAGTTTCCAACTTTTGGGCAAATCTTCGAAATTTTAGAAATCCTCGAATTTTTTCAATTTTTCGAAAAACTTTAAATTATTGACTGAAATCCAAGTTTGCCAACATTATAAAAAAATTGGCTTTCTCCTTTAGAAATATTGACTTAGACAATTTCTGTATTTGGTCCAGATCTGGGCTTGGATCTCTCCGCCGAGAACTTGGGAAGAGCTGTCTTGCCTCCACATCCTGCACCAAGCTGATTGGCAGCACAAATCGACGTAACAAAGCCGCGATGATATGGAAGAAGGGGCTGAAGAGCTGGAAGAAGCTGCACGCCTTCGCCAACTCCGCCAAAGTATCTGGTAAGTCATTTTAGTTTTTTCTGAGAAATCAATTTCAGGGTTCGGCAGTTGCATCATTTCCTTCGACTATTACAGTAATCTATAATTTCACCCAAAATTTTTGAAATTTTTTACCAACCTGAATTCTCAATTATTAAATTTTTTTTTTCATTTTTTAATTCTCAATTTTTTATTTGAAAAAAAAAAATTGAAATTATTGAAAATTGGTAAAATCTGAAATTAATAAAATTATGAATATTTTTTTATATTTATTTTTTTAATTTTTGAAAATATTTTTCGAGAATTTTCTAAAATTTCGAAATTTTTTATTGAATTTTTTATTTCTGGAATTTTCAATTTTTTAAAAATTGTAAAAATTTGACTTTTGAAAATTCTCAATTTTTTTCTTTTTGTTTTCCAACAAAATGTGCAATTTGTACGTTTAAGAAATATAGGGGCAGAGGGGAAGGGGGGGGGGAGGGGGAATTAAAGGGACAGTAGAGCCTGAGGGCGTCGTAACCGTAAATTCCTGAGGAAATAACGAGGGGAACGTCGTGACGTAAGCCGAGTTCTTACAGTTAATTATTGGTACTTGCCAGGGGTCATAAGACTCCGGTCAACTCTTTAACGCCAGAAAGCAGATGCACGAACACGTGCCAATGTGTGGGATATTTTTTTCAAAAAAAAATTGTGATTTCTTGGTACCAAAACATACTTTTTCATTACTTTGTGTTACTAAATTTCCTTCAATTTTTCAAAATATTCAAACATCTAATTTGTTAAATATTCATAATTTTTCTAAATCATACAAATTTTTTTCTTTGCAAATATTGTAATATCGATTTTTCCTTAGTTTGTAAATTTTCAAAAAATTCTGAAATTTTCAATTTTTTTTCACAATTTTTTTCCAAAAATTTTTTTTTTTATTTTTTTCCAAAATTTTTTTTTCAAAATTTTTAAAAATCATTTTCTCAAATCAGCAATTCTTACATTTTCCGAAGATAGTTCCATCAAAATGCAACAATCATTTTGACCGTCAGAAAAAATTTTATTAAAAATTAATACCGTCCTACAATTCATGTCTCTGGTCCAAAAAAAAAAGATCATTCAAATTTGTCGGCAATTTTTTCGACTGCAGCCATTATCCTGAGCATGATAAGTCTGTTCTCCTCATCCCTCTGTTTGGTGTACTCCATAAATTCCTCCAATTTATCCGCGATGTGTTCCTCAGTTGACTGAGGATTGCTTTCAATGTTAAGGCCTTTGCTTTTTTTATTTCCTTCCGTTTCGAGGGTTGGCTTTGGCCTTTTTCCCTGATTCACAGCGGTCCTTAGCATTTGCAGCTGCTGCTGACTAACACGTGATTGGCCATCCATTCTTCTGAGTTTGGCCAAGTCCTTGACGACCATCGAGCCGGCACCCTCGTGCTCCACACTCCTAGATGATCTGAAAAGTCGAATTTTCCATTAATATACTCTAGTTATGTCGCTTGTTCTCGAAAAAATCATAAATTCTTTACTAACAAACCATTCTCATCTCACACTGAGCCATTTTACACCACAGAGAAAAATATCAGTCAATCTAAATTGTACAAAAAGTTATTCCATCAATTTGTTCGGAAATTCTAAGATACATAATACGGGGATTCCCCGTACGTACTATCTACGTTCGATACAGAGGCACAACTGTCAAAATGCCACTCACAGTTCACCCATGGGCTACAAAAAACTCAAAATTTTCACTAACAAAACACTCTTTTTCTCGGCAATCGAAAAACACATAGCGCGGGGATTCCCCCCAGGCGCAACTTGCGTTCAATGGCGATGCGCGCGCACCCTCAATCGCTAAGTCGCTCGATTGTGGACGCCTTGATTTCGCAGTATAATCAATGCTTCTAGATGACTTATCCCCTCGAATTCTGGTAATGATTGACTCGATTGAGCCCTCTGCTATTTTGTTTACAAAATAATAAAGGTTTGAAAATTCGCAGAAATGTTTTGTCACTGAAAATCTGGGAATTTTCTTTTTTCTTTGGATCAGTGCCGGGTGGCCACTGGTCTTCGCCGAAAATCACCGATGTTTCCCAATGTCCAAAGTTTGCCCACAATGGGGCGGAAAATGCAAAGAAAAATCCGGCGGCAAAGGGCGAAAGCGTAATAGATACCTTGAACGTGAGAATTCCTCAACCTGAATGGGCGTGTCATCCAGGTGGTTGTATTTATCCTCAACAGGTGAACTAGGTGGTGATATTTGCTCATCCGAGGGTGTTACTGACACACAAAGGAACTCGTGTGGATCAACTTCCTCCTCAATTTCATTATCATCAGTGGAATTGTCACGGTAGACCCTTCCGGTTCTCGCCACTGATTTTCTCCCCGTCACAACCTCATCAATGGCACCATAAAATGGCCATGAAATGTCGTCCGCACGATTTTTGTCTCCCTGTACGGGATTTTTGAATTCCTTGTAAAATAGAAGAAGACAAATAATATCTTTCCAACTTTTGCCTCACGTGTAAATGCAAAAATAAAAAATGCAACAAAAAAAGGAAGTTGTGTAATGAAGTGGTGACACGTGGTCGAGGACTTTTCAGCCTCGGTTTTTGGTGGATATCTCAGAATCTAGGTGGAATTGAGACAATCTTCATGGGACCTTTTTTGTAGAGCTGAAGTGCATCTACAAAAAGTTCTATATAAAATTTTCTCCATGTCTGCTCAGTTCTGAGATATTCGTGAAAAAGTTTTTCCCCTTTTTGACACTTTGTACTGTCAAATTCTTTACCTTATATTGTTGCAACAAGTTCGACCATTTTTTCTTCAAAACCCGATAATGAACGTCAGCCATTATCGTTGGAAACTCGCGTCTCATTTGCCTGAGTATGTGCCTAGACGAAGGACAAAAGAGAAAATTATTTAGATATGGGGAAAACAATGTTATGGATGTTAGAGGCTTTTTTTACGCACTCCCAACCGCTCTGGGCCGAGTATTTTCGGCCGGTGAAGAGCTTTCCATTCTCCCTCCTCAGTTGGATAAACCTCGAAGTCAAGCTTTCGGTCCCTGGATCAGCGTTTGGTCAGGAACAAAAATTGTCAGGAATTAGTAAAAATGTCTCGTAATCGTAAAATACATTTTTGGAAAATTTGGAAATTTTTGAAAATTGAAAATTTGAAAATATTGCACTTTTGATTTGAAAATTTTGGAGGCGGGAAATTTTAAAAAAATTGCACATTCATAAAATTAAAAAAATATTAAAAATGTGAAATTTCCAAAATTTTAAAAATTTCGAAGCTTCGAAAATTTCGGAGATAAAAAGTCGGAAAAAAAATTCCACATTGTTTAACCCCAAAAATTTCTAAAATTCGACCTCCCAATATTAAAAAAAAAAACAAAAAGAAAAGAATGCAAAATTGAAAGATACACTAAAAATTATTGGAGTCCGACAATGTGAAAATTTTGCCCTCGGATTTTTCAAGACGCTAAAACTCGCAATTCCATCGCAAAGTTGCATTTCTGTCGCGCACAGTTGTACGCACACACTTTTTTCCCCCCGACCAAGTGTACTTATCCCAGTACACCGCAGAATTGATTCCTCGAAAGTGTTGCAAAGCTTAGAATATTTTGAAATGCCACGAGCGCTATAAATTCAATACTCACATCTGAATTTCGCGTGATGATACATGTGCGTCATGTTATTGTCGCGATAATAATCATCATGCTGATTTGCGTACTGATTTTTAGACCTCGTTGCAGTACTTGAGGGAGTGGTAGGGGAATGTCTTCATCAACTAATTGTGATTGAAGTGAATTCCACGCAGACTCCTTCCCAGGTTGGGCAAAGCTTAGAATTGGTCCCAAGACAGTGGCGCCATCTGTTTGAATTCAAGCGACTTTTCGCGGGAAATGCCAACATTCAAACTCACTCGAGTTGTTATCGACTGAGAAACTTCCCGCATTTCACACATCATTATTATTATTATTATCAGAACCTGACAGATGTTGATAACGAAATTTCCACGTTGTTTTTTTTTTTAGCAAATATCGAACTTCCGGTCAGTTTCCAATTTCCGAAATTCTGAAAAATTTTTGCGTCCAGTGAAAACACTCCTTCACTCTTCCCCCCCCCCCCTTGCGCCCACCTCTACACATTCCCACGTGCCTGCACGACAACCCCCCCCCCCCCCCCCCCCCCCCCCCCCCCCACCTGCCGCAGAAATTCAAATTTTTCCGCATTTCCGGTTTGAAAAATTCAAAAACCGGAAATTTGCAAAAATGCAAAATTGCAAAAAAAAATTTAACAAATTTTGATCGTAAAGTGGAAGTAAAATGAATAATTTTGAAAATACAATAATATAATGATGAAGAATATATTTGAAAATTGGCGGGAGAATGTGAAAACATGAGGAATATGCCAAAAAAAAATGGAAATTGAAAATGAAAAAGAGAAAAAAAGGGGGAACAAATGGAGAACATCAAAACAGATTGTGGCTGTAGTGGCGCCCTCTGCCGCCTGCTCCTCCTCCCCCGCTCTCCGCAATCCATTCCCACGCGCCAGCTTGACCCCCCCTCTCAGTCCCCCCCGCCCCTGCACAAACACACGTCGGTCAAATAAAAACGAATTTCCCCCACTATTTTCGTTTCCGCTCCGGCAGTTGAACCTCCCTCAGTGCGCGAAACGCAACAACACCAGTAACAACCGCCATAATGCGCTATATATCCCTGAATAACACCCCCAAAAAACCCCCCAGAGTCGCGCAACAATTGTCCCCCTGTGCCACCCACCAAAAGTCCCAAAAAACACTAAAAAATCACTGAAAAAAATTGCAAAAAAATACGTAAATAATCACGAAAAATTGTGCATTCAGTTATGTGTCCGGTGAATGTTTAATCTGTGAGTAAAATCTGTGATTTTCGTGTGGTAAAAAATAAGCTTGTGGAGCATTGTTAAATTATTTTTTTGAATTTTGAATGTTTCTTCTGAAGACAATAATTTCTTCTCAATATTTCAACAATTTGGCAATAATTAATTATTTGGAATATCTTAATGCCATAGAAATATTCCAATGTTCTCGAAAACTGGGAAAATTTCTGAAATTTTTTTATTTCAAAAATTTGAGAAAAAAAGTTTGAAAAATTTCAATTTTTTGCACAAATTGGAAGATCAGAAATTTGGGGAATTTTGAAAGTTTCATGAATTTCGAAAAGTTGTAAGAAGCGGAAGAATTTAGAATTTCTAAGTTTTTCAAAAGTTTCGTAAATAATTTTACTCTGTAATTCACAATAAGTTTATTTCGTAGAAAATTGTGAAAAAAAAACTTGAAAATATTCTGAATTAGTGATTAAAAAGTGATCAATAATGATGTTTATAAGGACTAACTAAAATAGTTCTGTTAGAGAATTGTAAAAAGATAATTACGTGAGTACATGGTTACCTATATAGTTGGTGAACATTTGGCGGGAATTTTGAATTTTTACATCGAGTGAAGTTTCTTGTGAGTTTCGCCGATTTTCCGGCTGGATTATCATTATTCTGGTCCAGATCTTAGGCAGCCTCCTCCGGGACCAATAGGAGGAGGCTGGCCCCCTCTACACTGGCCCATTTTGCCCCATGTGAATTTTGCGGGCCTGAAAAATGGAGGAAATGCAAAACGGCGTTGTTTTGATAAAATGTAAGTGAATTCGTTGAAATTTGAATTTGAATTCGACCACAATTTTCCCAATTTTTGATCTCACTTTTGTTTTTCAAAATTTCAGGGGCTCTAAAATTTTTTTGCAATTTCAAAAATTTTGACATTCTTCCTTTTTTTTTTTTTTAATTTTTTACATTTCCAAAATTTTAACAATGTTTAAAATTTTTACTAAGACCATTAGTAAAAACTCGGATTTCCCAGAGATGTCATATTTGAAAAATTGCGCGCACTTTGCCCGCGAAATTTAAACGGCAAATTACCCAGTACAATTCTACGGCTATTTGTTTACCGGCATTACCTGTTTGTTTACTGGGCAGTCGGGGGGATTGGCCGTCAATTGGAAAGCTGGTGAAATTGCGATGAAAATGGTCAGTAAAAAATGGGCCGGACTGCTTTTCCTGAGTTGCTTTTTCCAAGAAAATTCCTAGAGAAATCTTGGTTTTTATTGTCTTTTCTGAGACATGTTCAGATATTTATTAATTTTTTTTTGTTATGAAATTTTGTTGAAACAAACAAAAAACAAATACATAACATTACTTAAAACACGGTAATAAAAATAATAACAATGGAAAACAAGTGAGGGAGATTTTTTAACTTTTTCAAATTTGCGCGTAATTTCGCGCGCTTTCAGTTTTTGAACGAACATCAAATAAATCGGAAGGTTAATTAATTACAAACATATTATTAATCATAATGAATAATAAAAAAATGATTCATGACAATTTTTTCATGAGAAATGTATAGATTATTACACTTTTTTTATAATAGGCGGGAAATTTTGAATGGCGCGAAAATTTGAAATCAGGTTCATCTGTTCAACAATCGGGTTGACACTTCGCACTATTTTTGTTTTTTGTTGTTTTTTTGACAATTGTAATTTGAAATTTGTGGGAAATTGTTACTCATTTTGAAAATTCTCTCTTCGATTTTCTCATTTTTTTTTCTCATCTCAATTTTCGCAATTTCCAAAAGAAAATTGAAATTCTTGGAAATCTTCAAATATTCAATTTTGCGATTTTTTTTTTGAAACTTCAGGAAAAAATGTACTTCCAAAATTCTTTTAATTATTATCTATTTTTTTTTTCAATTTATGAAATTTTCTAATTTTTTTAAATTGCGCGTGGCGAACCACCGGGAGTGGGGGCGTGGCGGGAAATTTAAAATGTTGGGTTTCAAATATGATTTTATTTTGCGTTGTGGGTTCCGATCTTGGGATCGGGAACGATTTGGGAATTAAAATTAGAGTTTTGGCCACACTTGGGGTCGAATGAGCTTTTTAGCGCCCGGGGGGGCGGGGGGGGGGGGTCGGAAATGCCCGAAGAAGGGAGGCAGATAAAGGAAAGGGAATGACACCCGTGGGGATTTCGAATAGACGCTGCAGCGTTGCCAGATGTTGCGCGGAGGAACGGGACATACGGGCCTCAGTACAGGTCGTCGGCATGGCACGGGATTTTTATGGGGTTTTTTGAGGAACTAGTCCCACAACTGGTTTGACGTTTTGCTTTTTTTTTGTTCATTTTTTTTTTTAGTCTGCCGAATTTTTGAACATTTTCGTAAGTTTTGATGTTTCGAAAATTTTCGAAATCCCAAAAACTTTTTTGCATTTTGCGTTTTTTTTTTTTCAATTTTGTGCGGGGTTTTTTTTTTTTTTTTTTTTTTTTTTTTTTTTTTTTTTTTTTCAAAAAATTGAATATTTGTAAAAATTTTGGAACTATTGAAAAACCCTGGAAAAATTCACGTGTGAAAATTTTCAAAAAAGGACTTTTTGAAAATTTCGAAATTTAGGAATTTTTGCAAATTCTAAAAATTCTAAAAAAAATCGTTAAAGGAACTGGACATACGAGTTCGCCGCCTTAGTGCAGGATTTTTATGGGGTTTTTACGAAACTAGTCCCACGACTGGTTTAACGACTGCATTTTTTTCATTTCCGTTTCTGCCATTTTTCGCAACTTTTTGAGTTTTTCCGATTCGGGGAATCCCCGATTTTTAGATAGAATTTTTTACTCCTCTCGTTTGCAGCGTTGAGATTTTTTTATTGAATTTTTGAGTCAGCTTGTGATCCAGGTGTCTTTTTTTGGCGACGATGGATGAGTAATGCTTTTCGATGGGCTCAATGATCGAGTGACACTAATTTTGTGGGATCTCAAGTAGAAGCCGATGACGATTTCCACTAAATTTAGAAGCCATTGCGTACTTTCTCATGAGATGAGGCGTCATACCCTTCCAGTACTCCGGCCATAGCTCTGTAAATATTGGACTTGGACGAAAAAGCCAATAGAAAAAAATATTCATCTTGACATGATGAACATTTTTCACTCTCAACATTTTTTTCCATCTCTAATATTTACCGAGTTATCTGCGATTCAATGAAATATTACGAAAGCTTCCAGCGACACGTGCTTCCACCGATAACCCCACTCGGCAGTTATAACTTCATAACTCCCTAAATATTCGAGTTAGAGGAAAAAGCCAGAAATGAAAAATATTCTACTTGAGTTGACGAACATTTTTCATTCACAACATTTTTTTCCATCTTCGATATTTATCCAATTAATCCGGATAAAAAATGTGTGCGCCCGCTGTTTTCACTTTCTCCACGCGCGCAGCGTCTCCCACGCGAATATTGGATTTATCTCGAGAACGGATGGGTTTACAGAAAAATCATAAGACACCTTTTTTATTGGAAATTCAATTTCGCAGATAAAATGTCTTATAACATTTTTGCGTACAGCCACTCGTTAACCTGGTAATCCAATTTATCGGACGGCCGCACCACTGCCATCGGGAAGTTGTGGGTTTTGCTCAAAAAAAGCCACACCCACAACACATTTTTTTTTTTTATTTTATTTTTTTTATTCGGTCTCGTTGAATGACCCAACCATCTCCATCATACCGTGAATCGTTCACCGGAAGTACTCGACTCCACACGAAGGACGTCATTGTGCCCGCATGATTAAACCCGTGAAATAAACCGTTCAATTCTAACAATCATCATCAAAGCACAACAATCGTCAAGTATTTATTCATCCCCAAGCAAATTAATCTGTCCCACTGAGCTATTTCAACAAATCCCACAATTAGCCAAACTTATTCATCATTCAATGCGCAAATTATTCATGCGAATTGTGTGGTAATTTAATTGTTGAGAAATTATGGGGGGGGGGAGGTGTAGGGGGGGGGGGGGAATTCACCTGTTCTATTTTTCTTTCGTATTTTCTCTTTTTTCTATGCAGAAAAATTAATTAATTTTTTATCGCAGTTTCTAATATTTTCGAAATTTTTTTCAAAAAAATTTCGACTTTTTTTTTTGAAAATTCTCAAATTTTTTTTTCGTATTTTGTTGTATGCAAAAAACAAAGTCAGTCACTTTGTATCTCGATCTTCCGAAATTCTCTGTATTTTTTCAGGTTTCTCAGTTTTTTCGCGGGTTTTTTTGAGTGTTATAATTTTCGCCGAAGTTTGGGAATATTCAAAAAATTTTGGGGACGCTCTTTTCCAAAGGCTCTAACATGAAAACTACTAGAGATACAAGAAAAAGTCCTATATGAATATTGTTCGTCTCCTAAAACCCCACATTTCATCTTCTCTGACTTTTTCTCCTAGGACCAATAATTCAGGACATACGGTGATCTCAAACTTGTTGCTCCGGGCCGTACACCACCCGCGCCCTCATCCCGCTTATCGCGATTCCGGGTTTATCTCGCGATCGAGTCGGCGGACAGAAATTTGCCGTACATCTTTTTTGTTGGAAATTAAATTCTCTACAAAAAATGTCCTATAACATTTTTCGGTAAAACCACTCGTTGAGGGTCTAATTGCATTTTAAATGAAATATTGAGTGCTCTTGGGTAGGCATACCGCATCGGGAATTTTTTTGCGGCGGCCCAGCGGGAGGGGGGTGGGGGCAGGGGGGGGGAGGGGGTCTTTTCATCCTGTGTTTTAGGTCGCTTTTGAATATTTTTTCCGATGTGACCTCACTTACCTCAGGCTCAATGCTCGTGACACCGTTCCTTGCACCACCCGCCTGTTGCGCTTCAATATATATAGTACGCAACCTGTAAATGGCCGCGAGGGGGGGGACCGGCGGGGGCGCAAGGGGTCCGTGGGGGGATAATAGAGGGAATAGAGGGGGAGTGCATTTTTATTCCTCTTCTTTTTCGTATTGTTTCGTCTTGCTTAGAAGGTTTTGTTACCGCTGCAGGCACACACGCGCTTTTTTTTTTCTCCTCTGCTTACCGGAGGTTTTTATATTGTCCTCCCTCCTTTATTGGGGAGCGAGTGACTAAGCGAACACCCGGAAACCCTTTGTGCTTGGCCATCGATGGGCATTAATATTGATTATTTATTTTTTTTACCTTTTTGTGTTGGCTATTTTGGGGCTGCAGCGCTTTCGACGGTGCAATGTGTTGGTGGTGGGCGGTGGTGGGTGGGAGGGGGTGGGGGGTAATGGTGGGCGGAAGGGGGGTAATAATGGGTGGCAGGGGGGTAATGGTGGGTGGGAAGGGGCTGATAGTGGGTGGAAGGGGGTACTGGTGGGTGGGAGGGGGGGTGGGAGGGACGGGGGGGGGGAGGGAGGGGGGGGATTTTTTTGGGATCTCTTGAAATTTGCTCACATTTTGCAAATCTGGAAAATAAAAAACGGCGAAAACTGAGAGACAGAACAATTCGAAATTGCCAATTTTTAATTTAATAAGATCGGGAATCGAAAAAAAAATTGTGATGAAAACAAAATTTTGAAATTTTAAAGGGAGAAATTGTATGGAGATTTTTGAAGGTATGAGGATTTGTTCGTTCAGTTATTAATGATGAACGAACATGTTCGGGTTGAGTAGCTCTACCGAACAATGCTACTCACTTTGCACAAATGCGTTGGTTTTTATACCTGTCGGGGAGGCCGCGAGGGGGGTCAGGGCACGTGGAGGGGGCTCTACTCTATATATATATATGGAGAAATATCGATATAGTTGACTGTGTAAAATGTCGAATAATCCCCACTTTTGAAAATTCAAAATTTTCAAAATTGAAAAATTTTGAAAATTTTTAAATTTTTCAAAATTGAAAAACGAAAAAGGAAATTAAAAAAAGAAAAAAAAACAGGATTTTTGGCTATTTTGAGAACGTCAAAAAATTCCTAACCCTCAAAATCCGAAAATCTAAAAACAATCCTATTTGGAAAAATTCCGAATTCGGCATTTTTCGGAAAATTAAAAAGACGATAAAAATTTTGGAAAAATTCGACTTTTAATAATTCTAAAATAGAAACGAAATCCAGAAGTCCAAACAACACGGTACGCATGTTAAAGCCAATGTGCCTCACACATATGCTAAAGAGCAAATAGGGGGCGCGGACGGCACCGCCGCGGGGTGGAGGGGGGGGGGGCAGCATGTACTCAGAATGCCCAAGTGGAGAAATATCGAAGTAGTTGATGGTGCGTTCTTTGGGAGGCGCAGGCTTCATTGTCCTTCAGCTGAAAATTTTCCAAAAATTTTAATCCTGTCAAACGCGAGGTCAAACGTTAAAAATTCAAGATTACTGAAGAGCATCGTGAGTGGGGGGCGGAGGGGGCAGTATGCACTGAGATCAGTCCAGTGGAAGAACACTCAAGAAATACAAAAATTTCAAAAATTTTAAAAATTTCAAAAATTTCAAAAATTTCAAAAATTTTAAAAATTTCAAGTTTCAAAAATTTCAAAAATTTCAAAAATTTCAAAAATTTCAAAATCCCAGAAATTTCTAAAACTCCAAAAATTTCAAAAACTTGAAAAGTTAAAAAATTCCAAATTCCAAAATTTCAAAATTTTCAAAAATCATGTCAAAATCTCAAAAATTCCAAAGAAGACAACATTCACGCCAAGCTAATGTGTCGCACATATGCTAAAGAGCACATGGTGGGTGGGTGGGTGGGGGGCGGGGGGGGGGGGGAGTGGCACGTGGGGGGGACAGTATGTACTCAGAATGCCCAAGTGGAGGAATATCGAAGTAGTTGATGGTGCGTTTTGTTGGGAGGCGCAGGCTTTATTCTCTTCTCCAGTTCAGAGAGCCAGTGCCCCCCGCCCCCGCGAGTCCCCCCTCCTCCTCCCCCCCCCCCCCGCGAGTCCCCCGCTGCCCCCTCCTCATGTGTGGTACGTGGTTAGTGCGGCCCCGGACTCAGACCACAAGACATAATGGAAAAGGCAATAGTGTAATTCTCGGCTGCTGCAGTTAAATCGTAGTTCTTTACCAGAAGTTTTAGTTTGTTTTTCCTTGTTGCCATTTTGTTTGAGTTTTGAGGATTTTTTGTGGAGTGAGTGGGAAGCTGAGGGATTTGTGGGCTTATGAGAAAACTGAGGGATGGGGTTAAATTACGGAAAAATAAACGTAAGTTTTTCTGACGATTTTTGGGGGATTTTTTAGGGATTTTAAATCGATTTTTTTATAACGAGTTCTTGTTTTTTTTTTATTGTATTTTTCTTTTTTTTGGTCAGATACTTTCAGCGATTTTTTGGGAATTTTTTTGGGGAGTTTTAGGAACTTTTAGGGATTTTTTTGGGAATGTCTGGGGAATTTTTGGAGGACGAATCGACCTTGGAAATATTCTGGGGATTTTTTAGGGATTTCCCTGATTCTGCGATTTTTGTCTTTTTATTTTCATGATAGAGAAAAATTTGTAGGGATTTTTTTTAGGAAAGAAATTTAATGTTCTGGTCATTTGAAACTGCACATATTTTTGTTTTAATCTTTTAGGTTTTTTAGGAAGAAAATCTTTTACAAAATTTAGGAAGATATTTGGAAGAGGGAAGCAAAAATATTATTTTTTCTCAAGCGAATAACATGGCAATTAAAAAAATTAATTGTCCACGTGAATTATTGAGGGAGAAGTTTGAGATGAAGAAGATGAAATATTGGTGAAAAAATGTTTGTTATTTTTTTTGTTTGTTTTTTTTTTTTTTTAGGTAATTTATTGGGGAGAAAGTTCAGGTTTTTTAAAAGTGGTTTACGTAATTTTTGAGAGTGAATTGTGGGGCTTGAAGTGCGAAAAAAATGTGGTACCATAGTCTGGATATACCAGGAAAGGAAATTCTCAAAATCGATGACTAACTCTTGTGAAATTCCACTTTTTTCATTGTTCATTGATTTAGTTGATTACACTGGGAGTGATTCAATGGTCCTATGAACACTTTCTAGCATTTGAAAATTTTTTTGGACAATTTTCAAAGATTTTTCGGGAAACTTTGGATTAGACATTAACAGTTAAATTTTTTTTTCTAATTTTAAAAAATTAGGAATTTGTGAAATTTCTTTAAAAAAATAGGAATTTGAAAAATTTTGAAGTTTCGAATAGAAGAATTTTTTGGGCCATCGAATTTTTTCATCGCCTCACACTAATGAATTTTTCTAGATAATCGATGTTATCGAGAAAGCCACATTCTTCCATTTGAACCAAAAAAAAAAAGACAATCCAAAGATTGTATGAAACAATTTTAATTTCTCCATTTTTCAAATTTTTGAATTTTTTGGTATGAAAAATTTCTGCAAATTTTCTATTTCAAAAAAAATTACAAAATTCTTGAAAAACCTGAAATTTTTCCAAATCCCCCCCCCCCCCCCCCCCCTCAGAATTTCGAATTTTCAAAATCTTTTTTTCCCCAAAATGTTGAACATTTCTAAAGTTTTCAAAATCTCACAATTTTTCAAAATCCCTACTTTCACAAAAAAAAATCCCCCCCCCCCTCCCCTTCTCAAATTTTCTGAAGTTGCCAAACTATGCAAAAAATTTTTTTTCAACTATCAAAATTTCCAAGATTTTTGAACATTTACAAAAATTCACGTTGTATCAAATTCATGACTTCCCTCCTCACTCCCCCCCCCCCCCCCCCCCCACCACCCACCATCAAAATATTGATATTTACGCGCAACTTCCTCAACCATTGTGTCGGATAAAAAGCAATGATGGTCTCCTCGTTAAAATTCTCTCGAACAATGATCGGTGTTTGCACCGTTGCAGAGCGATAATTTCTCCCTCCCACCTCCCCCCTCCCTCCCCCTCTCGCCCTGTTGCATTTGCGGGAGTAAAGTCGAGGCCAAGTCCCCTGTACTATATGGACTGCACTGGAATCCGCGAGGAGGTGGCGGCCTCCGACATTAAAAAAAATATATATATATATACATATACATGTATATATATATATATGTATGTATGCAATTTTATAAAAAAAAAATTTTCAACAATTTCGGAATTTTCGAAATATCTTTCGAAACTTTGGACCTGAGCTTTGCCGAAAAAGCTCCGAACGGAAGAAATTTCAGGCAAATAATTGGGGAGTAATCGGTAATTCCGCTTCTAGGCGGTTTGTAGGGGCCAGCATCCGCATCAAGCCCCGATCAATTGAGTCTCGTTAAAACGCACCCGCACATAATTTATTCCCACGTTTCTAACGTTTGTCCATTGTAAATTGTGTCTGTTATAATTTTTACGGGCCTCGTACCTTGGCTATTTCAATTTTCTTCTCATGTTTTCTCATTTTTTCTTTAATTAAGATCAGAATTAAAATTTGCCGAATTTTCCTATCAGGTCGTCAGTCGAGCCAATGGACCAACGTTCTTCCGAATCGTTTTGGCATTCTATCTCGAAGTGCGAAGGAGATAGGCCAATTTTCATAATAACCTTTTTTGTAGAGCACATTGAGAGGTACAAAAAAGGTCTATATGAACATTCGTCAAATCTTCTTAGTTTTGAAGATATCAGCCAAAAATGCTTTCGGCTGACGCGGCGGTTCTCCATAGATGGCGCGCTTCCAGTACTAGCTGCGCGCGCATCACGTGACAATTTTGATCGAGTCGAAAAATATAATTCCCATTAACTTAACTGTGTCAATGATTTTGTCTCCCCTTCTGATTTTTGTCTAACAAAAAAAAACAAGTTTTGAAAAAATTTACAAAGTTTAAAAAAAACATTCTCCTTCACCTTTTCATTTTGTAAATTTTTTTTTTTTAATGAATTACAATATTTACATAATTACAGTCTCCATTTCACATTCCTTTTTATTTTTACCCTACTCCTGATTTTTTACCTTGAAATGAAATAATAATGGCCTGACCATGTGCCCAAGAGCAACTCAGGGAGACAATCTATATATATACATATATATATGAATTATATATTATATAAATTATGTAATAAAATACTACATATACATATATATAATTTTTTTTCTCCGCAGAAAAAACAGAATTTTGAAACATTCAAATTTTTTTCCCGCCAAAAAATTGAATTTCCACTTTTCCCGCCAAAAATTTGAATCCCGAATTTCTCCCGCAAAAAATCCAATTTCCAATGTTCGCCACAAAATCTGCATCCACACTTGTATAATCAAAAAATTAATTTCTACACCAATTTCATTCATTATATTCATATCAAATTTCCCATTTACAATTCCACATTACTTCCAATTATGTCAAGGCCATGTTGTCACACAATCCAATAATATTTAAACAATTTTTGTCGGCTCACAAAGGGACAAAAAAACAAAGTCAGGCAAGCAATTGAGATGCGTTGGCGCAATAAATGGAATATATATCTTATAAATAGACACTTCCGTCATTCTATGAACGACTGTACATTGTAGCTTTCCATGTAGACTTGCTTCGTGTATCGCGGCTGCTGTGAGAGAGACCCCCCCACACACATGTACATTTATAACTCGATTTCATTCTGTGGAAAAAACTCAGCCGTCAGACAATGCACTGTGCTGTAGAAAAATGAATGCCATCGACAGACACTCGAGCATTTCCATTATTTTTCATTTGATTGAGGATAGCCTCAATTTTTCAAAAAAAAAAAAAAAAAAAAATTTAATTCTGAGAAAGATAATTTCGGAATTTTCTCCCCTATTTTTTGGCTATTCTAAATGATTTGGTCATATGTAATTGTGTCCCAATTTTAAATTAGGTCAAATCACAATCTGGAAGAGAAGACCTAGGTCTTATCAGAATCTTCAAAAGTTTAATGGGACAGTATGCAAATCACTAATTGGGACATTGGTAACTATTTGGGACGGAGATCATTAATTGGGACATTTGTCACTAATTGGGTCGTGATCACTAATTGGGACAGTGATCACTAATTTGGGTCGGGTTGACTAATTGGGACAGCTGCTAGGAATTGGGACAGTTGTTACTAATTGGGGGAAGCGATCACTAATTGGGACAACGGCCACCAATTGGGGCTGTAATCACTAATTGGGACGGCAATCATTGATGTCGTTAATCACTACATGGGACAGTGCGCAAATCACTGGGTGGGACAGTCGTCAAATACTACATGGGACAGTATGCAAATCACTAAATAGGACAGTCATGGATCACGAAATGGAACAGTATGTAAATTAGTGAATGGGACAGTATGCAAATCACTAAATGGGACAGTCCTGGATGACTACATGGGACAGTATACAAATCCCCAATTTAGAAACGTCTCCCAAATTTTTAAACCAAAAAGTGTCCCAATTGCTAATTAGGACACTGTCCCAATTTTCAGCTACAAAAATATTCCATGCTGGAACCCAAAATTTTTCCAAACTTCAGTTAAAACTGCGGTCATGGTTCGATATCGAAATTACAATTTTGACCTAAATTAAAATCACCTAATCACTTAATTCCGTGATTGAACTTCACATTTATCTATTCGATAACAAATTTTTACCTCATGAGAAGGGACTTTTTTTTCGCAAAATGAACGCAAAAGACCCACTTACCTTGAGCCATCCCAGATGAAGGAAAATTATTTTTTTCCCTTTCACACAAATTTAAAATGGAAATGGATTTTTTTTTTGTCGAAGCCTCTGTTTGGATTTGTAATAAACAACTCCAGTGCCAAGTAAAGTAATGTCTGTTGGGTGTTTTCTACGTCAGAACATTAAAAATAGATTTGTTGATGGTGTCGACAGCTCGAAAGGCAGGGAAATGGTGGTTCAGTAAATGTGCTTTACGTTTTATTTTTTCACGTTCAAAGTCCTTGAACTTTCAATAGCTCATAAATATGAGCTGCTTTTAGAGGCTTGGAAATAAGTTCAGGTGATTCTGCGAAGTTTTGGATAAAAAATTGCCAAAATTTCGAGTACTTCTACCTTTTAATAGCGGGAGCGGTGTGATGGAACAGGTCTGACTATTTGGTCCTATTTGGACTATTTGCTTCCATCCGCGAACACGAAATCTTATTCACATCTCGCAACATCAGTTAATATTCCATAATCATTCCGAAGCTCGACATTGTCCTCTGGAATATGAAGTAACGCGTCTCTGGGGGAAGCCTAGCCCGCCTGTGGACGCTTTCCGACATAAGCCGGTCGGGTTTGGTGGATTACCAAGGGAACCTAAACAGCAAGCCGGAATTGTAAACCTCATGAGTTTTACGATGAGTTGTGACAATGCTGGTCGATTTTCGTCCACAAGGGACCGTTGCAGCTGTCTGATTCTATAGCGCTTTCTAAGGGGCCAAACCGCCTGGTCAGATCCGACCGTAGCTTACCAGAGAAGACCTAGTTCCATGCGAAATCTCCCATTCTCCACTATCCTGGCATCCTCTTCTAGGATGAAGGAAGTGGTGAAGCTGTTGTCTCTCAACGTTCGTCCAAAATGGTACCCGGCTTACTGATCCTACCTTGCACTGAGGCGTCTGCTCTTCCCATTCCCTTATCTTCTTCCTCAAACACCATAGATTAGGTTTTGTAGAAGTTACTCTTCAGTATCAAAGCAAATTATGTATTATCAACACCATTAGTGGGAATACTACACTCTAATCATTGTTCAAATCTATGGGCTGTTAATCTAAGTAATGAGCTCCAAGATAGTAAACAAGTGTGAAAGTCGAAGGTAGGGATAGCTGTCTAATCTGCCGAATCGTTGGTGAAGACTTTTGAAGCCTTCGGAATTGCTACTGTTCCTATAAGTTTGTGATGTTTGTTGCAGATGAGCCGCGCTCGCGCTGTCAATCCTGGGATGACGTAGCTCCAGCACCTCGGATGGAAGGTTTGACGAAACGCCAAAGCCTCCAGCAACCGCACCAATTGCTGGAGGCAACATCTTCCAACGCTTCGGTACAATCCGTCAAAAGCGAGGATTCCTGGTGCTCCGCATCGGATCACGAGCCTTCTTCAGATGACGAATCCGAGAAGAGTAATATGAGCATTAAGAGCAATTGCCAATTGCGGAATACACTGCACAAAGCTAAAACCCTGTGCGACAAGTGGCGAAGCCAGAACATAAGACTGAATAATGCGAATGCCGAGGCGATTGATCCGTCGATTAATCAGGGAAGATTGTCACGATGGTTCAGCATCAGGCGCGGCTCAACCCATCAGTATGATGTTGATTCCTCTTCCGCGGACACTTCCACTGTCTCAATGTGCAGTCCGATCAAGGGTCAGACGTCTTCCACACCGATACAAAGATCACCGGTACCAAGTACAACCATGTCGCGACTTATTGAGGTGAGTTGGGGAATTAGCGATGAAACTCGGGAGATTTGTAGTTGTGTGTGTGTGTGTGTGTGTGTGTGTTTGTCTAACAATTTTTTTGGGAAAGACACTACGTGTTGGATGCCAGAAATTCGTCGAATTTTTGTGAAATTCAGAGATATTGAAAATTATTTTGTGTTTCAGGAAGAGGAGAATTACTCGTCGAACTCCTCAACATTGGAAATGATGCAATTTCAATGTCCTCAGCATGGGAGGGCGCCACTTGCGCAACCACCCCCCACCCTCCCACCGGCACCGTCAAAATTAACTCAGCAACAGCTAAAACGCCGGTTAATTGTGGGAGCGATAGTGCAATCGGAAAATAGTTATGTTGCCACATTGGAGGTAAATGCTCTCATCCGGTCCAATTCTTTGAGAGAATTTGAAAATTAAACAAAAAATGAACTTGTGAAGTTTTCGAAAATTTTGATCTGTTGGAAACTGAAAAGGGAAATTGAAATAATTGTTTGAAAAATCAAAATTCCAAAATGAAAAAAAAAATCAAATTTTTTTTTTGACTTTCCAAAAATATAGAAATCTTTAGAAAAAATTTGAAAATTTCAAGTTTCAACAATTTTTTGAAAAATCCCATATTTTACAACTTTTTTTAATTTGTACAAATTTTCTTCTTTTTTCAAAAAAAATTCAAACTTGACTAATCGTTCTTAATGTCATTACAGAGATTAGTGAACGACTATAAAAAACCACTGGAGGAGTCTTCATCAGCGATTCTCAGTCAGACAAAAATTGCAACACTCTTCCATCGGCTTCCGGAGATATTGCAGAGTCACACAATATTCAGAATAGCCCTGGATGGATGTGTGAAAAAATGGGATCGCGAGGAGAGACTTGGGGACGTATTTGTTGCGAACTTTAGCAAAGCCCGAGTACTTGACATCTATAGCGAATTTATAAACAATTTCTCGGTCGCCATGGACCTGGCTAAACAGGAGTCCAAACGCAAAACGGCTCTTGCTGATTTTTTCAAGGTACCAAATTTTTCAAACTCAAAATTTACAATGCAATTTTTTTTCCGAATTTTTTAAATTTTCAAAGTGGTCAGAATTTCCCAAATTTTTTGACTTTTCAATCATTTTTAAAGCCCTTGAAATTTTCAAAATTGTTTTTTTTTTCAATTTTGACATTTGTACCAAAAAGTTTTGAAAGTTTTTAAATAAAAAAAAAATCAAATTTTAGGAACGTATTCAGATTTTTTTTTTTTTTTTTTTTTTTTTTTTTTTTTTTTTTCATTAGGAAAAATGGGTCATATGGCTCTTTTATATAATGAGTTCATTATGGGCTTGAGGCATAAACTAATGAGCCCTCTTAATTTCATTTCTCGCATCGTCATATGATCAATTGGTTAATTTTGAATGATAAATTGCGGGAGATTTTGAGGTGGCTTATCAATTATCACAATTACCACTTTCGCAATTCAACAGATGAAGCAGATGAGCGCCCATGACAGACTCTCCTTTTTTGGACTCATGGTGAAACCGGTGCAGAGGTTTCCCCAGTTTATTCTTTTTCTCCAGGTAAACAAAATCATTTCCACTTGTTATATCCAGTCTCTAGAAATTTTAGAAATCTCATCATCATTCGCACAAAAATGCCTTCTCAATTTTTTAAAATAAAAGCACGAAATTCAATTGACACAAACAATTTTCAAATTTTGGAAATTTTCAAGATTTTTAAATTTTCCAAATTTCCTACATTTTTAAAAAAATTATGACATTTCCATTAATCTTTTTTTTTGCTGAATGAAAATTCAACAATTCCCAAACTTACAATTTTTTTTAACTCATAATAATTTCCAAAATTGTTGGCATTTTTCACATTTTTAAAAATTTTCAAATATTAAAAAAATTGAAAAATAACAAATTTCGAAAAATTGAAAAGTTCCAACAATGTCAAAAATTGAAAAGCTCAATTTTTCAAAAAATTAAAAATTTTCAAAAATTTGAAATTTCAGAAATTAAAAACTCAAAAATGTCAAAAATGTCAAAAGTTTCAAAAAAATTCGAAAATCAAAAATTCAAAAATTGTAAATTGCAAAATCTTGACAAAAATTTTCTGTTCAATTTTGTCAATTTGAATTGCGGAAAATTTTCAGATAAAAAAATTATATTGACTGAAAAACATTTGATGGATAGTCAATTACTTGATGAATGTAATTTGCAGGACCTTTTGAAGCACACACCGCAGGGTCACCAGGACAGAATGTCCCTGCAATTGGCCCTGACGCAGCTCGAGAGTTTAGCAGAAATGCTGAATGAGAGAAAACGCGAGGCTGAGCAGTTCCAGGCCTTCAAAGAAATGTTACGTCACGTTTCTGGAAAATTGTCCCACAGGCCACTATCCTCGTCTTCCCGCTACCTGATAAGGGAGGACAATGTTACACAATTGGAATTCAACGCCAATGGAATGATAACGAAATCCAAAAGACGGAGGCTATTGTTGCTTAATGATTTAGTTGTTTGTGTCTCGGTTGCTCCTAGATCAATCGATGACTTTTCTAGCAGTGAAAGGCTCACTCTCAAGTGGACACATCCGGTGTCCGAAATTGAGGTACATTTTTTTTCAAACGTTCCAAATTTTTCGAAAATTTTCTAATTAAGAAATTTTTTTTTCAAACAAAAAATTGAAAAATGAAATTTTTTTTAAAATCCAAGAATTCAAATTTTTTACAAATTTCACATTTTTTAAATAAACTTTTTTAAATAAATTTTCCAAACGTTTCGAATTTTTAAAAATTTTCTAATTAAATTTTTTTTTCAAATCTTAAAAAATTTGAATGATTAAATTTTCAACAATTCAAATTTCCAAAAAATTCACAAATTTCAAAAATTTCAAGAATAAAAAAATGAGGTATAATTTCAAAGTTCGAAAATTTTCTGATTAAAAAAAAACACTGTCCCTTCAATTTTTTGGATTTTTCACACTTTGGAAATTTGTCGAAATGAAGAAAATTGAGGAATTTGAGAATCTGAAGAATTCCAAAATATCCAAAATCGAAAAAAAAATGCAAAAAAAAAATCGAGATTGCAAAAATTTATTTGAAACATTTTGAGAATTCCAAAAATCTCCATTAATGCCAACAATTGAAAAAATAATTTCAAGTTCATTAAAAGCTATGAAAAAGTTGAAAGGTCGCCGCCAATTCAATTGATTATCGATTAACCGCCCATAAATAATCTCCCATCAGATTCAAGACACCAGTACATCACCGACATTGAGCCGACTGCTCACAGCTGGATTGAATAAAGGCGGCAGTTTGAAATCCGACAAAAGCGGGGGAATGAATGAGAGTAGTCAGGCAGGTGCTGACAGTCTCTGCGTGGAAATGAACGATCTTATGCATGATTACGAGGTCATGTCGAGGATAAGTGATTTGGTTACACAACTCAAGGGTACATATGAGGTAAATTCAACCGCACTCGTGCTATTTTTGCATAAACAAATTCAAAGCAACCTCAAATTTTGCCAACCTGCCAATATGGTTCCCCCATTTTTTCGCGATATCTCGCGATCTATGGGAGATAGAAAATTTCTTCTTAGAACCTTACTTGTAGCTCTTTAGATTTCCTACAAAAAAGTTCATATGGCAACATGCTGTATCTCCCATAGATCTCGAGATTTTTCGCTTTAACACTCACCCCTCCAGAACACAGTACTCATTTTTTGAACTTTTTGTCGAAGAAGGGATTGACAAAAACTCTCTGCATGTCTCCCTGCTTCAAGGGTAGTCTACATCAGTTCTAGATCAGCTCTTGCAGTTTGTGTGTGTGTGTGTGTGTGTGTCTCCAAAAATACCCTTATTCTTAATACTGACTCTACAAAACTGTGATTTTTTCAGGGAATATCAGTTCCACAAACTAAGCAAATTCTCCAATCAATTCAGTCCTCAATCCAGCAAAAGGATGAGGTAATGATTTGGGTTGACAGTTGTTGTCTTCAATTGACCACCAAGCAGGGTCAAATGTACACTTTCCAGACGGAAAATCCACTGGTGAAGAAGGACTGGATAACTGAATTGCGTTTAGCTCAACTTGCACTCGATCCCAACAATTCGCCTTCCTGGGAGGTACATTATAATTTTTTTCTGGAATTATTTATGAGAAACTTGTGATGGGAATTGGAACTTGTGATCCTGGACCTTTTCGCAATTTGTTTCTAATTTTTTTTAAACAAATTTTGAACATTTTGATGGAAAATTTTGCTCTCGGGATAGGCCATTTCCTTGACAAATATATATAGATATACCCCACTACTTACCCATCGCCCCCCTCTCTGCCATCGACGCAAAGGCGATGCGCACAAGCTGTATGTACATATTAAGATACGCTGGAGCGTTTCCAAAAATTTGAAAAATTTTCAATAAATTTTGAAAAAATTGGAAAAATTTTGGAACAATTTTGGACAAATTTGAAAAAAATTCTCAAAAATTTACAGTAAATTTACAGAGAAATTTAGAACACAATTGGAAAAAGTTCTTGTAAGAATTCAGAAAAATTTTCTTAATTGAAAGAATTTTGCTAAAAACTCGAAGAGATTTAGAACATTTTTCCAAAAATGAGAAAATTTACCGAAAAATTGGAAAAAATTTGAACAAAATTGGAAAACAAATTCTAAAAATTCTGGAAATGTTTGGAAAACTTTAATTTTTTTCCAAATTTGGGAAACGTTTCCAAGTTTTGAAAAACTTTTCAAACATTTAAAAGAACTGAGTATTAAAAAATTTCCAATAATTCTCGATTTCCAATAACTCACTACCCCCCAAAAAATTCCAGGTACCAGAGCAGGAGCAGCGTCCCAGCACAAAAATGCCATTATTCGTAAATTCCCATCCAGTCTACACGTCTCAGCACGCCTCAGAAGTGACCTGTGGTTGTTACTACACCACGCAATCCCCAAAGTCCACAAAAAGGCACTCATCAAGACACCCCCAGAGTTACCTATGGATTTGCACTGGCAACGGTGTCTCCAGTCACATAACAATTTTCTCCCAATCAACATCATCAACCTCCTCCTCGACATCCCTGAAGAAGCTCTCGACCTTCGACCTGTTCGAGACAAAAGTGACAGCAATTGAGTTCATCAAGAGTCCCAATCTGCAAACGCCAGACTTGATATTCCTGGGCACAGATTCCCACAAGGTCATCATCTACAACGCAGTGGAGCCAGAGAAGCAGGAGCAAATAGGAACCTACTCCACCCCTGGCTCAGTCATCCAGATAAAGTACCACTGCGACAACATCTTCATAGCCCTGGACACAGGAAGCCTGCTGATCCACAAGAGAAACCCAGATGGCACTTGGAACTTGTCATCACCAAGCCAAGCCTCCCTGGGACGAGATCCAGTAGCAAGCCTGATGCCAATTAACTCAACAGTCTACGCAGCTTGTGGTAAGAAAGTTTGGGTTCTATCAGGTCCTACTGGTGAGGTCCTTCGTGATTTTTCCGTTCAGCATGAGCATGTGGGAAACGTAAAATTGATGGCCCATTCAGGGGTGGGTCTGTGGGTGGCCCTAAAAAACTCCTCCACAGTATGCCTGTATCATACAGAGACCTTCAAACATCTCCAGGACATAAATATCGCCTCAAATGTCCTCCGAGTCACCAAGACATCCATCCTGGACAGACTTGGCACGTCTGGGGAAAATGGGGAAACAATTTCCGTAACAGTAACCGCCCTAATGGCCTGCAAGGGCCTCTTGTGGGTGGGCACTAATGTTGGTATCAGCCTTACAATACCACTGCCACGCCTCGAGGGCGTTCCTATAATAAGTGGGCGTGTCAATATCAGTTACCACGCCCACTTTGGCCCAATAACCTTCCTACTGGCTCTGCAGAACAATAAGGTTGTGTATCCGAAGGAGGAAATTGAGATTGAGGAGGCGAAAAATGAGGAGGAAGTCAATAAAAATAGAGTGGACAAGTTGAAGCAGCAATTGGCTGGCAGTCCTGTTGCATTGAGAAGGAAAAAAGCTAGGGAAATGGAGTACAAGGGCTCTAAGACACTCCCACGTGGATTTGGGGGGAATTTCTCCGCCCAGGGGGCGTTCCTTGGGAATTCTTTGAGCTCATCGGGATCATCGGGGGAGAATTGCGATGTTTATGGACTTTATGAAGAGCTTATTTTCCTCAGGGATTATGAGAATGATAATAATTCGGGATCAGTGGCTGTTTATGATACATTGAGGCGGTCTGATCCTGAATTGGGGGGCGTGCCCAGCAAAGTTAACACCCTCGATCGACGATTGAAAATGAAGATTACGAGGCCAAGGTCATTGGATCTTAGTAATTGGTCAGTGGACTCACATGCAAGCTCAATTTATACGTCTTCTGGATCGGAGGAGAATCTTTCGAAGGGGAAATTGTCTAGAAATGGATCTTGTGTGAGCAGGGGCGTGGCCAGGGGGGCGGAGTTTGGCTTTGTGGGCGGGGGGAAGGAGGAGGAGAAGGGGGGCAAGGGGTGTGCCAAGGGGGCGATCCAGAGGAAAGTCCAGGTTGTTGACCAGCCGAAGAGGACGGTTTTGACACTTATGGGGGGCCGGGGCTATGTTAATTGGCGACAATTGGGCGTTGTCCAGGGGAAAGGGGTTAGGGAGCCTAATAATAATGATGCACATATTGTTCTTTGGGAGATGAAGTTGTAGAGGGCGTTAGTAGTGATCGAGTTGTTGAGAGCAGGGGGAGGGGGAGGGGGTTGGGAAGTGGACAGGAAGTGGGTCGTCATGGTAGTCGTTTTCAGGTCAAATTTGACGGGCTTTCTGCTGGCGATGAGAATTTTTTTTTATTGTTAATGGGTTAAGAGATGGGAACGCTCGCCCAGTTCATATTTTTTTCACTCTTGTCATTTTGACATGGTTGACTTTTTTGAAAATGAAATTACTGTTTTGAGGTTAGAATCTCGTTTTCCCACGAATCATTTTTTTACTGATATATATATATATAATCATAGTAGTCTTCTCCAAAGGAAATTTCACGGCTTTTTTATGGAGATCGTGAAATTTTTTTATACATCATGGTTTGACTGATAAGAAGGTAGAAATTCGGGAGAACCCTAAATTTCGATTGATTTATTATTCAAAATATGATAGGCTTCATGGTAGTCGTTTTCATGACAAATTCGACATACTTTCCGATGGTGCCCATAAAAAAATTCTATCTATGATAGTATGGGAAATAAGAATGGGAAAACCGTGAAGAAAGGGAGGAAGGGAATCGCCAGTAGCACCATCGGAAAGAGCGGAAAATTTCCAGTGAAAATCACTCCTCATTCACCCTTTTTTATAGCCCTAAACGGTAGATATCGAAGAAAATCGATTTTCGAGGTTAGAATTGCCATTTTCGATTGATCGATACTTCAAAATAGACCGGCCTTCATGGTACTCATTTTCAGCTCAAATTTTTCGGTCTCTCCAGCGGTGGCCACGGGAACTCGGTATTGTTGATACTTTTCAAGAAAATAGATTAAAAAATGGGACGAATTGTGAAAAAAAATTTTTAGTTACCAAAACAGAGTGGGGGCTCACTGATATTGGTATCGATGAACCAAAAAAAATTGTGGGTGACCCGACTACCATCACGTCGACTTCTGAGGCGTTTTATAATTTTTTTTGTCAGTTAGGGATGGAGGGAAAATATTGTGTAATAAATTATCTCAACAACTCGACTTTACTACTCCCATCCGGTGCTTATTTAACGTGCAAATCGACAATAATTCAAAATTACGAATCTCAAAAGACATTTTTTTTCTTCACGTCACAATTTTCTTTTTCCATTGATTTTTCAATTGTTGTGGAAAAGAGACATTCCTAATTTATTAATGACGTGAAAATGACGAAGAAAATGATAAAAAGTTGATTATCAATCACCAAAGAAAATTTGAGGGACGAAAGATTATTTTTTTTTGTATCGTAAAAAAATTATTTTTCAATACAAAAGTAATTGAGAAAATTAACTGATACATTTTTCTGATGAAGCATTCATTTTTTGTTGGAGGAAAAAAAATGTTAAATAAGCCATGAGTATATACAATAATGAGGCATTAAAATTTTTGCTCAATTGAACGACAGAAAAATTTATTTCTCGAAATCTTTTTGCACAAAAATGAAGAAAAAAATCCCAGTACTTTTTGAAACAGTCAATTTTTCTGACGATCAATTTTGGAAAAATTTTGGTCTTAAATTTTTTTTTGAAATATATATTTATAATGTTCAAATTTTCTGGGCCTTGTTAGTTATTAAATTTGGGGGTTTATTATTAAAAGCTGTTTGTAAATTTTTTATAAATGAAAAAAAACTTTGGGTTGGAAAATTTTTTTTGAACAAAAAAATATATTTATATATTTTCTGCCATTTTTTTCCCCTTGCAATTTTGTGGTGGGGGGAAAAAATTTCACTTGGGAATTGCACTTTGATAGTTTGTAATTAATTATTGGTTTCTTGTGATAAGAGAATTTAGATTAATAGTAACAATAATTGATACGAATGTTATCCCAGTTGAGTGCGGTGAATGAAAGAATTTAATTGATTAGGAAAATTGATCTTTTTTTTTTCTTGTGGGATGGTGAAATTTTTTTTTTTTGTGACGAAAGAAAAAATGGTATTTGTATATACAATTATGCAATAGTGCACTCGAAGGCCTGAAAGTGCCATTGTAAAATTCTCACGATTATGGTAATTGATTACTTTTTTTTTCATTAATTATTTTTGATTTTTTTTCTTCCCTTTTTCCTTTGTAATTTAAACGAACGTTGAGATATCACTGATTATAATTATTTTTCATCAAGCAAGTGTTGTTTATTTTTTCACCCTCTTGCCTTTGGAATTTTTTTTAGAAATCTCGACACTTTTTTTTCAATTTAAGACATATTGCATTTTTTGAGCTTTCGAAATTACATTTTTTTGGTATTTCCAAATGTGCCAATTTTTTAAAAAATATGTTCAATTTTGTTGTTTTATTCAGGAACCTTGTCGAAGATTTTTGCAGGATGAAAAAAATTGATATTCTCAAAATTGAATTTTTTTTTCAAAGTTTCTAAACTTCTTTATTTTTTTCTGTTTTCAGAATTGATTTTTGGCTAATTTTTGAAATTCCTAAAAATTTCGACTTTTTACATTTTGGAAATTTTCAACATTGAGAACTCAAAAAGTGCTCAATATTAGAAAATTCTGTACTTCTCTGGGATTTTTATTTTCTTTTGAATCTGTCATTTTTTAATTTCGTAATTTTTGAGTTTTGCAAAATTTTTGTGTTCGAATTTTGGAACCCGAAAATTTTCATTATTTGTACTTTATTGGATAATGTATACCCTTTCGGTCCTTTACATATTGCTCCCTTCCCCTTTCCCCAAAAGTACAAAGTTTTCTTAGGCTACTACGATAAGCCATTCAAATGACACTCTTATTCGTGAAAATTTTCATTAATTTCAGAATTACGAAATTGAAATCAACTAAAATTTTCAAAAATTGTTTTGAATTTTACATTTTTTTTTTCAATTTCGATTGACTTTTATTGATCCCCTAAAGGTGACAATGTCCATTTTTTTGTACAAATTTGGACAAATGTACTTTTTCTTCGTTTTCATTTTGGTGGATAGAAATGAAACTTTGACAAAAAATTCTTCTTTTCGATCACTTTTATTTGCTACAAAATATTTCGCCTGAACTCATCTCCAACAATGGTCCAGCTTTTCCTCGTTCAAAACATCTCTGAAACAAAAATTCAAAATGGTTCATTACTAAAAATGCATTTTCATGTTTTACTTCTTTTTCGTTTTTAACTTCAAACTTCAGTTGGTAGTGCATGTAAAACAATAAAATCATGAACTCATTATTCGGTGTTGATGTCATCATGTGATATTTATAGGTAATTAATAATGCAATTGTTGAATGATGAAATTAAAAACATTTTAACTCACCTGTCTGATTTTTTGACGACCCAAATGATGCATCACTTCATTTTATTTCAGTTTTTATCAACAAATTTTTTATTTCAAATTCAGATACTCCAAAAAATGCATAAAAAAAATTCCAAGGTTTTTTCCCTCAATTAATAATTTAAAAAATTAATTGGCACCCAAAACTCTGAAACAAATCGGAGAAAATTTTAGTAAAAAAATTCCACACTTGCAAATATAATAATTCGGATTTTTTAAGCCTCAGTTGGTAGTGCATGTTAAACAATAAAATCATGAACTCATTATTCGGTGTTTATGTCATCATATCGACAATTAAAAAATTCGAGTGTTAAATGTTGGGATAAAACCAGAATCTCACCTCTTAATTTTGTGCTGACATCGCCAATGATTTTCGTTGAAAGATTTAATTAAAATAAAAATGGATTGAAATTCATAAATTGAAAAAAAAATTAATTCAAAAATTTAAAAATTGCAATTTTGAAAATTTACTTAACGAATTAAAAAAAAAAATTGAACTTAAATTTTAGAAATTGCTCTTTAAAAAATTATGGAAATTAAAGCACCAAATCTTTTTCCCCCAAAATTCCATTTCCAAATTTGTGGACACCGAAAATTTGCGCGGGATCTGAAAGAAAATTAATTGCATATTAGAAATCAATTTTTTGCAACAAAAAAAAACAAAATTATTCTGTTTAAAAGCCTCAGTTGGTAGTGCATGTAAACAAATAATCATGTCATCAGTAATCGGTGTTACTATCATCATAAAAGGTACAAGATCACAAAAAAAGAAATACATAAATAAATTTTTCTCACCTTGATAAAATTCGTCGGAGAAGTCCAAAATCGTCGACGAAGTGGTCCCAAATACGCTTTCAATTTACTCGGTATAATTTTTCAACAAAATTCAACAACTACTGAAAAAACTTGGTGAATTGACTCTTAGAGATGACCACGTGGTCGCCCTAAAATTTGTGCGATCTTTTTCCCGCCAAAAATTCGCGTTCAAAGTTTTTTTTCACTGCAAAATGGAAGATTGCCTGAATTGTTAACATTTTTTTACCGCGAATAATATTTGCATTATTACCGACATGAAATGACTAAGGTTTAAAATTTCCCGCCAAAAATTCGGATTCAATTAATTCTTTTTGCGTGAAAATTGAATGAGGATTTTTCCATTATCTACGATACCCAAATTTCTGAACCAAAATGTGTTTAAAAAAACTGGCACGTGGTCACGTGACACAAAAAATTTGCGCCAGCTTTTGCCGCCAAATTTTCCTGATTCAAATGAGCTTTTCTGCTCCGAAGTTTCAAGAATGTTTCCGTTCATTATTATCAACATTTACTGTGCATGAACTAAATTTTACTATGTAAAACCCAATTTATAAGATTGGCACGTGGTCACCTAGCCCCACAAATTTTTCGCTCTTTTTCCCGCCAAAAAATTGATGTAAAATAACGTTGCACGTTGAAACTTTTCGCGCGACTTTTTAAAAACATATTTTGACTATTAACTATATCTAAATCACTGAAAGAAAATTGTAAAAAATACCGAAAACTGTGATCGACCTTTAGACGCGTGTGCACTCTTCAAGATGTCTTCCGGAAATGAAGTGACGCGGCTGAGCAGCGTTGCCAACCCGCGGAGCTCGGTTCATGGTATGGGGAGGGAGAAATAATGGTATTTCGGGGGAAATGATGGTATCTACCGATAAAATAGGACTCGTCAAAAAAAATTCACATAATCTCTATTATTTTACATTACATGTTCCAAATAACATCAACAACAATATACTGTCATTTATATATCCTCAAAAATCGAAAAATTCAATTTTATAAAATTCACCATAAGACCCCAATGTTAAATTTGGACAAAATCGAAAAAAATTAATTTGACTTTTTCGGCCCAAATTCGACGGAAATATCTTCTAGGGGCTCCTATTGGATAGTATCAACGCACACGGGGCCAAAAATGCAATTTTAAAAAATTTAAGTTTGCCTCCCCATAAGGTCCCAATGTTAAATTTGGCCAAAATCGAAAAAAATTAATTTGACTTTTTCGACCCAAATTCGACGGAAATATCTTCTAGGGGCTCCTATTGGATAGTATCAGCGCACACGGGGCCAAAAGTGCAATTTTAAAAAATATAAGTTTGCCTCCCCATAAGGTCCCAATGTTAAATTTGGCCAAAATCGAAAAAAATTAATTCGACTTTTTCGGCCCAAATTCGACGGAAATATCTTCTAGGGGCTCCTATTGGATAGTATCAACGCACACGGGGCCAAAAATGCAATTTTAAAAAATTTAAGTTTGCCTCCCCATAAGGTCCCAATGTTAAATTTGGCCAAAATCGAAAAAAATTAATTTCACTTTTTCGACCCAAATTCGACGGAAATATCTTCTAGGGGCTCCTATTGGATAGTATCAGCGCACACGGGGCCAAAAGTGCAATTTTAAAAAATATAAGTTTGCCTCCCCATAAGGTCCCAATGTTAAATTTGGCCAAAATCGAAAAAAATTAATTCGACTTTTTCGACCCAAATTCGACGGAAATATCCTCTAGGGGTTCCTATTGGATAGTATCAACGCCCACGGGGCCAAAAATGCAATTTTAAAAAATTTAAGTTTGCCTCCCCATAAGGTCCCAATGTTAAATTTGGCCAAAATCGAAAAAAATTAATTTGACTTTTTCGACCCAAATTCGACGGAAATATCTTCTAGGGGCTCCTATTGGATAGTATCAGCGCACACGGGGCCAAAAGTGCAATTTTAAAAAATATAAGTTTGCCTCCCCATAAGGTCCCAATGTTACATTTGGCCAAAATCGAAAAAAATTAATTTGACTTTTTCGACCCAAATTCGACGGAAATATCTTCTAGGGGTTCCTATTGGATAGTATCAACGCACACGGGGCCAAAAATTCAATTTTAAAAAATTTAAGTTTGCCTCCCCATAAGGTCCCAATGTTAAATTTGGCCAAAATCGAAAAAAAATAATTTCACTTCTTTGACCCAAAATCGACGGGAATATAACTATGGATTTTGTTTGAATAAAGTTATGAAATATTTCTTCAAATACATTGCTCCCTCCTTTCCCGCAAAAAAAAAGTATACCATGATACCATGACCGTCATCATGGTATATGGTATGGGGCTTAGTTTCATGGAATAAATACCATGATAATGGTATGGTTTGCAACGCTGCGCGGCTGAGATTTTAGAAACGTGTCGTTTTCATATGGCCTACTCTTCAATGGGTGGCCAGCATTGGAAGTGGAGGGTGAGAGGTTTATGAAGGCGCGTAAATTTCAAATTTCACATTTTCCATTCTACTTTTATAAACAATTCCAGAAACTTTTTTGCACATGATTTTTATTTTTGTCGACGTTGAAAAAAAATCACTAAACGCTGTATATTATTGGTGATTTCACATGCAAAATGAGAGCAATCACTAAATAGTGATTCACGATTCTGGAAAAGTGATTCGTGATTAAAAAAATTAGTGATTCACGATTCTGCAAGTAGTGATTCGTGATTCAACAATTCATAACTCGTGAATCGTGTTTTTCGAAATGGTGATTCACGATTGCGAAAATGGTGATCCGTGATTCACGACTTCGGAAATAGTGATTCACGACTCATAAAACCGTGATCCATGATCGTGAAATTAGTGATTTTCGACTTGGAAAATAGTGATTCGCCGAAATATCCTGAATCACTATTTCAAAATGGTGATCCACATTTTTTTTTGCGCCTGAGAAACAATGTGATTTTTAGGCTCGTGATTCCTGACGTGATCACTATTCTGAGGAGCGTACAAAACAATTCAATTACTATACGGATAAGCTGGACTCATCCCCAAGTTCCTATCCACTGCCCTTATCCGGCGTTCCCCATGTCGCAGTCCCATTAGCATCCAATGAAGTCGCTCGATAGCACAAACCGCAACGGCAGTGAAAAATCCAATTGCTAAAGCTGATATGAGCGGAGCAACTCCTTGGAGATGAACTGACGGATGTTCACTTTTCCTTAAGTCCGATAATTCCTTGTAATACCTCTCCTGCAGCCGCCAGTACATTCCGCTTATCCGGAACTCCTGAAGGCTAAAAGAAAAAAAATAATTAATGTCGATGAATTTCTCAGGTCATTTCAAAACTTCCATAATTTTCAAAAAGAAAAAAAAAAAATCTTGAAATGTCAAATTTTTGTCCCCCTCATAAAATTTGATCATTTGATCAATCTTACTAGTGATTGAAGGGCTCCAGCAATTCACTATTTTGCGGCACAATCCACGATATACTTCCAATATTTCCAGTGCGTATGGAAAGTATTTCACAGTTTGCCGAAGCCGGCACAGTACTCTTGACGGATTTGTGCACGAAGAATGCCACTCTATCACTGCACACCTGAAAATTTTTCCACATATATATATATCTATGGGATATTCCATGCCAAATTTACTATTTTTAAACCCAACCTCCCATTCGTTTCAATTTTTTTCCGCGTCCAGATTTTTTCGTCCATTTATCACTTTTTAATGAATTTTTAAAACGAATTTAAAAGTCCCCAAAAAAAAATTTTGAAATTTTTTATATATATAGAAATATCATTTAGTGATTAATTATTACATATATTAACGATTATCGCATACCTGTTGAAACCCGTTACGATAGGTGGTGGGTAGAACATCCACAGGTTGCATAAGAGACATCATTCTCTTCATTAAAGTGAGGTTGGACTGCTGCAAAATGAAAAAAAAATTTGGAATTAAGAAAAAAATGTTTTTACAATTTCCAATCCCAAATATGACGGAGATACTTCATAGAACTTGAGGAATTATTGGTAAAAATATGGGGTTCATTGGTTATTCGCTGACCGCAGGAGTAGTGCGGAGTGGGGGAAGCGTTACGGCTTACCAACAGCGACGGAGGGGAAATACGGTCATTTAGGGAGTCGACTCTGATTTAGTCGTGATTTTGGTGCAAACCACTGACCTTGAATATATCGTAGTGTATACTATCTCTCAATACGATTAATTTGTAAGTGCCATCTTCCACAAATTCTTCTATTGTTGTAAATGGTGTGTACGATGAGGATACGGCTATAGTACTGATCATCGATGCAGAGTATGCACTCAGTATGACTAGCGCTGATAACGATAGCGATAGATGAATAATTCTCATTGGTCCTCCAATGGGGGTGCCTATTCCAAAATATATAATATATAATCATTAAAATTTGACCAGTGTGATGAACTTCGGTGGCGAAGTGGAGTGAATTCACTTCTCCTCTCGCGCCACTGTTTAGCAAATATCTCGAAATCGAAATGAGATAGCGATATTTTCCTATAAACCTTTTTTGTAGGACCAATTGAAAGCTACAATTTCGTATTAAACCAAATTTTCATATCTCTCATAGTTTTTGAGATAATTGGCGGAAAGTGAGTTCATACTATCACAGACTGAGAAAGCAGTGACCCAAGCACAGAGTAATTGGGCAATATAATTTTTTTTACATTACCTGCGGTGCCTTGAGTGCAGTAAGTAGCCCAAACATTTAAATAATGATCCGACAGAAGAGAGAAGAAATTTGATTCTGAATTTTTGTATTCGATGAGAGTCAAGAGAATGGGCGTCGTCAGGATGAAAGCGATAATGGCGATCCACACATTGACACTGAATACCTGACAGGAAAAAATTCATTTATTTATGATAATTGAAAAGTTCAACTCGTTCGACTTAACTCAAGTTGAGATCAGCTTGACTCAAGTTGAGATTGACTTGACTCAAATCGTCATCGACTTGACTCACGCTGAGATCGCCGTACCTCAAATTGAGCTTGATGTGACTCAAGTTGAGACCGATTTGACTCAAGCTGAGACCGACTTGCCTCAAGCTGAGACAGACTTAATCTAAGTTGAGGTTGACTTGCTGTAAGTTAAACTTGTTTCGACCCAAGTTGAAATTGGCTTGACTCAAGTTGAGATAGACTTAAATCAAATTGGAATTAACTTGACTCAAATTGAGATCGATTTGACTCAAGTTGGTATCGACTTGACTCAAGTTGACATGGACTTGACTCAAATTGATGTGGACTTGACTCAGTTCGGCATCGACTTGAATCAAGTTGATATTCATTTGACTCAAGTTGAGATTCACTTGACTCAAGTTAGCATTGACTTGACACAAGTTGGCATCGATTTGACTCAAGTTGGCATCGATTTGACTCAAATTGATATCGACTTGACTCAAGTTGATATAGACTTGGCTCAAGTTGATATAGACTTCACTCAAGTTGATATCAACTTGACTCAAGTTGGCATCAACTTGACTCAAGTTGGCACCAACTTGACTCAAGTTGGCATCAACTTGACTCAAGTTGGCATCGACTTGACTCAAGTTGGCATCGACTTGACTCAAGTTGGCATCGACTTGACTCAAGTTGACATCGACTTGACTCAAGTTGACATCGACTTGACTCAACGCACACTGATTTGACTCAATGGAAATCGATTTGAACCAAGGCAAACGTCGACTAAAAGCCAAATATACAGTCATTCCAATTTGTTTCTACTCCGGAGTAGTACCTCACAATTCATCACAAACATTACTTTCTTTACCAATGACATAGTTAAAAAATCAGAAAAACCTTGAAATAGGCGTTCCAGGCCAAGTGAGCAGAATCTAGTTTTCTAAAATGCAAACGAAATCCTCCAAACAATATTGGAGCAGTGAAATCAACGACGGTGCGTCTATCAGAAGTCATCAAAAATTCACCCACACCCAAGTCCGCTTCTCTACGACTTATGCTTCCCAGGACACCTGTCCAACTTGACGTTGCTGGGTCGTAAACACCATATCCATCCGACCAAACTATTTTAGATATCGTGAAATTCATTGCTAGGGTTAATTCCTGGAGAATTGCCACGAAGAAGCCGTGGTAGTGGTCGTTCTGCAGGTCGAAGCGATTTGCCTAGAAGGACTTATATTTTTTGTAACTCCAATTTAATTTTTTTATTATTTTCTGCTTTTTTCAAGAGCAATCAAAAATTTTGAGATGAATTTTTTTATTTTTTTTTTATTTTTACAATTTTATTTTTTTTTTGCTTTTTTAGAAGCAATTCAACTTTTTCAGGTAATTTTTTTTTTATTTTCACAATTTCGCTTTTTGCTTTTTCAAAAGTAACTCAAAAATTTGAGATTTTTTTTTTTTTTTTTTTTTTTTTATGGCAATTTACCTTAACCGCTGCGATGCGCAATTTTTGACCATCCAATGAATATCGGCGGTTCGTGATCGATAGATCGTCAATCCACTTTACCGATAGATCATTGGACAATCTTCCAACTTCTTGGCTCTTAACATGATGCTGCGGTGAACGATCGTGGGTGAGTGCCCTTAAAAATCAATTCCCGGGGATCAATGATAAATTCATAGCTAGGATCTATAGATCGCAATTTTTTCCTACATTTATCCTCAATTTGTTTTCTCATCCAAATTTTTTAAAAAATATTTGCAAAATATTGTGTGTGTATGTTTGCAGTCAAAATGTATTTTGACTGCTCCAAAGATTTTTGTTTAATTGCGCGACGCAGTTATATATTGGATGACCTTGACGATACTTGTATTGCCGGTTGCAATCGAATTTCAGTTGTTAATTAGGCTCTGGAGGGAAAACTATTGGAGATAGAAAGAAAAGTGTTAAGTGAAAGTTGTTTGTCTCTTAAAAACACACATTTTATGTCTCATAATTTTTTTCCGTAAGTTCCATAATTTGGGAGATACAGTGGTTTTTAACTTGTCGCTCCCGCCCGCGCGCGGCCACACCCAGACGCCGTCTATCGCGATTTCCGGTGTATCTCGAGAGAGAGCCATCGGAGAGGAATTTCGTGTATATGTTTTTTGTAGGGCATGAAATTCTCTACAAAAAATGTTCTATAACATTTTTTTGTAGGACCACTTGGGGGGGAGATAATCACGGTTTTAGGGGGAAATGATGAAGCGTACCCATGCTTCTTGGTGGACCACCATTCCTCGATGATGTTGGTGTCGCAACAGGAGATGAGGATTTTCGCGTCGAATTTTAGGTTGAGGGAGTTCTCCAGGGGATTTCGACAAAAGTTGCAGACGTCCTTATCAGCGGTGCGACTGAAGATTATCAGGCCCATGACCTTGGCCACGTTAGCATTTTTTAGGACTGATTCCACGTTTTGCAGTTCTCTGATTGAGGTCAGGATGGTCACCACCATTGGTATCTTATGGCCATTCCCCATGTAAAAGCCGAATTTGCTGAGAAATTCGGCGAAATGGAGGACATTGCAGGATATTCCTTCGGTGGATAACATTCGGCTCGTCTCCGCCAACGTTGTCATCTGTCGCAGAGCTGTGATTGAGGTTAGTTAGAGATTTCATCTGACGGATGGTCCAGCGGGATGCTGTGGACACTTTTGGTGGGGGATTTTTTTGAATTTTTTTGCACTTGCCGGTTTTTTTTCAATTTTTTTTTTTTTTGGATTTTTGAAAATTTTGAAAAAAAAAATTGAAATTTCACAAATTTTGGAAAAAAATTGAGATTTCAAAAATTTTGGAAAAAAATTTTGATTTCAAAAATTGTAAAAAAGAATTTGAAAGTTCAAAAATTTTGTGAAAAAAAAATTTTAAATTTCTAAATTTTGAAAAAAAAATTGAAATTTGCAAAATTTTGGAAAAAAATTGAGATTTCAAAAATTTTGGAAAAAAAATTTGATTTCAAAAATTTTAAAAAAAAATTTGAAAGTTCAAAAATTTTGTGAAAAAAAAATTTGAAATTTCTAAATTTTGAAAAAAAAATTGAAATTTGAAAAATTTTGGAAAACACCAAATTTCGCCAAACTGAAATTTTTCGGGAAATTTGTAAAAAAAAATTGATTATCTGATTTTTTTGGAATTTCGAAAAATTTTCGTTTTTGAAAAAGTGGAAATTTTTTAACCGGATTTTTTATTTTGACTTACATAATCGATTTGGTGCAGTTGCTACGATTACACCGGAGCTATGATACTTGGTGTGAACTTCTCTAATTAGAAATCCATAGAAATTGACTTCACTTAACTCAGCTGAAGTTTTGGTCCAACAATTGGCGGAAGTCAAGAAAACTAATAACACGGAAAATTTTATGGCATTCATGTTGCACACGAAAATTAATCTCGGTTCAATCTTCATTAATCGATTGATTGTGATTGATGGTAGTCAATTATATTGTTAGTATCCATCAATTTTCAAGACACCTATGAAAAAAAAATTTTCATTTAATTTCACAATTTTCCATAATTTCACAATATCCATAAATAAGATACTTACCCACAGCCGAAATTGTCCATCAATTTATTCCTCAACATCCAAACTTATTCGTTGAACACAGTTTCATTCCCGCAAACTAGATATACCTATGTATATATCACATGTAAAATTGGCGCCAAAAATTGAAAAGATGTATTACAATTTTTTTCCCCTGTATTTCTCTGCGGGGAAACTGAAGTGCGACTCTTTTTCAGTCTTCCGAGGCTTTGGGAAAATTATATATATCTATATATATATATATATATATGACTTTCAAAATGACTTGCGGTAACGGTGCTTAATTGTCCGGAAAACACCATGACCATCATTTTTTTTTGTGTAAATGCGCGCGGATCAAATTGGGGCGGGCATCTGGGAGATTTCCCGTACTACATATTAATGGTAAAGCAAAAAGATACGAAGAGGGTATTGACAAGAAATTATATGCACTCATCGATTGGCTCCTCGCGAACCCTCACTAATTTCGTCGATTTTTTCTCACCAACAATTTGCAATATCTCACTAACTATGCGACATAGTGTAAAAAGTCATACCACCTAAAATGTGTGTTTTCACACGGGGAGCAACTTTCATTACACACATTTTTTTGTGCCACCAACGGTTCTCCCGAGAGAGCGTTATAAACAATTGAGATTACCCCAACACATTACGCAATGATAATTTTTTTATTATAACAAATTGAGAACATTAATATATTTCCGCATTTCCACATTTTGATACAGAGTATCTTTTATTTTCCGGTTTCTGAACTGTCGCAATTTTCTCCTCCCGGCTTGGTGCCCCTCAACAGCGTTACCCCCACTCCCCAAATCTCGTCTGTCCTTGTAGCTGAAGTCATGCGCAGGAAACTGCGCAGTATCCGCTGGCTGATGCTCCGCGCGTCTTGATGAGAGTTCTCTTCGGCCTTCGGGTTTCCCCCTCCCTTCTTCTACCGACCCGCCGGCCCACATCAATGAATGCAATGCGCATGCGCCGCCGGTGGTGGGGAGAGCCCATAGTGACAGGCTTTCAATTTCGTGTGTAATTCAATTTCAGTAGTTTTGCGTTTTTGTTTTACGTCGCTCATTGTGACGCTGTGGCCTCACGCGTTTGTAAACACAACACTGGGTAGTGCCGCTTCCACTGTAGAGCGCCCGCCCATGCCCGATGCCCCGCGCGTAGTGGGGGAAAAATTCCCCTCACTCGGGAGTGTGCGGAGAGCTAGGGAGTCTACTGTGTAAACATTTTGGAAACGTTATAAGCTGCTAATCAAAATACGGATACCGTGAAAGTGGTACTATATTTCCATTAGTCCCAGGCATTTGTCTTCTCCAATCGGGCAGCTTAATCCCCAGCGAATGGATCCTCTCGCTGATGAAAATCGTGAGAGACATCAGAAGCCCGATAAATAGAATACATATGAGAGGTATAACTGCTTGCAAGTGAACTGGCGGATGTTTGTGCTCTTCCAATTCCACGGGTTCTTCGTAGTACTTCCGCTCCAGTCGTCGAAACATTCCGTTGAAGCTAAATCGCTGAATGCTAAAACCAATTAAATTGACGATAATTATCTCTTCGGATATACATTATTAATTTAAGTGGCTCAATAGCTACATGTGAGAAAAAAAATTATTTCCTCATTTGTAAATTATTACAGTTAACTCCCCCACCAGTGCACGTCCCACAAGTTGATGGATACCTATAGTCAGTATCGTCATGACCCCACCACTCACTATCTCCTCAAGCGCCGCCTCCCCACCACTGTGCAAACGGTCCCACGTGACTTTGAATGCTACCTCACTGCGCTTACTAGCAACCGGTAGTGGGAGAAGTAGGGGAGGGTCACTTGTGGGACAGAGCGGTGGAACGTCCGGTCCCGCGCAGTGCACTAGTGGTAGAGTCGACTGTAATACCACTTGAGTCATCAACATCATATTTCCCAATTTGTCTTACTGGTAGTTGAAGGGTTCTATATATTCAGTATTCTTCGGCATGATCCACGACCTGCTTCCAGTTTTTCCATTTGGAAAAGAACTGAATGTACAAGATATGTTATGAGACAAAGGCCGTTTCGCTTTTTCATATGTCCAAAATGCCACCCTGTCATCGCATACCTGAAAATTTTGCACAATATTTTATTTCACATCCACTTATTTGAAATTATATCAGGAATACCTGCTGAAAGCCTTCCTTGTATGTAGTAGGAAGCGAGTGCTCTGGTTTTAGAAGGCTCTTCAATTGCTTCCGTATTGTGTTATTGGAAACCTGCAGTGGAAAAAATTAGTTTAGGGAATTAATGCCTATATGAAGGCGATGATATTTTTTCCGACACTTGCCGCAGCTCTCAGGTTTGCGGAATGAGCTTTCCGCATCCGAAGAGTTACAGGGTACCCCTTCCACGCCCGCAATAGGCGTGGCGAGCAGGAGGGAGAGGAGCCCGCGCGCGCTAGTACCCAACGGGACGGCCGGACCCCTCAAGCGTAGTCACTACCGTCCCGTGTAGTGGGGGGCGCGCTCCCCTCCACTCGCTCTTACTGCAGTTTTGGGAAGCCCACCGTACTGGGAATCATGGATCACCTTCAATAAGTTGTGGTGTACACCGTGTCTCAATACGATTAATTCGTAAGTGCCATCTTTGATAAATTCCTCCACTGTCTTAAATGGAACATCCGATGATGAGACAGCTATGGTACTCATCATTGATGCAGAATAGACACTCAGGACTACAAATGCTGGTAAAGCTATGGATATATAAGCCAGTCTCAATGGTGTTCCAGCCGATGAACCTATTGGGAATGTGTCTTGGATGAACTTTGGCCTTCGTCTGACATATTCCATCAAATGCCGAATCGCTATTGTGCGCATGCATTCCGGACTATGTGAAATGATGTTTATTACCTGATAATCCTTGGCCGCAGTAAATGCCCCAAACCCTCAAATACTGTTCTGAAAGTTGATGATAAAGGGCAGGCTTCACTCTGCTGTAGTTCATGCAAGTCAACAGAACGGGGGTAGTCAGAATGACAGTGATGATGGCAATCCAAACTTTCATGCAGAACACCTGTTCACAAATAAATTGCCATGAAGATCAAATTAATGATGTAACCACAAATGAAAAAAAAATGAAAAAATAAATAAATTGCATGAGTGAATTGGAAAAAAACTGCATACTGGGGGTGCAATTGACGGGTGTACTAACCTTGTAATAGGCATTCCACGACAAATGCACATTGTCAAGCTTCCGGACGTGGTAGTGGAAGGAGCCGAATGAGATTGGAGACATAAATTCTACCGCTTCATTCCTATCCAGAGTCATTACGTACTCGGCAATACCAATGTCAGCTTCACCCCGACTGACTCGTCCAATGACACCAGTCCAGGTGGATGTCGCGGTGTCCCACATACCGTCCGTTTCTTCCCACAGTATTTCGCCTACCGTGAAGTTAATTGCCAGGAGCATCTCCTTGAAAATCTCACCTAAGATTCCACTGTAATCTCCTTGATTTTCGTTAAAATCAAATCCCTACAATGTGGTCGAATGCAGCAATTGAGCAAATCATGAATGAGTGGTGGCACTTTGACGTTGTGGCACTATTCAACATCTAGACAATTCGACACAGACAGTTCAACACTTCTGTTTGCAACTAAATACAATTGTTAAAGTAATACCTAAGTGAAAAAAAAATGAAAGAAATTACCGAGTTATCATCATCAGATGAAACGCCGGACGAAGAAGAAGTTGATAGAAATTATGAAGCAGGAGCACAGGTAATCGTAGAAATCGACGCTTTGCCAAAAAAAAATCTGCCGAGAGATACATGCAAATGCTCTATAATATCTAAAGTTGGATAAATTGTTGGTTTTAGGAGGCATTAGGAATATTATAAACCGATTTTTCATTGTCGTTTCGACATATTCCTGTGGTGAATTGTCCTTGTGTTGAATAACCATGGGACCTTTTCACGTTACACGAATGTGGCATGGCACATTTAGGAAGCTTCAGCAAATTTTAGGACTCACTAACCTTCATTACAGCAATACGCAATCCTTGACCGTCGAGATTACGTCGACGATGATTAACCACTGAATCCGGGAGCCAATCAATCCCCAGGTTATCATCGGAGAATCGACCAACCTCTTGACGCTTAACATCGGTTTTCTTGATGGACCACCATTCCTCGATGGTGGTACTGTCGCAGCACAAGACGAGGACCTTCGCGTTGAATTTCAAATTCAGACCATTACCCTGTGGATTACGACAGTATTGGCAAATATTATCATCACTTGTCTTCCTGAATATCACCAGCCAATTGGCAGACTCCATCGTCACATTCTTAACAAATAATTCGAGCAGTTGCAGACTCCGAATGGAGCCAGGTGTGGCCACTATCAGTGGATTCCCATAGCCTCCTGCATTGTGAGCATTTAACATGTCTTGGACTTGATCGAAACCTGTCACCAGGGTAGATATTCCATCAATGGAGAGAACTCTTGTTGCTTCCTGCCAGACTGTCATTCTTTTCAGCGCTGCAATTGAATATGGAGTTTGAGGAACCAGTAATGATTGAATTTCAATCATTAACAAAAAATTCCGATTCCACACATACAAACACACACACACACAGATATTTGGTCCGAATTCAACGGGAAGCATTTCGGCATACTTAAAACACCAGTTACGAATCGAAAAGAAAATAATCGACTTAAGGGTCATTACAATAACTTCCCGAAAAATCGAAGAGTTAATAATTCTGAGCTCACATAGATTGTTCGTATCTGCCAGTATGATGACACCAGCGCAATTGTGCTTATGGTAAGCAGCCTTGATCAGAGACCCATACTGGGTAACGTGATTCATCTGAAGGGACGATGCGATGGACCCGACGGAGAAGGTGCTCAACGACACCAATAGGATGGACAAACACATTTTTTTTCTTGAGAATTGTCGCTTCTTTGTCAGCACTGTGGTCGGTACCATTCCACTTCCGTTATTGATCAACTTCGCACTTGTCTATGCATATCATCTTCACCTCCGAAAAAATTTGGAAGACTGATGTCAACTGCTGCTGGGTTACAAACTTCCACCCAGGACAATCATTTTCCCGAAATGACCTCTCACTTAGCCTGATGAAGTCGGACTAAAGGTACACCGCTGTGATCATTCACATCTGTGTTTGCATCAACGATTGTGTTAATGGGTTTGAAATAATTTGGGACAATCGTAAAGTAACTCAGCCTTAATATGCTATGTATGTCGAAAGGGGAAAGAGGTGACCTCATTAAACTGATTGAATCCAGAACGGCAAATCAATTGTCTCATGGGTACGCTATAACGTGAAGTTCTATTTTAGCTGCTTCACATTTGTCGGACAATCATTTCGAGGCCCCGATGACACGATGTGTGAATGTGTGTGTCTGTGTGTAGAAGACGCGCGGCGATGTATGTCCTGTTGAGTTGTGAGATCAAATATTTGCATTAATTTATCAAAAATAAATGATCATACATGATGATTTCAAGCTAGGGGAAAATTGTTACTTGAGTACTGGCGCCAAATTTTATGGTTCAATTGGGGCAACCAGACAGGATTTGGTACCGACGTCAGTATTGACATCCTTTCCCCTCAATCTCATAGTTACATTCCAGAAATAGTCATTCTGAACGGAGAGCCGATTGAACCATTCGCTCGACATAGTGCAACGTCAAATAGATCTTGTCCGATTTCATATATAGAGCCTACCGAACAATGGAAATTGGTAGTAACAATTGAAGGCATTGTTATTCATGGTTGATACTCCTCGCCGGGTCACTCATAGAGCTGCTCTACAAAAGAATTACAAACCATTGAACCCTGCGAAGTTGAAACTTTGCGAGAAGTTAAAAGTTAAAACAGGGACGGCCACAGTGGACGGAGTGGGGGCAAAGTGTTGCGATGGCGTCAAGGCATGAGGAGAGAATACGTCAATTGCGGAAGCGTAGAATAAAGTACGCGCTACCTTCAACATTGAGCCCATGATGGACCTTGAATTCACACGCTCAGTAGACACTAATTGAGACTTATCATTGGCAACTGTTGTTTTCGTAGATAGTGATTGACCAATTTTTGATGAGACATTGCGTAAGATTTATGTAGAATCACCTGTTGACACCATGGAATAACCCTGAATTGTCACCCAGCTCAATACTCGATTGGCCTATGTTATTTGCCCGAGCTAACTATATCACAGCCGAAAACTGATGGTCTGCCACATTAAATATTGAACAGTAGCACTTGACGCACTGAAATTTCTACTAACCGTTCAACATGAGATTTTTCAACGCTGCCGTTTTGGTGATTGGCCTAATATACTGTACCATGGACTTGGGTAAGTAACCATCACGGAATTTGGAGATTTACAGTGAATTGATGTATTATCATTTTATAGGACAAGCAGCACCTGGAGATGCTGACGTAGAAGAATGGTGTAGGCATACGGGGTGTCCTACCAGCACCATATCGCTTCGCGCTGAATTTGATGAGGAGTTGGCGGAATGGGTCTGTCATTGCAAGTAAGCTGATGAAATGTAACCCTTCTAGCTCACTTACTTCTTGTTTATGGAACCATTTATTTTTAGGGATCAATCAGACCTAACTACTGATGTCACATATCGATCCGGAAGAGCGTCTCAGAAGAGTAGGCACATGGCCGCCTTTGCAAGCAAACCGTTCACCTTAAATCTACTTTTAAAACTTGCAGAAGAAATCGGGGGACGAATGGTAGGCTTGCACTCCTAACATTGGATGTCTATTATTGAGTGTTTATCACCCATAGTCGTTTGGTGATTCACCACTTATAGATGGAGGGAAATATTGGGAAATACTCAAGTGAGAGGTGGTGTAGAAGTTAATGATGAGTGTAATAAAGTTGCTTCTCCACCTGGTATACAGATACCATCACCTAGAACCAATCTTACTTCCTAGACCTTGTTATTGTATAAGCTATAGGGAAAGTCATCATCAGTGTAATTGGAATGATTCAAATGAAAGAGATTCAGGTATATTTCAGCAGAGTATTTATACTAATTTACAACTTGGCAAAGTCATATTTCAATGACCCCGAAAATGGAGGGTGTAGTATGGATATAATTTCATCCTCCAGAGAAAAGTGCGCAGCATGTCAGGACAACTTGTAGATCTGTATATATTTCGACAATTTCTCGGTGACAAGGTTTTGATGCATCAATTGCAATATGGATATACGGGGGTTGGCAATACTTTCGATTTCGCTGCTGCCTTTCGTCTGCTCACATTCCGTAGCTTAACACTCAGCGAATAAATTAATTCTATAATGAAAATGCAGAATGACATGACAACACCAATGGCTAAACCGAATATCAAGGTATAGACTCTCTGAAGATGGACGGCTCGAGGTTTATCATCCTCCCGCGTTATGAAGTGCTTGGTGAACATGTCTTCTAGTCGTCTCAGAATTCCCGTCGATCTCAACTGGTTAATGCTGGAACAAATTTTATACTGATAAATCATCTGCGTTTCTCTGCGTATCACATCTCTTGGAAATTATAAATAGCCACTTCAATGGCCGATAATTTCGACTATCGTTCTTACTGATAATTGAAGGCTCCACGGAAGACACTGCCTTTCGGTAAGAGCCAGGAAAAACTCTCCGTTCTGCCCATGGATATGGAAACAATCTCGCACGGTATGTTTCTGGATAATATTTTCATGTTCAGGTCAGTCGAATAGTATCCCACTTTATGGTTGCATACCTACGGATTTATATATAAGATATATCCAAAATGCATCATCTCCAGAAGAGGATGTCTGGGTGGTCTGGGAAGCAGCTTCATGAGCTTCTATTTCGAGACAGTCAGGTCTTGCTATTTAGACCTGGCAATGTTAGAGTGAGTCTTGGGGTGGCTTTGGAAGATCCGAGCCGGCAGAAGATTTGACCTTGGACCTCGAAAGGACTGCTCCAAGACTCCAGGATGCTTGATCCGAGAGTTCGGAGGGCCGAATGCCAGATTTTGGATCAGTCGGACCCTTCGGAAGGCTCAATCCAAGAGGTCAAATTGGCAATTAGAGTCGGTCATGAAAGGCCCCGTTATGCCCCACCCTCCCCTTTCCACCACAATTCTTTCCCGAAGAGTTTGTACGACATGTAAACTCTGGATATCCCAAAATGTAGGGGGACAATTGATAAATACCTCTTCGAAGTCTTGCGAAATCAATCTTGCCTGAGTTGCCGGTTTTAGAAGAGGTGTCAGTTTCCTCAATACTGGGCTGCTAGGATCCTATGGAGTCAACAAACGGCAGTCTAACAATATAGAAGAAATGGAAAAGAGCAATTAGAACCAATTGTGAAAATTAGTTTACCTCGAACGTTTTCATCTCATCACTTGGAACTATTAATTTGTAAGTTCCATCTCGGGCAAATTCCTCGACGGTGGTGAAGGGTGCGTAAGACGATGATACCGCCATGGAGCTGATCATTAATGCAGAGTAAGCACTTAGGATGACTATCACTGATCCGCATAAGGTTGAATAGATCATTTTCACTGGTAGTCTAGCTGCTGCGGCTATTTCAAGCAGATCATTGATTTAAAATTGAGTGTAAAATTTTTTACATATTTATTTCTTCATTACCTGGGAAACTTTGACCGCAGTAGATACCCCAAACGTTAAGACAGTGGTTGGACAGTAATAGGAGGAAATTGTCTGTCAGTGTGTTGCATTGGATGAGAGTTAGGAGAACAGACGTTATCAGGATGAAAATGACAATTACCGTCCACACTTCAACACGAAAGACCTGTGTAAAAGAATAATTGAATGGAAGAATAAAGGATAGCTGCGTACGGTGGTATGACCTGGGAGGGTCGGTGGGTGGTAATGTATAAGTGTGTGTGTAGGTGTAGATAGGTGGGTGAGTGTGTGTGCGTGTGTGTTGCGGATAATTCATCACCACCTTGTAATATGCATCCCACGCCAAATGCGCTGTTTCCAACTTTCTAAAGTGCAGTTGTATAGATGCTGTGTTAACCGGCGAAGTATACTCAAGAACATCTTCTAATCCGGCAACCATGGTCAAGCCGGTAATACATATATCCACTTCATGCCTATTGACTTCTCCAATGAGGCCAGTCCACGCCTGGGCTTGAGAATCGAACATACCAGGATCAGGTCTCCAAATTACGTCTGATATCGTGAAATTCATTTCACGGGCAAGCAGCCTAAGCATTTGTCCCGTGAATCCATCATACACTAACGACTTGTCCACCTCCTTTGAGATCTGGAAAAACTTTTAATTAGGTAAACACTAATCCATATACAGAACTATCCTCCCGCTTTGGGGATATCGACATATGCACAAGTTTAGTAATATCGAAAGGTCATTGACCTGGCCTCTGACAATTCGTAGTCCTTGACCTTCCAGGGAATATCTACGATGATAGAGAGACGTACTGGGTATCCAATCGATTGTCATGTCGCCCAGTAAGCGACCGACCTCGTGACTCCTGAAGATGTCATTGACGAACCACCATTCCTCAATGGCACCAGCATCGCAGCATAAAGTGAGGGCCTTCGAGTTGAATTTTAGGTTGAAGGGATTGCCCTGCGGATTACGACAAAACTGGCAGACATCTCCATCAGCATCTGGACGGAAAATTATCAGCGAAATCACCTGGGCCGTATCTATCCGCTTCATGGATGATTCAAATCTCTGCAAGTCCCTCATGGAGTCAATGACAATTGCCACGAGCAGGGGCTTGTGATTTCGCTCGATGGACATCTTCAAGGTGTCTATGAATTGCTCATTCTCCACGATGAGTGTGGGCATTGCTGCGTCAGATAGCATGCTTGCTATTTGGTACCACATGGTGATTCTGTCGAATGCTGCAGTTGAATAAAAAAAATTTTAAATGAAAAATGAAAAGTTTTGAAGTGAAAAATGAAAGTTGAGGGCAATATTCGATAAATATCCTTAATTTTGGATCATAAATTGTGCACTAAAACTTACATAGATCCTCAAGTACAGGTAGTAGGAGGGGGGGACGTTCCTCTTTAATCCAAACTTCCTTAATCAGGGATTTGTAGTGAATGGATTGATCCAACTTAACAGACGATGAGGTACACGTGCCGAGGCAAGTGCTCAATAACACTATTACCATAGATATCTTCATTGTGTTTATAACCAATTAAATTTTTATAACAATCAAATTTTTGTAATTTAATCACTTCTCCAATTTTAGCAATTCGTTTATTTTTCAATTAATCAATTTATTTTTTTTCATTCATATTTTTATGAATTTTTGTTTTAATAAAATGACACTCCGTTTGATCACAGCCAACTGCACATCTTAGAAAATAATATTTGGATGATTATGGCCGAAGGAAATTGGGGTGGCCATATGCTGCGTTCTCCTCATGCATATTAATGATAAGGAGAATAGATAAGACATAATGTCAGCTGCGATGTTATCTCGCGTTACGCTAGCACCCACATCATGGTAGAAAATTATGCTCTGATAATTTTGCAAAACGTACGAAAGCCGTGTCTGACCAAGCGTCGATTTTACTCCTTGTAGCATAACCAGAAAAAAACGAAGATATCCATACTGCACCCTCCATTTTCGGGGTCATTGAAAATATGACTGCTAAGTTGTAAATTAGTAACGTCTAAATACTCTGCTGAGATATACCCGAATGTCTTTTATTTGAATCATTCAAATTACAATGATGATGGCTTGCCCGATAATTTATACAATGGCAAGGTCTAGGTCTGGGAGGTGAGATTGATTCTAGCTGATTGTGTCTGTTACCATGAGAGGAATCAACTTCATTAGAGTTATTAGAATCATCATTAACTTCTACACCATTTCTCACTTGACTTTTTTTCATATTTTCCTCGATCTGTATTTACTGCATGACTGAACGACTATGGGTGATAAACAGTTAATACTAGACATTCGACTTTGCTTGGTTCCAAGTGTTGTCTTGATTTATTTGAAACCGAAAATCAGGCGTCCAGTAGGTTGGTATCCGGGACATACCAGCGTACATGAGTTTACTCTTCTGAGACGTTCTTCCGGATCGATATGTGACATCCCTAGTTAGGTCTGATTGATCCCTAAAAATAAATGGTTCCATAAACAGAAAGTAAGTGAGCCCCAAGGGTTACGTTTCATCAGCTTACTTGCAATGACAGACCCATTCCGCCAACTCCTCATCAAATTCAGCGCGAAGCGATATGGTGCTGGTAGGACACCCCGTATGCCTACACCATTCTTCTACGTCAGCATCTCCAGGTGCTGCTTGTCCTATAAAATGATAATACATCAATTCACTGTAAATCTCCAAATTCCGTGATGGTTACTTACCCAAGTCCATGGTACAGTATATTAGGCCAATCACCAAAACAGCAGCGTTGAAAAATCTCATGTTGAACAGTTATTAGAAATTTAGTGCTTCGAGTGCTACTGTTCAGTATCGAATGTGACAGACCATCAGTTGTGGGCTGTGATATAGTCGGCTTTGGCAAATATTCATTCAGTCATAATTCAACATAGGCCAATCGAGTATCGTGTTGGATGACAGTTCAGGGTTATTCCATGGTGTCAACAGCTGATTCTACATAAATCTTGCACAATGTCTCCTCAAAAATCGGTAAATCACTATCAACGAAAACAACGGTTGTCAATGATAAGTCTCAACTAGTCTGTTGATACTTAGGAGGGGTCATAGTAGCACAGGTGTTTCTGGAGGTGTACTCTGCGCTCAGGAATACCCTGGCTGAAAAAGCCGCAGGGGTGGGTGCCCAGTACTCCATTCCGAAGCAAGATCAGCTACCATGGGGTGAACGAGAGAGAGGGAGGCAAACAAACTACAACTACACACACACTTTATATTTACCAAGAGGAACACTTTCGATTCAGCATAATGAATAATAATTCTAGGTACCTAACTTTGAGGAGGAAAATGGACTATATTTCGGAATGCAGGGAGAACTCTTCCACGACTTAGTACTTAGAATGAATTTTACCATATCAGAAGTGCTGTGGGATGATTTACCTGGAAGTCTCAATTCCGAAACATTAAACTGGACGGGTGTTATCGGGAGAGTCAATAGACACGAAGCGGACATATCTGTTAATGCCTTTCACATGACCTGCGAACTGAATCCTGCTATTCAATATGCTCTTCCAATAATGTCCGCAACTGGACAACTGCATTTCCGAAAACTTGATTCTGCTCACTTGGCATGGAGCGCTTATTACAAGGTGTTTATTAATTGTGCCTTTGAAAAAAAAATAACAGCATATCTACCAAATCAGCTAAGACCAATGGTACATTCAGCATAATTGGTTTGCTGAGAAAAAAAATTTCTGACATCACAAAACCAAGTATTTGAGACAAGACAATGTCCTATTGATAGGCGAATTATTGAACGGATTGCCTATGAGTTTGTGAGAAATACATCAAAATTATTAAATCAAACTTTTTTGCGATTAGATGAAATTAACGCCGTAATTCATCAGAGTAAACCGTAATTTCTGTAATAATCATACGCGTTAGGAAGAAGTTCGATTTTTCTTGCAGCGGTTAATTACTTACAAGAATCATTGCGTGTTTTTAGAACAAGAAGACAACAATTTGCTATCAATTACTCTATTTCAATTAATATTCGACGAAAGATATAATATCTTGAGGGAAATAATTTTTCATCAAATAGATGGATATTAGAGAAAAACGATAAGCAAACTCAATCAGTATTATATGTATTTATTCGAATATTGTCAAGTGCAATAACTCATGTATTTAGCTCAAGAACATGGTTTTGTAATCTCAGAAATTTTTTTCTCCCAGTGTTGCGGGCTATTCCTCACCATTTTTGCGGGACTACTATGCCGCGTCAGTCGTAATGATGCGAATAATGCGGTATGCTTCAGACACCAAGATTCTGCTAAATATTGATAGCTTCGTAAGATGCATTCTGAAATGCGTTTGCTTGAAGGTGTTCAGCGTTGAAGTGTGGAGTGTTATTATCGTCTCCATTCTGATGGCGCCAGTGTGCTTGACTCTGGTCCAATACAATCGGCTGAAATCCAGATTTATCTCCCTACTTTCGGACCATTATCTAGATATTTGGGGGATCTACTGCAGCCAAGGCACATCCGGTAAGGTAGTGAATCTTCTGACCGTCCAATTACTGTAAAGATAACATCCAACTAGGTTACGCTGCTGGAATACTTGCGAGAATCATTCATCTGTCATTATGGCTATCCGTAATTGTGGTCCTGGGCAGCTATTCTGCATCGTTGATCAGCGCCATGACAGTGTCAACATCTTATCAACCATTTACTACAATTGAAGAGTTTGTGGATGACGGGACTTTTCAACTGCTAGCACTGCAACATGACTTCGACTCTCTAAAGGTGGAGTGCTTTTAACAGTTGGTATTAATGATTGGATTCAACTTCAGACAGTACCAGTAATGTGTCTTTTTAGAATTCCAGCGTCCCGCTAATGGTGAGAATGATGAGTCTCATGAAGCCGGTAGATTCCCAGTCTTCGGTGGTTCTCGATGGATTTAGGCAGGTAATCGTGTGAGTGTTGCAATACTCCTTCCTAGAATGCTAAATGGAATTCCAAGTACTATGAGTGCAGAGGAGACTAGTACATTCTTGTGAAAACACATGGCCCTTGAGTGGGCCGTTGAAATGAGTTAGGTGAAATGCGCATGAGCAGAAAGGGAGGGTAACTCGCTTTTCGCACATGAGCGACAGGCGTGGCGTGGCGGCGAGTGGAGGGGGAGCGTGACGGGACCATCACGCGCTTGGGTTTCGAGTCACTCATACTTCATAATTTGATTTCGACAGGATTTTTTATTTATTGCGTCCTCCACATTTCAGGTCTGCAATGAGAGAGTGGCGTTTTTCCTGACGGATCTAAATAAAAAAACTTTGTCACACTTGATACCATGCGAAATTGTGTCTATATCCATCGGGAGAACTGAGAGCCTGTCTTGGATACTGCCGCGAGGCAGTGAATTCCGTGAAGCTTTCAATCATCAGTAAGCAGAATTTCAATATAATCGTGAAAGTATTGATGTGAAAATCAATAAATTGGAATGATTCATAAAACGATCAATTAATGATTCAAGAAATTGGAGAGCACATGGAGTACGACCCACTATCTTTGACTCTGGAAAGAGTCGTCCCACTTATCGTTACTTTAGCTGGTGGTGTATGTCATTCTATATATTCATTATAGAAATACCTCATTCGGCTATAATCAAATTGCGATATTTGGCGAAGGGAAAAACAAACTAGAAAGTACTTTCACTTTATCCCTATTGCAATTAGATAAGATTAGAATGTTATGTAAATGTTGTTTTGTGAATGTAGCTTCACCTTCCCTCTGTCATTTCTTCTGAATGAGCCAACAATTGGTGAATATTCTAAGCGTTAATCCGTCTAACTGCTGTGGACAATTTCCCAATTGTCTACACACAGCAACACACAAGCAGTGACCACAGCCATCCACTCCACCATCGACATGCACACGAAGGTCTAGCTGATGATGTGTCAGGGGGATACTCCGCGTCGTGAAAATTGTATATATCATCCATATTACACCCTCCATTTTCGGGGTCATTGCAATTACTGTGCCACGTTGTAAATTAATAACATATAAAGACTCTGCGAAATATACCTGAATGTCTTTTATTTTATTCATTCCAATTACATTGATAAAGGCTCCTAATAACTTGTACGATCACAAGGTCTAGGAGGTGGGATTGGTTCTGTCTGATGGCGTCGGTATACGAGGTGGACAATCAACTTCATTAGAGTTATTACAATCATCATTGACAGAAGTGAAACATCACCTCTCACTTGAGCGTTTCCCGATATTTTCCTCAATGTGTCTTTGCTGAATGATCAAATGAGTATGGGTCGTATACATTTAGTAATCGACATCTAGGTTGAATTTTAGATTGAGGAGTATTTTTATAGTTCCGAATATAATCGTTAGTTCTATCAGCCGAATATACGCTTCACCACATTCCTCCACCCGTTCCCAATTATTTCTTCCACGATCGGAGCCTCGATACCCAACGGTTTGGCTCCTATTGCGTACATGTGTTTACTCTTCTGAGACGTTCTTCCGGACCGATATGTGACATCCCTAGTTAGGTCTGATTGATCCCTACAAACAAATGGTTCCATAAACAAAAAGTAAGTGAGCCCCAAGGGTTACGTTTCATCAGCTTACTTGCAATGACAGACCCATTCCGCCAACTCCTCATCAAATTCAGCGCGAAGCGATATGGTGCTGGTAGGACACCCCGTATGCCTACACCATTCTTCTACGTCAGCATCTCCAGGTGCTGCTTGTCCTATAAAATGATAATACATCAATTCACTGTAAATCTCCAAATTCCGTGATGGTTACTTACCCAAGTCCATGGTACAGTATATTAGGCCAATCACCAAAACAGCAGCGTTGAAAAATCTCATGTTGAACGGTTATTAGAAATTTTAGTGCTTCGAGTGCTACTGTTCAGTATCGAATGTGACAGACCATCAGTTGTGGGCTGTGATATAGTCGGCTTTGGCAAATATTCATTCAGTCATAATTCAACATAGGCCAATCGAGTATCGTGTTGGATGACAGTTCAGGGTTATTCCATGGTGTAAACAGTTGATTCTACATAAATCTTACGCAATGTCTCATAAAAAATTGACAAATCATATCTAGGAAAACAACGGTTCTCAATAATACGTCTCATTTAGTGTGTACTGAGCCTGTGCATTCAATACGTTGCCCCCCACTCCCTCCATTGAGACGGTTAGAGGTAGGGGAAAAAAAAGTATAAAACGAATCAGATTTCTTACACAAAAATACCCGTATAATATTTTATGACTTTTTTCCATAAGTCTCATAACTTAGGATATGTCGTTGGTAGAAGGTACGCGGGTGGCGCATCAGACTCATCAGTCCTTTCCCAAATGGGAAAATTGGAAGCAAGTCGTGAATCATGCCGGAGAATACTGAATAGTTAGAACCGTTCAACAATCAGAACGGTAAATTTACAAATGAAGAAGATATCTTTTTTCTCAGATGTAGCCATTGAGTCACTTGAAGGTATCGTGCATATGCGAAGAGATAATTACTGTCAATTTAATTAGTTTCAGCATTCAGCAACTTTGATTCAGCGGAATGTTTCGACGATTGGAGCGGAAGTACTACGAAGGCCCCTAGAAATTGAAAGAAGACAAACATCCGCCAGTTCACTTGCAAGCAGTTGCACCTCTCATATGTATTCTATTTATCGGGCTTCTGATGTTTCTCATGACTCCCAACGCTCGGTATAGGTACACTAGTTGAGACGTATCATTGGCGCCGGCATTGACAGTAGCGGGAGTGGGGGCAACGTGTTGCGAAGGCGTCAAGGCATGAGGAGAGAATACGCCAATTACGGAAGCGGAGAATAAACTACGCACTACCTTCAACATTGAGCCCATGATGGACCTTGAATTCACACGCTCAGTACACACTAATTGAGACTTATCATTGACAACTGTTGTTTTCGTAGATAGTGATTGACCAATTTTTGATGAGACATTGCGTAAGATTTATGTAGAATCAGCTGTTGACACCATGGAATAACCCTGAACTGTCACCCAGCTCAATACTCGATTGGCCTATGTTATTTGCCCGAGCTAACTATATCACAGCCGAAAACTGATGGTCTGCCACATTAAGTATTGAACAGTAGCACTTGACGCACTGAAATTTCTACTAACCGTTCAACATGAGATTTTTCAACGCTGCCGTTTTGGTGATTGGCCTAATATACTGTACCATGGACTTGGGTAAGTAACCATCACGGAATTTGGAGATTTACAGTGAATTGATGTATTATCATTTTATAGGACAAGCAGCACCTGGAGATGCTGACGTAGAAGAATGGTGTAGGCATACGGGGTGTCCTACCAGCACCATATCGCTTCGCGCTGAATTTGATGAGGAGTTGGCGGAATGGGTCTGTCATTGCAAGTAAGCTGATGAAATGTAACCCTTGTAGCTCACTTACTTCTTGTTTATGGAACTATTCATTTTTAGGGGTCAGTCAGACCTACTACTGATGTCACATATCGATCCGGAAGAACGTCTGAGAAGAGTAAACATTTCTTTGCTTATGCAAAAACGACCATGGTCACGAAGTTGGAATCAGCGTCCCGATGGCAAAAGGCTAAGATCTGGTTTGACCAATTATTTCGATAAGTAAAGGAGCGTCAATATAAAATCTAAACTGTTTACTATTAACCCCTTAAGTACGGAACCCATAGCGCGCGATGTGATTTTAAAAAAATCAAAGTGCATTGTATTGACAAACTCATGTACTTCATGAAATAATTTTCAGAATTCCGATATCTATCATGGTAAGGGAGAAAATCAATTTTAATGAATCACGGGAAGGGTCTATATGACATATAGACACCGGCCGATCGGACAAGCTCTGGGCTCTATATGTGGTATAGACTCCGTACTTGAGGGGTTAATTCCATGGTACCCATAGTTGATCGGTTAATCAGCCAATATAGATGGAGGGAAATATCGGGAAATACTCTAGTGGGAGCTAATATAGCATTCAAGGGCAATTAAAATAACTCGAGTAACGCTTGAACCCAATCCCGCCTCCTAGACCCTGTGATCGTACAAGCTATTAGGAGCCTTTATCAATGTAATTGGAATGAATAAAATAAAAGACATTCAGGTATATTTCGCAGAGTCTTTATATGTTATTAATTTACAACGTGGCACAGTAATTGCAATGACCCCGAAAATGGAGAGTGTAATATGGATGATATATACAATTTTCACGACGCGGAGTATCCCCCTGACACATCATCAGCTAGACCTTCGTGTGCATATCGATGGTGGAGTGGATGGCTGTGGTCACTGCTTGTGTGTTGCTGTGTGTAGACAATTGGGAAATTGTCCACAACAGTTAGACGGATTAACGCTTAGAATATTCACCAATTGTTGGCTCATTCAGAAGAAATGACAGAGGGAAGGTGAAGCTACATTCACAAAACAACATTTACGTAACATTCTAATCTTATCTAATTGCAATAGGGATAAAGTGGAAGTACTTTCCCGTTCGTTTTTCGCTTCGCCAAATATCGCAATTTGATTACAGCCGAATGAATTATTTCTATGATGAACACAAAAGAAGAAATCAGTACACCAATAGCTAAAGCAACAATCAGTGGGAGGACTCTTTGCAGAGTCACAGACTGTGGGTCGTGCTCCATGTGGTCTCCAATTTTTTGGAAATACTTTTTTTCCAATCGCCCGAGGATCCCCATGGAACGGAACTGCTGGATGCTGGAACAATTGTTATGTTCGATGAATCATTCAAATTGGTTGATTTTCACATCGATACTTTCACGATTATATTGAAATTCTGCATACTGATGATTGAAAGCTTCACGGAATTCACTGCCTCGCGGCAGTATCCAAGACAGGCTCTCAGTTCTCCCGATGGATATAGACACAATTTCGCATGGTATCAAGTGTGACAAAGTTTTTTTATTTAGATCCGTCAGGAAAAACGCCACTCTCTCATTGCAGACCTAAAATGTGCAGGACGCAATAAATAAAAAATCCTGTCGAAATCAAATTATGAAGTATGAGTGACTCGAAACCCAAGCGCGTGATGGTCCCATCACGCTCCCCCTCCACTCGCCGCCACGCCACGCCTGTCGCTCATGCGCGAAAAGCGAGTTACCCTCCCTTTCTGCTCATGCGCATTTCACCTAACTCATTTCAACGGCCCACTCAAGGGCCATGTGTTTTCACAAGAATGTACTAGTCCCCTCTGCACTTATAGTACTTGGAATTCCATTTAGCATTCTAGGAAGGAGTATTGCAACACTCATACGATTACCTGCCTAAATCCATCGAGAATCACCGAAGACTGGGCATCTACCGGCTTCATGAGACTCATCATTCTTACCATTAGCGGGACGCTGGAATTCTAAAAAGACACATTACTGGTACTGTCTGAAGTTGAATCCAATCATTAATACCAACTGTTAAAAGCACTCCACCTTTAGAGAGTCGAAGTCATGTTGCAGTGCTAGCAGTTGAAAAGTCCCGTCATCCACAAACTCTTCAATTGTAGTAAATGGTTGATAAGATGTTGACACTGTCATGGCGCTGATCAACGATGCAGAATAGCTGCCCAGGACTACAATTACGGATAGCCATAATGACAGATGAATGATTCTCGCAAGTATTCCAGCAGCGTAACCTAGTTGGATGTTATCTTTAGAGTAATTGGACGGTCAGAAGATTCACTACCTTACCGGATGTGCCTTGGCTGCAGTAGATCCCCCAAATATCTAGATAATGGTCCGAAAGTAGGGAGATAAATCTGGATTTCAGCCGATTGTATTGGACCAGAGTCAAGCACACTGGCGCCATCAGAATGGAGACGATAATAACACTCCACACTTCAACGCTGAACACCTTCAAGCAAACGCATTTCAGAATGCATCTTACGAAGCTATCAATATAAGCATACAGCATTATTCGCATAATTACGACTGACGCGGCATACCCACATGGAAAAAATATATATCCCAACATATGAGTCAGTTATATCCGGATATATGTCGCATATATCGTGGCAAAATATAGAATTTCCAAGATATATGTTGGATATATCTGTGCGGATATATCTCGCCCGGGCACATTCGAGATATTTTCAAAATATAAGCAGGATATATTTTAGATACAATTGCGGCAAAATATCTATATCTCAGTTATAATTATTGACTTGTATCCTTTTCTAGGCGGGTAGTAGTCCCGCAAAAATGGTGAGGAATATCCCGCAACCAATTATGCTGGATGTACCATTGGTCTTAGCTGATCTGGTAGATATGCTGCTATTTTTTTCAAAGGCACAATTAATAAATACCTTGTAATAAGCGCTCCATGCCAAGTGAGCAGAATCAAGTTTTCGGAAATGCAGTTGTCCAGTTGCGGACATTATTGGAAGAGCATATTGAATAGCAGGATTCAGTTCGCTGGTCATGTGAAAGGCATTAACAGATATGTCCGCTTCGTGTCTATTGACTCTCCCGATAACACCCGTCCAGTTTAATGTTTCGGAATTGAGACTTCCAGGTAAATCTTCCCACAGCACTTCTGATATGGTAAAATTCATTCTAAGTACTAAGTCATGGAAGAGTTCTCCCTGCATTCCGAAATATAGTCCATTTTCCTCCTCAAAGTTAGGTACCTAGAATTATTATTCATTATGCTGAATCGAAAGTGTTCCTCTTGGTAAATATAAAGTGTGTGTGTAGTTGTAGTTTGTTTGCCTCCCTCTCTCTCGTTCACCCCATGGTAGCTGATCTTGCTTCGGAATGGAGTACTGGGCACCCACCCCTGCGGCTTTTTCAGCCAGGGTATTTCTGAGCGCAGAGTACACCTCCAGAAACACCTGTGCTACCATGACCCCTCCCCCACCCCCCGTGATGGCTTCGGTTCATATATCCCTAGCGTTCTATATATACCACCGGAAGTACATCGATCGGAATGCCTGAAAAAATGTATCGTCATGCCCAAGACCTTTGGCGCATTAGGGAGTATTAGGGACTCTATCCACTCAACTAAAGCCTCGACTGTGTCCGTGTGTGTGTGTGTGCGTGTCTGACATCAACCTTGACTCTGGTAGCACGAATTCCACGACCATGCAAAGAATATCTTCCCGGATTAAGCACTTCCCTAGGTATCCAATCAAATGAGACCTTATCGTCGAGGAATCTGCCGACTTTCTGGGCTCCTATACGATTTTCATTGATCCCCCACCATTCCTCCATTGTCTCATCCTTGCAGCATGAAATGATGACCTTCGAGTTGAATTTGAGGTTGAAGGGATTCCCCTTTGGACGGCGACAAAATTCGCAATCATGGACTTTGTCATTGAAGAACATCAGCCACGTGGAATTAACAGTGTCCACCTTGGTGACCAATGCTTCCAAACTCGGCAATTCCGTGATGTCATCAAGAATGGTCACTACCAGTGGGCCCTTGTGATGTGCTCCTATGGTAACCTTCAATTTTTCCGCGAATTGACCGAATTCAGAAACTAATGCTGATACACCATCATCAGATAACGTCCTTATGACTGTATGCCACCATGCAATTCTATCAAATGCTGCAATGAAATTCAATTAATTCAAGCGATTAGTGTGTCCACATTAGAAGGGCCCACTTGGTCGTTCTGGGTTTCCGGGTCATAGCCAAATGGATCCGCTTCAAGTGGACTTCTAGATGTCTGCCTTCTCCATTAGCACTTACAACGATGGTCAGCATCCAATGCTATCATCACTCCAGCAGTCAGATACTCCTTCTGGACTTGCTTGATGAGAGATCCGTAGTAATGGACCTGATCCAAATCAACAGCTCCCACAGTGCAACCAAGGAGCAGACTATTCAGCAGTGCCAAGGGGAAGAAGACCTTCATCTCTTCCCAATCCGACGGTCAGTTGGTAGCAACCTTCAACACAAGTTCAGTACTGTTGAGCTTGGCTCAGTTTCTCTAGTAACAGTGGAGCACCAGGACGAGAGTTGTCATTGGTTCTCCAAATGTTACCACCAAATCACATCATTTACCTGACTCTGCCGCAAATGAAGCTTGTTCCTTCGATATTGGAGCAAGGACGTTAATGATGCAGCTCAGCTTCAGACAAAGTTCTTTCCCAAGGCGACTACTCCAGAAATGACTTACTTTGGGTAATCGTATCGAACTGAATGGGCAAGGCAGTGGACAGCAATTGCTTTTCTTCCATTACCAAATGTGTCGATGCACTTGGATCAATTTGGTGGAGGCCAATCGGCAACGCCCCTAAAAGCTATTAGTCGGAATTAATGTAATAAGATGGCCTAAGACGTAGGAGAATTTCGAATGACGTTTGTCCATACAAAACATTGAACATTGAATATTCGGGCGTACATGTGAGCTCGACTTATTTGTGCGTTTCGCCAAGACAAATATCGGTCTCAGTTCGTTTTCGATTGCCTCCGCTAATTTCTGGAACTCAGTCCCTAAAGAAATTCGTAACTCGAAGTCCTCAGTTGAATTTAGTAATAGACTTTATGCCCATTTATTGGAAAGACAGGCTAGTGATGTCTATGGTATGTGATGACACTCCTCCTTTTACATTTAGTATAAAACCTCATTTATGTTATATTGATTCTATGACTGATCTTTGTGGTACCAACTATCGAAATGAATTTATAATGATATTTTTGATTGATGCTAATTAATATTTTATTGTTTATATCGTGTACTTATTAATAACCTAATTTTTGTAACGATTCTTGTAATAGTCCTTAGGGGGTCTGGTTGCCCCAGGACTTCAATAAATTGCTTTAAAAAAAAAAAAATAAAAAAAAAAAAAAAAAATAATATTGTATGACCTGACTTTAACGGGACATCCTTGAATCCTGTTAGCGACTTGATGATTTCGTTATCCAAGTTGTTGGTGAAGTGCAGTGCGAGGAACGAAAAATGAGGTTTAGGAAATTCATGAGGAATGCAGTTAACTTAAGTTCAAGGACCTGGCATACGGGTTATAAATATTGAGGAGTGTTCAGGGTTATCTCATTGGATGGTCACGCACTGATCTTGTTCAAACATTTGCCTACTACGTCGTACTGTGAAAATTCCGTAGACGGAAAACATCTCCAATTTGAGGATATCAACATCACCGATTCAAGAACACAATCTAGATCGGGGGGGGGGGGGGGTGATGTGGACGGCATATATTTAACAGTGATGGAAGAATTTGAGAATAAACTCAATAAGATTAAACCTATTTATAGTCGAGGATCCATTGATACACTTGGATTGCTCAATAGAATTTTCTCTAGTCCAGGGAATAATAGGGAGTCCAATCCACCGATCAGAATACAATCTAGTGACCCTATAACGTTTACATTGTCCATTCAAATATCAAACTCATCGGATTAATTGCGGATATGTATAGATTGGGGCGTCTTCACAGCAGCTGGACAATTAGCAGGTAAGCTGATGAAACCTAAGTGTTGCAATTCAGATACTCGTCATCATCAGCGCAGAAATTCAGGTTCGCACTGGCCGAGAAACCACTTCCAGCGCAGTTCCTTCGACAACAATCTGACTAGGAGGCGCAAGAGCAGTTCAGGCAAAACATAAATCGAGATCTGTTAGCCCTGAGTGTTAAATAAAAATTGAATCGTTGACTTGACATATATGTTACAGCAACGTTAAGGTACTCTTCCCTGAGGGATTCACCACTGGACCTGATGCCCGGACATTTGAATGGTACATCTCTAGTGCAGAATGCCACTGAAACCGACGGTACATCTCTAATGGACGAGTCGGCTGATCACCACAATGCGTTCCGAACATTCCTACCTTAATTGATTAGGATTGATTAATGGATTCAATTGATTAATTGATCTGCATATTGTTCTTGATGTTCTTCCTCATATCGACAATTTTCTTAACCACTGCTATGGAAATATAAACTATAAGCCTACCTATATGTTGACCGCCGCAGTTCAAATTCATTTCGCGCGCAATTTCGTGACAGGTGAATAGTGATGATTGTCACGAAATTACCAGTTATCAAAATGACTAAGTGAATGGTACATACTGAGGATTTGGACAATTGTCGTGGGAATAGTAACCTCCTACGGGCCCGCAGTGGGTTGGCACTTCAGAACGTTGGCCCCGCCCACAGCCTTGGCGGGTGGTGGAACAAGTTTCGGAACGGGTTCGGGTGGTGGAACAGGTTTCGGAACGGCTTCGGGTGGTGGAACAGGTTTTGGAACGGGTTCGCGTGGTGGAACAGGTTTCGGAACGAGTTCGGGTGGTGGAACAGGTTTTGGAACGGGTTCGCGTGGTGGAACAGGTTTCGGAACGAGTTCGGGTGGTGGAACAGGTTTCGGAACGGGTTCGGGTGGTGGAACAGGTTTCGGAACGGCTTCGGGTGGTGGAACAGGTTTTGGAACGGGTTCGCGTGGTGGAACAGGTTTCGGAACGGGTTCGGGTGGTGGAACAGGTTTCGGAACGGGTTCGGGTGGTGGAACAGGTTTCGGAACGGGTTCGGGTGGTGGAACAGGTTTCGGAACGGGTTCGGGTGGTGGAACAGGTTTCGGAACGGGTTCGGGTGGTGGAACAGGTTTTGGAACGGGTTCGCGTGGTGGAACAGGTTTCGGAACGGGTTCGCGTGGTGGAACAGGTTTCGGAACGGGTTCGGGTGGTGGAACAGGTTTCGGAACGGGTTCGCGTGGTGGAACAGGTTTCGAAACGGGTTCGGGTGGTGGAACAGGTTTCGGAATGGTTCCAGATGGTGGAACTGTTCCGAGCGGAGGAATGATTACAGGTGGTGGAACGATTCCGGGTAATGGAACGCACTGGTCCAATGGGCGGAGCAAAGTGACAGACTGCTCAACTCTGTGGGCGGGGCCAATGCTCTGACTTGTCAACTTCAATGTTGAATAACTTCGCAGGGGTGTGTTGCACAAGGAAGTGGCATAGAAACTTTCGGCTTGCAATATCACCATCCAGAGGAAAGTGCACAGCATTTCAGGACAACCTGCAGATCTGTATATATTTCAACAATTTGTCAGTTACAATGTTTTAATGCATCAATTGCAATATGGATACACGGGGGGTGGCAATTCCCTCGATTTCGCTGCTGCCTTTCGTCTGCACACATTTCGGTGCTTAACACTCAGCGAATAAATTAATTCTACAATGAAAATGAAGAATGAGATTACAACACCAATGGCTAAACCCAATATCAAGGTATAGACTCTCTGGAGATGGACGGGTCGAGGTTTATCTTGGCGCATTAGGACTGGCTTGAAGGACATGTCTTCTAGTCGTTTGATAATTCCATTCGATCTCAACTGGTTAATGCTGGAACAAATTTTATACTGATGAATCATCTGCGTTTCTCTGCGTATCACATCTCTTGGAAATTATAAATAGCCACTTCAATGGCCGATAATTTCGACTATCGTTCTTACTGATAGTTGAAGGCTCCACGCAAGACGCTGCCTTTTGGTAAGAGCCAGGAAAAACTCGCCGTTCTGCCCATGGGTATCGAAACAATCTCGCACGGCATCCTTGCGGATAATGCGTTCATGTTCAGGTCAGTCGAATAGTATCCCACTTTATGGTTGCATACCTACGGATTTATATATAAGATATATCCAAAATGCATCATCTCCAGAAGAGGATGTCTGGGTGGTCTGGGAAGCAGCTTCATGAGCTTCTATTTCGAGACAGTCAGGTCTTGCTATTTAGACCTGGCAATGTTAGAGTGAGTCTTGGGGTGGCTTTGGAAGATCCGAGCCGGCAGAAGATTTGACCTCGGACCTCGAAAGGACTGCTCCAAGACTCCAGGATGCTTGATCCGAGAGTTCGGAGGGCCGAATGCCAGATTTTGGATCAGTCGGACCCTTCGGAAGGCTCAATCCAAGAGGTCAAATTGGCAATTAGAGTCGGTCATGAAAGGCCCCGTTATGCCCCACCCTCCCCTTTCCACCACAATTCTTTCCCGAAGAGTTTGTACGACATGTAAACACTGGATATCCCGAAAACGTAGGGGGACAATTGATAAATACCTCTGCGAAGTCCTTCTCAATTGACCTTGATTGGGATGTCGGTTTCAGAAGAGGAATGAGTCCCCTCAATACTGGACTTGTAGAATTCTATGGAGACGAGGAAATTATTTTCAAGTTAATAATCCGCACTCTAATATAGAAAATGGAAATGAGCAATCAGAAGCTATTGTGACAATGATCTAACCTGGAATCCTGCTATCTCATCAATTGGCACTATTAATTTGTAAGTTCCATCTCTGGTAAATTCCTCGACGGTGGTAAAGGGTGCGTAAGACGATGATACCGCCATGGAGCTGATCATTAAAGCAGAGTAAGCACTTAGGATGACTATCACTGATCCGCATAAGGTTGAATAGATCATTTTCACTGGTAGTCTAGCTGCTGCGGCTATTTCAAGCAGATCATTGGTTTAAAATTGAGTGTAAAATTTTTTACATATTTATTTCTTCATTACCTGGGAAACTTCGACTGCAGTAGATACCCCAAACGTTTAGACAGTGGTCGGACAGTAATAGGAGGAAATTGTCTGTCAGTGTGTTGCATTGGATGAGAGTTAGGAGAACAGACGTTATCAGGATGAAAATGACAATTACCGTCCACACTTCAACACGAAAGACCTGTGTAAAAGAATAATTGAATGGAAGAATAAAGGATAGCTCCGTACGGTGGTATGACCTGGGAGGGTCGGTGGGTGGTAATGTATAAGTGTGTGTGTAGGTGTAGATAGGTGGGTGAGTGTGTGTGCGTGTGTATTGCGGATAATTCATCACCACCTTGTAATATGCATCCCACGCCAAATGTGCTGCTTCCAGCTTTTTAAAATGCAATTGTATAGATGCAGAGCTCAGCGGCGCGGAATACTCAATGGTATCTATTAATTCGTGGCCCATGTTGAAACCGGTAATACATATGTCTACTTCATGCCTATTGACTCTACCAATGAGGCCAGTCCATCTCAGAGATTTAGGATCGAAATTGCCACCTCTTTTTTCCCACATTATTTCTGATATCGTGAAATTCATTTCATGGGCAAGCAGCTGGAGAATTTGCCCCAAGAATCCGTGATATGCCATCTGTCGGTCCTGCCTCTCGGATGTCTAAAAGAACTTTGAATTAGGCAAACACAAGCCCATATATTGAACTATCCGCCCGCGTTGGGGATATTGATATATGCGGAAGTTTAGTGTAATACTAGAAATCATATGGAAAGTTCATTGACCTGGATCCTGGTAATTCGTAGTCCTTGACCTTCCAGGGAATATCTACGATGGTAGAGCGACGTACTGGGTATCCAATCGATTGTCATGTCGCCCAGTAAGCGACCGACCTCGTGACTCCTGAAGATGTCATTGACGAACCACCATTCCTCAATGGCACCAGCATCGCAGCATAAAGTGAGGGCCTTCGAGTTGAATTTTAGGTTGAAGGGATTGCCCTGCGGATTACGACAAAACTGGCAGACATCTCCATCAGCATCTGGACGGAAAATTATCAGCGAAATCACCTGGGCCGTATCTATCCGCTTCATGGATGATTCAAATCTCTGCAAGTCCCTCATGGAGTCAATGACAATTGCCACGAGCAGGGGCTTGTGATTTCGCTCGATGGAAATCTTCAAGGTGTCTATGAATTGCTCATTCTCCACGATGAGTGTGGGCATTGCTGCGTCAGATAGCATGCTTGCTATTTGGTACCACATGGTGATTCTGTCGAATGCTGCAGTTGAATAAAAAAAATTTTAAATTAAAAATGAAAAGTTTTGAAGTGAAAAATGAAAGTTGAGGGCAATATTCGATAAATATCCTCAATTTTGCATCATAAATTGTGCACTAAAACTTACATAGATCCTCAAGTACAGGTAGTAGGAGGGGGGGACGTTCCTCTTTAATCCAAACTTCCTTAATCAGGGATTTGTAGTGAATGGATTGATCCAACTTAACAGACGATGAGGTACACGTGCCGAGGCAAGTGCTCAATAACACTATTACCATAGATATCTTCATTGTGTTTATAACCAATTAAATTTTTATAACAATCAAATTTTTGTAATTTAATCACTTCTCCAATTTTAGCAATTCGTTTATTTTTCAATTAATCAATTTATTTTTTTTCATTCATATTTTTATGAATTTTTGTTTTAATAAAATGACACTCCGTTTGATCACAGCCAACTGCACATCTTAGAAAATAATATTTGGATGATTATGGCCGAAGGAAATTGGGGTGGCCATATGCTGCGTTCTCCTCATGCATATTAATGATAAGGAGAATAGATAAGACATAATGTCAGCTGCGATGTTATCTCGCGTTACGCTAGCACCCACATCATGGTAGAAAATTATGCTCTGATAATTTTGCAAAACGTACGAAAGCCGTGTCTGACCAAGCGTCGATTTTACTCCTTGTAGCATAACCAGAAAAAAACGAAGATATCCATACTGCACCCTCCATTTTCGGGGTCATTGAAAATATGACTGCTAAGTTGTAAATTAGTAACGTCTAAATACTCTGCTGAGATATACCCGAATGTCTTTTATTTGAATCATTCAAATTACAATGATGATGGCTTGCCCGATAATTTATACAATGGCAAGGTCTAGGTCTGGGAGGTGAGATTGATTCTAGCTGATTGTGTCTGTTACCATGAGAGGAATCAACTTCATTAGAGTTATTAGAATCATCATTAACTTCTACACCATTTCTCACTTGACTTTTTTTCATATTTTCCTCGATCTGTATTTACTGCATGACTGAACGACTATGGGTGATAAACAGTTAATACTAGACATTCGACTTTGCTTGGTTCCAAGTGTTGTCTTGATTTATTTGAAACCGAAAATCAGGCGTCCAGTAGGTTGGTATCCGGGACATACCAGCGTACATGAGTTTACTCTTCTGAGACGTTCTTCCGGATCGATATGTGACATCCCTAGTTAGGTCTGATTGATCCCTAAAAATAAATGGTTCCATAAACAGAAAGTAAGTGAGCCCCAAGGGTTACGTTTCATCAGCTTACTTGCAATGACAGACCCATTCCGCCAACTCCTCATCAAATTCAGCGCGAAGCGATATGGTGCTGGTAGGACACCCCGTATGCCTACACCATTCTTCTACGTCAGCATCTCCAGGTGCTGCTTGTCCTATAAAATGATAATACATCAATTCACTGTAAATCTCCAAATTCCGTGATGGTTACTTACCCAAGTCCATGGTACAGTATATTAGGCCAATCACCAAAACAGCAGCGTTGAAAAATCTCATGTTGAACAGTTATTAGAAATTTAGTGCTTCGAGTGCTACTGTTCAGTATCGAATGTGACAGACCATCAGTTGTGGGCTGTGATATAGTCGGCTTTGGCAAATATTCATTCAGTCATAATTCAACATAGGCCAATCGAGTATCGTGTTGGATGACAGTTCAGGGTTATTCCATGGTGTCAACAGCTGATTCTACATAAATCTTGCACAATGTCTCCTCAAAAATCGGTAAATCACTATCAACGAAAACAACGGTTGTCAATGATAAGTCTCAACTAGTCTGTTGATACTTAGGAGGGGTCATAGTAGCACAGGTGTTTCTGGAGGTGTACTCTGCGCTCAGGAATACCCTGGCTGAAAAAGCCGCAGGGGTGGGTGCCCAGTACTCCATTCCGAAGCAAGATCAGCTACCATGGGGTGAACGAGAGAGAGGGAGGCAAACAAACTACAACTACACACACACTTTATATTTACCAAGAGGAACACTTTCGATTCAGCATAATGAATAATAATTCTAGGTACCTAACTTTGAGGAGGAAAATGGACTATATTTCGGAATGCAGGGAGAACTCTTCCACGACTTAGTACTTAGAATGAATTTTACCATATCAGAAGTGCTGTGGGATGATTTACCTGGAAGTCTCAATTCCGAAACATTAAACTGGACGGGTGTTATCGGGAGAGTCAATAGACACGAAGCGGACATATCTGTTAATGCCTTTCACATGACCTGCGAACTGAATCCTGCTATTCAATATGCTCTTCCAATAATGTCCGCAACTGGACAACTGCATTTCCGAAAACTTGATTCTGCTCACTTGGCATGGAGCGCTTATTACAAGGTGTTTATTAATTGTGCCTTTGAAAAAAAAATAACAGCATATCTACCAAATCAGCTAAGACCAATGGTACATTCAGCATAATTGGTTTGCTGAGAAAAAAAATTTCTGACATCACAAAACCAAGTATTTGAGACAAGACAATGTCCTATTGATAGGCGAATTATTGAACGGATTGCCTATGAGTTTGTGAGAAATACATCAAAATTATTAAATCAAACTTTTTTGCGATTAGATGAAATTAACGCCGTAATTCATCAGAGTAAACCGTAATTTCTGTAATAATCATACGCGTTAGGAAGAAGTTCGATTTTTCTTGCAGCGGTTAATTACTTACAAGAATCATTGCGTGTTTTTAGAACAAGAAGACAACAATTTGCTATCAATTACTCTATTTCAATTAATATTCGACGAAAGATATAATATCTTGAGGGAAATAATTTTTCATCAAATAGATGGATATTAGAGAAAAACGATAAGCAAACTCAATCAGTATTATATGTATTTATTCGAATATTGTCAAGTGCAATAACTCATGTATTTAGCTCAAGAACATGGTTTTGTAATCTCAGAAATTTTTTTCTCCCAGTGTTGCGGGCTATTCCTCACCATTTTTGCGGGACTACTATGCCGCGTCAGTCGTAATGATGCGAATAATGCGGTATGCTTCAGACACCAAGATTCTGCTAAATATTGATAGCTTCGTAAGATGCATTCTGAAATGCGTTTGCTTGAAGGTGTTCAGCGTTGAAGTGTGGAGTGTTATTATCGTCTCCATTCTGATGGCGCCAGTGTGCTTGACTCTGGTCCAATACAATCGGCTGAAATCCAGATTTATCTCCCTACTTTCGGACCATTATCTAGATATTTGGGGGATCTACTGCAGCCAAGGCACATCCGGTAAGGTAGTGAATCTTCTGACCGTCCAATTACTGTAAAGATAACATCCAACTAGGTTACGCTGCTGGAATACTTGCGAGAATCATTCATCTGTCATTATGGCTATCCGTAATTGTGGTCCTGGGCAGCTATTCTGCATCGTTGATCAGCGCCATGACAGTGTCAACATCTTATCAACCATTTACTACAATTGAAGAGTTTGTGGATGACGGGACTTTTCAACTGCTAGCACTGCAACATGACTTCGACTCTCTAAAGGTGGAGTGCTTTTAACAGTTGGTATTAATGATTGGATTCAACTTCAGACAGTACCAGTAATGTGTCTTTTTAGAATTCCAGCGTCCCGCTAATGGTGAGAATGATGAGTCTCATGAAGCCGGTAGATTCCCAGTCTTCGGTGGTTCTCGATGGATTTAGGCAGGTAATCGTGTGAGTGTTGCAATACTCCTTCCTAGAATGCTAAATGGAATTCCAAGTACTATGAGTGCAGAGGAGACTAGTACATTCTTGTGAAAACACATGGCCCTTGAGTGGGCCGTTGAAATGAGTTAGGTGAAATGCGCATGAGCAGAAAGGGAGGGTAACTCGCTTTTCGCACATGAGCGACAGGCGTGGCGTGGCGGCGAGTGGAGGGGGAGCGTGACGGGACCATCACGCGCTTGGGTTTCGAGTCACTCATACTTCATAATTTGATTTCGACAGGATTTTTTATTTATTGCGTCCTCCACATTTCAGGTCTGCAATGAGAGAGTGGCGTTTTTCCTGACGGATCTAAATAAAAAAACTTTGTCACACTTGATACCATGCGAAATTGTGTCTATATCCATCGGGAGAACTGAGAGCCTGTCTTGGATACTGCCGCGAGGCAGTGAATTCCGTGAAGCTTTCAATCATCAGTAAGCAGAATTTCAATATAATCGTGAAAGTATTGATGTGAAAATCAATAAATTGGAATGATTCATAAAACGATCAATTAATGATTCAAGAAATTGGAGAGCACATGGAGTACGACCCACTATCTTTGACTCTGGAAAGAGTCGTCCCACTTATCGTTACTTTAGCTGGTGGTGTATGTCATTCTATATATTCATTATAGAAATACCTCATTCGGCTATAATCAAATTGCGATATTTGGCGAAGGGAAAAACAAACTAGAAAGTACTTTCACTTTATCCCTATTGCAATTAGATAAGATTAGAATGTTATGTAAATGTTGTTTTGTGAATGTAGCTTCACCTTCCCTCTGTCATTTCTTCTGAATGAGCCAACAATTGGTGAATATTCTAAGCGTTAATCCGTCTAACTGCTGTGGACAATTTCCCAATTGTCTACACACAGCAACACACAAGCAGTGACCACAGCCATCCACTCCACCATCGACATGCACACGAAGGTCTAGCTGATGATGTGTCAGGGGGATACTCCGCGTCGTGAAAATTGTATATATCATCCATATTACACCCTCCATTTTCGGGGTCATTGCAATTACTGTGCCACGTTGTAAATTAATAACATATAAAGACTCTGCGAAATATACCTGAATGTCTTTTATTTTATTCATTCCAATTACATTGATAAAGGCTCCTAATAACTTGTACGATCACAAGGTCTAGGAGGTGGGATTGGTTCTGTCTGATGGCGTCGGTATACGAGGTGGACAATCAACTTCATTAGAGTTATTACAATCATCATTGACAGAAGTGAAACATCACCTCTCACTTGAGCGTTTCCCGATATTTTCCTCAATGTGTCTTTGCTGAATGATCAAATGAGTATGGGTCGTATACATTTAGTAATCGACATCTAGGTTGAATTTTAGATTGAGGAGTATTTTTATAGTTCCGAATATAATCGTTAGTTCTATCAGCCGAATATACGCTTCACCACATTCCTCCACCCGTTCCCAATTATTTCTTCCACGATCGGAGCCTCGATACCCAACGGTTTGGCTCCTATTGCGTACATGTGTTTACTCTTCTGAGACGTTCTTCCGGACCGATATGTGACATCCCTAGTTAGGTCTGATTGATCCCTACAAACAAATGGTTCCATAAACAAAAAGTAAGTGAGCCCCAAGGGTTACGTTTCATCAGCTTACTTGCAATGACAGACCCATTCCGCCAACTCCTCATCAAATTCAGCGCGAAGCGATATGGTGCTGGTAGGACACCCCGTATGCCTACACCATTCTTCTACGTCAGCATCTCCAGGTGCTGCTTGTCCTATAAAATGATAATACATCAATTCACTGTAAATCTCCAAATTCCGTGATGGTTACTTACCCAAGTCCATGGTACAGTATATTAGGCCAATCACCAAAACAGCAGCGTTGAAAAATCTCATGTTGAACGGTTATTAGAAATTTTAGTGCTTCGAGTGCTACTGTTCAGTATCGAATGTGACAGACCATCAGTTGTGGGCTGTGATATAGTCGGCTTTGGCAAATATTCATTCAGTCATAATTCAACATAGGCCAATCGAGTATCGTGTTGGATGACAGTTCAGGGTTATTCCATGGTGTAAACAGTTGATTCTACATAAATCTTACGCAATGTCTCATAAAAAATTGACAAATCATATCTAGGAAAACAACGGTTCTCAATAATACGTCTCATTTAGTGTGTACTGAGCCTGTGCATTCAATACGTTGCCCCCCACTCCCTCCATTGAGACGGTTAGAGGTAGGGGAAAAAAAAGTATAAAACGAATCAGATTTCTTACACAAAAATACCCGTATAATATTTTATGACTTTTTTCCATAAGTCTCATAACTTAGGATATGTCGTTGGTAGAAGGTACGCGGGTGGCGCATCAGACTCATCAGTCCTTTCCCAAATGGGAAAATTGGAAGCAAGTCGTGAATCATGCCGGAGAATACTGAATAGTTAGAACCGTTCAACAATCAGAACGGTAAATTTACAAATGAAGAAGATATCTTTTTTCTCAGATGTAGCCATTGAGTCACTTGAAGGTATCGTGCATATGCGAAGAGATAATTACTGTCAATTTAATTAGTTTCAGCATTCAGCAACTTTGATTCAGCGGAATGTTTCGACGATTGGAGCGGAAGTACTACGAAGGCCCCTAGAAATTGAAAGAAGACAAACATCCGCCAGTTCACTTGCAAGCAGTTGCACCTCTCATATGTATTCTATTTATCGGGCTTCTGATGTTTCTCATGACTCCCAACGCTCGGTATAGGTACACTAGTTGAGACGTATCATTGGCGCCGGCATTGACAGTAGCGGGAGTGGGGGCAACGTGTTGCGAAGGCGTCAAGGCATGAGGAGAGAATACGCCAATTACGGAAGCGGAGAATAAACTACGCACTACCTTCAACATTGAGCCCATGATGGACCTTGAATTCACACGCTCAGTACACACTAATTGAGACTTATCATTGACAACTGTTGTTTTCGTAGATAGTGATTGACCAATTTTTGATGAGACATTGCGTAAGATTTATGTAGAATCAGCTGTTGACACCATGGAATAACCCTGAACTGTCACCCAGCTCAATACTCGATTGGCCTATGTTATTTGCCCGAGCTAACTATATCACAGCCGAAAACTGATGGTCTGCCACATTAAGTATTGAACAGTAGCACTTGACGCACTGAAATTTCTACTAACCGTTCAACATGAGATTTTTCAACGCTGCCGTTTTGGTGATTGGCCTAATATACTGTACCATGGACTTGGGTAAGTAACCATCACGGAATTTGGAGATTTACAGTGAATTGATGTATTATCATTTTATAGGACAAGCAGCACCTGGAGATGCTGACGTAGAAGAATGGTGTAGGCATACGGGGTGTCCTACCAGCACCATATCGCTTCGCGCTGAATTTGATGAGGAGTTGGCGGAATGGGTCTGTCATTGCAAGTAAGCTGATGAAATGTAACCCTTGTAGCTCACTTACTTCTTGTTTATGGAACTATTCATTTTTAGGGGTCAGTCAGACCTACTACTGATGTCACATATCGATCCGGAAGAACGTCTGAGAAGAGTAAACATTTCTTTGCTTATGCAAAAACGACCATGGTCACGAAGTTGGAATCAGCGTCCCGATGGCAAAAGGCTAAGATCTGGTTTGACCAATTATTTCGATAAGTAAAGGAGCGTCAATATAAAATCTAAACTGTTTACTATTAACCCCTTAAGTACGGAACCCATAGCGCGCGATGTGATTTTAAAAAAATCAAAGTGCATTGTATTGACAAACTCATGTACTTCATGAAATAATTTTCAGAATTCCGATATCTATCATGGTAAGGGAGAAAATCAATTTTAATGAATCACGGGAAGGGTCTATATGACATATAGACACCGGCCGATCGGACAAGCTCTGGGCTCTATATGTGGTATAGACTCCGTACTTGAGGGGTTAATTCCATGGTACCCATAGTTGATCGGTTAATCAGCCAATATAGATGGAGGGAAATATCGGGAAATACTCTAGTGGGAGCTAATATAGCATTCAAGGGCAATTAAAATAACTCGAGTAACGCTTGAACCCAATCCCGCCTCCTAGACCCTGTGATCGTACAAGCTATTAGGAGCCTTTATCAATGTAATTGGAATGAATAAAATAAAAGACATTCAGGTATATTTCGCAGAGTCTTTATATGTTATTAATTTACAACGTGGCACAGTAATTGCAATGACCCCGAAAATGGAGAGTGTAATATGGATGATATATACAATTTTCACGACGCGGAGTATCCCCCTGACACATCATCAGCTAGACCTTCGTGTGCATATCGATGGTGGAGTGGATGGCTGTGGTCACTGCTTGTGTGTTGCTGTGTGTAGACAATTGGGAAATTGTCCACAACAGTTAGACGGATTAACGCTTAGAATATTCACCAATTGTTGGCTCATTCAGAAGAAATGACAGAGGGAAGGTGAAGCTACATTCACAAAACAACATTTACGTAACATTCTAATCTTATCTAATTGCAATAGGGATAAAGTGGAAGTACTTTCCCGTTCGTTTTTCGCTTCGCCAAATATCGCAATTTGATTACAGCCGAATGAATTATTTCTATGATGAACATAAAAGAAGAAATCAGTACACCAATAGCTAAAGCAACAATCAGTGGGAGGACTCTTTGCAGAGTCACAGACTGTGGGTCGTGCTCCATGTGGTCTCCAATTTTTTGGAAATACTTTTTTTCCAATCGCCCGAGGATCCCCATGGAACGGAACTGCTGGATGCTGGAACAATTGTTATGTTCGATGAATCATTCAAATTGGTTGATTTTCACATCGATACTTTCACGATTATATTGAAATTCTGCATACTGATGATTGAAAGCTTCACGGAATTCACTGCCTCGCGGCAGTATCCAAGACAGGCTCTCAGTTCTCCCGATGGATATAGACACAATTTCGCATGGTATCAAGTGTGACAAAGTTTTTTTATTTAGATCCGTCAGGAAAAACGCCACTCTCTCATTGCAGACCTAAAATGTGCAGGACGCAATAAATAAAAAATCCTGTCGAAATCAAATTATGAAGTATGAGTGACTCGAAACCCAAGCGCGTGATGGTCCCATCACGCTCCCCCTCCACTCGCCGCCACGCCACGCCTGTCGCTCATGCGCGAAAAGCGAGTTACCCTCCCTTTCTGCTCATGCGCATTTCACCTAACTCATTTCAACGGCCCACTCAAGGGCCATGTGTTTTCACAAGAATGTACTAGTCCCCTCTGCACTTATAGTACTTGGAATTCCATTTAGCATTCTAGGAAGGAGTATTGCAACACTCATACGATTACCTGCCTAAATCCATCGAGAATCACCGAAGACTGGGCATCTACCGGCTTCATGAGACTCATCATTCTTACCATTAGCGGGACGCTGGAATTCTAAAAAGACACATTACTGGTACTGTCTGAAGTTGAATCCAATCATTAATACCAACTGTTAAAAGCACTCCACCTTTAGAGAGTCGAAGTCATGTTGCAGTGCTAGCAGTTGAAAAGTCCCGTCATCCACAAACTCTTCAATTGTAGTAAATGGTTGATAAGATGTTGACACTGTCATGGCGCTGATCAACGATGCAGAATAGCTGCCCAGGACTACAATTACGGATAGCCATAATGACAGATGAATGATTCTCGCAAGTATTCCAGCAGCGTAACCTAGTTGGATGTTATCTTTAGAGTAATTGGACGGTCAGAAGATTCACTACCTTACCGGATGTGCCTTGGCTGCAGTAGATCCCCCAAATATCTAGATAATGGTCCGAAAGTAGGGAGATAAATCTGGATTTCAGCCGATTGTATTGGACCAGAGTCAAGCACACTGGCGCCATCAGAATGGAGACGATAATAACACTCCACACTTCAACGCTGAACACCTTCAAGCAAACGCATTTCAGAATGCATCTTACGAAGCTATCAATATAAGCATACAGCATTATTCGCATAATTACGACTGACGCGGCATACCCACATGGAAAAAATATATATCCCAACATATGAGTCAGTTATATCCGGATATATGTCGCATATATCGTGGCAAAATATAGAATTTCCAAGATATATGTTGGATATATCTGTGCGGATATATCTCGCCCGGGCACATTCGAGATATTTTCAAAATATAAGCAGGATATATTTTAGATACAATTGCGGCAAAATATCTATATCTCAGTTATAATTATTGACTTGTATCCTTTTCTAGGCGGGTAGTAGTCCCGCAAAAATGGTGAGGAATATCCCGCAACCAATTATGCTGGATGTACCATTGGTCTTAGCTGATCTGGTAGATATGCTGCTATTTTTTTCAAAGGCACAATTAATAAATACCTTGTAATAAGCGCTCCATGCCAAGTGAGCAGAATCAAGTTTTCGGAAATGCAGTTGTCCAGTTGCGGACATTATTGGAAGAGCATATTGAATAGCAGGATTCAGTTCGCTGGTCATGTGAAAGGCATTAACAGATATGTCCGCTTCGTGTCTATTGACTCTCCCGATAACACCCGTCCAGTTTAATGTTTCGGAATTGAGACTTCCAGGTAAATCTTCCCACAGCACTTCTGATATGGTAAAATTCATTCTAAGTACTAAGTCATGGAAGAGTTCTCCCTGCATTCCGAAATATAGTCCATTTTCCTCCTCAAAGTTAGGTACCTAGAATTATTATTCATTATGCTGAATCGAAAGTGTTCCTCTTGGTAAATATAAAGTGTGTGTGTAGTTGTAGTTTGTTTGCCTCCCTCTCTCTCGTTCACCCCATGGTAGCTGATCTTGCTTCGGAATGGAGTACTGGGCACCCACCCCTGCGGCTTTTTCAGCCAGGGTATTTCTGAGCGCAGAGTACACCTCCAGAAACACCTGTGCTACCATGACCCCTCCCCCACCCCCCGTGATGGCTTCGGTTCATATATCCCTAGCGTTCTATATATACCACCGGAAGTACATCGATCGGAATGCCTGAAAAAATGTATCGTCATGCCCAAGACCTTTGGCGCATTAGGGAGTATTAGGGACTCTATCCACTCAACTAAAGCCTCGACTGTGTCCGTGTGTGTGTGTGTGCGTGTCTGACATCAACCTTGACTCTGGTAGCACGAATTCCACGACCATGCAAAGAATATCTTCCCGGATTAAGCACTTCCCTAGGTATCCAATCAAATGAGACCTTATCGTCGAGGAATCTGCCGACTTTCTGGGCTCCTATACGATTTTCATTGATCCCCCACCATTCCTCCATTGTCTCATCCTTGCAGCATGAAATGATGACCTTCGAGTTGAATTTGAGGTTGAAGGGATTCCCCTTTGGACGGCGACAAAATTCGCAATCATGGACTTTGTCATTGAAGAACATCAGCCACGTGGAATTAACAGTGTCCACCTTGGTGACCAATGCTTCCAAACTCGGCAATTCCGTGATGTCATCAAGAATGGTCACTACCAGTGGGCCCTTGTGATGTGCTCCTATGGTAACCTTCAATTTTTCCGCGAATTGACCGAATTCAGAAACTAATGCTGATACACCATCATCAGATAACGTCCTTATGACTGTATGCCACCATGCAATTCTATCAAATGCTGCAATGAAATTCAATTAATTCAAGCGATTAGTGTGTCCACATTAGAAGGGCCCACTTGGTCGTTCTGGGTTTCCGGGTCATAGCCAAATGGATCCGCTTCAAGTGGACTTCTAGATGTCTGCCTTCTCCATTAGCACTTACAACGATGGTCAGCATCCAATGCTATCATCACTCCAGCAGTCAGATACTCCTTCTGGACTTGCTTGATGAGAGATCCGTAGTAATGGACCTGATCCAAATCAACAGCTCCCACAGTGCAACCAAGGAGCAGACTATTCAGCAGTGCCAAGGGGAAGAAGACCTTCATCTCTTCCCAATCCGACGGTCAGTTGGTAGCAACCTTCAACACAAGTTCAGTACTGTTGAGCTTGGCTCAGTTTCTCTAGTAACAGTGGAGCACCAGGACGAGAGTTGTCATTGGTTCTCCAAATGTTACCACCAAATCACATCATTTACCTGACTCTGCCGCAAATGAAGCTTGTTCCTTCGATATTGGAGCAAGGACGTTAATGATGCAGCTCAGCTTCAGACAAAGTTCTTTCCCAAGGCGACTACTCCAGAAATGACTTACTTTGGGTAATCGTATCGAACTGAATGGGCAAGGCAGTGGACAGCAATTGCTTTTCTTCCATTACCAAATGTGTCGATGCACTTGGATCAATTTGGTGGAGGCCAATCGGCAACGCCCCTAAAAGCTATTAGTCGGAATTAATGTAATAAGATGGCCTAAGACGTAGGAGAATTTCGAATGACGTTTGTCCATACAAAACATTGAACATTGAATATTCGGGCGTACATGTGAGCTCGACTTATTTGTGCGTTTCGCCAAGACAAATATCGGTCTCAGTTCGTTTTCGATTGCCTCCGCTAATTTCTGGAACTCAGTCCCTAAAGAAATTCGTAACTCGAAGTCCTCAGTTGAATTTAGTAATAGACTTTATGCCCATTTATTGGAAAGACAGGCTAGTGATGTCTATGGTATGTGATGACACTCCTCCTTTTACATTTAGTATAAAACCTCATTTATGTTATATTGATTCTATGACTGATCTTTGTGGTACCAACTATCGAAATGAATTTATAATGATATTTTTGATTGATGCTAATTAATATTTTATTGTTTATATCGTGTACTTATTAATAACCTAATTTTTGTAACGATTCTTGTAATAGTCCTTAGGGGGTCTGGTTGCCCCAGGACTTCAATAAATTGCTTTAAAAAAAAAAAAATAAAAAAAAAAAAAAAAATAATATTGTATGACCTGACTTTAACGGGACATCCTTGAATCCTGTTAGCGACTTGATGATTTCGTTATCCAAGTTGTTGGTGAAGTGCAGTGCGAGGAACGAAAAATGAGGTTTAGGAAATTCATGAGGAATGCAGTTAACTTAAGTTCAAGGACCTGGCATACGGGTTATAAATATTGAGGAGTGTTCAGGGTTATCTCATTGGATGGTCACGCACTGATCTTGTTCAAACATTTGCCTACTACGTCGTACTGTGAAAATTCCGTAGACGGAAAACATCTCCAATTTGAGGATATCAACATCACCGATTCAAGAACACAATCTAGATCGGGGGGGGGGGGGGGTGATGTGGACGGCATATATTTAACAGTGATGGAAGAATTTGAGAATAAACTCAATAAGATTAAACCTATTTATAGTCGAGGATCCATTGATACACTTGGATTGCTCAATAGAATTTTCTCTAGTCCAGGGAATAATAGGGAGTCCAATCCACCGATCAGAATACAATCTAGTGACCCTATAACGTTTACATTGTCCATTCAAATATCAAACTCATCGGATTAATTGCGGATATGTATAGATTGGGGCGTCTTCACAGCAGCTGGACAATTAGCAGGTAAGCTGATGAAACCTAAGTGTTGCAATTCAGATACTCGTCATCATCAGCGCAGAAATTCAGGTTCGCACTGGCCGAGAAACCACTTCCAGCGCAGTTCCTTCGACAACAATCTGACTAGGAGGCGCAAGAGCAGTTCAGGCAAAACATAAATCGAGATCTGTTAGCCCTGAGTGTTAAATAAAAATTGAATCGTTGACTTGACATATATGTTACAGCAACGTTAAGGTACTCTTCCCTGAGGGATTCACCACTGGACCTGATGCCCGGACATTTGAATGGTACATCTCTAGTGCAGAATGCCACTGAAACCGACGGTACATCTCTAATGGACGAGTCGGCTGATCACCACAATGCGTTCCGAACATTCCTACCTTAATTGATTAGGATTGATTAATGGATTCAATTGATTAATTGATCTGCATATTGTTCTTGATGTTCTTCCTCATATCGACAATTTTCTTAACCACTGCTATGGAAATATAAACTATAAGCCTACCTATATGTTGACCGCCGCAGTTCAAATTCATTTCGCGCGCAATTTCGTGACAGGTGAATAGTGATGATTGTCACGAAATTACCAGTTATCAAAATGACTAAGTGAATGGTACATACTGAGGATTTGGACAATTGTCGTGGGAATAGTAACCTCCTACGGGCCCGCAGTGGGTTGACACTTCAGAACGTTGGCCCCGCCCACAGCCTTGGCGGGTGGTGGAACAAGTTTCGGAACGGGTTCGGGTGGTGGAACAGGTTTCGGAACGGCTTCGGGTGGTGGAACAGGTTTTGGAACGGGTTCGCGTGGTGGAACAGGTTTCGGAACGAGTTCGGGTGGTGGAACAGGTTTTGGAACGGGTTCGCGTGGTGGAACAGGTTTCGGAACGAGTTCGGGTGGTGGAACAGGTTTCGGAACGGGTTCGGGTGGTGGAACAGGTTTCGGAACGGCTTCGGGTGGTGGAACAGGTTTTGGAACGGGTTCGCGTGGTGGAACAGGTTTCGGAACGGGTTCGGGTGGTGGAACAGGTTTCGGAACGGGTTCGGGTGGTGGAACAGGTTTCGGAACGGGTTCGGGTGGTGGAACAGGTTTCGGAACGGGTTCGGGTGGTGGAACAGGTTTCGGAACGGGTTCGGGTGGTGGAACAGGTTTTGGAACGGGTTCGCGTGGTGGAACAGGTTTCGGAACGGGTTCGCGTGGTGGAACAGGTTTCGGAACGGGTTCGGGTGGTGGAACAGGTTTCGGAACGGGTTCGCGTGGTGGAACAGGTTTCGAAACGGGTTCGGGTGGTGGAACAGGTTTCGGAATGGTTCCAGATGGTGGAACTGTTCCGAGCGGAGGAATGATTACAGGTGGTGGAACGATTCCGGGTAATGGAACGCACTGGTCCAATGGGCGGAGCAAAGTGACAGACTGCTCAACTCTGTGGGCGGGGCCAATGCTCTGACTTGTCAACTTCAATGTTGAATAACTTCGCAGGGGTGTGTTGCACAAGGAAGTGGCATAGAAACTTTCGGCTTGCAATATCACCATCCAGAGGAAAGTGCACAGCATTTCAGGACAACCTGCAGATCTGTATATATTTCAACAATTTGTCAGTTACAATGTTTTAATGCATCAATTGCAATATGGATACACGGGGGGTGGCAATTCCCTCGATTTCGCTGCTGCCTTTCGTCTGCACACATTTCGGTGCTTAACACTCAGCGAATAAATTAATTCTACAATGAAAATGAAGAATGAGATTACAACACCAATGGCTAAACCCAATATCAAGGTATAGACTCTCTGGAGATGGACGGGTCGAGGTTTATCTTGGCGCATTAGGACTGGCTTGAAGGACATGTCTTCTAGTCGTTTGATAATTCCATTCGATCTCAACTGGTTAATGCTGGAACAAATTTTATACTGATGAATCATCTGCGTTTCTCTGCGTATCACATCTCTTGGAAATTATAAATAGCCACTTCAATGGCCGATAATTTCGACTATCGTTCTTACTGATAGTTGAAGGCTCCACGCAAGACGCTGCCTTTTGGTAAGAGCCAGGAAAAACTCGCCGTTCTGCCCATGGGTATCGAAACAATCTCGCACGGCATCCTTGCGGATAATGCGTTCATGTTCAGGTCAGTCGAATAGTATCCCACTTTATGGTTGCATACCTACGGATTTATATATAAGATATATCCAAAATGCATCATCTCCAGAAGAGGATGTCTGGGTGGTCTGGGAAGCAGCTTCATGAGCTTCTATTTCGAGACAGTCAGGTCTTGCTATTTAGACCTGGCAATGTTAGAGTGAGTCTTGGGGTGGCTTTGGAAGATCCGAGCCGGCAGAAGATTTGACCTCGGACCTCGAAAGGACTGCTCCAAGACTCCAGGATGCTTGATCCGAGAGTTCGGAGGGCCGAATGCCAGATTTTGGATCAGTCGGACCCTTCGGAAGGCTCAATCCAAGAGGTCAAATTGGCAATTAGAGTCGGTCATGAAAGGCCCCGTTATGCCCCACCCTCCCCTTTCCACCACAATTCTTTCCCGAAGAGTTTGTACGACATGTAAACACTGGATATCCCGAAAACGTAGGGGGACAATTGATAAATACCTCTGCGAAGTCCTTCTCAATTGACCTTGATTGGGATGTCGGTTTCAGAAGAGGAATGAGTCCCCTCAATACTGGACTTGTAGAATTCTATGGAGACGAGGAAATTATTTTCAAGTTAATAATCCGCACTCTAATATAGAAAATGGAAATGAGCAATCAGAAGCTATTGTGACAATGATCTAACCTGGAATCCTGCTATCTCATCAATTGGCACTATTAATTTGTAAGTTCCATCTCTGGTAAATTCCTCGACGGTGGTAAAGGGTGCGTAAGACGATGATACCGCCATGGAGCTGATCATTAAAGCAGAGTAAGCACTTAGGATGACTATCACTGATCCGCATAAGGTTGAATAGATCATTTTCACTGGTAGTCTAGCTGCTGCGGCTATTTCAAGCAGATCATTGGTTTAAAATTGAGTGTAAAATTTTTTACATATTTATTTCTTCATTACCTGGGAAACTTCGACTGCAGTAGATACCCCAAACGTTTAGACAGTGGTCGGACAGTAATAGGAGGAAATTGTCTGTCAGTGTGTTGCATTGGATGAGAGTTAGGAGAACAGACGTTATCAGGATGAAAATGACAATTACCGTCCACACTTCAACACGAAAGACCTGTGTAAAAGAATAATTGAATGGAAGAATAAAGGATAGCTCCGTACGGTGGTATGACCTGGGAGGGTCGGTGGGTGGTAATGTATAAGTGTGTGTGTAGGTGTAGATAGGTGGGTGAGTGTGTGTGCGTGTGTATTGCGGATAATTCATCACCACCTTGTAATATGCATCCCACGCCAAATGTGCTGCTTCCAGCTTTTTAAAATGCAATTGTATAGATGCAGAGCTCAGCGGCGCGGAATACTCAATGGTATCTATTAATTCGTGGCCCATGTTGAAACCGGTAATACATATGTCTACTTCATGCCTATTGACTCTACCAATGAGGCCAGTCCATCTCAGAGATTTAGGATCGAAATTGCCACCTCTTTTTTCCCACATTATTTCTGATATCGTGAAATTCATTTCATGGGCAAGCAGCTGGAGAATTTGCCCCAAGAATCCGTGATATGCCATCTGTCGGTCCTGCCTCTCGGATGTCTAAAAGAACTTTGAATTAGGCAAACACAAGCCCATATATTGAACTATCCGCCCGCGTTGGGGATATTGATATATGCGGAAGTTTAGTGTAATACTAGAAATCATATGGAAAGTTCATTGACCTGGATCCTGGTAATTCGTAGTCCTTGACCTTCCAGGGAATATCTACGATGGTAGAGCGACGTACTGGGTATCCAATCGATTGTCATGTCGCCCAGTAAGCGACCGACCTCGTGACTCCTGAAGATGTCATTGACGAACCACCATTCCTCAATGGCACCAGCATCGCAGCATAAAGTGAGGGCCTTCGAGTTGAATTTTAGGTTGAAGGGATTGCCCTGCGGATTACGACAAAACTGGCAGACATCTCCATCAGCATCTGGACGGAAAATTATCAGCGAAATCACCTGGGCCGTATCTATCCGCTTCATGGATGATTCAAATCTCTGCAAGTCCCTCATGGAGTCAATGACAATTGCCACGAGCAGGGGCTTGTGATTTCGCTCGATGGAAATCTTCAAGGTGTCTATGAATTGCTCATTCTCCACGATGAGTGTGGGCATTGCTGCGTCAGATAGCATGCTTGCTATTTGGTACCACATGGTGATTCTGTCGAATGCTGCAGTTGAATAAAAAAAATTTTAAATTAAAAATGAAAAGTTTTGAAGTGAAAAATGAAAGTTGAGGGCAATATTCGATAAATATCCTCAATTTTGCATCATAAATTGTGCACTAAAACTTACATAGATCCTCAAGTACAGGTAGTAGGAGGGGGGGACGTTCCTCTTTAATCCAAACTTCCTTAATCAGGGATTTGTAGTGAATGGATTGATCCAACTTAACAGACGATGAGGTACACGTGCCGAGGCAAGTGCTCAATAACACTATTACCATAGATATCTTCATTGTGTTTATAACCAATTAAATTTTTATAACAATCAAATTTTTGTAATTTAATCACTTCTCCAATTTTAGCAATTCGTTTATTTTTCAATTAATCAATTTATTTTTTTTCATTCATATTTTTATGAATTTTTGTTTTAATAAAATGACACTCCGTTTGATCACAGCCAACTGCACATCTTAGAAAATAATATTTGGATGATTATGGCCGAAGGAAATTGGGGTGGCCATATGCTGCGTTCTCCTCATGCATATTAATGATAAGGAGAATAGATAAGACATAATGTCAGCTGCGATGTTATCTCGCGTTACGCTAGCACCCACATCATGGTAGAAAATTATGCTCTGATAATTTTGCAAAACGTACGAAAGCCGTGTCTGACCAAGCGTCGATTTTACTCCTTGTAGCATAACCAGAAAAAAACGAAGATATCCATACTGCACCCTCCATTTTCGGGGTCATTGAAAATATGACTGCTAAGTTGTAAATTAGTAACGTCTAAATACTCTGCTGAGATATACCCGAATGTCTTTTATTTGAATCATTCAAATTACAATGATGATGGCTTGCCCGATAATTTATACAATGGCAAGGTCTAGGTCTGGGAGGTGAGATTGATTCTAGCTGATTGTGTCTGTTACCATGAGAGGAATCAACTTCATTAGAGTTATTAGAATCATCATTAACTTCTACACCATTTCTCACTTGACTTTTTTTCATATTTTCCTCGATCTGTATTTACTGCATGACTGAACGACTATGGGTGATAAACAGTTAATACTAGACATTCGACTTTGCTTGGTTCCAAGTGTTGTCTTGATTTATTTGAAACCGAAAATCAGGCGTCCAGTAGGTTGGTATCCGGGACATACCAGCGTACATGAGTTTACTCTTCTGAGACGTTCTTCCGGATCGATATGTGACATCCCTAGTTAGGTCTGATTGATCCCTAAAAATAAATGGTTCCATAAACAGAAAGTAAGTGAGCCCCAAGGGTTACGTTTCATCAGCTTACTTGCAATGACAGACCCATTCCGCCAACTCCTCATCAAATTCAGCGCGAAGCGATATGGTGCTGGTAGGACACCCCGTATGCCTACACCATTCTTCTACGTCAGCATCTCCAGGTGCTGCTTGTCCTATAAAATGATAATACATCAATTCACTGTAAATCTCCAAATTCCGTGATGGTTACTTACCCAAGTCCATGGTACAGTATATTAGGCCAATCACCAAAACAGCAGCGTTGAAAAATCTCATGTTGAACAGTTATTAGAAATTTAGTGCTTCGAGTGCTACTGTTCAGTATCGAATGTGACAGACCATCAGTTGTGGGCTGTGATATAGTCGGCTTTGGCAAATATTCATTCAGTCATAATTCAACATAGGCCAATCGAGTATCGTGTTGGATGACAGTTCAGGGTTATTCCATGGTGTCAACAGCTGATTCTACATAAATCTTGCACAATGTCTCCTCAAAAATCGGTAAATCACTATCAACGAAAACAACGGTTGTCAATGATAAGTCTCAACTAGTCTGTTGATACTTAGGAGGGGTCATAGTAGCACAGGTGTTTCTGGAGGTGTACTCTGCGCTCAGGAATACCCTGGCTGAAAAAGCCGCAGGGGTGGGTGCCCAGTACTCCATTCCGAAGCAAGATCAGCTACCATGGGGTGAACGAGAGAGAGGGAGGCAAACAAACTACAACTACACACACACTTTATATTTACCAAGAGGAACACTTTCGATTCAGCATAATGAATAATAATTCTAGGTACCTAACTTTGAGGAGGAAAATGGACTATATTTCGGAATGCAGGGAGAACTCTTCCACGACTTAGTACTTAGAATGAATTTTACCATATCAGAAGTGCTGTGGGATGATTTACCTGGAAGTCTCAATTCCGAAACATTAAACTGGACGGGTGTTATCGGGAGAGTCAATAGACACGAAGCGGACATATCTGTTAATGCCTTTCACATGACCTGCGAACTGAATCCTGCTATTCAATATGCTCTTCCAATAATGTCCGCAACTGGACAACTGCATTTCCGAAAACTTGATTCTGCTCACTTGGCATGGAGCGCTTATTACAAGGTGTTTATTAATTGTGCCTTTGAAAAAAAAATAACAGCATATCTACCAAATCAGCTAAGACCAATGGTACATTCAGCATAATTGGTTTGCTGAGAAAAAAAATTTCTGACATCACAAAACCAAGTATTTGAGACAAGACAATGTCCTATTGATAGGCGAATTATTGAACGGATTGCCTATGAGTTTGTGAGAAATACATCAAAATTATTAAATCAAACTTTTTTGCGATTAGATGAAATTAACGCCGTAATTCATCAGAGTAAACCGTAATTTCTGTAATAATCATACGCGTTAGGAAGAAGTTCGATTTTTCTTGCAGCGGTTAATTACTTACAAGAATCATTGCGTGTTTTTAGAACAAGAAGACAACAATTTGCTATCAATTACTCTATTTCAATTAATATTCGACGAAAGATATAATATCTTGAGGGAAATAATTTTTCATCAAATAGATGGATATTAGAGAAAAACGATAAGCAAACTCAATCAGTATTATATGTATTTATTCGAATATTGTCAAGTGCAATAACTCATGTATTTAGCTCAAGAACATGGTTTTGTAATCTCAGAAATTTTTTTCTCCCAGTGTTGCGGGCTATTCCTCACCATTTTTGCGGGACTACTATGCCGCGTCAGTCGTAATGATGCGAATAATGCGGTATGCTTCAGACACCAAGATTCTGCTAAATATTGATAGCTTCGTAAGATGCATTCTGAAATGCGTTTGCTTGAAGGTGTTCAGCGTTGAAGTGTGGAGTGTTATTATCGTCTCCATTCTGATGGCGCCAGTGTGCTTGACTCTGGTCCAATACAATCGGCTGAAATCCAGATTTATCTCCCTACTTTCGGACCATTATCTAGATATTTGGGGGATCTACTGCAGCCAAGGCACATCCGGTAAGGTAGTGAATCTTCTGACCGTCCAATTACTGTAAAGATAACATCCAACTAGGTTACGCTGCTGGAATACTTGCGAGAATCATTCATCTGTCATTATGGCTATCCGTAATTGTGGTCCTGGGCAGCTATTCTGCATCGTTGATCAGCGCCATGACAGTGTCAACATCTTATCAACCATTTACTACAATTGAAGAGTTTGTGGATGACGGGACTTTTCAACTGCTAGCACTGCAACATGACTTCGACTCTCTAAAGGTGGAGTGCTTTTAACAGTTGGTATTAATGATTGGATTCAACTTCAGACAGTACCAGTAATGTGTCTTTTTAGAATTCCAGCGTCCCGCTAATGGTGAGAATGATGAGTCTCATGAAGCCGGTAGATTCCCAGTCTTCGGTGGTTCTCGATGGATTTAGGCAGGTAATCGTGTGAGTGTTGCAATACTCCTTCCTAGAATGCTAAATGGAATTCCAAGTACTATGAGTGCAGAGGAGACTAGTACATTCTTGTGAAAACACATGGCCCTTGAGTGGGCCGTTGAAATGAGTTAGGTGAAATGCGCATGAGCAGAAAGGGAGGGTAACTCGCTTTTCGCACATGAGCGACAGGCGTGGCGTGGCGGCGAGTGGAGGGGGAGCGTGACGGGACCATCACGCGCTTGGGTTTCGAGTCACTCATACTTCATAATTTGATTTCGACAGGATTTTTTATTTATTGCGTCCTCCACATTTCAGGTCTGCAATGAGAGAGTGGCGTTTTTCCTGACGGATCTAAATAAAAAAACTTTGTCACACTTGATACCATGCGAAATTGTGTCTATATCCATCGGGAGAACTGAGAGCCTGTCTTGGATACTGCCGCGAGGCAGTGAATTCCGTGAAGCTTTCAATCATCAGTAAGCAGAATTTCAATATAATCGTGAAAGTATTGATGTGAAAATCAATAAATTGGAATGATTCATAAAACGATCAATTAATGATTCAAGAAATTGGAGAGCACATGGAGTACGACCCACTATCTTTGACTCTGGAAAGAGTCGTCCCACTTATCGTTACTTTAGCTGGTGGTGTATGTCATTCTATATATTCATTATAGAAATACCTCATTCGGCTATAATCAAATTGCGATATTTGGCGAAGGGAAAAACAAACTAGAAAGTACTTTCACTTTATCCCTATTGCAATTAGATAAGATTAGAATGTTATGTAAATGTTGTTTTGTGAATGTAGCTTCACCTTCCCTCTGTCATTTCTTCTGAATGAGCCAACAATTGGTGAATATTCTAAGCGTTAATCCGTCTAACTGCTGTGGACAATTTCCCAATTGTCTACACACAGCAACACACAAGCAGTGACCACAGCCATCCACTCCACCATCGACATGCACACGAAGGTCTAGCTGATGATGTGTCAGGGGGATACTCCGCGTCGTGAAAATTGTATATATCATCCATATTACACCCTCCATTTTCGGGGTCATTGCAATTACTGTGCCACGTTGTAAATTAATAACATATAAAGACTCTGCGAAATATACCTGAATGTCTTTTATTTTATTCATTCCAATTACATTGATAAAGGCTCCTAATAACTTGTACGATCACAAGGTCTAGGAGGTGGGATTGGTTCTGTCTGATGGCGTCGGTATACGAGGTGGACAATCAACTTCATTAGAGTTATTACAATCATCATTGACAGAAGTGAAACATCACCTCTCACTTGAGCGTTTCCCGATATTTTCCTCAATGTGTCTTTGCTGAATGATCAAATGAGTATGGGTCGTATACATTTAGTAATCGACATCTAGGTTGAATTTTAGATTGAGGAGTATTTTTATAGTTCCGAATATAATCGTTAGTTCTATCAGCCGAATATACGCTTCACCACATTCCTCCACCCGTTCCCAATTATTTCTTCCACGATCGGAGCCTCGATACCCAACGGTTTGGCTCCTATTGCGTACATGTGTTTACTCTTCTGAGACGTTCTTCCGGACCGATATGTGACATCCCTAGTTAGGTCTGATTGATCCCTACAAACAAATGGTTCCATAAACAAAAAGTAAGTGAGCCCCAAGGGTTACGTTTCATCAGCTTACTTGCAATGACAGACCCATTCCGCCAACTCCTCATCAAATTCAGCGCGAAGCGATATGGTGCTGGTAGGACACCCCGTATGCCTACACCATTCTTCTACGTCAGCATCTCCAGGTGCTGCTTGTCCTATAAAATGATAATACATCAATTCACTGTAAATCTCCAAATTCCGTGATGGTTACTTACCCAAGTCCATGGTACAGTATATTAGGCCAATCACCAAAACAGCAGCGTTGAAAAATCTCATGTTGAACGGTTATTAGAAATTTTAGTGCTTCGAGTGCTACTGTTCAGTATCGAATGTGACAGACCATCAGTTGTGGGCTGTGATATAGTCGGCTTTGGCAAATATTCATTCAGTCATAATTCAACATAGGCCAATCGAGTATCGTGTTGGATGACAGTTCAGGGTTATTCCATGGTGTAAACAGTTGATTCTACATAAATCTTACGCAATGTCTCATAAAAAATTGACAAATCATATCTAGGAAAACAACGGTTCTCAATAATACGTCTCATTTAGTGTGTACTGAGCCTGTGCATTCAATACGTTGCCCCCCACTCCCTCCATTGAGACGGTTAGAGGTAGGGGAAAAAAAAGTATAAAACGAATCAGATTTCTTACACAAAAATACCCGTATAATATTTTATGACTTTTTTCCATAAGTCTCATAACTTAGGATATGTCGTTGGTAGAAGGTACGCGGGTGGCGCATCAGACTCATCAGTCCTTTCCCAAATGGGAAAATTGGAAGCAAGTCGTGAATCATGCCGGAGAATACTGAATAGTTAGAACCGTTCAACAATCAGAACGGTAAATTTACAAATGAAGAAGATATCTTTTTTCTCAGATGTAGCCATTGAGTCACTTGAAGGTATCGTGCATATGCGAAGAGATAATTACTGTCAATTTAATTAGTTTCAGCATTCAGCAACTTTGATTCAGCGGAATGTTTCGACGATTGGAGCGGAAGTACTACGAAGGCCCCTAGAAATTGAAAGAAGACAAACATCCGCCAGTTCACTTGCAAGCAGTTGCACCTCTCATATGTATTCTATTTATCGGGCTTCTGATGTTTCTCATGACTCCCAACGCTCGGTATAGGTACACTAGTTGAGACGTATCATTGGCGCCGGCATTGACAGTAGCGGGAGTGGGGGCAACGTGTTGCGAAGGCGTCAAGGCATGAGGAGAGAATACGCCAATTACGGAAGCGGAGAATAAACTACGCACTACCTTCAACATTGAGCCCATGATGGACCTTGAATTCACACGCTCAGTACACACTAATTGAGACTTATCATTGACAACTGTTGTTTTCGTAGATAGTGATTGACCAATTTTTGATGAGACATTGCGTAAGATTTATGTAGAATCAGCTGTTGACACCATGGAATAACCCTGAACTGTCACCCAGCTCAATACTCGATTGGCCTATGTTATTTGCCCGAGCTAACTATATCACAGCCGAAAACTGATGGTCTGCCACATTAAGTATTGAACAGTAGCACTTGACGCACTGAAATTTCTACTAACCGTTCAACATGAGATTTTTCAACGCTGCCGTTTTGGTGATTGGCCTAATATACTGTACCATGGACTTGGGTAAGTAACCATCACGGAATTTGGAGATTTACAGTGAATTGATGTATTATCATTTTATAGGACAAGCAGCACCTGGAGATGCTGACGTAGAAGAATGGTGTAGGCATACGGGGTGTCCTACCAGCACCATATCGCTTCGCGCTGAATTTGATGAGGAGTTGGCGGAATGGGTCTGTCATTGCAAGTAAGCTGATGAAATGTAACCCTTGTAGCTCACTTACTTCTTGTTTATGGAACTATTCATTTTTAGGGGTCAGTCAGACCTACTACTGATGTCACATATCGATCCGGAAGAACGTCTGAGAAGAGTAAACATTTCTTTGCTTATGCAAAAACGACCATGGTCACGAAGTTGGAATCAGCGTCCCGATGGCAAAAGGCTAAGATCTGGTTTGACCAATTATTTCGATAAGTAAAGGAGCGTCAATATAAAATCTAAACTGTTTACTATTAACCCCTTAAGTACGGAACCCATAGCGCGCGATGTGATTTTAAAAAAATCAAAGTGCATTGTATTGACAAACTCATGTACTTCATGAAATAATTTTCAGAATTCCGATATCTATCATGGTAAGGGAGAAAATCAATTTTAATGAATCACGGGAAGGGTCTATATGACATATAGACACCGGCCGATCGGACAAGCTCTGGGCTCTATATGTGGTATAGACTCCGTACTTGAGGGGTTAATTCCATGGTACCCATAGTTGATCGGTTAATCAGCCAATATAGATGGAGGGAAATATCGGGAAATACTCTAGTGGGAGCTAATATAGCATTCAAGGGCAATTAAAATAACTCGAGTAACGCTTGAACCCAATCCCGCCTCCTAGACCCTGTGATCGTACAAGCTATTAGGAGCCTTTATCAATGTAATTGGAATGAATAAAATAAAAGACATTCAGGTATATTTCGCAGAGTCTTTATATGTTATTAATTTACAACGTGGCACAGTAATTGCAATGACCCCGAAAATGGAGAGTGTAATATGGATGATATATACAATTTTCACGACGCGGAGTATCCCCCTGACACATCATCAGCTAGACCTTCGTGTGCATATCGATGGTGGAGTGGATGGCTGTGGTCACTGCTTGTGTGTTGCTGTGTGTAGACAATTGGGAAATTGTCCACAACAGTTAGACGGATTAACGCTTAGAATATTCACCAATTGTTGGCTCATTCAGAAGAAATGACAGAGGGAAGGTGAAGCTACATTCACAAAACAACATTTACGTAACATTCTAATCTTATCTAATTGCAATAGGGATAAAGTGGAAGTACTTTCCCGTTCGTTTTTCGCTTCGCCAAATATCGCAATTTGATTACAGCCGAATGAATTATTTCTATGATGAACATAAAAGAAGAAATCAGTACACCAATAGCTAAAGCAACAATCAGTGGGAGGACTCTTTGCAGAGTCACAGACTGTGGGTCGTGCTCCATGTGGTCTCCAATTTTTTGGAAATACTTTTTTTCCAATCGCCCGAGGATCCCCATGGAACGGAACTGCTGGATGCTGGAACAATTGTTATGTTCGATGAATCATTCAAATTGGTTGATTTTCACATCGATACTTTCACGATTATATTGAAATTCTGCATACTGATGATTGAAAGCTTCACGGAATTCACTGCCTCGCGGCAGTATCCAAGACAGGCTCTCAGTTCTCCCGATGGATATAGACACAATTTCGCATGGTATCAAGTGTGACAAAGTTTTTTTATTTAGATCCGTCAGGAAAAACGCCACTCTCTCATTGCAGACCTAAAATGTGCAGGACGCAATAAATAAAAAATCCTGTCGAAATCAAATTATGAAGTATGAGTGACTCGAAACCCAAGCGCGTGATGGTCCCATCACGCTCCCCCTCCACTCGCCGCCACGCCACGCCTGTCGCTCATGCGCGAAAAGCGAGTTACCCTCCCTTTCTGCTCATGCGCATTTCACCTAACTCATTTCAACGGCCCACTCAAGGGCCATGTGTTTTCACAAGAATGTACTAGTCCCCTCTGCACTTATAGTACTTGGAATTCCATTTAGCATTCTAGGAAGGAGTATTGCAACACTCATACGATTACCTGCCTAAATCCATCGAGAATCACCGAAGACTGGGCATCTACCGGCTTCATGAGACTCATCATTCTTACCATTAGCGGGACGCTGGAATTCTAAAAAGACACATTACTGGTACTGTCTGAAGTTGAATCCAATCATTAATACCAACTGTTAAAAGCACTCCACCTTTAGAGAGTCGAAGTCATGTTGCAGTGCTAGCAGTTGAAAAGTCCCGTCATCCACAAACTCTTCAATTGTAGTAAATGGTTGATAAGATGTTGACACTGTCATGGCGCTGATCAACGATGCAGAATAGCTGCCCAGGACTACAATTACGGATAGCCATAATGACAGATGAATGATTCTCGCAAGTATTCCAGCAGCGTAACCTAGTTGGATGTTATCTTTAGAGTAATTGGACGGTCAGAAGATTCACTACCTTACCGGATGTGCCTTGGCTGCAGTAGATCCCCCAAATATCTAGATAATGGTCCGAAAGTAGGGAGATAAATCTGGATTTCAGCCGATTGTATTGGACCAGAGTCAAGCACACTGGCGCCATCAGAATGGAGACGATAATAACACTCCACACTTCAACGCTGAACACCTTCAAGCAAACGCATTTCAGAATGCATCTTACGAAGCTATCAATATAAGCATACAGCATTATTCGCATAATTACGACTGACGCGGCATACCCACATGGAAAAAATATATATCCCAACATATGAGTCAGTTATATCCGGATATATGTCGCATATATCGTGGCAAAATATAGAATTTCCAAGATATATGTTGGATATATCTGTGCGGATATATCTCGCCCGGGCACATTCGAGATATTTTCAAAATATAAGCAGGATATATTTTAGATACAATTGCGGCAAAATATCTATATCTCAGTTATAATTATTGACTTGTATCCTTTTCTAGGCGGGTAGTAGTCCCGCAAAAATGGTGAGGAATATCCCGCAACCAATTATGCTGGATGTACCATTGGTCTTAGCTGATCTGGTAGATATGCTGCTATTTTTTTCAAAGGCACAATTAATAAATACCTTGTAATAAGCGCTCCATGCCAAGTGAGCAGAATCAAGTTTTCGGAAATGCAGTTGTCCAGTTGCGGACATTATTGGAAGAGCATATTGAATAGCAGGATTCAGTTCGCTGGTCATGTGAAAGGCATTAACAGATATGTCCGCTTCGTGTCTATTGACTCTCCCGATAACACCCGTCCAGTTTAATGTTTCGGAATTGAGACTTCCAGGTAAATCTTCCCACAGCACTTCTGATATGGTAAAATTCATTCTAAGTACTAAGTCATGGAAGAGTTCTCCCTGCATTCCGAAATATAGTCCATTTTCCTCCTCAAAGTTAGGTACCTAGAATTATTATTCATTATGCTGAATCGAAAGTGTTCCTCTTGGTAAATATAAAGTGTGTGTGTAGTTGTAGTTTGTTTGCCTCCCTCTCTCTCGTTCACCCCATGGTAGCTGATCTTGCTTCGGAATGGAGTACTGGGCACCCACCCCTGCGGCTTTTTCAGCCAGGGTATTTCTGAGCGCAGAGTACACCTCCAGAAACACCTGTGCTACCATGACCCCTCCCCCACCCCCCGTGATGGCTTCGGTTCATATATCCCTAGCGTTCTATATATACCACCGGAAGTACATCGATCGGAATGCCTGAAAAAATGTATCGTCATGCCCAAGACCTTTGGCGCATTAGGGAGTATTAGGGACTCTATCCACTCAACTAAAGCCTCGACTGTGTCCGTGTGTGTGTGTGTGCGTGTCTGACATCAACCTTGACTCTGGTAGCACGAATTCCACGACCATGCAAAGAATATCTTCCCGGATTAAGCACTTCCCTAGGTATCCAATCAAATGAGACCTTATCGTCGAGGAATCTGCCGACTTTCTGGGCTCCTATACGATTTTCATTGATCCCCCACCATTCCTCCATTGTCTCATCCTTGCAGCATGAAATGATGACCTTCGAGTTGAATTTGAGGTTGAAGGGATTCCCCTTTGGACGGCGACAAAATTCGCAATCATGGACTTTGTCATTGAAGAACATCAGCCACGTGGAATTAACAGTGTCCACCTTGGTGACCAATGCTTCCAAACTCGGCAATTCCGTGATGTCATCAAGAATGGTCACTACCAGTGGGCCCTTGTGATGTGCTCCTATGGTAACCTTCAATTTTTCCGCGAATTGACCGAATTCAGAAACTAATGCTGATACACCATCATCAGATAACGTCCTTATGACTGTATGCCACCATGCAATTCTATCAAATGCTGCAATGAAATTCAATTAATTCAAGCGATTAGTGTGTCCACATTAGAAGGGCCCACTTGGTCGTTCTGGGTTTCCGGGTCATAGCCAAATGGATCCGCTTCAAGTGGACTTCTAGATGTCTGCCTTCTCCATTAGCACTTACAACGATGGTCAGCATCCAATGCTATCATCACTCCAGCAGTCAGATACTCCTTCTGGACTTGCTTGATGAGAGATCCGTAGTAATGGACCTGATCCAAATCAACAGCTCCCACAGTGCAACCAAGGAGCAGACTATTCAGCAGTGCCAAGGGGAAGAAGACCTTCATCTCTTCCCAATCCGACGGTCAGTTGGTAGCAACCTTCAACACAAGTTCAGTACTGTTGAGCTTGGCTCAGTTTCTCTAGTAACAGTGGAGCACCAGGACGAGAGTTGTCATTGGTTCTCCAAATGTTACCACCAAATCACATCATTTACCTGACTCTGCCGCAAATGAAGCTTGTTCCTTCGATATTGGAGCAAGGACGTTAATGATGCAGCTCAGCTTCAGACAAAGTTCTTTCCCAAGGCGACTACTCCAGAAATGACTTACTTTGGGTAATCGTATCGAACTGAATGGGCAAGGCAGTGGACAGCAATTGCTTTTCTTCCATTACCAAATGTGTCGATGCACTTGGATCAATTTGGTGGAGGCCAATCGGCAACGCCCCTAAAAGCTATTAGTCGGAATTAATGTAATAAGATGGCCTAAGACGTAGGAGAATTTCGAATGACGTTTGTCCATACAAAACATTGAACATTGAATATTCGGGCGTACATGTGAGCTCGACTTATTTGTGCGTTTCGCCAAGACAAATATCGGTCTCAGTTCGTTTTCGATTGCCTCCGCTAATTTCTGGAACTCAGTCCCTAAAGAAATTCGTAACTCGAAGTCCTCAGTTGAATTTAGTAATAGACTTTATGCCCATTTATTGGAAAGACAGGCTAGTGATGTCTATGGTATGTGATGACACTCCTCCTTTTACATTTAGTATAAAACCTCATTTATGTTATATTGATTCTATGACTGATCTTTGTGGTACCAACTATCGAAATGAATTTATAATGATATTTTTGATTGATGCTAATTAATATTTTATTGTTTATATCGTGTACTTATTAATAACCTAATTTTTGTAACGATTCTTGTAATAGTCCTTAGGGGGTCTGGTTGCCCCAGGACTTCAATAAATTGCTTTAAAAAAAAAAAAATAAAAAAAAAAAAAAAAAATAATATTGTATGACCTGACTTTAACGGGACATCCTTGAATCCTGTTAGCGACTTGATGATTTCGTTATCCAAGTTGTTGGTGAAGTGCAGTGCGAGGAACGAAAAATGAGGTTTAGGAAATTCATGAGGAATGCAGTTAACTTAAGTTCAAGGACCTGGCATACGGGTTATAAATATTGAGGAGTGTTCAGGGTTATCTCATTGGATGGTCACGCACTGATCTTGTTCAAACATTTGCCTACTACGTCGTACTGTGAAAATTCCGTAGACGGAAAACATCTCCAATTTGAGGATATCAACATCACCGATTCAAGAACACAATCTAGATCGGGGGGGGGGGGGGGTGATGTGGACGGCATATATTTAACAGTGATGGAAGAATTTGAGAATAAACTCAATAAGATTAAACCTATTTATAGTCGAGGATCCATTGATACACTTGGATTGCTCAATAGAATTTTCTCTAGTCCAGGGAATAATAGGGAGTCCAATCCACCGATCAGAATACAATCTAGTGACCCTATAACGTTTACATTGTCCATTCAAATATCAAACTCATCGGATTAATTGCGGATATGTATAGATTGGGGCGTCTTCACAGCAGCTGGACAATTAGCAGGTAAGCTGATGAAACCTAAGTGTTGCAATTCAGATACTCGTCATCATCAGCGCAGAAATTCAGGTTCGCACTGGCCGAGAAACCACTTCCAGCGCAGTTCCTTCGACAACAATCTGACTAGGAGGCGCAAGAGCAGTTCAGGCAAAACATAAATCGAGATCTGTTAGCCCTGAGTGTTAAATAAAAATTGAATCGTTGACTTGACATATATGTTACAGCAACGTTAAGGTACTCTTCCCTGAGGGATTCACCACTGGACCTGATGCCCGGACATTTGAATGGTACATCTCTAGTGCAGAATGCCACTGAAACCGACGGTACATCTCTAATGGACGAGTCGGCTGATCACCACAATGCGTTCCGAACATTCCTACCTTAATTGATTAGGATTGATTAATGGATTCAATTGATTAATTGATCTGCATATTGTTCTTGATGTTCTTCCTCATATCGACAATTTTCTTAACCACTGCTATGGAAATATAAACTATAAGCCTACCTATATGTTGACCGCCGCAGTTCAAATTCATTTCGCGCGCAATTTCGTGACAGGTGAATAGTGATGATTGTCACGAAATTACCAGTTATCAAAATGACTAAGTGAATGGTACATACTGAGGATTTGGACAATTGTCGTGGGAATAGTAACCTCCTACGGGCCCGCAGTGGGTTGGCACTTCAGAACGTTGGCCCCGCCCACAGCCTTGGCGGGTGGTGGAACAAGTTTCGGAACGGGTTCGGGTGGTGGAACAGGTTTCGGAACGGCTTCGGGTGGTGGAACAGGTTTTGGAACGGGTTCGCGTGGTGGAACAGGTTTCGGAACGAGTTCGGGTGGTGGAACAGGTTTTGGAACGGGTTCGCGTGGTGGAACAGGTTTCGGAACGAGTTCGGGTGGTGGAACAGGTTTCGGAACGGGTTCGGGTGGTGGAACAGGTTTCGGAACGGCTTCGGGTGGTGGAACAGGTTTTGGAACGGGTTCGCGTGGTGGAACAGGTTTCGGAACGGGTTCGGGTGGTGGAACAGGTTTCGGAACGGGTTCGGGTGGTGGAACAGGTTTCGGAACGGGTTCGGGTGGTGGAACAGGTTTCGGAACGGGTTCGGGTGGTGGAACAGGTTTCGGAACGGGTTCGGGTGGTGGAACAGGTTTTGGAACGGGTTCGCGTGGTGGAACAGGTTTCGGAACGGGTTCGCGTGGTGGAACAGGTTTCGGAACGGGTTCGGGTGGTGGAACAGGTTTCGGAACGGGTTCGCGTGGTGGAACAGGTTTCGAAACGGGTTCGGGTGGTGGAACAGGTTTCGGAATGGTTCCAGATGGTGGAACTGTTCCGAGCGGAGGAATGATTACAGGTGGTGGAACGATTCCGGGTAATGGAACGCACTGGTCCAATGGGCGGAGCAAAGTGACAGACTGCTCAACTCTGTGGGCGGGGCCAATGCTCTGACTTGTCAACTTCAATGTTGAATAACTTCGCAGGGGTGTGTTGCACAAGGAAGTGGCATAGAAACTTTCGGCTTGCAATATCACCATCCAGAGGAAAGTGCACAGCATTTCAGGACAACCTGCAGATCTGTATATATTTCAACAATTTGTCAGTTACAATGTTTTAATGCATCAATTGCAATATGGATACACGGGGGGTGGCAATTCCCTCGATTTCGCTGCTGCCTTTCGTCTGCACACATTTCGGTGCTTAACACTCAGCGAATAAATTAATTCTACAATGAAAATGAAGAATGAGATTACAACACCAATGGCTAAACCCAATATCAAGGTATAGACTCTCTGGAGATGGACGGGTCGAGGTTTATCTTGGCGCATTAGGACTGGCTTGAAGGACATGTCTTCTAGTCGTTTGATAATTCCATTCGATCTCAACTGGTTAATGCTGGAACAAATTTTATACTGATGAATCATCTGCGTTTCTCTGCGTATCACATCTCTTGGAAATTATAAATAGCCACTTCAATGGCCGATAATTTCGACTATCGTTCTTACTGATAGTTGAAGGCTCCACGCAAGACGCTGCCTTTTGGTAAGAGCCAGGAAAAACTCGCCGTTCTGCCCATGGGTATCGAAACAATCTCGCACGGCATCCTTGCGGATAATGCGTTCATGTTCAGGTCAGTCGAATAGTATCCCACTTTATGGTTGCATACCTACGGATTTATATATAAGATATATCCAAAATGCATCATCTCCAGAAGAGGATGTCTGGGTGGTCTGGGAAGCAGCTTCATGAGCTTCTATTTCGAGACAGTCAGGTCTTGCTATTTAGACCTGGCAATGTTAGAGTGAGTCTTGGGGTGGCTTTGGAAGATCCGAGCCGGCAGAAGATTTGACCTCGGACCTCGAAAGGACTGCTCCAAGACTCCAGGATGCTTGATCCGAGAGTTCGGAGGGCCGAATGCCAGATTTTGGATCAGTCGGACCCTTCGGAAGGCTCAATCCAAGAGGTCAAATTGGCAATTAGAGTCGGTCATGAAAGGCCCCGTTATGCCCCACCCTCCCCTTTCCACCACAATTCTTTCCCGAAGAGTTTGTACGACATGTAAACACTGGATATCCCGAAAACGTAGGGGGACAATTGATAAATACCTCTGCGAAGTCCTTCTCAATTGACCTTGATTGGGATGTCGGTTTCAGAAGAGGAATGAGTCCCCTCAATACTGGACTTGTAGAATTCTATGGAGACGAGGAAATTATTTTCAAGTTAATAATCCGCACTCTAATATAGAAAATGGAAATGAGCAATCAGAAGCTATTGTGACAATGATCTAACCTGGAATCCTGCTATCTCATCAATTGGCACTATTAATTTGTAAGTTCCATCTCTGGTAAATTCCTCGACGGTGGTAAAGGGTGCGTAAGACGATGATACCGCCATGGAGCTGATCATTAAAGCAGAGTAAGCACTTAGGATGACTATCACTGATCCGCATAAGGTTGAATAGATCATTTTCACTGGTAGTCTAGCTGCTGCGGCTATTTCAAGCAGATCATTGGTTTAAAATTGAGTGTAAAATTTTTTACATATTTATTTCTTCATTACCTGGGAAACTTCGACTGCAGTAGATACCCCAAACGTTTAGACAGTGGTCGGACAGTAATAGGAGGAAATTGTCTGTCAGTGTGTTGCATTGGATGAGAGTTAGGAGAACAGACGTTATCAGGATGAAAATGACAATTACCGTCCACACTTCAACACGAAAGACCTGTGTAAAAGAATAATTGAATGGAAGAATAAAGGATAGCTCCGTACGGTGGTATGACCTGGGAGGGTCGGTGGGTGGTAATGTATAAGTGTGTGTGTAGGTGTAGATAGGTGGGTGAGTGTGTGTGCGTGTGTATTGCGGATAATTCATCACCACCTTGTAATATGCATCCCACGCCAAATGTGCTGCTTCCAGCTTTTTAAAATGCAATTGTATAGATGCAGAGCTCAGCGGCGCGGAATACTCAATGGTATCTATTAATTCGTGGCCCATGTTGAAACCGGTAATACATATGTCTACTTCATGCCTATTGACTCTACCAATGAGGCCAGTCCATCTCAGAGATTTAGGATCGAAATTGCCACCTCTTTTTTCCCACATTATTTCTGATATCGTGAAATTCATTTCATGGGCAAGCAGCTGGAGAATTTGCCCCAAGAATCCGTGATATGCCATCTGTCGGTCCTGCCTCTCGGATGTCTAAAAGAACTTTGAATTAGGCAAACACAAGCCCATATATTGAACTATCCGCCCGCGTTGGGGATATTGATATATGCGGAAGTTTAGTGTAATACTAGAAATCATATGGAAAGTTCATTGACCTGGATCCTGGTAATTCGTAGTCCTTGACCTTCCAGGGAATATCTACGATGGTAGAGCGACGTACTGGGTATCCAATCGATTGTCATGTCGCCCAGTAAGCGACCGACCTCGTGACTCCTGAAGATGTCATTGACGAACCACCATTCCTCAATGGCACCAGCATCGCAGCATAAAGTGAGGGCCTTCGAGTTGAATTTTAGGTTGAAGGGATTGCCCTGCGGATTACGACAAAACTGGCAGACATCTCCATCAGCATCTGGACGGAAAATTATCAGCGAAATCACCTGGGCCGTATCTATCCGCTTCATGGATGATTCAAATCTCTGCAAGTCCCTCATGGAGTCAATGACAATTGCCACGAGCAGGGGCTTGTGATTTCGCTCGATGGAAATCTTCAAGGTGTCTATGAATTGCTCATTCTCCACGATGAGTGTGGGCATTGCTGCGTCAGATAGCATGCTTGCTATTTGGTACCACATGGTGATTCTGTCGAATGCTGCAGTTGAATAAAAAAAATTTTAAATTAAAAATGAAAAGTTTTGAAGTGAAAAATGAAAGTTGAGGGCAATATTCGATAAATATCCTCAATTTTGCATCATAAATTGTGCACTAAAACTTACATAGATCCTCAAGTACAGGTAGTAGGAGGGGGGGACGTTCCTCTTTAATCCAAACTTCCTTAATCAGGGATTTGTAGTGAATGGATTGATCCAACTTAACAGACGATGAGGTACACGTGCCGAGGCAAGTGCTCAATAACACTATTACCATAGATATCTTCATTGTGTTGATAACCAATTAAATTTTTATAACAATCAAATTTTTGTAATTTAATCACTTCTCCAATTTTAACAATTCGTTTATTTTTCAATTAATCAATTTATTTTTTTTCATTCATATTTTTATGAATTTTTGTTTTAATAAAATGACACTCCGTTTGATCACAGCCAACTGCACATCTTAGAAAATAATATTTGGATGATTATGGCCGAAGGAAATTGGGGTGGCCATATGCTGCGTTCTCCTCATGCATATTAATGATAAGGAGAATAGATAAGACATAATGTCAGCTGCGATGTTATCTCGCGTTACGCTAGCACCCAAATCATGGTAGAAAATTATGCTCTGATAATTTTGCAAAATGTACGAAAATCGTGTCTGACCAAGCGTTGATCTTACTCCTTGTAGCAGAACCAGAAGTTTATCGATTTTATACTAGAAATGTTTTTGTTAGAGCAACTACATTCCTGGAATCTATAAATTGTGAGATGATGATATATAGTGCAATCATTTTTGTGGGAATTAATCTGTCGCGCGCCGTTGCGCATGCGCAAAAGTCCGCAAACGTTACACCCGCAATACCCGTTATATTTCTCAATCGCGTATATTGTGTCTGTCTATTTCACCAATAATTAATTTCAACTAAATTTATAAAAATATATTCTGCACCTAAATCGAATATATACAGTAGCAAAAACAATTTTCAATCCAAATTTCAACTGAAAAAAAAAATCTGAAACCCTTAAAAATTTTGAAGAATTAAATAATTTAATTGCAATAGGGATACAGTGGAACCCCCAAAAATTTTGTATTATCATAAGTCGCTGACCTCCAATTACCCAACTTAATCAGTGAAGAATAAGACAATTCGCATAAGAAAATGCCGAGGCAGATGAGAGCCCCGAAGGCCAAGCCGAAGAGAAGGGAGGAGACGCCTTGCAGATGGACCGGTGGATGCTTATGATATCTGCGCTCCGAGACCCCCTTATAATTCTTATGCCTGTACTCCAGTCTCTGGAGAACTCCGGTGGACCTGAACTGCTGGATGCTGAAAGAGAAATGAGAAATGCCGAAAAAGCGCGAGGAGTTTCGGGTCTGTGCCGAGCGCTCCCCACCACCGGCGACGCATGCGCAGCGCAGCTCCTCCCCGGCCGTGGAGGGGAGCTTGGACGGCTACGCGCATGCGCCGGCGGCGGTCGGGAGAGTTCGGCACCGCCGAACGCAACTCTCGTAGTAGGGGAAGGGGCGATTTCGTGACGTGACGTCTTCAGGGGAAACAACCCGTCGTTTCAAACAGAAACCAAACGATTTCTGTTCTTCGTCTGCTTGTTAAAAACATAGAATAAAATTTTGTCTTACTAGTGATTGAACGATTGGAGAAATTCACTGTCCCCCGGTACAATCCACACTGTGCTCTCGATTCTTCCGGTTGGTATGGAAACAATTTCGCAGGGTAACCAATTTACCATGCTTCTTTTATTTTCATCTGTTGCGTAAAATGCCACCCGGTCATTGCATACCTAACAAATTAATACATAAAATGATACATACGATATTGAAAGAATAATTTTTTGTCAAACCGTTCTATATATATATAGTGCTTAAAGTACCTCTTTGAACCCCTGCTGATAGGTTTTGGGTTGGGAATCTGCCGATCTTAAGAGAGATACCAATTTGTTCATTGACGTCATGTTGGACCTCTGGAACCAAATAATGTTTTAAAAAATTGGGGGAAAAATTGTAGCTTCGGAATCGCATAGACTAAGAATGAAACCAATCTGGAGCAATATGAGCCACTAGAAATGACGCGGACGTCCCCCGGACGTCCCCCGGACATTCCTCATATCAACGTCCGCAGGACGTCCGGGCCGCCGGACGACCTGCGTAGCGTGTCCCCCGAGTATTTTTTCGTATCAATGCAATTAGTTTCACCTGACCTGTCCATTATAACCTATGAAAAATTTCGGATATCACCTGAAGCCAAGCGATGTCATGTCCCATCGCTAGCACTTTGTAAGTTCCATCCTCCACAAATTCCTCCAGTGTGGCAAATGGTTTATGCGATGATAACACTGTCATAGAACTCATCATCGTCCCCGAATATGCACTTAGGATTACTATCACTGATAATGACAATGATAGATATATTATTCGTGGAGATGTCCGAGAAGAGTTGCCTAGTGGAAATAAAGTCCATGAAGAAGTTAGTTTTCACACTATCGTGGGGCACAATTGGATGCACTGCTAAAAATGGCCCATTATGCCCCATCCTCCCCTGTACACGGTGTCCCACAGCTTCGCACCCGGGGGGATGGAAAGAGGGTGAAATTTGGGCTCGAAAGTTCCTCTACCACTTTTCTCTCCGAGGCTCCCCCTCCGAGCTATTCAATATCTAAGCGGGCCCAATCAGAGCCTGGCTCCGCCCTCTCCAGTGGCTCTCAATCGGGGGCGGAGCTAATCTGTGATTGGTCCACTTTAACATTGAATAACTCGGTAGGGGCGCCTCGGAGAAAAAAGTGCAAGAGGAACTTTCACCCCCAAATTTCACCCTCTTTCCCCTCTTCACCCTCTTTCCACCCCCAAATTAAGGGTAGCAAATTGAGGGCCAAAATGTATAATTTACTTAATTACCTAATGAGCCCTGGCTGCAGTAAATACCCCAAACACTTAAGTAACGGTCCGAGAGTACAGGAAACAAATTGTCTTTCCTTTTGTTGTATTGGATGAGCGTTATAATCATCGGCGTTGTCACAATCAAGATTATAATGACGATCCACACTTGAAAACTGAATACCTGTCGATGAATTAGTTAATTTCATGATCGCCAGGATAAAATACACAAGTTAAAGTGTCTACATGAAAAGGGCCCACTTTGTCGGTAATGGGTTTTACGATTGTCTGACCCAAAAATACAAAAACTGGATGTGTTGGAGGAGGAAATGGGTTGTAATTACTTTGAGCTTGCAAGTTTGAGCTTCAAGCTGCAAGCACAAAGTGCTTTTTTTATAGCAACCCCATTGTTCACCCCATCGAAAATTCTTCATTGAACCCTCATTTTACGTTAAAAAAAATGCCACAAAAATATTTTAATATTGGTAACCTCATAATGACCTTGAAATAAGCGTTCCACGCAAAATGAGCGGTGTCAAGTTTTTTCAGGTGCAATTGAAATGCCCCGGAGAACATTGGTGTTGTGAATTGCACTGAAGCGTTGAGCTCAGTAGTCATGTAATAGGGTGAGATGAATATGTCAGCTTCCTTCCGCACAATTCTCCCTATACCACCAGACCAGTTCCAGGTATCGCGATTCAATAAGCCATAAGTATCTTCCCACATTTCTATGACATTAGTGTTTGTTGCAACCACAATTTCCTTGAAAAATGCTCCAGTAAATCCTGCGTAAACTCCACCCTTGGCGTCGACTCCACGTGACTAAAAATCGGTAAAATTATTAATCTGATGACGCCTGAGAGTTCCAACAATTCAATTGACCTTGAATCTGACAACCCGAAGGCTTTGTCCCTCCAGGGAAAATCTGCGTCGATGAAGCCTGGCAGTGGGTACCCAGACGATCCTCCAATCGATGTCCAATAGCCGCCCGACCACCTGACTCCGCACACGTGTTCCATTGGTCCCCCACCATTCCTCAATGTCGCTAGTAGCGCAGCAAGAGACCAGGACCTTCGAGTTGAATTTCAGATTGAGGGGATTCCCCGGATGATTGCGACAATACTGGCAAGCATGTCCATCAGCACTCTCCTTGAAGATGATCAGCCAGGTGATGCCGATGGTGTCCACGTTTTTGAAGAATGCCTCAAAAAATTTTAACTCCTCCGTTGAGCCAAGAAGCGCAACCACCAGCGGACTTATCTGACTTCCGGAAAAGACAGTCTTCCATCCGCCTGCAAAGTCGTCGAATTCAACGACAAGTGTTGATACTGCTTCACTGGACAACACTCTGGCTATTCCATGCCAGATGACGCTTCCTTCAAAACCTGCAAATTTAATTCTTCATCAAATGTTCATCAATTGGATCATTCCATTGGTTGGTTTAGATAGGAGGAATCAGGTAAGCCTCCAAGTTCAGGTTTTCGTGGATATCTCGAAATCTAGAGAAGATAGGGAAAATCTGCTAACCAGGTTTTTTGTAGGCGACATTGAGACAGCGTTGCCAACCCGTGGAGCTCGGTTCATGGTATGGGGAGGGAGAAGTAATGGTATTTCGGGGGAAATAATGGTATCTACCGATGAAATAGGGATCTTCAAAAAAAATCAGGTAATCTCTATTATTTTACAGTACATGTTCCAAATAACATCAACAATATACTGCCATTTATATATCCTCAAAAATCGAAAAATTCAATTTTATAAAATTCACCATAAGGTCCCAATGTTAAATTTGGCCAAAATTGAAAAAAATTAATTTCAATTTTTCGACCCAAAATCGACGGAAATATCTTCTAGGGGTTCCTATTGGATAGTATCAACGCACACGGGGCCAAAAATTCAATTTTAAAAAATTTAAGTTTGCCTCCCCATAAGGTCCCAATGTTAAATTTGGCCAAAATGGAAAAAAATTAATTTCAATTTTTCGACCCGAAATCGATGGAAATATCTTCTAGGGGTCCCTATTGGATAGTATCAACGCACACGGGGCCAAAAATTCAATTTAAAAAAATTTAAGTTTGCCTCCCCATAAGGTCCCAATGTTAAATTTGGCCAAAATCGAAAAAAAGTAATTTCAATTTTTCGACCCAAAATCGACGGAAATATCTTCTGGGGGTTCCTATTGGATAGTATCAACGCACACGGGGCCAAAAATTCAATTTTAAAAAATTTAAGTTTGCCTCCCCATAAGACCCCAATGTTAAATTTGGCCAAAATCGAAAAAAAGTAATTTCAATTTTTCGACCCAAAATCGACGGAAATATCTTCTGGGGGTTCCTATTGGATAGTATCAACGCACACGGGGCCAAAAATTCAATTTTAAAAAATTTAAGTTTGCCTCCCCATAAGGTCCCAATGTTAAATTTGGCCAAAATCGAAAAAAAGTAATTTCAATTTTTCGGCCCAAAATCGACGGAAATATCTTCTGGGGGTTCCTATTGGATAGTATCAACGCACACGGGGCCAAAAATTCAATTTTAAAAAATTTAAGTTTGCCTCCCCATAAGACCCCAATGTTAAATTTGGCCAAAATCGAAAAAAAGTAATTTCAATTTTTCGACCCAAAATCGACGGAAATATCTTCTGGGGGTTCCTATTGGATAGTATCAACGCACACGGGGCCAAAAATTCAATTTTAAAAAATTTAAGTTTGCCTCCCCATAAGGTCCCAATGTTAAATTTGGCCAAAATCGAAAAAAAGTAATTTCAATTTTTCGGCCCAAAATCGACGGAAATATCTTCTGGGGGTTCCTATTGGATAGTATCAACGCACACGGGGCCAAAAATTCAATTTTAAAAAATTTAAGTTTGCCTCCCCATAAGGTCCCAATGTTAAATTTGGCCAAAATCGAAAAAAAGTAATTTCAATTTTTCGGCCCAAAATCGACGGAAATATCTTCTGGGGGTTCCTATTGGATAGTATCAACGCACACGGGGCCAAAAATTCAATTTTAAAAAATTTAAGTTTGCCTCCCCATAAGGTCCCAATGTTAAATTTGGCCAAAATCGAAAAAAATTAATTTGACTTTTTTTGGCCCAAAATCGACGGGAATATGACTATGGAATTTTTTTGAATAAAGTTACCACAAAAATATTTCTTCAAATACATTGCTCCCTCCTTTCCCGCAAAAAAAAGTATACCATAATACCATGACCGTCATCATGGTATATGGTGTGGGGCCCAGTTTCATAGTATAAATACGGTATAAATCAAAATATGGAAGAATTCAAATAGACGAGCTTACCTAGGTCGCGCTTCTCAGCTAATATGACTGCACCATAGCTATCATACTTATCGTGAACCTCCTTAATTAAGGAGGCATAGTACTCCACTTGACCCAACTCGACAGCGATGCAACCACCGAACCACGTCAATAATATCAGTAAAACTGGGACTTCCATTTCTGCGGAATGACCCTACCGGCAGCATTAGCTATATAGTGGTCCGGCGACCTTGGAACTTCCTGAAACGGATGGATCCGAGAACCGAAATCACTGAACATTAAGACTGCACATTGATCAATAGTCCCAAGCAACTTAACCCTCAGGATGATGATGCCAAACTGAGTGGACACATTGGTCACCCATTTCGCCATTCACATTAACAGAAGAGTTGATGCGTTCCGGTCAATTTGGGGTAGGCGCTACGCGGCCTCAATCGAGAGGCTACTCACTCCCCGATTGGGTGACACCATGACTTCAAAATGAAGTCGACCTAACTTCAGTGACTCCACTGATTTCGATTGACTCCAGTGGGACTTCCGATTGACTTCATCGCGGAGTGACCCCATGACTACGGGAGGGAGAGCCCCTCGGCCTTAATGCATATTAAACCTGGGGTGAAACCCAGCGGGAAAATTAGGCCAGGACACAATTCCACCAAGTCATCATTGATGCATCTACGAAGCTACCATAACACGAGCGTAAAATGTTTTTCTAATTTTCTAAAAGCAAAATAATGGACTAATGAGAAGGGGGCTCGGTTCATTCGGTGCTGATTGAGATCTTCCAGATGCTCCATGAAGGTCTTTGGTGATACCAGCAGACGAATACTACGTTTGATTGGTAGGATCCTTCAGGATGATCAAGCATCCACATCGAACAGCAAGAGTGAACAGGGTGCATTACATTTTATTGAAACGATCAAGTCTACTAATTGCAATATGGATACATTGGAGATGGTACTGTCTTGCTGATATGGATTGCTCGTCTCATCCGCTTCCGCAGGGGATTCCTCCGCGAGTAAGTCACTTCAACAAGTAGAAAGACCATGGAGATGAGAAAGCCAATAGCTAAGATGAATATCAGGGGAAAGACCTGCTCCAAATACACTGGCGCCAGTGTGTGATCCTCTGATTCTGGAAAGTCCATAAGGAAGCGCTTATCTAGTTGCTGAGAGATTCCGTTTGACTTAAAACCCTGGATGCTGGAACAGATTCAGATTGAATGGCTAGGCTCACATTGGCACCACCAGTCTCATCGTTAATTGCAGCTTACTAGTGATTGAAAGCATCTCGCAGCTCACTGCCCCTGGGCATGATCCAAGCTGCACTGTCTATTTTGCCGGTTGATATGGAGACTATTTTACATGGTAGCTGATGTAATATGACTTTTTTGATTCTGTCGCTAGCAAGGAATCCCACATTACCATTGCATACCTGAAAATTTCAATGTCAATGATGATGTGCTAAGATCAACCTAATGTTAGGTAAATCCAAGTCGAGTTCTCTGGAGGCCGGGCGCGAAGCTGGGACCTTTAACGTAGTAGGCAGACACTCTACCCAGTACACCAAAGTCTCGACACTCTGTGTGTGTATGGGTGAATGACTGCCGAGGATAGTACGAGGATAGGGCAGGGCCATGAGGTGGATTTGGACAATGCTTGGTATGGCGGAAGGGTACAGATTGTTCAGGTTCAGAAACTTCCGGGTTCAGGATCTTCCAGGTTCAACGACCCTCCAGGTTCAGGATCTGCCAGGCTCAGAACCTTCCAGCTTCAGAACCTTCCAGTTTCAGGACCTTCCAGGTTCAGGAACTTTCAGGTTCAGGAACGTCCAGGTTCAGGAACTTCCAGGTTCAGGAGATTCCAGACTCAGGAACTTCCAGGTTCAGGAACTTCCAGACTCAGGACCTTCCAGGTTCAGGACCGGCCAGGTTCAGAACCTTTCAGGTTCAGGATCTTCCACGTTCAGAACCTTCTAGGTTCTGGACCTTCCAGGCTCAGGACCTTCCAGGCTGAGGACCTTCCAGGCTCAGGACCTTCCAGGCTCAGGACCTTCCAGGCTCAGGACCTTCCAGGCTCAGGACCTTCCAGGCTCGGAACGTTCCAGGTTCAGGACCTTCCAGGTTCAGGACCTCCCACGCTTAGAGCCTTCTAGGTTCAGGACCTTCCAGGTTCACGACCCTTCAGGCTCAGGCCCTTCCAGGTTCAGGCCCTTCCAGGTTCAGGACCCTCTAGGCTTAGAACTTTCCAGGTTCAGAACCGTCCAGGTTCAGAACCTTCCAGCTTCAGAACCTTCCAGGTTCAGGACCTTCCAGGCTCAGAACCTTCCAGGCTCACTACTTTTATATTGCATCCAATGTCAATGAGCATACCTGTTGAAACCCTTCCATAAACGTCTTAGGCAGCGCTTGTTGGGGCTTCAGGAGCGGTATCATTTTCTTAGTAATTGGATTGCGGGAACTCTGTAAAGCCATAACAATAAGATTGTTCAATTCCATCAAGCTTTTCAAGGGAGTTCAGTCAGGTCACTAAGCAAAGTGAATTATGATTCTGGGCACTGGACCATCACCTTACGCCACGCGACGTCATGTCCCATAGCAATCAATTTATAAGTGCCATCATCCACAAGTTCCGCCAACGTGGTAAATGGTTTATACGATGATGATACTGCTATGAAGCTCATCATCGTCGCAGAATATGCATTCAAGACTACGAGAGCAGATGCAAATAGGGATAGATAGATCATTCTTAATGACGGTCCACCTGCAAAATCTGTGAAAAATGAATGTGAGATGATCTTCATTCAGCAGGTTTCGGGTGAGTGTCTAATCCATTACCTGCTGAGCCTTGACCACAGTAGATGCCCCAAGTACCAAGGTAGTGCTCCGAGAGTAGAGAACCAACGTTGTTCTTCGCCTTCTTGTACTCCCGGAGAGTTGAAAGAAGTGGCGTTATCAGAATCAGCATCAGGATGACGATCCAGACTTCGATGCTGAAGACCTATCCGTAACAATTCTGTTGTCATTTGAACCAAAGTGGCAAAAATAGGAAACAAAAAGAGAATGAATCTAGTAGAAAGTTCCCAAACCTTGTAATAAGCATTCAGCGACAGATGAGCAGCATCAAGCTTCTTCAAGTGCACTTGAAAGGCTGACGAAATCAGTGGTGAAGTATAATCAACAGCAGTGTTGTACTCAGTTGTCATGTAGAACATTGCAATGCCAATGTCCGCTTCACCTCGCTGAATTCTGCCAATAGCACCAGACCACTTGGAGGTTCCAGGATCCAATACACCGTGATCAGTCTCCCATATTACTTTCGATACCGTGAAATTCATTGCAAGAGCTATTTCTTTCAGAACACTACCTAAGAATCCTTCGTATATTTGATCCTTGTCTTCGGATCGAGGTACCTAGAATCCCAAAGTAATGAGGGATGCACTGTAGTTGCCTTTGCTGGAGTTCGAGAGAATCACCTTAATCCGCCAGAACAGCGCGTGACCCCATTACCAGTACAGTGCGCAGCTTACTGCGCATTGGGCGGGAAACGAGGCTGGACAATGCGTGAGAAGTGGGGGGAGCTTGAGGGGAGGGGTAGAGGCGGTGAGGGGAGGATTCTGCCATTAAGGAATCATTCACTAAAGAGACCTCTACTGTATATATAAAACAACAAATCAAAACAAACGAGTTTACTGGATAACAAATAACTCTACTGTAGAAAAAAATTCAGATTTGAAATATTGTAGACATTTAGTAACCTTCAGTGTGACAACACGAAGTCCTCGACCTTCCAGAGAATATCTGCCTTCAGAGCGCGGTACGTCGCATGTCCAAACGACTTCTAGGTTATCATCGAACAGTCGAGCGAGGTTATGCGTTCGAACGTGAGTTTTATCGATGGACCACCATTCCTGAATCGTTCGACTTTCGCAGCAGGAAATGAGAACTTTCGAGTTGAATTTTAGGTTAAAGGCATTTCCCAGTGGATTGTGACACAATTGGCAGACGTCGCGGTTAGCATTTGGCGGGAAAAGTATGAGCCACAGGTCATCAGATGTGTCCACGCTCTTCATGTAGATTTCAAAATATCGGTATTCCTCTATTGAGTGAAGAACGGCCACCACGAGCAGCGGCTTATCATCCTTTTCAATGTGACTCTTCAACATTGGGCTGAACTGCCCGAATTTGGTGACGAGTGTTGATATGGCTGCGTCAGATAACATTCTTGATATCTTATGCCATATTGGGAGTCTTTCGAATGCTGCAATTTAAGATAAGGTTTAAACAATTGCACAGCACAACATTATGGGCCGCATATTTCGGGAAATTGAACTAAAACTGAGTATTCGTTGAAGGTAGAGGATGCAAGGACGCTCGCGTGGCGCGTGAGCGATTGCGCCCGGAAGGCGCGAAATTCAAATTGACGGGTGGAATAATAACTGAAGGTTATACTTTCAAAGTTGAATAATGTGAAAGTCCAACTGGAAAAAAAGTTAGTGGGATTATTTATAAAATATTCTTTTGACATTTTGGCGCCAATTTATCCCCCAACGGATCAGAACAAGCTAGCAACGACAGATGGCGCCACATGCAAAGGCTCACCGTTAATGTGGAACGGGTACGTGTGATTTGAAATTGGCGCCTTTGACTCAGTTTCCGGTGCTATTCGGTTTTTCTGCCTAGGCATATTTATATAGACATTTTTCGAAACTAATTGTCACTTGTAAAATATTTAATTATCGAACATTTTTTTTTTTTTAATAAATTCAAATCAATTTTGCAAATTGTCTATTAGTAGGCGGAAGTCAATAGACAAAATTGCGTTGTACTCACATAGTTGACTCGTTCTCGATAACACAATAACACCAGCGCTTCCATATTTTTCATGAACTCCCGTAATCAGTGTTCCATAGTAATCAACTTGATTGAATTTAATCGCCGACACAATATAACCAAAAACTGAAATTTTAAAAAATACTAGAAGTACAGAACCCGCCATTTTCTCCGCCGAACAAAATCGTTAAATTTGCGCGCCAAAAAAAATCGAACGGTTGATATATTTTTGATATTCAAAATTCAATTTTCTTCCGTATTATTCTATATCACATTTCTATTAATTGACTTTTTATTCTCAGCGGCTAGTTTTGCGCTAGGTTGCGCGGAACGAGCGCAAGAAAGGCGGGTCCGTTGGTCGAGCGATCGCTACTGATTCCAGCGGGGAATACCCTCTTTTCGAGATAACGTTTTACAAATTATGGGAGAATGATGTTGGATAATTTGGGAAAAATATACTCAGCCATTCCCCAATATTCACTAATGAATGTGTTAATCTTTTCGACGCAATTTGGGGGCGGGTGGAAAGTGGAGTGTGCCGCTAATGCATGATAATCATAATTTGAGGTTATCAGATTCAAATTATTTCAGTGGAATTGAGTGACAACATCCACACACACACACACACAGACACACATATCCAAATGGCGCAAGTCGGACCCAGCCGCGTGGATGGGTGTCCGGTAGGCCCTACCGTGACATGATGTATTTTACCGAACATTTTTTCTGTTAATTCACTAAATTTCAAGTGTTTCGCATATTCTGTCCAGTGTTGCCAAATTTTATATGTACGCGATAATTACAGAAAATATGATGCTTCCACCAAATTGGAAAATTGAAAGCTCTCATTTTTTCGGAGTCAATGATTAACAGTATCTCCAACTTCGGAAAATATATTGTTACTTCAAATATAAAATGGTAATTCAGCGCGCATGCGTGCTTGTCAGAACACTCACGCTTATATATATGTCATGTCAAAGACGCGCCAAAGTGATTCAGGGGGTTATGGGGCCTGACGATATGATGGATTTGAGTCTTTGAATTTTTAGCGGCATTATAGTAACTTTGCAAAGTTAAAAACACGTTTTCGGGGAATTAAAAACATTCGAAAATTGATGGAATTGCCGCCATTTGTCGGGTTATATGTAGTGGCTTTACGAACGCGCATTGCGCCTTTCTGGCGTCCCCGCTTTGTGACGTCGTTCTCCCACTCCATCCCCCACTCCACGGGACCCCATTGAATGACTATACGCCAGAAATACTACAGAAAAAGAGAGTAAAACCACATCAACACATGTAAACATCCACGCCTTGGACAGGCAATCAATTAATCACTACCAGATTAATCATCAATCCAAGATTTTGCCTTATGAATCACCGAAGATCAGTGAAAAATCTGGATAAACGGAAAAGTATGGTTGTAAAAGTTGGGACGGGAAAACTGAGTGTATGATTATTATTGTGATTTTTCCCGTGATTTTACGGCGTCAGAATCTCTCTCGTAAGTTGAATACTTGTTTTTTTTTATGTTTGGGGGTAATTTTTGGGGTTTTGCAAGGGTTTTTTACAGTTATTGTCACGTGGGCTAGGCGCACTCCGGGATTTTGAATTTTCAGTTTTTGCGCGCTCTTTCTATTGGATATTTACGGATCTTTGCGCTTTTGTTTTTCGAGATATTTTTAGAGTGACATTTACGGTTTTTGGAGGTTTTATTAACCCCTGAATTTTTGTGATTATAGAATTTCGGGTCACGTGGCTTTTCGCGCGCAGTTTAAATTTCGAATTCGCGGAATTGGAAATGTCCCTTTTTTGGGGGAATTATTGATTTTGGGGTTATAAGGATATAGAATGAATTTTTGGATTTTGAGTTTTTGGAAGTGTAGAAAAGTTGTGGGTTATTTTTTTTGCAAAATAAAAATATTTTTTTGAAATTGTCGAGTAAAATGAAAAACATAAAAACTCAAAAATTCAAAAAAAAAAAAAAAAAAAATTCGAAAATTGTGCGAACAATTTTACAATTTAAATAAATCAAAATTACAAAATAATTAATATTCAAAAATTTTTTCAAACAACCGTTTTTGACCAAAAAAAATTCAGAATTAATTTTTAATAAAATACATGTACTATATATATATATATATATACATGTTGTTAAAGAAAAAAAAATTGTGGGAAATAAATTTGAAAATTGTCAATAAAATGGGATGAATCATTTTTTAAATCCAAATTTTTTTTTGTTTTGTCCATTTTGTGAATTAATTTTCAATTTTACAATTTTCCCAAAAACTAATTTTTCACATAATTTTTATTTATATTTTCTGAGACTTAAATTACTGTTGCACGGTTCTGAATTTTTTTGGTTTAATGGATGCTTCAGCAATTGACACTTACCCACCTGCTAATTACTTGTCATTAGTCCCCGCTCATTAATTGTCTTAATTTCTCTGTTTATTTTCAGTTAATATACTGTAAATAATTGCAAAATGGCGCAGGCAACAACTATTGAGACTGTAACCATCACAAGACCACTGAAGGTAATTATTAAAAAAAGAAAATTTAATGAATTTGAAAAATGAGGTAAGTTGCAGACACAAAATTTGTCATTGGCAAATTTGCAAATTTCAGATTTCTAAATTTAATAGAAATTTTACAACTTAAAAAAAATTAATTCACCAAAAAAAATGGAAATTAAAAAATCAAAAATTTTTGAAATTTTTTTGATAAATCAAAAATTCTTGAAACTTTTTCAAGAAATCAAAAATTTTTGCAATTTTTTTGAGAACTCAAAAATTTTTGAAAATTTTTCGAGAAATCAAAGAATTTTTGAAAAATTTTTGAGAACTCAAAAATTTTTGAAAAATTTGCAAAATCCCAAAAACCCTTCACCGCCATCTCTGTAACCCCCCTGGCCACCCCAATCCAGAATTCCTCACGACCGCCACGCGCAGGTCCCCCCCCCCCCCCCACCCACCCACCCACCCACTCCCCACGCAGTCGCGGATGGCCGTCGAACTCGGTCTCCAAGCAGTCGCCCGCGCACCCCCCGCCCAAAATATTTCACCCCCAAAAGTTCCCCTCCCCTCAAAACCGAAGAAGAAAAAAAAACCGCCCCCATAAGTCCCATCGTTTCCCAAACTCCCCAATTCGCGTACCACCCCCATAAATTCTTTCAAAAAACGAAAAGAAAAAAAAATCCAAAACCAGTTAAAATTGATTTGGGGCCAATAGTTTTAGCGTTCGGGTGGGTGGTAGCAAGGGCTAAATCCGCCTCACCCTCAGCCCCTAATCTATGGCGGGGGGTAAAGGGGTCTACGACGTCCCATAAAATATTTCGCGAAATCCCATAAACCATTTACCTTAAAAAAACAAAGTGATAATATCCTGTGAAAAAATATTTGCATAGCCAAAACAGGGTTCTCCAAGGTTTTTTCACTGCTACACTCAATACCCATAATAACAATAATAATCACCATAGAAATAAGAATACCAGAAAAATGATTACCATGTACACCGTAGCGGAGGATCATATGGGGGAGAGTGAAATTGCCCAGGTGAAATTTTTCAATTTTTGCCACAATATCTATGGGTTTCCCCATAGCAAATCTTATGGGGTTTTTATGGAAATTTTCGGGGGAATCGCCATCTTTTGTGTGGGTCTTTAATTGGAATTTTCTTGTGAAAAACCCCATGGAACATTTTATGGGAACCCATAGAATTTTCCATGAAAATTTTCTAAGACTTTTATTGAATTATTGTTTCGTTAATTTTTATATATATAGATATATTTTCTTCATAAAAAATTTCTAGAAAAAAATAAATAAATTTTACATAAAAATCGTACATCTATATACATATATACATCTATATATATAAGTATAAGATTTTTATATAAAATTTCTATCCCAAAGCTACAAATTAAAACGATTTTTCAAAATAAAAATGTGTGAAAAATTCTCAATTTTGTTTTGTTTTTTATAGAAAAATTTAAAAAGATTAAAAAAAAAAACCCCCAAAAATTCGTTCTCCGACCCACCAAAAATTTCCACTTCTTTTTTTTGGAAGTTGGTCCCCAGTTCTTTCAATTCTTTTAGAGCACCTCCAAAACATTTATTAGGTAAGTTATTAATGTGCAATAATTTTCACAGGTAATAGCATTCATATGTGGAGTAATAGTGATAATTCTAATGATAATGGGATTGGCGTCGACGGATTGGTTGATGGCAAGTGGCTGGAGGCAGGGTTTGTTTTACCACTGTATAGACGAGGGGGCGCAGACACCGCTGCCCTTCAATATTGCGGTGGCAGGTCCAGGTTGCTACTCGGCTCGCGATGTGGGGTATATAAAGGCTGCTGCTGCTCTCTGCATCGTATGCCTCATTATTGATGTTGCGGCAACTTTACTCACTGCTTTGGGACTCAGGGCGAAGGACCACCGAGACAAGCACAGATGCTACAGATTCGCTGTACTCTGCATGGGACTTGCTCGTAATTATGCAATTCAGTATATTCAAATTTTCGCGCGCTTTTTTCAAAACGCGGCCAGTGGAGCGAGCTTCACTTTTCCGCCGCACTGACTGGTGTCGCGTCGGCTTCGGTCTTACGCTTTTCGATAATTTCGATATATGTCGACAGTTTCTTTCGTTTCTCTTTTTCACTGTGGGATTTGTGGTAATGATTTTTTTGTGTTTTTGCAGTCCTGTCGCTGCTTATGGCTCTCATCATCTATCCTGTCTTCTTCGCTGCTGAACTCAACCTAGGTAAGTTCGGGGTCAGGATCAGTCTTTCTGAATATATATATATATTCTTATTATTTTTTTTTTTTTAATTTTTTAGTGGCACAATTTTGAACATCAATTTGGGGTTCAAAATTTTCACGAAACTTGAGGAATTTGATGATCTGAAATTTTTTAAAATTTTTAATGCTAAATGTTTTGACCCAATTTTGAGGCACCTCAAAAATTTCAAATTTTCCAGGATTTTTTCAATGACCAAAATTTTAGACTTCTTAAATTTTGCAAGAATGTCAAAATTTCCGAACACGAAATTTGAGAAATTTTTGATATCTTGAAATTTCGAAAAATCTCGAAATTTTCGTACATTTGACAAATTGATTTGTCAAAATTTTCATAAATTTGACAAAGTCAATTTGTCAAACTTTTTCTAAATTTTCGAATTTTCACATTTTCAATATTTTTAAAATGTTAAAAATTATGAAAATATATCTTTTGAATTCCCCAAATTTAAAAACCAAAAGCTGAAATTTTAGACTTTTCTAAATTACAAATTCCTAAATTTTCGTAAAATTAAATAAAAAAAAAAAAAAAATGTAGGGTGTCAAAAATTTCTCTGAAAAGTTCCAAAAATGTTTAATTCTCATTTTTCTCGAAATTAATGATTTTTCTAGGGAATCGACCAATCTGGGAATTTGGCTGGGCGTATGGTGTTGGCTGGGGTGCGGCAATATTTCTTTTTGGCGGAGTTGTTCTACTATTCTGCGATAAGGAAAGCGAGGAGATTTATTACAAGGAGCGTAAAATAGTTCGCGAAGATGTTACGGGTGGCAATAATTCCCTGTCAAGCCATAGAATTGGACATGGTGGCCATGGAACATTAAGAAGTGGTATGACACACGCCTAGTGGCATTGTACCCTGCCCGACGTTGTTCTCTAGGTGAAATTAATTTTTCTCAATATTATCCTATGATTTTTGATGCCTCAGTTGAATTTACGTTGACATTACGTGAGCACAAAATCCCCATTGACAAATTGACAATTGAAATTTTTTTAAAAAACTTTCCAGAATTGAAAAAGAATTTTTTTATTTTCAGATTTCAGTTTTTTAATATCCAAAAAATCGCTTTGAATTTTTTTTCGCTGTTCCTGAAAATTTTGGAAATTTTGGATTCAGTGCAGAAATTTTGAAAAAAAATTATAGAGCTTTACAATTTTTTAATTCGAGAACAAATTTGAAATTTGAACTTTCCAACATTTTTTTCCAATGTCTGAGAATTTTCGAAAAATTTTGGAAATTTTAGAAATTTTTGGAAATTTTCCAAAGTTTTGGAGATTTTTGCAAAATTTCGTACCCATTTTGGAAAATTTAAAACTCAAGTTAAAAAAATTATTTTTCCTTTTTGAGATTTTTGGATGCAAAATTGATGTTGGATTTTTTTTTGAGAAGTTCGAAAATTAAATACGTTTTGATGACATGATTTTGAAAAAATCTCATTTCATGAATTTGATAAAAAAAATCTCTTTACTCAATGGGAAAAAAGTCTGGAAGTTTTTGAAAATTTTCGAAGTTTTACGAATATTTGGAAGATTAAGAAAATGATTACAGAGGAAATCTGCCACTGCTGCGCCACTAATTAATTCATAATCATTTTTTCGTTAATCGTACTTTGGAAGAATTCAAGTGAAGTGTGTGACCTGTGCATATATTTTGGTATTTAGTCTTCAAGAAAAAATTAATCAAAAATTTTTTCGAAACAGTTAAAATCAATTTTCCCCTTTTTTCAATTTTATTCAACCCCTAAATATTTCAAAATATTTTTTCAAGGTTCCTACAACTTGATCAAATTTTCTAGATTGACCTGGAATTTTCACTTCCTCAAAAATACAAAAAAAAGTTCCAAAAATGAGCAAAAAATTCTGAATTTTCAAAAAAAAAAAATGGAACCAAATTTTGTTTTTTTTTTTAATTTCTAAATTTGAAAAAAAAAATATCATTGAGACTAAATCCCAAAATTTTGTACATTTCAAATTCAGTTTCAGCACTTCACTTGTAACAAAAAAAATGATGATTTCGAAATTCTTGATTGACCCTGAAATTTTTGAAAAAAAAAAATTATTCAAAAAAATCACCTGATTCCTTTTTTCCAAAAATTCTGAAAAATATAAGTAATGATAATTTTGGTCTAAAAAAAAATAACAGATTTTTTAAAAACTCCCAAAAATTGGGAAACGCGATATCTGATTTTGCTCAAAGAATCAGCGATATCTCAGGACCTAATCGACATAAAAAATCGAGTAAAAATTCATTTTGTTCGTCTCGAAACTGCGAACATTTTTTGTCTGAAGTATTTTTCCCCATCTTCAATAGTTTTCAAGATATAAATATAAAAAATATAAAAAAAACGTGGGTCAAAAATTTTGAAAAACTCCAGAGTTGATCAATCAGTGAAAATCATCATTTTTAAAAAATTGATCATCATTGTGTTTGATCATTCGTAACGATTGTGGGACCACATCTATCACCCCCTCCCAATAATTAATTTATCCCAACATTTCCGATTAAAAGCAAAAAAAACTAAATTTTTGTGAATTTTTGTTAAATAATCGAAAAAAAAAAATTACAAAAATTCACAATATTTCCTAAACTTCTCTTCGACTGTACACAATGTATAAATACTCAAGAATCAACTTGACTAATTCATCAAATAATTTTTCTTTCGCGATTTTATACATTCAACATTTCTCTCATTAATCTAATTAAGTATTATTTAATTATTCATTAATCAATAATTCATAATTGTGGTAATTTATTCGTATTCATTTGGCAGCACGAAAAGTATTTTTTTTTCGTAATTCGAAGTCGGATATATCCCTCAAAAAATTGTACAATAATTGTTTAAATTTTAAATTTGAATTTTTGAATTTCCCGCCAATTTTTTAAATTGAGGAATACGATTTTTTTATGGAGAGATTGGGCAGCCAGGTCATTCGAATTGAGTCCCAGGAATCAACGACACAGATTTATCCCTTCAATCCAATTTTTTTTTTATTTTTGTTTTTTTTTTATTTTTTTTTTTTTTTTAATTGAAAATGTGAACAAACGGAGCAGCTCGGGCAGGTATAATTAATAATTGCAAAAAAACCGATCCATTGCGCCATATGCATTTGAAATGTACGCATATGTACATAATCTAGAGATTTTATATTAATTAACAAAGTGAGTGAACATATGAAAATGAGGATAACTAATTTTTTGACAAAGTGGAAATTTTTTCTTCTTCAAATTTTGGGATTTTGGGAATTTGCAAAACCCTCTTAATTTTTTTTTCACTTTTTTTTTGGAGACAAATATTTTTTTGAAAGTCGAAAAAAAAATTATTTTTATTTATTGTCAATTTTTCGAGATTTTAAGAAAATTTCGAATTCTCAAATTCAAAATTTTTCCCAAAATTTTGGGATTTTTTTTTTAAGTTGACAAAATTTTTTTGAAGTTTTTGAAAGTTGGGAAATATTTTGGAATGTTTTTGGAAATTGTGAAAAAATTTAAAAATCACATTTTTCGAAATTTTTGTTCTGAAATATTTGTAATTTTCGAAATTCTTCAAATAATTTCGTTTTCAAAAACTGACCACAAATCGGAATTTTTCTGAGATTTTAGAAAGAAAATTTCTCTAAAAATTTTCAAAAAAAAATCTCTAGGAAAATTGAATTATGTATTTCAAAAAATATTTTTTTTTCACGAAAATTGATTTTCCACTTTACCATAAAATTAATTTGACTCCTAAAATAGAATTTGATATTAAAAAAAAAATGATTAATGGAGTTAAAAAAAATATGAAGATTAATATTCAGCGGCACAAATGATGGGGGCTAAGCCCCCTCCCCCTCCCCCGAAAATAGTGAAATTACTTGACGACTGCTTTTGCATCAATTAATAAAGTTATTTAATTAATTATTAAAAGTGACTAAGAAAAACCATAAAATTTAATATTTAACGCTGAAAAATTATATGATAAAAATCAGAAAAAAAATGATAATATTTTTGGTACTCTCCCGAGATCACGTGATTTTTTTCCTAATTTTTTGACGGCGGGAAAAATGTCGAAATTCAAAAATCGAAAATGTGAAAAATGTAATATTCAAAGCAAGGTTAAAAAAATTGAAAAATAAAATTTTCCCGCCAAAAAAAAAATTCTTCAAAAAATTCTTAAGGCCTTAAGGAGGCTCAGAAGTCAATCGATTTTTTTTTCAATTTTTTTTTCACAATAAATCAGTGAAAAATTGAAATAAAACGAGAAAAATTTAGGAATTTCAAAAATATTTTATTTTAAAAATTTCTCAAAATTTGTTTTTTTTTTTATTGATTTGAAAATTTTTGAGGAGGGTTAAGGAGGCCCAAAAATTGATCAATGATTTTTTCTGAATTTTTTCACACGATGAAACGTCAATTGTGATTGAAAAACCGATCGAAAAATTCTGAAAAAAGGAAACAAAAATTGGTTGCAGACTTTGAGCATAAAGTTGCAATTTCTATAATTAATGAATGACGCATGGATGATTTATACATGTAGATGAATTAACTAATAACGAGAAACAATTTAGTGTAATTGAATGGAAATGTCCTTGAACACAATTCGGATAAATGCGATTGAAAATTTCTCATATCGGATTGATAGATATAAACATATCTTACCCATAAATCGACGTATAAACTAATGATTATAAAATTATGTAAGTGAGAAAAGGCAGGTTACCAGGGAGAGAAATCAGAGACACAAACATTGTCGATTGGAAAAAATAATTTAAGGAGGAAAGTTCTCAATAAAATTCGAAATTTTTTATATCATTGAATTTTTTGCACTAGAAATTTTAGGGAAAAAATTGAGAAGTTCAGGGCAGAATTAATGAATCCAAAATTTTTGATTTTTTTTTAATTTTGGAATTTTTAATTAAGTTTTTGAAGTCGCAAGATTTTTTTGGGAATTTCCAAAATTGTCCGAATTTTTTAAATTTTGGGAATTTTGAAAATTCTTTGTAATTTTCTCAAAAATTAATTATTATTTTTTTTTTTTGCATTTATTTGGAATGTGGATCATTGGGAATTTTTTTGAATCGTTTGAAAAAAAAAATCCACTTTTTTGCTTTTTGAAAAAAGTCCAAATTTTTGAACATTTCAAAATTTCGAGATTTCGATTTTCCCAATTTTTGAAAATCCTCAATTTTTCCATTTTTCTGAAAAAAAAAATCAAATTTTCAAAATTTTCCAAACTTTCAAAAATCTAAAAAAATTCATTTTTTTTTCACTATTTTTTCTCTTAAAAAAAAATAACAATTTTATACATTTTTTTATAAGAGAACTTTTCTTCTCAATCGATAAAAAAATTTTAGTTGCCTTTTGAATTGTTGTTAATTAAAAGGTGTAGTAATTAGCGAAATGAAACACATGATTATTGAATTAAGGGGCCCTATTGGCCTGCGCATTAGAGAAAGTTGTCCACTCATCATTTTGTTGTAAGCATATCGCAGTATTGTACAAATATATATATATATATATATATTATAAATAAATGAGTAAATTAATGATTAAATAAAAATTAAATATTTAACAAGCCTCGCTCATTCAATAACGCCAAAATTCGTCTTAAACAAATTCCTCAATTTTTTGCATAAAATTCTCAATTGTTTTTTCCTTTCTTTTTTTTTTCAATTAAAAATGGCGCTGATTGGGGCCCACAAAATTTGGAGAGGTCCTCGCTCAGGAGATAAATCTCAGGATTTCGAGTGGATTAAAATTTTGAGGTAATTTCAAAAAATCCATTTTTGAGATTTACCCAAAAAAAAATTTTTTTTTAAATTTTTTGTTATTATTTTTCAATTTTTTTAGGTTTTTTATTTTCCATTAAATCATCTTTTCGTTTTTTTTCCATTATTTTATTTTCATTTTTTTTATTTTGTGTAATTTTATTATTAAAAAAAAAAAAAAAATCATTATTTTATTTGCATTTTTTTTTATTTTGTGTAATTTTATTATTAAAAAAAAAAAAATCATTATTTTATTTTCAGTTTTTTTTATTTTGTGTGATTTTATTAAAAAAAAAAAAATTTAATTATTTTATTTCCATTTTTTTTTTATTTTGTGTAATTTTATTATTAAAAAAAAAATTTAAGGAAAAATAAAAAAAATGAAGAATTTCGATGGATGTACGAGGGACAAGTGGTCCATGGAAAATCTCACGGTTTTGGAGTGCTTTCGAAATACTATAAAAATGGTGAAATTGTGAAAATTTATGCGGGCGATTGGCAAGAGGGCAAAAAAGAGGGTTTCGGAGCACTCTGGTACGGAAATGGTGATTTTTATGAGGGCGATTTTTGTCGAGGTCAACGACACGGATTTGGTCGTTTATGGGGAGCTGATGGGAGCTTTTATCAGGGGCTGTGGAGGGATGAGCTTTTCGAGGGTCCTGGAATGTTGATTCAAGGTGAAAATTTCTATAAATTTCAATTAAATTGAAAAGCACAACAGATTTAATATTCAAATTTTTGGCGGGCCGCAGCCGATGGAAATCGGTACGAAGGCAATTTTTCGAAAGGAAAAAAGGAGGGATTCGGTAGATTTTACCACCTAAAACAGGGACAGCTCCAGGAAGGCTATTGGTCCTCCAACATCTGCAAAGAAAGTACCATGAAAGATATTTCCCGGGAGTTGGCGCCAGAACCCACAATCTACCCGATTCCAGAACTGGTAAATTCCAAAATTAAACGTGTAAAGAGCCGCGAGTCTACGAAAAATATGTCAAAAAAATTGTTCACTTTAGATTTACGGACCATCAAAATTTGAGCGCAATCTGAAAGATATAAGTACACGAAAAAAATTGTTGAACATACGAGGTGAGAAGGGTCAGCGCCGCCGCCATCTTGATTCCCCCTCTCCTTCCCCAAGATGGCGGCGACCACGTGGGTCAAACTTAATCACATTTTCGGAGTTTTCTTAGCCTTTTCAGACTAATCTCAACTTATTTTATTCTCTAGTGATGGGAACTGTTTAAAAGTAAAGTTTTCAAGGATGGGAATTTTTTTTTTTCGTTTTTCATTTTTTTTTGTTCGATTATTAGGAAATTCAATTTGATTATATGGTGATTATAATTTTGACTAGGGATCTTTTGCATGCGTCTGGGGACATTTTGAAAATCTAGGGAATTTTTCCAGAGTTTTAATTTCTGATCTGGGGATTTCTGGGGTCATTTAGTTTGCAGGATGATCAATTGGTAGTTTGAAAAAATGAAAACTGGTAATTTTGTGTTTTTTTCGCCACAATGTATCATGTAATACAAATTTTAACAAATTTTTCAGGGTAAATACACCTCGAGAGTTACACTCAGCGCATCCAATTGAATGAAATACTGTTGTTATTGTAAAAAGTACGGTTTATGGATTATACCCGAGCAATTAATTCGTCATCAATCAATTTTATCGCAACTAATTAAATTATTTTATGATAAATAAGGGAATGTAATCGCTTTATTTACAATTAAGTTTTACCTTTTCTAATGAGGTAAATTGCCTAAATTAATGAAAAAAAAATTGAAAAAAAAATTGAAAAAAAAAATAAAAAAAAATTGAAAAAAAATTGAGAGAAATACGAAGCGAAAAAAAATCAGTTGCCATGAATCGGAGATTCTTGATTCCAATAAATATTGAAGGCAAAATATTCGAGACTCATTTTGATAAATTCATCAAACCTAGTGCTTAAACTGATAGTGAATTCAAAAATAAAAACAGTTTAAAAAAAACATATTTACAGGCCTAAAAACTGCTTCAGTTCGTAGTTATGTTATTACATAAGTCTATGTAAATGTAAGGGCTAAATATATGGAAAAATTGCGATTCGTATTTACATTTTTTGAAATTGATCAAAAAATTGTAATTTTTGAAAATTTGGAAGGGGAAATTTTGAACTTTCCGAGTTTGGTCAAAAGCCCCCCCCCCCCCCCCCCCCCCCACAAAGAATTTTTGATTTTTCGTTTGAACCTAAAAAAATTTTTCCAAATTTTTTTTTAATTTTGAAAAAAAATTTCCATTTAACTTTTTTTTCTTCTTAATTTTTTTTCTATTAAAAAAAAAATTGTTTTGTTAGAGATTTTTTTTCAGAGTCCCTTGTGACCCCATATCTGAAATTATATACGAATGAAAATACTCAAAAGAATTCAAGCAAAAAAAAAAATCATGAATTTGATGAGACATGATTTTTGTTAAACAGAAAAATTAATATGACCATATTTTGTTCAACAAGAACAATAATTGGGGGAGCGCAAAAACAATTTTTTTTTTCATGAAAAAACTTGAAAATTTTCGAAATTTCATTTTTTTGAAATATCCAAATTCTCGAGATTTGAAAAAATAATAATTGTCAAAAGTTCCATTTTTTTGTTGATTTTTTTTTTGAAAATATTTGAGTCCCAAAAATTTTTCAAAAATGTAAAAAAAAAAAATTCAAATTTCGAGATTTGGAAAAAATAATAATTTCCAAAAGTCCCATTTTTTTCCATTCAAAAATTTTTTGAACAAAATTTTCCGAAAAAAAAAAATTTTCAATTGGAAAAAAAATGGAGAGTCTGAGAATTTTCAAAAATTGGTTAAAGGTAGAAAAATTGGGGAAAATTTTAAACAATGTGCGTTGTTGATTGGAGCAAACTGTTGCCATTTCTTCCCTCGACGTCAGTGGATTCGATTTGCTCTTTCAAAAGCTCCAATTCCCGAATTCCAGAGACTGTGACTTCGTATTTGTGGGCTGCGAGACTGCGATAAAAATGAATGGCAAATGCGAGGAATATAATGAGAACTGGAATGAGGACAATGCAGGCGGACCAAGCGGCGGTTGGTGAAAAATCGTAGAACTTCACCCAGCATAAAATTGCGATTTCCAGGAGGAAGAGAATGAGGCCCAGAAGGGTGGAAAAGGCCCAGGCTATCTCTATGTACCTGCAACAAACATCAACGAACTTAAATTCATGGAATTTCAGAAATTTTCACACACCATATACATTTTTTTTTTTTTTTTCATATCTGAAATTTTTTTTCCTCCATTTTTTTATTTTTTTTTTTTTATTTTTGGAACTTGTCAAAATTTGCAAATTTGCAGAAAATTTTGAACCTGAAAGGTCAAAGTTGAACAAAATCGTCAAAAAAATTTCGACAAAAAACTTTTGAAAATTTCAAAATTTAAAAAAAATTTGAAAAAATAGAAAAAATCCAAAAATGAAAAAAAAAACGATTTTTTCCAAAATTTTGAAAACTTCAAAATTTGCAAAAATGTGAAACTCCACAAGTTTTAAAATTCGAAAAATATGAAAATTCAGAAAAATTTTGGGAATAAAAAAAAAAGAATTTTTTGAAAAATTTGTAAAATTTCAAAACTTGCAAAATTTTCAGAATCAAATTTGCAGAACGTTTGAAAAGTCTCAGGAAAAAAAATTTCATCAGTATTCATTGGAGATGAAATTTTGTCATACCAGTGGAGGCGCTCGTGCGGTGACTCATGGACCAAACTGATGCTGTGAAGATTGCAAACTGCTTCAATGTTGGGTAGAATACAAGTGGATATCATAAGAGCTAGCATATGGACAGCTACTAGAAGGGTGGTACAGACAGCGAAGGTGATGAGCATGGAGCTGGGTACTTTCGTCTCTGAGTTTAGTTGAACTTCCACCATGGCTACCTGCAATCAAAAAGTAATTGCCTGCTCCTCAATTGCCTGCTTTTGTGGTGGGGGGGGGGGGGGGGGGGGGGTAAAAAAATAAAAAAACCTTCAAACTTTTTTTTCTAATTTTTTTTTTCCTCGAAAAAAAAATTTACCTAATTTTTTTTTTTTTTTTTCATTTTGCCCCCATTTTTTTTTTGGGACAAATATTTGTAAATTGTCAAATTTTCAGATTTTTTTTTTTTTGCAAATATTTGGGAAATATTTTTTTCCAATTTCGTGTGGAGTTTCTGGAATTTTTTGGAATTCTTATCTTTTTTTTGGGGGGGAGGGGAGGGGGGGGGGGACTTATAATTTAATTGTCAATTTTTTTTGAAAATGGTTTTTGCCAAAATTGAATTGTTTTGAGATAAATTTCTTACCATTGCAAATCCGGATAGTAGGGCAGATGTTTTACTTGATGCCTTGAGCTTCGCTCGGCTGAGCTGCAGCTTCCTCCAGGAAAGATAACCCGGTGTATGAAGGCCATCACCAGACTGCGACATCTTTGCCTTTTGTAGGAAAAACAAAAGCACATTAGTTGACCCCAAATTTAAGAAGAATTTTTTTTCATTGTTTTTTTGGAAAATTCAGAAAATTTGGAAATTTTGAAAATTCAAAAATTCGAAAATTTGAAAATTTCGAAAATTTGAGAATTTCGAAAATTTGGGAGTTTTGGAAATTTGAAAAAATTGAACATTCGAAAATGCTAAAAAAAAAAATTTCTAAATTGTTCAAACCAAAAATATTGAAAATTCTTTTTTAATTCTTAAAAATCTACAGAATTTCATAAATTATTCAGATGTATAAAACAGACGTAAAAATAAAAAAAATAGTTTTAAAATTTTTTGAAATTGAAAGAAAAAAAAATTCAAAATTAAAAAAAATCAATTTTTGAAATTAAAAAAAAAATTCTAAATGTGAAAAAAATGGAAATTAAAAAAAAAATGAAATTGAGAAAAAAAGTCGAAATTGGAAAAAATGGAAATTAAAAGAAAAAAAATCGAAATTTGAAAAAAAATTTCGAAATGGCGAGAGAAAAATTCTAATCAAATAAAAGCCTTAAAAACTAATTAATCAACCAAAATTTGTTAACGACTCCAAGTTTCGTTAGATGTTAGTTACAGAGGCTCGGCTGGTGTTGGCGGAACAGAAAAAAATCTCCGAAACCAAAAAATTTCGTAATACGCTAACGGGATGGACTCAAAGCCAATTAGGGGGTGCAAATTTTTTTTCAATTTTCTTTTTCAATTTAACGTACCACAAAAATTACGTAGATGTCAGAAGTGTGGTGCTACTCGATGTAACTCCCTCGCAACCCCAAAAAACCAATGGGTGCTGAATGAAACAAGAATATAATTGTTTTTAATTAAGTGCGGAAGAAGTGAAATGTTGTGTTTTTTTTCCAACAAGTGAAAAAAAAAATTAGCAATCCGAAAAAAAGAAAATTATGATTTTCAAAATTTTGAGAAGAAATTTAAAATCCGAACATTTTTGCAAAACCAAAATTTTCCTCAATTTGAAAATTCCACTTTTGAAAAAAAATCCAAAATTCAAAAATTTACAAAATTTACAAAATTTTCAAAATTCCAAAATTTCTAAATTTTCCAAAAAAAATCCACGAAAATTCCAAAAATTTCCAAAACCAAATAAAAACTTTTGAGAAACTTCTGAACCTTAAAAAATTTGATGGCAAAAAAATTTCGAAAAATTTCCAAAATTCGAAAAACTGAAATACGAAAAATTTCGAAAATTTCCGAAATAGAAATAAAATGACAACACATTTCGATTAAAGGGATTAGAACTTACGATATAAGAAGTCCATCGTGAGCGCAGAACACATAATTTTATTAAAGAACGGAAAGAAGCGTTTATAAGCATTCCACGTGGAATCTCAAAAAAAAAAAAAAAAAAAAAAAATGCGATTAAAAAAAATTATAAAAAATAGATTAAAAAAGTGGAAAAAATTTTCGGAGGAAATATAAAAAAAAAATATATGAGGGTGGAAAATTTTTCACTGACCTGACAATTATGAAATCGATTATGGAAGCAGTGTCCCTCAGTTGTATGCAAATGCGAATGATTTGGTAATGCTTGTTGATTATTACTATTTGTATTTCCAATCTCAGCCCCAAAAACTGAGTTGCGCCCGGTGCTCGTTGACCATACAGACATTTAGGCACTTGTGTCCCCAAATTCCTCTGGATCATGCTGAAACATTGAGAAAAAAAAATTAGAAAAATTCCAATTTAAGAGAACATTTTAATTTGCTCTTTTTTCATTTTGCCAATTTTTGAAAAATGTGAAAAAAAATTTACCAAGAAATTTTGAGATTTTTCGAAATTCAGAAAATTTTTAGTTTTAGAATTGAGAATTTTTTCCTTTAAATTGAAATATTTAGAGACGTTTGGTAATGACCCGAAATTCTACTGAGTCATTCCAAAATATTTTTCCGGAAAAATAACGAGTTTATAATGATAATGCTGGTTCCGGTTCGAGCGGGATTTGAGGGGTAAGAGGAGATGGGGGGAGGGGGGGAGGCAAGGAAATTTGAAAAATTTGAAAAATTTGAAAAATTTGAAAAAATTGAAAAATTTGAAAAATTTGAAAAATTTGGAAAATTTGAAAAATTTGAAAAATTTGAAAAATTTGAAAAATTTTATCTGGACCATAAATTTTGAGAATCAAAATTGACAAGTCCAAGGTGAAAAAAAAATCTCAAAAAATCCCACTGAATCCCCAATTAATTCCCCCCCCCCCCCCCCCCTCCCACTGTACTCTTCTCGCGAAACCTCTATTTATAACGATCGAAGTTGCCAAAAATTATCGCAGCCCAAAAGCGCAAAAAAAATCCCGTGATACATTTTTTCTCACAATTAAATCTTCCAAATTAAGAATCCCCAAAATTCGAAAAAAACTATAATGAACGTATTTTTTCAAAAATCCTAAAAAGTGTAACATTTTTCAAAATTCGCAAAAAAAAATCACAAATTTTGAATTTTTTCAAATTTTCAAAAATTCCACAAATTTCAAGAATTCTGAAAATCCCAAAAATTTTCCGAAATTTCAAAAATTTCAAGATTTCACAAATTGCACATATTCCAAAAATAAAAAAAAAAAATCCAAAATTCAAAATTTTCAAAAATTCCAAAAACCCCAAAAACGTCAAACCCAAAAAAAATGTAAAAAAAAAAAAAAAAAAAATCCCAGCCTCGGAGAAGCCCAAAAACAATCAATCGATCAATCAGCGACCCAATCACCGAACTAACAATCTCAATTACCGTCCGACAGTGCTTCATTAATTCCCGTGTAACCAATCGCGATCCAGCAGTTCCGCTCGCGAGCCCCGAAAGCAAATACATTTGAAAAAAGTCGCGCACAAATTCGCGGGTCCCTTTCACTTCCCACTACCAAAAAAAAAAAAAAAAAAAAACCCGCAAAAACTATTATTGCGAATGATGATACAATGGCTTTGGCAGAGCCTGAAATGAGACTGCGAGCGCGTAATGAATCGCTGGTTGAACACCAACAGCAAAAATGCAGATGTGTATCTTTGCGCGTGTGCATATATGTGCCACTTAAATGTGTTTAATGTATTTGTATGTATTTGAAAGAACCCTGAGGCCATTCGAGCCGAGTCAATGTTTTACGAGTTGAGTATAGTGGCGGAAATCAGGGCCAGATAACTATACCGTAAACCATATATTATCATTATTTTATGTACTAATTATGTATATACCCATATAACATTTACTGTCTATATACACCGACAAATACATGTCATTGACACATAGGCGCTCCCTAAAAAAATATATGTTGACATACACCGAACTATATATATATATATATATATATATATATATATATAGCAATCATCAATACTCATTATGTATACAGGATGTGCACCATTATGCCCCATTCTGCACTCGCGCTCGACCTCCCCCCTCCATTGTCACTATACGTCACTATATACATCCTGCTATATACATGGTGCCCCATAACTCATCCTGTAAATTTGGAGGTGGATAGAGGGTGAAATTTCGAGTCGAAAGTTCCTTATCCACTTTTCTCTCCGACGCCCCCAAACCGAGTTATTCAATATGTTAGGTGGGCCAATCAGAGCGTGGCTCCGCCCCCTCGACCAGTGGTGCGCAACTTGATCGGTTTAAATTGAGGAAAAAGCGCGGGCTTTGTGGTTCAAGGTCACGATCTGAGGTGGTCGGAGCGAAGGCCACTCCGTGACCTTGAGAAAATCCCGATTTTAAGCCATTGAATTGAGAGTCACTGGCCAAAGGGGCGGAGCTAAACTCTGATTGGTCCGTTTGAGAAGTGGATAACTCGGCGGGGGGGCCTCGGAGCGGAAAGTGGAAGAGGAACTTTCGACTCCAAATTTCACCCTCTTCCCACCCCAACATTCAGAGTGGGTTTTTGTAGGGAATTGTGTGTAAATTTCTGTTTTCAATCAAATACGACGGAATTGAGAACCATGCGGGGGCGGAGCTAAGCGCCGATTGGCCCACTTGAAAGCTGAATAACTCGGTGGGGGAACCTCGGATCGAAAAGTGGAAGAGGAACTTTCGACCCCAAATTTCGCCCTCTTTTCACTCCCAAATTTTTAGTGGATAGTTGTAAAAAATTGTACATAGTTTAATCATAGTAGTTAAATTTATGAAATTAAAATTCTACAAATTACAATTTTTCGAAAGAAAAAAATTTCAAAAATGTTTGCAGCTTGTAGAAAGACAAAAAAAATTTTTTTTTTTTTAGCGCAATACTCTATATGCACTTCACTCTATTACTTTGCAATTAAGGTCAATTGGAGGAGTTGTGTTGGACGCAATTTGAAAACGGAAAATTGCACTCCCACTTTCTCGTACCGCAAGTTCTCCAGAATTACGATGATTTTTCAATAATTTTTTTAAAATTATTGTTCATCATGATTTGTTTTTTAATCTTCGGTTACCAACGTATTTCCTTGAACTGAGGAAGGAATTTACGTGCGCTACCTATCATTTCAGTAATGATGCTTGAACATCATTAACAGTACAATTACACGATAGAGTATCGTATGTTCAGTAATAAAGTGAGCAATAAAAACTTCATAGATCGAAACTTGACTGTTTCAATTTCAATTGTTCGTGGAATTATTCAAACCAAAATTATGGCGAATAAAAAAAATGTTTATTCATGCATAAACAATGTGGCTCAGGACTGCCCAACAAAAGTGGCTGTATCTCTATAAATATTCAAGCTATAAACAAATGTTGTTAACAAAAAATATCGGGCTTGACAAGACGAACATTTTTTGTATACAAAATTTTGCTGTATCTTCTATATTTACAGAGATATCAACGACTGTGTCATTACATCGACAGAGAGGTTAGGTATGAAGATGTTTAATTAGGAATTCTTCGTTAAATAATGGAAATACAAAAAAAGTTGTTGAACAAAAGTTGTGTGTCTCCTCATAATCAACAATTTTTGCCTCAACATTATTTCTGTACGTTCAACATTTCACGAGAAAAACAGCAAGAACTACATAGAACCATTCAACCAAAACCTATGCATTGTGCGCATGCGCTTTACTTTGCGCGCGAAAATTTGAAAATGGCGCAAACTAAAAATGTGAAATTCGCAATTTTTTTTTCTTCCTCCGAAATTTAATGAACTATTGCAAATTCTTGAAAGAGGACATTAAGGGAGTGACCTTAAGGTGGCAACTTATTTTCAAATTCGTTTGGTTTTACACAGTGAATGGTGGCGAATAAATTGATCGAAAGCCGGAAGGACTTTTCAATTCAATTTTCATGAATTTCACTTCCTTATTTGCGAACTGCTCATTCCAAGTTTTCAATTTCAATTTTTTTTTCCATCTATCAGCGTAATTTCGCGTTTCGAGATTGCTAATTCGAATGAGTGAACGTCGAGGTTTCTCAGGTGTCTCTCACCTCACGTTCGATCCCCCATATTTCCACGGTTAACTTTAAACCCGATGACTACAACATTATGTCTGCAGTTGTTGTTCGTACGGAAAGCGTGAAAGGAGAGCTGTGCCACTTGCTACACACTCATCTCGAGTGGTCCAATATTCAAAATAAAATCGCTGCCGGTGAAAAAAAATTGTATGAAAGAAAATTTGATTTTCGCGCGTTTTTTTTAAATTCTATATTTTTAGTGGAGAATTTAAAAAAAAAATTTTTTTTGTATTTTTTTTTTTTTTTGTATAGTGTTGAAAAAAGTATACAGTACGGCCCGGGGTTCTATAGATATATCTATATATATAGTGTTTTTTATAGCAAAATTGGGCAATCGAAATTTTTTATTTTAGTTTATATTTCCCGTATAATTTTTTTCTGTGAGACGTTTAAGTGGTGGTAATTGTTGGGATTTAATTTTTAAGTTGATTATTTGTTTATTTATAAAGGGCAATATGAATAATGTGGTGAAGTCATTGGCGGATGATGAGCGCTTTGCGCTAATGAAAGTAAGTGATTATCGATTTTAATTTTAATTTTTCTTGTGATTTTTACCCCCCCCCCCCCCCCAACAATTTTTTTTTTTGAAATTTTTTTAAATATCCAAAATTTTTGCAATTATTTTTTTTTGCAAATTTTTTGGAATTTTTTTTTTTTTTTTTTGAAAAATTGCGGAATTTTTGAAAATGTTGAATTATTGAATTCCAATTTTTTTTCTCATGTTGGAAATTTTCTCATTTTATTCTCAATGATTTCAATTGAAAATATTCGGGAATTAAATTTTTGCATTGGTGAACAGTATTTATTGACGTCATTGGTTCGTTATCGCGGATGTTCATTGAGCTGGTGATCCCTTAATCACGATAAACCACGTGGTGATAATCAATTGTGGTATCTGCCATATTTTAGATGGCGAAGTTTGATGTAATTAAAAAACTTCAAGCCCATTAAAATCTCATTTTCCACTTCCTGTAAGTGCAAACAAAATAGTAGAATTAAATTTTTTACTCCCCTTTCACTTCTGGTGAAGTTATCAAGCCCCCTCCAATTTTTCCGCAATTCGATATCGCGAATATTTGCTCAATTGAATTCGTCGAACAATTCGATATCAGTAGTAAAGTGGCAAAATTTGTTTATCAAAGTGATAATTTATTTATGAATAATTTCCAGGTACTTGGCCATTCTGAAATTTGTCCAGTGAAAAATTTAAAGCGCTCGCATTTTGCGGGAGGTCCCCAAAACAATTAAAAATTTGCTCTTATTAATAATGAATAGCGTTTCAATAAGCAATCGATGAACAATAAATTTTCCAGCCCAGAAATATTTTTTTGAAATTCGGTAAATTTAGTTGACGACGGAATAAATGTGATTCACGGTTGTTTAAACAATTTCCATTGTTTAGTTATGAGTAGCAAATGTTTGAAAAAAATTGCGAATTTATTCCAATTTTTGTGGGGCAATTTTTCACTCCCCCTGTGACTTGAGGGGCAATTATCAAAACTCGATGCGATTGGATGGGGTAGAAAATGATTCCACTAAATAGCCCAGAAAAATTTCCGCTATGAAACAATGGTTATGAGCCCATTTTGCCCCACTGCTTTTTCCACAATTGGAGAGCCAAAGTTTTAGCCGAAAATTGGTATCTCCGATAGTTGGGAAATTGGCGGTGCAAATGGAGTCATTGCCAATGTTCGCAATGGGAAGTTTGCGCACTGTCCTTTGAGGGCGGGAAATTTGAATTATTTAAAAGATATTGTTGAGAAAAGTTGGTTGAAAAAATTGTGAAAGAAGTAATTGAGGTTGAAAAGGAATTGTGTTTACTCTTCGGGGAATTAAAATGGATAGAATGTGTTGGGCTGCCTACAAAAAATTTATTGGAGTTCTTTTTCCGTTGTTTGGTGCGACCTTTGCTTCGTCGTATTGTGGTTTTTTTCCTTTCCTTTTTTTTATGAATTATGCAGAGCTCATGCGTTACTCAGGACTTCGGATATCATTGGAAATTCACCATTTTTTTTTCGGGCCTTTTGCCATGCGCCAAACGAAAATTGGAGGGAAAATATAGGGGGAGGGGGCAAGACGGGCAGTGTTGACTCGAGAAAAGAAATGTGGGAATTGCATGGTCAATATTGGACGGGGGGAAAATGGAAAGTGTGCATGTTTTTTTTTTACTATCAATTTTGAAAGTTCCCAAACTTCCGCACATCCAAAATTTTTTGCAACCGCAGAAGAAAAAAAGAAAATTGTAAAAAAAATTTTCAATGTTTCGGAAATATTTCAAAAAATTGGAAATTTGAAAAACATAAATTTTGTTAATTCCAAATTTTTTGAAAATTTTCCAAAAATTTCAAATTTTGGAAATTCAAAAATTTCAAAATTTTGGAAATGCAAAAATTTCTAAATTTTGAAAATTTCCAAAAAATTCAAAATTTTAAAAATGTGAGCTACAAAACATCAATTTTCTGAATTTCAAAATTTCAAACATTTTCAAACATTTTTAAAATTTTCAAAAATTTCACAATTTTGGAAATTCAAAAATTTAAAAATTTTGGAAATTTCAAAAATGTCTAAATTTTGGCAATTCAAAAATTTTAAAATTTTGGAAATTTAAAAAATCTCAAAATTTTGGAAAATCCGAAAGTTCAAAATTTTTGAAACTCAAAACTCAAAAATTTCGAACATTTCAAAAAAGCTGCAAAACTCAAAAGCCGCCCCCCCCCCCTCACAATTAGATGCCATCTGCATCACGTCAATCGCGCATGCATACCGCGCACACATGCTCTCGCCCATATATTCCCTCCTGCCCTCGAATTACTCCATAGCTAAGCCCCATAACTATTCCCCCCCTTAGCGCGCTGGAGTGCATCGAGTACTGGTTTAACCAGCGCAACAATAAATACGCAATTATTCCAATGGCGATGACGCAATACACCAAGACCTTACCACCGTACTTTACGTAATTTTTTCGACTCACTTGAAGTGACATTTACCGCATTTTCTGGGTCAACGGCCAAAGCGGATGACACTGACGCTTCTATTTTCTAGATCACTGAATCCCGACACTATTTAGCATAATTCAAATAATCCCATAGTCCAAATTTTTGAATCTAAGAGTTATGAGCTCAGTTTAACCAACTTCTCGGACCGAACCTGACGAATTATCCGTTCCATTCATGGGATACCTCAAAACATCCGTCCTACAGGTAATTCCCCAACAAAAGTTGTTAATAAACCATCGTTCATCGAATCAAATCCGCAATAACATCGTAGACCGCTCCGTCTCCATCTTAACTACCGACTGATTTGAATTTCGCGCGCAAACACCGGCCAATTGCGCGCGCCCGCTTCGGCCAATGGGGACGCGGCGCGGCGCGCTTCGAGATATTGCGATACTCGCCAACTTCAGGGCGATGCTTCCAGCGGTCAGTTTCCCGCCAAAAGTGTTTTTTGAGCGTTTTTAACCGGATTTTGAATGATACTATTGAAATAATCAATTTCTGAGTTTTGGGAATCAATTGTCTCATGTTTTTATTACTGCGGCGCGTTAACCTTTATCTTTTTGGGAGGAGGGGGGGAAGAGGGGCAGGAGGGGAGGGTTGTTAGCCCAGTTTTGACTAGATATCAACCTATCACACTATAATCGCGAAGCGCTATCACAAAAAAACGCGGAAACGAGCGAAGTGGAGGGATCGTCGGTGGACTCGCATTATTCATGAACTTTTTAGCATTTTTTGCCGGTGTAGGTGTATAGATATAGTGGAGCTATTGCGCGGGGTAGGCGACAATGTCTACAAGAATATCTCTCAAGGTCAAAGGTTTTACTATGTTTTTTTTTTTAATTAACTGAACCAGTTTATCAGTGAAGTTTGCTGATTTGGGGAGGTGGAGGAACAAGTGGATTTCTTCTGCAGCATTTGACATTTCTGAGAGGTTTTATTAATTAGAATTTTTTGTTAACTCGCATCAATATACGATCAGAGGATTTCAGGTCAAAGAACATTTTTTTTATTGCAACTTCCTGAGTTGAATTAATATTTTCCTCTGACGTTGCTCATAAGCGACACTGGTAATTAGTGGAGAAGTAAAATTCAAAAAATGCACTTTTTGAGAATTACGACTTTAGAATTTTTTTGATATATTTTTTTTTTAATTTTCCAAATTTTTATTTATTTTTCAAAAATTTTCAAACTTTCTTGAAAATTTTTTTTCAAATTTTTTGAGCCAATTTTATTTTGATTCCAGTACTTTGAATAAGCGATTCGATGGCCAAAAAACTTTCTTCCGAGTCAGTGAACTCAATAAATTCGCACGTACGAAGAGCGAGTGTCGTTCAATATTCCAGCGGTTTGGTGAAAGCGATTGACCGGGCAATATTTTTTTCTTTTTCGAGAATCCATTCTGCATAAACAATTTATTCCACTAATAATAATTGCGAGAAAGTCGATTTAGTTCGTTGTAAAGAACCATGAGGCTTGCAATTGTTCGCACTTCAAGCTCATTAAAATCTCATTTTCCACTTCCTGTAAGTGCAAACAAAATAGTAGAATTAAATTTTTTACTCCCCTTTCACTTCTGGTGAAGTTATCAAGCCCCCTCCAATTTTTCCGCAATTCGATATCGCGAATATTTGCTCAATTGAATTCGTCGAACAATTCGATATCAATCGTAAAGTGGCAAAATTTGTTTATCAAAGTGATAATTTATTTATGAATAATTTCCAGGTACTTGGCCATTCTGAAATTTGTCCAGTGAAAAATTTAAAGCGCTCGCATTTTGCGGGAGGTCCCCAAAACAATTAAAAATTTGCTCTTATTAATAATGAATAGCGTTTCAATAAGCAATCGATGAACAATAAATTTTCCAGCTCAGAAATATTTTTTTGAAATCCGGTAAATTTAGTTGACGACGGAATAAATGTGATTCACGATTGTTTAAACAATTTCCATTGTTTATTTATGAGTAGCAAATGTTTGAAAAAAATTGCGAATTTTTTCCAATTCTTGTGGGGCAATTTTTCACTCCCCCTGTGACTTGAGGGGCAATTATCAAAACTCGATGCGATTGGATGGGGTAGAAAATGATTCCACTAAATAGCCCAGAAAAATTTCCGCTATGAAACACTGGTTATGCGCCCATTTTGCCCCACTGCTTTTTCCACAATTGGAGAGCCAAAGTTTTAGCCGAAAATTGGTATCTCCGATAGTTGGGAAATTGGCGGTGCAAATGGAGTCATTGCCAATGTTCGCAATGGGAATTTTGCGCACTGCCATTTGAGGGCGGGAAATTTGAATTATTTACAACATACTGTTCAGAAAAATGGGTAAAAAACAATCACTAAATTGCGGAGTCACACTCCTTCGGCCCGCTTGCTGTTTTTTTTTCCTCTAATGCTTGATGCATGACAAAATCAGCCAACCGAAGCCTCACTTGATCATAACGCAATAACAGGCTCCTCTGAATTGAGACGAAAGAAACGCGAAATAAGAAAAATCGACGATGCAATAATCGGGACACGTGACGGCTTCAGCCTCGCTCCACACCAATTTTTCCCGCTTCTTTTACTCTCCCTCTCTCTCTCTCTCCCTCAAGCCTCCCCCGTCTCACGCCCCCTTTCTCGCGATATACTCCGCTCGTTAAGATGAGGAATTAGATCGTTGCAAAACTTAAGCCCGAAGGCTCAATCCAGAAAAGGCAGGCGGCTTCAATGAGTCTAAATTCTTCGGAAATTCTTAGCACAACGGGTTAGGACATTCTACGCGATTTTAAATTCGCCGCGCATTTTCAAATTTGCCGGGCATTTTCAAATTTCCCGCGCATTTTGAAATTTTCCGCGATTTTTCAAAATTGCCGCGCTTTTTCAAATTTGCCGCGCTTTTTCAAAATTGCCGCGCTTTTTCAAACTTGCCGCGCTTTTTCAAACTTGCCGCGCTTTTTCAAAATTGCCGCGCTTTTTCAAAATTGCCGCGCTTTTTCAAATTTGCCGCGCATTTTCAAATTTGCCGCGCATTTTCAAAATTGCCGCGCTTTTTCAAAATTGCCGCGCTTTTTCAAATTTTCCGCGCTTTTTCAAATTTGCCGCGCTTTGCAAATTTTCCGCGCTTTTTCAAACTTGCCGCGCTTTTTCAAAATTGCCGCGCATTTTCAAATTTGCCGCGCTTTTTCAAATTTGCCGCGCTTTTTCAAATTTGCCGCGCAATTTTTGAATCTGTAGTAGCCTTATAATTTTTTTTCCAAAGTTTTGGATTTAATTGGAATTTTTGTACGTCAAAACTCAAATTTTTTTGAAAATCTCGTCTTTCTCCGTTTGATTTTCCTTGATCGAAAAAAAAATTCCATTTTCTGATTTTTTTTCCAGTTCAGAAGAAGTGTTCAGGACGTTCTCCAACCCCACCATGACGACCACTTCCTCCTCCGTTGGCTGCGCGGTAATGTGAAAATGATTACACCTCAATTGGTCCACCAGTATTTATCAACAATTTTGTAATAATAATTTCAAATCAATCTCCCTGTTTTCAGCAAGGAAATGGGACCCAGTGGCCGCCGAGAAAATGTTGCGTGATGTAAGTAATCATTGGGCAACGAGTCCATAAATTTATTAATAAACATTGAAATTTCCCGGTAAATAATTACCATAATTGGTAACTTTTTCGCAAACACTACCTTTAAAAATGCATTCAACGCGTTCAATTTCAAATTTCGCGCGCGAAAACTGCCCAACTGCGCGTGCCTCGAGCGCGACCAATCAGGAAGCGGCGTCCCGTAATTCGAGATATTTCGATTGTAACGATGTTCATGGGTAACAGAATCCCCAAATAACCTCACAACAACATCTACTTTAGCCCCAAACTCCAAAAATTACTTAAAACGACCAAAAAAAACAATTTCACACAAAGCGAAATTACAATTTTTTTCGAATATGAATGACTCATAAATTCATGAAAATAGGTTTATAAGTTCTGGAGATAAATTACCTATGATTGCTAAGGTGTCCAAGTGTACATACCTCTTCGGGATATGATTAAAATAGTGATAAGCCCAAAGTGAATGTAGTGATGAATGATGATTGCATCACTAAATCATAGAGCCGTTGAGTTTTACGACTTAACTAAATCAGTACTTAACTTTCACTCGCGATGAGTCCATTTCGCTAACAATTACCGAAGTGACTAGTCTCACTTAATTAACGACCCTGAGGACATAGCGCCCCTGAGTGACAAGTGGCCAGTCGCTCTCACAGCGCATCCTTTCGCTACGAAAGTTTGGTTATCCTAACAAATCAGATTCCAACGGACGACCATTCGCTAGCAGAAAAAAAACTTTCTGCATGTGGCGCCTTAATCACACATAATATTGTGTTTAATATTCTCATTAATTCCAGTCACTCGAGTGGCGAAAGAAGTGGGAGGTGGACACTTATGAAGACTGGGAAGAGCCGCATATTCTCAAAGATTATCTGCCTTATGGACACTGTGGCTTCGACAAGGATGGCGCGCCAGGTTGGAAAACTCCCCCAATTTACGCCCTTTTCATTCCAAGATTTAACGGGAACAGGGTGAAAGTGATTCCATTGGAAAGGCAGGGAAATTTCCGGCCGAAAACACTAGTCATTGACCCTTGTACGTCCAAAATTGAGTGAGATATGACCAAAAGAAAATTCAAGGTCACTACATAACCTCACCGTCAATTTGACCTTGAATCTTGTTTTGCCCATATCTCGCTGAGTTTTCGAGCTAGGAAGGTCAGTGACCAGGCTTTTCCACCGGAAATTTCCTGGGCTTTCAAATGCGATACATTTCAAAGCTCTAACTCGTGAAATTGTAATAGAAAAAAATGATAATAATTTTTTTTTAGTCGTCATTATTCCCTTTGCTGGGCTCGACATGTACGGAATTCTCCACGTGGTATCACGAAGGGACATGATAAGGGCGACGATAAAAGCACTTGAGAAGTTTATGCGTCTTTGTAGAGAGCAGGGGGAGAAACACGGTCCAGTCGCGAACCAAGTAACCGTTCTATTCGACATGCAAGACTTCAATCTTCGACCTTTGATGTGGAGGCCAGGTAAAATATTCTGATATCCAAATGGTCTTAATGCAAGATTTTCCCGGCACAATCCTGTAATTTTAATTTATTTTTCTACATGCGACGACAGCTGGGGAGACGATAATTGCCCTGATTCAGATGTACGAGGCGAACTACCCAGAGATCCTCAAGATTTGTTTCATAATCAACGGTGAGTATCGGTAGAATCGACCTGGCAAAAATCAATCAATACCTTCTGATCTTTTGAGGTTAGAATTACCAAAAAAATTATCAATAACCATAAAAAAAAATTCTTACAGCCCCGAAGATATTTGCCCTGGGCTTCTCCATAGTAAAAAAATTCATGAACGAGTACACAATCTCAAAAATTCAAATCCACAAAGCTAACCCCGACAGGTGGCGGGCCGCAGTTTTAAAAGTAATTCCCAAGGATCAACTTCCCGCGCATTTTGGGGGAACGCTAACGGATTCGGACGGGAATCCCCGGCTTCGTTCGAAAATCTGTCAAGGTGGAAAAATTCCAAAGGAAATGTACAAGAAAAAATTTGATAAATCCAATGAGGACTTTACGACAGTTGTCGTGAAAAAAGGTGATTCAATGAAGATTGATTTTGTCCCAGAAAAAATGGGATCAATTTTGAGTTGGGAGTTTCGCTCCGAGGGCCATGATATTAAATTTGGAATTTTGAAGAAGGGCACCAAAGGTGAAAAAATCGAACTCATTCCGGTTCGTAGAGTTGCTGCACATCAGTTGGACGAAGTTGGTGTACTTAGGTGCGAGGACCCCGGGACCTACTCAGTTGTCTTCGATAATTCGTACAGTCTCTTGAGGAACAAAAAAATTCACTATAATGTCAGACTGGCAGAGCCTACTGAGGGACTCCAGGAAATTGCATTCCACGACATCTAGCGTTATTTTTTTACTTCAAATCTCCCAACGAACTCTGAGGTGGCGGTTTGAGATCACGTGACCAAAATTCTGGCGTAAATTTTAAGCCAGCCAAATATGTTAATAAATTAGAAGAAAAAAGATTCTAAAAGAGCAGCCAAGCATAGCGTGAGACATTTTCTCGTATAGTGAGCCGGGCGAATTACGCCTGTCGGCTGCAGTCGGCCGCGCTCGGCAGTCTTCGGCGGAGTCGGGGTGTCACGTGGGACTGCCATATTTAGTGCTTTCGCTCAAATATCTCAAAATCTATGAGACTAATCAAAATTTTGATGAGACCGTTTTTGGTAGATATTGCCGAGCTCTACAAAAAAGTCTACAGCAAAGTTGCTCTATCTCTCTTGGATTTTGAGATATCTATCTGGGAAAATTTGGCGTGCTCCACGTGCGCGCGCAATGGCCGTCGGTGTAACTGCGCAAGCGCTGACGGCTCAATTTGTATATCTCTTTGGAGGACACCAAAAAATTGTGGAAATATGGTTCAAATATGTTTTTTATCGAATACATGGAGCAAGGAATTTAGCAAATCTGCTTCAATTGTTGTGTTTTCAGCAGATATATAAGAGATGTTCACATTGCGGGGTAATTAACATTCGAAATGTTGTTACGTTGTAAATAATAAATGTTACGACTAATGAATAAATGGATTGGAAATTGTGCAAGAGAAAGAGGCGTTTCGCTTGGCGTATTTGCTTTATTTATTATCAATTAGTTCACGTTTGCTGGGTAAAAAATGGAAGTTACATCACAAATTAAAAAATAATAAATTGCAGTCGATTGTATAGAATTGCAGTTTAATCGTCTTCATCGAGGAGAAGCAGCTCGATAAGGCCCAAGTCCAGGCACTGATCACCTTCTAGGCGTTTTTGAGTGCCCCATAATGATAATGTTGGTAAAACATTTAATTTTGTCTTTGGGTTCGAGCGAAATGGACATTTTGGGTCCTTCCAGCTAAAATTGAAATTGTTTAGTCAAAAATGTTGAAATTTATTGTTAGACAATATTCTGAAATTTTTTTTTTTTTTTTTTTTTGGAAATAATTAAGAGGAGGAGAGTTTTTGAAAATATATTTTTGGGATTTTTCTTACAATGCTCTGTCGCCAACATCAACGTGAACAAATTGCGCGGTTTCTGGCGCCAATTTTAAGCCCTTTTCGATAAATGGCTCAGCTGTAATTTAAAAAAAAAAGATGAGAAAGTAATTTAAAAAGTTTTGAGTAAAAATTAGGGAATTAGTTTTGGGAAAAAAGGAAAAATTGAAATTTATTTTATTAAAAAAGTGATTTTTTTTTATGATTTTATTCTGTGGACATCAATTTTCAGATCAATATGAAATGTAAAAATTGGGTTAATTCCTCTTTATGTACTGATAAGTAATCGAGGAATCTTAGTGCGTGATATTAAGTTCCAGATTAGAAAAAATGAAAAAGACAATCTGTGGTTAAAAATTGAGGAAAAAAAAATTCTGATTTGAATTCTGAGATTTTGGCTTTTTCTAAAATTTTTATCAAATTCAAATTTTTGAATTATTCCACAATTTAATTTTTTCCATTTATGCAGTTTTCAAAATAAAAAAAAAAAAAAAAATTATAATTTTTTTTTTATCACAATTTTCGTTGTAATTTCAATATTTTTTTTTCTCAAATTCCATTTTTCCATTAATTACAACTAATGACTAAAAAAATGCAAAAAAAAAAAATGGTCCAAAATCAGTTCCAAACATATAAAATGTAACTAAATAAAATAACGGGATGAAAACAAACTTGCATAAATCGTTTAAAATTTTCCCGCCAAAATATTACCTTCAACACAATCGGGACACCAACTCTGTCCGCTGGGTAGTTTACTTCCACTATATAGTACAATAACAGCTTCCTTGCTTTTAAGCGTCTCCATAAATTCGAGGAAGGGCTTGTACCCCTCAACATGATGCTCGACGACCATTTTCCAAGCGCGCGCAAAATCAGAACGATGAAAACTTTGCCAAATCAGCCAAAACAACTTGCCACCGCCTCCGCGTGACCACGTGACCACTCCCCTCGATATAACACGATTCGATAGGTATCTCGATACCGACACAATCGGCAATTTCGTCGACAGACACATCGATATTATATCGAACAATTTTTGTTACACAAAATATCGGCGCAAAAAAATTACCGGAAAGTCAAAAACCTGTCGCAAAAAATATAGAATTGTATTTTCCCCGAAAAAAAGCGAATAATATCGATTATTTCGCTAACTCACGACCCTCACAATTCTATTCGAGTTACCGCCTAAATGTCACGTGACCGCGGCACCCCCCGAAATTTCAAAAGCTGTCATATGCGCGCGAAAAAAAACGAATAATGGAACAAGCGGTTTTCGGCATTTCCGGAAGAATATATAAATAAGTAATGATTGGGGTCACCTTAAAGGTGGCGCGTGTCATATATAGGCATATAGAGTGAAGATGCAAGTTTTAGTGACTCCATCTTCTTATAATCTATATAGCAAATAATGACATGGAGTAATCACGAAAATAAGGGAAATTGCTCGAAAATTAAATGTAACACGGCAGTGCGCAGCTGACCTTGCGCACGCACACGGACATGTAATATAAGTATAATATTTTTTTGAAAATTATATGTATATATGTACTGCAAGAAATTATTTTCACTCTCTCACACTGTACTATATACATACTCACTCTCAGTGGTATGTCCCATGTATAGATATATCGACGTATATAGTTGCAGTGTTTCCCATAAATATTGTATTTCTGTTTCTATATATCTTTGTTGACAGCAAATTTTTTTTTCCATGTTTTTGAATATTCCCGCCATACTTGGTGACAACAGATATGGAAAATTTGTTCAAGGATGTCATTCCTAAATTGAAGATATTCTCGAATTGAGGAAAAATTATATTACACTTTGCATGTTAACAAACGGAATTGCCCGTGAGATTGATCGATGAACAAATTGATCCATCAATTGATTGATCAATTTTCCTTACGCCCGTAAAAATTCCGGGCAATTGTGCGAAGACCGCAATCGAACGCGCAAATTCAAAATTTAAATTGGCGAACGTTTCCCGCCAAAAGAATGCGAAAAATTTGAAAAAGAATTTTAAAAAACTTACCAGAACTGTCAAGAACGCTGGAATCCTCAACTTTTTCCAAAAACAAAGGTTAGAATTTGAAAAATTCGTAGAACACTTCACTCCCGCCCTTTTTTCCCACCATTCCCCGCGAAACACCAATTTGAATATTCAGGGGGGTAACTTCAACCCTTGGGGTTCCAAAAATATGGCGAAGTTCCCTTTATTTACACTTTGGCTAGAGAACCCCCTTGTTACTTTGGCATTCTAAAAATCCATCGGTAGAACGGAAATTGATGTTACCACCTTAGGATCGGAGAAAGAGAAGATGCAATTTGCGCGGGAAACTTTGAAAAGTGTCGCCATTTTGTTTTACAAGTTGAAAAATCCGAATTTTGTGTGAAAAAAATTGTATCTCGAAACTTCCAAAACGATTAAAATTTGTTTTCACCTTTTCAAACAAATATCCAAAATTCTAAAATTGGAAGAATGAGAAAAAAAGAAAATTTGAAAAATCATAGTGAAAATACAAAAACTCACATGATCAAAAATTTGTTAATTTCTGAAATCTAAAAAGTCCAAAAATGTCAAAAAATGTCGAACACTCGGTCGTTTCCGGTTACTTGATCACGCGCCACGGCATTGGCTGAAGTAACGAGCTTCCTCGAATGCCCCCTCCACAAAGCTCAGGGGGGGCGCTAATATGGTCGGAGTCGGAGAAGCAAATTGCAAATTTCAAAAATCACGTATTGACCTCAAAAGTTCACAAACAAATTTCAAAAATTACCTAATTTTCCAAAAATTTCAAATTTCCAAAAATATCAAAAATTTCAAAAATTCGAATTCTCCAAAAAACTTCCAAAACGTCAAAATTCAAATTCGTTTCTTAAATTCCAAGTTTTTTAAAAACGATAGAAATTGGATATTTAAAAGGAACGAATTTTTAAAAAATTGAAAATTTTGAGAATTTGACAAATTTCACAAATTCGAAAACTGAAGAATTTTTGAGATGTCAAATAAGTCAAAAACTTCAAAAAAAATCCGACAGCTCTTTCACTTCCGGTTACTTAACCACGCTACATGGGTATTGGCTCGGCCAATGAGCTTCCGCGAATGCCCCCACCCCAAAGCTCGTGAGGGGGCGGTAATATGGTCGAAGTCTGTGAGCAAGCTCCCCAGCTGGTTTTCACATTCCTCAATCGTCCAACAATTGAGTGACAAATTCCTCAACAATTTCTCAACAATAGCCGAAACAAAATCCCCGATAAAATCAGTGTTCGACATTTGAAATTGCCGTTTGGATTGCGTTTTCGCGCGCTTTTGGGGCCGAGCCCTTGTGGTTAGGTTTTGGAGGTTAGGGGCGTCGGGGAATAATTTCTGGCTCGCAGTATCTCAAATAAATTTATTTTGAGTGTTATCGAAGAGCCGTACGGGCTTTTTTAGGGTCTTTCGGGCCTTTTTGAGGCCTTGAAACGTGGGCCCATTCAAAATGGCTCAGCTTTTTCCTTTCGACGATGAATTGCACGATTGCGATGCAGTGAGAGAAGAATCTGATGACGATGTTATCGAAATTGGAGAGGTGAGACATTTCTTCAACATATTTTAACTTTTTCAAAAAAAATTTTGAGTTTGAATTTTTTTATGTACCAATTTTGCGCAGCACGTGGAAATTTTTTTGAATCTCTTTTGGGGGGTTTGGAAAACGAAGGGGAAATTTGGAATGTTACTGCAGTGCCATATTTGTTTTTTAGGGCTTGGTTTTTTATTATGATACGTTTCTTTTTTTTTTTATTCATTTTTTAGAAATTTTTAGAAATTTGAAATTTAGAGTAATTGACTGCATGAATAATTGCATGAGCTGTGTTAATGTGTTGCCCAATGAAGGAGCTTAAGGCGGGGCAAAATGAGGCTCATGACGTTGCATTGGTGGAAACATAATTTTGAGGTGGATTTGAAAAAATGAAAATCGGGTTTGAAAAAAATGAAAATCCAAATTCGAAAAATTTGAAATTTGGAGAATGTCAAATTTTTTTTTTTTCAAATTTATAATTGCAAAAAATTTGTGATGCCAAAAAAATGTGAACCTTGAAAAAAAAAACTTTTTTTTTTATTAAAAAAATCAAAATTTTGAAACAGTATTTAAAAAAAAATCTAATTGTCAAAAATTTGAAAAATTTTGAATTCAAGAAATTTTTCAAAATGTTGAAATTTGAAAAATTGATATAAAAAAAATGGTGGAAAAATTGATTTTTTTTTTTTTAACATTTACCATCAAGTTAATTTTTTTTTCTGTATTTTAGGGAGAATACGATACCAATCCGAATGTGAACGAGATCATCGAGTGAGTTAACTGTTTCTATTACTTTCCATTTTTTTTTTTTAATTGGTTATTAATATTTTTTTCCTCCATTTGAGCAGAGCTGACGGTTGTGAGACTGTCGCGATCTCCGAACAAAATGTCAATCGTGGAAGGGAACGAGCTGGGCCCCAGGATTTTGAATTATGCAAAGTTATTGGTAAAGGTGGATATGGCAAAGTGTTCCAAGTTAGAAAGGTCACAGGAAATGATGCTGGAACGATTTTTGCTATGAAGGTGGGTCAGCAATTTTACCAAAAGTCCCAAAAATGATAAAAAAATGTTTAAAAAACTGACAATTTCAACAAAGCAAAACTGATTTTTTTGCGTATCTTACATTTCAAATTATTTCACGAAACTCATTCTGTAAACAACTTTGGCACAGAAATGTTTCATTCATAAAACAAATGATTTATCGTTGAGTTTAATGAGAAAATCGTTTTTCCTATTTTTCTTACGTTCATCGTCTGAAACTTGACTTCGCAATTTTGCACCGAAAATCTTCTCTTGGCACTTCTCATAGAGTGCATAAACTTATAAATTTTTTTTTATTTATTGAGTTTTATTTATTTAGTATTTTTATTTATTAAATTTTTTTTGTTTTTCTTTATTGAGTTTTTTTACTCATTATTCTTATTCATAAAAAAAAATTTAACAATTAAAAAAAAAAACAGAAAATTAAGAAAAGTGAGAGAATGCAAAAAATTAAAATGAAAAAAAAAGAGGACATAAATGCAAAAATTAATTTTAAAAAAAAATAATTTTAGGTTCTGCGTAAGGCCTCCATAATTCGCAACCAGAAGGACACAGCGCACACCAAAGCTGAGAGAAATATTTTGGAGGCTGTAAAACATCCTTTCATAGTGGACCTCATGTACGCCTTTCAGACAGGTGGCAAACTCTACCTGATTCTCGAGTACATGTGCGGTGGTGAGCTCTTTCGCCACCTCAACGACGAGGGAATATTCCTGGAAGAGACTGCATGCTTCTACCTGTCAGAAATAATTCTCGCACTACAGCATCTTCACCAACAGGGCATAATCTACAGAGATCTTAAGCCAGAAAATATTCTCCTCGATGCTGAAGGCCACATTAAATTAACGGACTTTGGATTGTGCAAGGAGCACATACAAGAGGGCTCTGTTACACACACTTTTTGTGGTACTATCGAGTACATGGCACCAGAAATTCTCACTAGAAGTGGACATGGCAAAGCTGTTGATTGGTGGAGCCTGGGAACCCTCATGTATGACATGCTGACAGGTAAATTAATTTTTTTTAATTTTCACAAAGCAATTAATAAATAATTTTCAATTTTTTGGACCTTTTTTGTAAATTCAAGTATTCAAATTTTTGGAATTTTTCAAAGACTTCATTTCTTTTTAATTTAATAAAAAAAAAATTAATTTCCAAATTAAAATTTTTATTCAAAATTTTTTGCATTCCTGAAAATTTGAGAGGTCTTTGACGTTTTTGAATGTGCAATTTTGGTATTAAAAAAATTATCTTTGATTGAAAAAAAAAATAATAAAATTTCTGAAATTTTCAACCCTCAAAAATTTAAAATTGGCGCCAAAAGAAAACGATAATAATCATGACAATTGTCCTTTTAAGGTTCACCGCCATTCACTTCGGAGAATCGTAGGAAAACTATTGAAAAAATTTTGAAGGGCAAGCTTATACTGCCTCCGTACTTGACACATGATGCGCGTGACTTGATAAGAAAGCTCCTGAAGCGGCAGGTACCCCAGCGACTGGGGTCAGCTCCCTCTGATGCTGAACAGGTGATTTTTAAGCTTGGCTACCTATCACCTATGTAGATTGCTCAACAATATTGAGGGACTGTCCCAGTATAAATGTGGGACAGCATGTGTGGTCCCAAACGGATACTGCACCACTGTCCCAACTGAAAATTGGACCACTGTCCCAACTGGAAATTGGACCACCGTCCCAACTGAAAATTGGGACATTGTCCCAACTGCAAATTGGACTACTGTCCCAACTGAAAATTGAGACATTGTCCCAACCGAAAATTGGGACATTGTTCCAATTAAAAGTGGGCCATTATCCCAACTGACAATTGGGTCACTGTCCCAACTGGTAATTGGGCCACTGTCCCAACTGGTAATTGGGGCACTGTCCCAACTGGTAATTGGGTCACTGTCCCAACTGATAATTGGGTCGCTGTCACAACTGGTAATTGGGCCGATGTCCCAATTTGAATCTGAACAGGTGTCCCAATTTGAATTTGGACAAGTGTCCCAACTGGAAATTGGACCATTGTCCCAATTGAAATTTCAAATTTGGCTCCAATTATAGATTGAGACACTGTCCCAATCTAAGGCTGCAGTGTTGTCCCAATTGAACATTTGAATATTGGCTCAATTTACAAATCAAACACTGTTCCAGTGTCCCAAATATTTAACAAATTTTCTACTGTCAACTTGTCATCTATGTTCTAATTTCTTGGTTTTTTTTTTTGCCACAGGTGAAGAATCATTTGTTCTTTAGGCATATCAATTGGAACGATGTGATCTCCAGAAAACTTGAACCGCCATTCAGGCCCAAATTAACCAGTGAAGACGATGTATCCCAGTTCGATAAGAGATTTACTAACTCCGCCCCCATTGACTCACCCCCGGAGTATACACTCAGCGAGAGTGCCAATCGAGTTTTTCAGGTGAATTTCAGTTTGTGAATGTGTATTTTGAAATTTTTGGTATGTTTGAAAGATCTGTGAGTGCTGTTTGATCTTTTGAGTTTAGTATGTAAATTAATTATTGCAGTTAAAAGGCTTTGATGTTTTTAGAATTTCGCACTTAGGTTTTTGAATTTAACAATTTTTAAAAAAAAATTTTCTCAATTAAAAAAAAAATTCAATTTTTTTTTCAACGTGTTTAAGATTTTTTTTTTCATTTTTTTTTTTGCAATTTTTAAAAGAAAAACTTTGAAATTTTTCGGATTTTTCAGATTTTTAACATTCTTGAAAATTTTCAACTGCAAAAAGAAATTGCAATTTTTCAATTTATACCAATGTAGAGATTAAAAATAATTTTTCGTTTTTAGGGATTTACGTATGTTGCACCGAGTATTTTAGAAGACATGTATGAGCCACGTGTGGTCCATGCCAGGAGTCCACGCAGAAGTCATCTGAAGAGCTTTTCACCTCGCACTAATCATTTTCACCTCCACAGGTAAATCATCTAGCTTATTCAATGGGCTCAAACTTTAAATTCGCAACTCAAAAAAATCTTAAAATTTGTTTTTTTTTCAATTTAAAAATTCAAAACCTAAAAAAATCAAAATTTATTTTCTTCCTCAAATTAAACGAATTTTCAGTGAAGTAAAAAACATGGTAATGTCACAAATTTTCCAAAAATTTTCCATTTTTTTCATAAAAAAAAAAAGTTTCCAAAATTTCGAACTCAATATAAAAAAAATAATAAAAAAAAAATAATTAAGCACTCCAAAGTTTCCAGAGCTCTAAACAATTTGTTTTTCCAAAATTTTATTCGATTGCAAATTGTAAAAAAAAAATGTAAAAAAAATTGTCCACAAAAATTAAAAAAAAAATTGTCAAAAAAAAGTCTGACCTCATTTCTCTTTGCTTTCAGACACAACGGAGTAGGTCACAACAGCATAGAGGACACAGAGATGATAGAGATAGGTTAATAATAACTCCCCCCGCCCCCTAAAAAAATTCCCCAGCCACCCCATTACCTTATAATTTTCCCCAGTGAGTCGAGATTGTGCAATCCTCCCTCTCAGGGAACCACATTAATTTGCCCCGAAAAATCCCCCCATAAAAAAAAAATTCAAACACTCAATTTGATCACTCAAAAAAACGAACAAAAATTGTTGGAGGAATTGTACACGCGACTCGACTCTTCTGGGCCCTTAGCCAATTTTCTTCCCCTGTAACAATTTTCATTTTATTAATTATTAACTACTAATTAGGCTGAACAAAATTTTACCCCCAATCACAATTTTTTTCATCAATTGCTGGACGATTTTATCTGCTCGCAATTTTCCCCCCCAAAAAAAAAACAAACATTGACAATTGCAGAAATAAAAACTAATTAATTGTTTTTAGCCTTTCGAGAGATTTTCCAAATTCGAGACAGGAAAAAAGTGTCACCTCCAAAAAATCACTGATAAAAAAAAAAGTCTGATTTTTTACGAATGAAGGTTCCTAAAGTTCACTCACATTTTTTTTATTGATAATACGACTGGATAACAATATGAAAATAACGTTGTTACTTATTGATTGAGGCAGCAAAAGAGGCGCGAAAATTTTGAAAATTGACTTTTCAAATTTTGCCAATTTTTTCCCGAGCTAATTAATTAATTAACAATCGTAAATTACTGAACTATTTAACGATATAATCGACCATGTCAACAGTAAAAATGTAAAACTGCCCAAGTGTTCATGGATTGATCGTCTCGTGACGTTGGTCCCTCGAATTTTTTTGATTTTCTATTCCACGAAAAAATAATTGATGGCAAAAATTAATTTGTTGATTAAAAATGGGAAATGACGTAATATTAATGAATAACAATTTCACCGATTTATCCAGTCATTCCCCAATAAAAAAATAGAAAAATTTGCTCATTTTTTTTTTCAGTTAAATTTTGGAATTTCGGAAAAAAAAATTGCAACGAAATTTTGGAAATTAGGTTTTTTAATTTTGGGGACTCGCTGGATAAATGAGCGATGAAAAACACACATTGCGTGAGTAAATGAATAACTAAAAATCATTAACTTATTATCATATATTAGACGGTAAATTAGGTAAATAAATATTGATTACGATAATTGATGATTTTTTGATTAGCCGAATAATACTTTTGTAAAAACAAAATACTTAAAAAAAAAGGAAAAACAAATTGTGCTTAATGAATTTTTTTAGAGTCATCAAAATGATTTTTGGTAAAAAAAAAAAAAAGAGAAAAAAATTTAAAACGCCATTTTGAAAATTTTTCGAATTTTTGTTTTGGGGGGGAGGGGGGGCGGACTTTTTATGTGCAACGGACTTATTGATGACTCTTTTGAGTTTACTTGCGATATTTAGCTGGAATTTTGTATAAATAAATGTCTGCAGTGGAATTACGTGATTGGTTGATTTTCTTTTCGATTTTCCCAAAAATCGATTTTTTTGTTTTTTTGAATTTTGGGAAAATCGGCGGGAAATCGAGGGATAAGTGTGATTAGCAAAAATGTGCGTTTTGAAAAGACAAAAAATTTGCATTTTTATTCGCAATTTTAGTGCAATTAGAAGCCGAGATATTAGCAATTGTTGTTACGAGGTTGCAGAACGATGTTTAAACAAATGGTGATATATCGGTAGATAAGCGAGATAAAAAAAAAAGTTTGATACAAAAAATGTTTGTCTTGATGAGATCTACATGTTTTGTTATAAACATTTTCCTCTATTTCCCATAGAATTCAAGATAGCGCCAATAAACAATCGAAGTTTAATCTCTAATTCAACTGCAGACAAATTAGGGAGACAAGGTGGGTTAATCGTAATTACCATAGTAGCTCGTAATTTAGTGAAAAAGAAAGGTTTATGATGATGCAAAAATAAAGAGTAAAGAATACAAAAAAAACAATTAATAATAAAGAAATTCCCCTGAGGCTTCGCCGACTGAATCATCCATCGAATTATTAATTTTCACCATTGGGCACAGACAATTATTTAATTATCATGTTGAATAATAAATTGACTAATTACTAATAATTTTTAATAAATATCTGTTTAGTGAAAATTAACAGTTGAGTAAATTGCGTGAGAAACAATAAAAACTAAAAAATTGACTGGTGCACTGCCAAGAATTGCATTGAATGTCTTCTACACTAGTTGAAATTGTTTATAACAAATAAATAAACTGAATAAATTCCAACTCTCTTGTATTTTTTTAATTGTGTTGGTTCCTTCAATTTAGCTTTTTTTTCAACTTAAAAATTTTTTTTACAAAAAAAAAAATCGAATTTTTCTTACAAAATTTTTTTTTTTTTTTTTTTTTCATTTTTTTCAAATTTTTACAAAGGATTTTTTTTCAATTTTTTTTTTTTTAATGTCGATCTTGCAATTATTATACATATTATGTATGTAGGTAAAAAAAATAGGCAGGAATTTAAAAAATCAAGAAATTAAAAAATTGAAAAAAAAAGAATTTTAATTTAAAAAAAGAAAAAAAAAATATTTTTTTTTTAAATTTGAAAAAAAGAAAAAAAAAACATTTTTCTGTGAATGGTGAACCATGCAAAATCTCCACGTCTAACGAGTACATTCATTTATTCTATATACAGAAATCAGAATTCAGCTGAGATGATAACACTAATATCAAATTATTTGGTTTGATATTTTTATGGAAAAAAAATGGGATGAAGTGGAATTAAATTCTACTCATAGATGTCCTCCTTATCAGCGATATAGCGTACAATATCACCAGGCTTCATCAGCTTCTCAGCATCAACATCAGGTATTTCAAATCCAAAATCATCTTCTATGGCCATTATAACTTCCACGTGGTCCAGCGAGTCCAGGCCCAGATCATTCATAAAATGAGAGTCCAAGGATAACTGAAAAAAACCACATTTTAGAAAAATTTAATTCTGTCAAAAAATCATATTTCAAAAATCTTAAATTTTTTTAGAAAATTTTCCATTAAAAAAAATAATTATAAACCCCCCCACCCCCACCCCCAAATGGGCCATTAAATCGTTTTTCCAAATGGGGCAAAATGGGTTTGGCACTTGGAAAATTTTCTGAATTTTTTTTACCACTTCCCAACTTTCCCGCCAAAAGTGCGCGAAATTTGAATGATAAATGACACTACCTCTATAACGAAGTGGTAAAAGTGAAATATCTGAAGATCTATGGGAATTGGAACAATCTTCATAGGAACTTTTTTGTAGAGCTCGATTGTCTCTACAAAAAGTTTCCTATAGGTTTTTCTCCATCTTTTCTTGTTTTTGAGATATACGTCAAATTGCGTTCATTGATGAATTTTTTTTTCCCAAATTTTTTTACCACTTTGCTGCAGATTTAGTTTTAGATGAAATAAATTTGACGAATAATGTAGATAAGAGCCACGAGTCAATGATACCTTGTTCGGGTCAACTTTGTCATAGAGTTTGAGGACCAAGAGAACCCTTTGACGAATTAAATCAATCGTCAATGGTTGTTTACCACTGTAGAAACGTGTCAGCTCGACTCGTGGCCCCTGCACATAAAAAAATTTTTCTTTTTCAATAATTTAAATTGATAATCACCTTATCAGCTGATATCTTGTCGTATGCTGCAACAACTTTCAACACTCTCTCCTCAATTTCATTTGGAGTTAATTTGACCTTTGGCGGCCACCCTTTGACCAAGTGTCTTATTGTTGTTGCCTGGAGTTATTACAACATAATTGCAACATAAAACATATATATAACAGAAAATTTGTGTGGTAATTTTTCTAGTAATTTTTGGATTACTATATCTCAATTTATTTATTTTTTTTTTTTAATAAAAAAATTCGGAAAGAGCAAAAATTCAAATTATTCGAATTCAAAAAATGGCGGGAAATTTGAACATTGAAAAATGCGAATTTATTACTGGAAAAAAAATTTTCTGTGAGCCTGGTTGGTGGAAAAAAAAACGAAAAAAACATGTTATGATGCCGCCGTTACATAACAGCGTCCAGAGCTCGTGGATAATCGATATAGTAAGGAGATTTTTTTGCAAAAATTACCTGAACATTATTGGATGTCAAAAGTCCCTGGAATTCATTTGGATTTGTGGAAATGAGTCGGCATTGCCGCACCGAGGCCAAAACTTGATTTCGACTTCTGAGAGCTGCAGTGAGACTCCTGATACAACCGGCCCTCGACAGAATTCTGACACCCGTCAAAGACGCCATTATACATGCGCAAAAATTCGCCTCAATTGATCTGCGAAAATTGGGGGTAAAATTAATGAGCAACTTGGCGAAATTCTCCCGAAATTTGTGCAATTATCGGGGCTAGAGAACTCACCGATAGGTTAAGGTGATCCCAACTCGATAGTTTAAAAGGGGGGCACTTCCGGTCATGGAGTTTCCATTAGTCGGCGCGCGGCAATGTTTGAGTTTTTGAAATTTCTCAATTTGTTTTTCCCGCCTTTTACATTGAATTGGGTTAAATTTAAAAGTATTTAGGGCAATTATAGCAACAAGTGGGATAGACTAAGCGCGCAAAATATGACAGTAGAAGAATTGCGCGAATTTGCGCGCGCAAATGGAGACCAATTTGAATTTCCGGCGAAGCGCGCTCTTTTCTGGCCGGAAGTGTATTTCCCATTTTACCGATATAACTCCATTGAAAACTGTCATCATTGTTTTTATTTAAGTGAAAAAAGATTTTTGGGGGGCAAATGGACCCCGGGGGTGTCTGGGGGCCCCGTAAAATTCCAGTAATAGTGTAAAATTGTTGTTTCGCAAGTAGACAAATTATATTTTCAAAATTTCGGGTTTTTCCTTTGCCATTGGAGCGATTGGGGCAGGATTTTTTCTTGGCAATTTTGGGAGTTTTTTTGGTAAATTTAGAGCCCGCGAGTTTATGTAATTAAAAAAAAGGTTTAGGAATAATTTTTATTCATAAAGTTGGAGACAGAATCGTTTTGAAGTAATTTTTTTGGGGGAAATTGTGAAAGTTTAAGGTTAGTCGAACTTCGGGGTGAGTCGGCCATTTCCGGTAGTTTCATTTGAATTCAAATTTTATCATGGTTATTATGGACTACCTGGGGGAAGCCCTTGCCCTGGGCTTCGATACTTTGATTTTTGGAATTTGTTTGAAACAATATTTTCATTGCAGAAGTTCTATGAAAGCTGTTAAGGTAATTCACACATTTTTTATTATCGTTGAAATAATTTAGTGAGTTAGAATTATTGGAATTATGTGGCGCGCATTTTGAAAACTACAGTTTTTTTTTCTTTTTCATGAGCAATATAAAAATTGTCAATTCCATAAATTTCAGTAAAATTCAGAAATTTGAAAAATTTCGTGGAAATTCAAAAATGTGAAAATTTTGAAAAATTTCAAAAATTGGAAATTCTTAAAAACAATCGAAAATATATTTTTTGGAAAAAATGGAAAATCAAATTATTTCAATTTCCCGCCGAAACATTCTTGAAATTTCAAATTTTCAATTACTAAATTAATTGACTGAGGTTTCTCGAATTTTGTAGTCTGATTTTTATCTGTTCATTTTTTTGGTTTTAGAGTGCAGAAGTCTACGATGTTGGTGAAAATTTGAAATCGATAATGAAGGAGAGACCTGAGAGCAAAATAGAGTATATAGCATTGAGAGGTCCAATTGCAGCAATTGGCAAGCCCCTCCGTGGAGTTCACGATAAATCAATTACAGGTGTAATTCAAAAATTGTCAGTTAAGGAACACGTGGTTGCCAGGACCAGTGCTGGATTCTGGTAACTATCTATTAATTTAATTTAATTTTAGAATTATTTTGATTTGAATTTAATTTTTTTTTCAAAATTGTTATCTCATTTTTTTATCATTTCATAAATTTCACAAAAAATAAATAGGCATTTTAACTGAAAAGACATTTCCTAAAAAATGACTAAATTGTGCTGACATTTTTTTAGCAAAAAATATTCAAATTTAATTGTCCGAAATTTCAAAAAAATTAAATAGTTGTATGTAATTTTTCTTCCCCCAATTTTGCACAATATTTCATAACCATAATTTTGAATTTTTAGGTCTGATCAAGAGAGGACAATGCAGGAAATCTACAATTCAGTTCCTTTTGCCCTGAGACAGGGAAAATACAGTGTAGAAATTTTGGAGCCCTTGTCTGCAGAAATTTTAGACATGGACGTTATATCTGATGAGTTCAAGCCCAGTGCACCGACGTTGACAGATCACATTTGGGGCTTTTTTACTGGTAAAAAAAAGACAGGGCAGAAAATTTGAAAAAAAAAATTATTAAAATTAAAATTAAAATTATTAATAAAAAAAAAAAAAAATTAAAAAGCAAATTAAAATCCTGATTTTAAATATTGAATTCATTTTGCTTGTATTAGAAAAAAATGTGTGTGTGTGGGTAGGTGGGTGGGTGGTTTGGATGGTCTGAGTGGATGGGATGGTCTCTGGTCGGGATGGTTTGGGTGAGTGGGTGGGTGGGTGGGTAGGTGGTCTGGGTGGGAGGGAGAGGTGGGTGGGTGGGTGGGTGGGAGGTGGGAGGTGAGTGGGTGAGTGGGTGGAAGGTGGGTGGTTGGGAGGTGGGTGGGTGGGAGGTGGGTTGGGTGGGTGGGAGGTGGGTGGGTGGTGTGTCATTTTCAATTATTTTGTTTCCCATAAAATTTTTAATTTTTTTTTCAAGGTGTTCGTCAGAGAGGGCTCCAATCAACAGAAGAAATGTTACGTGAGGGTGTTACAATCACAGCCCTAGGAGAACTCTCCACCTCATCTGAATCTTCTGATAAACTTGTCCTGCAGCCCCCCCTCAACACACCCTTTTACCTGACAACCATGTCCGTTAGTTCCCTTCTACGAAAGCTCGATGAACGGCGACGAATCTATCGCTATCTCTGTCTTATGTTCGGGGCAGTTGGTCTAGTCATCGGTGGAATAGTCTTTAGGCGGTAAATATTGAGAAAGAGAAATGAAATGAATTCCAAGAAATTTTAAAAATTTCAAAAAACTCAGAAATTTCAAAAATTTCAAAAATTTTCAAAATTTCCAAAATTTTCAAAATTTCCAAAATTTCCAAAATTTGAAAACTTTCAAAGATTTCAAAAACTTGAAATTCACAAAAATAGTTCAAAATTTGAGAGAAAAAAAATTAAAAATCCCAAAAAATGGTCTTTTTGTTTTTGAATGGAGCAATGAGAAATTTTATATAAAATTTCAATTTACCAGATACTGGAAGGATCGGGAGGAGCAGAGGCTCTCGGAGGAGTTGCGTAGGAGTCTCGCGGAGTCGCGAAAGGAGCGTCGCCAAAGGGTGCGCGAGAAGGACTTAAGACAGGATCAGTTATGCGTAGTTTGCAGAACAAATCCTAGAGAAATTATATTGCTGCCTTGCGGACACGTTTGCCTCTGCGAGGATTGCTCAGATGGCATTGACAGTGATTGTCCTCTATGCAGAGGACCAATTCGCCAGAAAAATGCCGCTTACATAACATGATGTGGTCCAGCAACAATTTGGTCTCATGTGGAAATACCGACCAGCCAAAAAAATAAAAGAAAAAAAAAACAATTTTCGTGAGTGTTATTTATTATTCCCCAAAATTTCTACAAATCCTACAAATTTCCCCGAAATGTCCTTTTCAAAATTTTGAGTTTTCAACAAATTTACAAATTTCAAAAATTCAAAAGTTTTGGCAAAAAAAAAACAAAAATTTTCCTAAAATTTTTTTGAACCACTCAAATTTTTTTTTGGAACTGAAAACTTTCCAAAATTCGCTATTTCCAATTTTCAATGCAAAAAAAAAAATTGTTTACAGATTTTCAGAGCTCCAAAAATTTGAACCTAAATTTTTTTTGGCACTTCGCATTTCGGAAAATTTTCCAAAATTTTCAATTTAGCAAATTTTTTAATGAAAAAAAAAAAAATCTGAAAACATCATCTTAGTAAAAAAATCATCAGCACTTATCGTTTTTCATGATTATCTCTGCTCGATTTAATTTCAGGAAGTGCAATATGTATATATATCTATATATTGCACATCCGTTCACAGGTGCAAACAAAATTACGTAACCGAGGAAAAATCGCGTGTAAAAAGATGCAAAAAAACTGACAAGAGACTAATAATTTCCGAGCGCTGACGTCAGAGCAAAATAATTCTCGAGCTCACTAATGTTTCAGAATTTTCATAGTTTAAAAAAAAATTAAAGTGCAAAAAATTCCTTGGGACGAATAAAAGCTCCAATAACATTGCTCCTTTTACTATACATGCCTATATGACCAAACTCATTGATTATATTTATCCTGTCACATCATAAGTAGCTATACATACGAGATATAACAAAAATAAAGTTGACTCGCCAATCACACCAGTAAAAAAATTAAAAAATATCTCAGCCCCTGGAGATGACTTGTAATTCAAATATCTGCAGGATTGTATTTAATTGGGCCCGGTGGATATTCAAAAGATTGAGCTCGAAGATTTTCGTAGTACGCGTATTCCACCGAAAACCAATGAATGGCAAGAGCTGAAAAAAAATCGTAAATTAACTAACCCAGTGGTCGTAAAAAAAAATTATTGACTGAATTTAGTAAATAAATTTAATGGAACAATTTCATGAAAGAATTTACTAAATTAATTTGGCAAATAAATTTTGTAATTAAATTTTGTAAATAAATTTTGTAAATGAATTTTGTAAATAAATTTTGTAAATACATTTTGCAAATAAATTTTGAAAATAAATTTCATAAATAAATTTTGCAAATAAATTTTGCAAATAAATTTTGCAAATAAATTTTGCAAATAAATTTTGCAAACAAATTTTGCAAATAAATTTTGTAAATAAATTTTGTCAATAAATTTTATAAATAAATTTCGTAAATAAATTTTGTAAAGACTATATACAGTTACCTAAGAAGAGTACGAGTATAGTAAAACAAACAAAACTCGTGGCCCATGTTCCAGGTATGGCGAATAGACTCAATGCCAATGGAATTCCAATGAGAATTCCGGTGAAATCTGAGCAAATTGCTGGTAGCATCAAAGCTGGTTTATTCTGAAAAAATTGAATCAGTCAAGATCAGAGGAATAGTTCAGTGACCAGCATTGTGTTATTGTAGTGCACTTGGCAGATTCAAACGACGCCATGTTTGCCGCCATGCGCAGTGACTTGCGCAGTGTGCCAATTTGTGACACAGTTGTAGTCTGAGATCGCGTGTCTGCGCACTTGGTGCACTAGGGGATTCCCCTATTTTGTTGGTTGATTTTATCCAGAAATTCGCTTTATGACGTTCCGTCGATATGAAAATGAAGAAATGTTCGATTTTTATGCAGTTTTAAGGTGAAATTGAAGTGAAATATGGATGTTTTTTTTCCATAATTTGCAGTTTGGTTTTGTATTGAGACTTGTATTCAGTTTTTTCAATTTTTCCATTGGATTATTCGACTGGAAAATCTCAGAAAAAAATTTATATTAAGATTGTCGTATGAGTGTAAATTCGTGATGCTTATGTAGATAAATGACGTCAGTTGCAATGATGGCACATTTGAAATGCTCACCTGTCTCACTCCCACTATCAATGAAGCACGTATCGCGATATTCATAATGTGAAGGTCAATGAGTAGAACTTGAATGTATCTAACGAATTCTGGTGGTAGTACTCGGTGGGTAGTAGTCTCAGGCTCCTGCCATATCATAACCATAATCATGTTGAACGCGGAATAGACCTATCACCAGGAGAACAAAAAAAACCAATCATAAAAATGAGAGTAAAAATTTAAATTTTGATAAGTCCTATGTTTGGCTTACAATGGCGAGGAGAGAGAGAATATGGATGCCGGTCCTCGGGGAAATGCAGCCGCAACATGATTGTGCCCGCATGAAAATCTGGAAATTTAAATATGAATGATGAAAAATGTGATGATGCGTCGTGAAGAAAGTTTGAGGAAAAAAATGCGACTTCGGTAACACATCCACCCACTCCCCAAAGCCACCATTCATCCATCCACATCCACCATTCCATCCATCCACATCCGCCCACCCACCCACAACCACCATTCATCCATCTATATCCACCCACTCATCCATCCACATCCACCTGCTCACCAATTCATCCACAACCACCCCCTCCCCACCCACCCTCCCATCCATCCACATCCAACCACCCATCCACATCCACTCATCCAACCACCCCCCCACATATCCATCCACATACCCACCCACCCACTCATCCATCCACATCAACCCACTCACCCATTCATCCACAAACACCCACCCACCCACTCTCTCATCCATCCACATCCAACCACCCATCCACATCCACTCATCCACCCAGCCACCCACAACCCACCACCCACCCTCCCATCCATCCATCCACATCCACCCACCCACTCATCCATCCACAACTATCCACCCACCCTCCCATCCATCCACATCGAACCACCCATCCACATCCACTCATCCACCCAGCCACCCACCCATTCATCCACAACCAACCACCCACCCTCCCATCCATCCACAACCACCCACCCATCCACATCCACTCATCCACAACCCACCACCCACCCTCCCATCCATCCACATCCACCCACCCACTCATCCATCCACAACCATCCACCCACCCTCCCATCCATGCACCCACCCACCCATCCATCCATATATCTATGCGATTTTGCACAAGTCAATATACGAATACACACACACACACACACATGCACGCAGTGTATGTGCACACAGAAGTGAATGTGTGTGCGTATGTATGTGGGTGCGTATTGAAAGAAGTTGAGTGACTTTGAAACCACGTAGCGATGTGTACATATCGACTCGTCTTCGTGCACTTTTGCATAAATATGTTGACCAATGTTTATACCTCCATTCGACCGTTGGTATTCATGACGTGAGTGATAAGAGTAAAACACTTGCTAGTTTTTATTTCACTATCACTTAGCTACAAGGAGGATCCCTGGAAAAAAAATATCCTCGTTATTACGTGTTATTCAAAAACATCTAGTAATAAAATTCAATTTTTCGCTCAGCTAAGGAAATGGTGAAATACGAATATTAACGGATTTATTAACAAAAATGAAATTATTAATTCCAAAATTTCAATCTTAAAAATTTTAGTTATTAAAATTTGGAAATTCAAAAATTTGAAAATTCTGGGAACTCGGAAGTTTTGACATTTTTTAAATTTTGCATTTTGGTAATTCAGGATTTCTCGACAAGGGCAACCAGGAATATTGTTCAAATATTTTAGCCGCAGAAATCTTTTCATCATGAAAGCCAGCAAGAGATTATAATTAAATCACTTGGCAAATTAAATTGTGAATTGCGCCATAAAAAGATTGTCCACGCACATCATTAAAATGTCAATGCGAGTTTTATTACAAGACAATAGTTTCAATTAAAAAAAAAAAAAAAATTAAAGTATTTATGAGCGACAAAAAAAAATTGAAATGTATTTTCGAAATTTCTAAATTCTAATAATTGGAAAAACTATTAATAAATGAATTTATGTCAATGTTTATTTGAAAAAAAAATGGAAAAAAATCGATAACAAACAATACCGGTCCGTAAAATTTTTTTTCGTCCCCAGCGGGCGCAAAGTAAGATTTCCCGCCCGCTGTGCGGGGCGGAAATCTCCTTTTGCCTCTACACCGGAAGTGAAAACGATGTTCTAGCCACGGGACATAAAATACTGTTTTCGCGTTTTAGTTGCATTTCATAGCTCCGGCTCAGATTGCTCAATGGCTAAACTAAATTTTCCCGCACTCAGTTACAGAATGACAAATCTTGTCATAAGGCTGAAGAAAAGCTTTTCTGATGATGGTGAGGTTTATTCGAAGGCTATTGCTTCCCTTTGAAGCTCCAAAAAACCGAAATCCCTACGTTTAATCGAGTAGAGCGCATGCGCCACACTCACGCGCATGCGCACGCACTTCCGCGCATGCGCGTGGGTACTATATACCCTGAGCCGTCTATAATTCCCACAATCAGGCAAACAATACCAATTTAAAAAAAAAGTTGCCACTGAAAAGAGCCGGAGAAGACAGTTTCACAAATTCTCCCTGCAACTGTATTTAAAATTCAAGTTTACACCATCTAACTTAATTTCAAATTAACGAAAATTGCAATTGAAAATTCCAAGTGGACGGAAGTCCACAAGTGCGTCTAACAACCGCGTTGTCACATCGTTCTCGAATTAACCCGCACTAATTACCTCAAATTAATTATCAAAAAAAATGGACACAGTTTTGGAAAACGAGGGGCCGTGTGGGGGAATTTTTGTAACGTTTTTAATACGAAAATTGGAGGGAAATTTTGAGATTCACATACCAATGGCGTCAATCCGCGGTTAATTATTTTTCTACTTATTCACAACTCGTAGGCACGGGACTTTTTTGGCGGCTTTAAACTTTTTTGATAGCCGCAGCTCGCAGTTCGCATTTAGACTGAGGAGTATAGTTCTCGCCAAAAAAGAATGAACTTCGGGTTTTCGCGGAGTGGGGAAGCGAGCGCGCTTCGCTCTGTTGTGACATGCGCAGAGTGTCAAAAACGGTATGCCGTTGCGCACATCTTGCACCCACCGCCGGGAACTAGTTAATGTGGTCAAAACAATTTTGGAAGTGTTGTGATTGATACTAAACCTGTCAAAATTTGGGACAGTGATAGTGACGTGTTGATGGAGGCTCACTAATTGATCTATCTTTCGGAAATCGCTAAGTGCATACAATTCATAGGCATGTTTTGGTCACGTGATCTTCATTTAAATTTATTACCAATTTGAACCAGTATGACGTATCGTGAGTATAACAAATATTTGAAAAATCTTGTTCCTCTTCTAAAAATGCACGTGGAGTGAAGATCATTAAACATTATCATCTAATTTATCAAAATGTCGCTATTATTGCGGCTGGATTCACGTGACAGGTTTGGTTTTCGGGGGAGGGTAAAATGGCGCGCATTTTCGTTGGACAAAAAATTGGAAAATTTTCGATGTTTACTTAAGTGTCATCATGTTTCGAAACGAATACCCTTCTTTTATTTAAATGATATCAGACTTAACGTTATCAATTAATCAATATCTACGTTATACGTATTTACCAAAAAAGCGCGGGAGTTAATTTTATCTTAATTTCCCAAACTCCGCGCATGCGCAGTGATTCCTGTACAGTGAGCGGCCGAGTGGTGGGGCGCGCTCGGCAAAAGCCGAGCTCATTCTTTTTTGGCGAGAACTATAATTGAATTTGCAAGCAAAAATACGAGTCGGTGAGTGGGGGGGGGGGGGCAAAATGGAGTAACAAAAGTGATTGAGCCAAAGTGCAATTACGAGATTTTATTGAATGAGTTGCGGTGGAAGTGTGAGGGATGAAACCGGATGCACAATGCAGTGTCAATCTATATATATAGTGATATTTCAAATGGGTATCTCGTGGGCACTACGGCCCTGCAATTTTTCTGCAGTTTGAAATCCTCCAAATTAGATAATTTCCGAAATTATTAAAACTAGAAATGTGTTTTTTTTTTATTCTTGCAATTTTTGAATTTTCCGAAAGTTTTTGAGATTTTTCCGTTTTGTGAAAGAAAAAAAAATGGTGAATTTTTAAAACTAGCATAGTGGTTAAAAATTGACGAACATGCCATGGCACAATACATAATATATTTCAAAAATCGTTTCACAGAAAATAGGTATTTATTACAAGTAGGAAATATCCCCTGTCAAATCTTCTCCACATAGATCGGTAAGTTATCACAAAAAAACATCTAATAATTTTTTCCACAATTTTACTAATCGCTGACATCCTGTAAATCACAGGTGAAACGCTCACATACACACAGAGAGACAATTATGACAATGTGTGAAGCGCGCGAAGACGGAACATTGAAAATGCGCATTTTGCTCTGCAAGTATACATATATATAGATTATATACATTAACGGCACAATAAAAATAGTATTGAGCGGACTTGTCACTCATAATTTCAAAAAATATATCACTTTTTGTATTTTGCAGAATGTCACTGAGAATTATTTCAAACATTGGAAGGATCGTACTTCACTTGCGCCAACGAATTTTCCCAATTTTGAAATCGAAGATGCTCGTAATAGAAGTACTCAACAGCGAAGAAATGGACCGAGAGAACTGGAATAAAAAAAAACCATGAGAATTTATTATATATATATATATATACATATACTTACGAAGAGCCACTAGAAGAATGAAAAAAAGGACGAAAGTCATCACCCATGTTGCAGGAATGGCGAATATAGTGAATGTTATTGGAACTCCAAGAACAATTCCCGCGAAATCTGTGCATATTGCTGGAAACATCAACATCGGCTTGTCCTGAAAAAAATTCCATCAAATCAGTTGGAGAATTGACGGAAGCACTTGATTTTGATTATTTGATGCAGTAAAGTGTCCTCTATCAACTGCTCCGTTCATTTCCTACAGTACACTTTCCATAAATCTGCAGGCGTCAGCGAGAAGAGGGGAATGCGCCCCCCACCACGCATGACGTTAGAGACTGCGCGTGAGGGGTATGGCCTCTTCATTGCATGTGGTCGCGCTTGGCCTTTGGAGAATGTTTTGAAAAACTCAGAGCTAAAAAAAACATGGATGGTCCTCACTCGAGTTAACATATTATCCCCCTCTTTCCGTGGGCACACCCATTGCGCATGTGGAAGGGGTACCCTGTAACTCTCCGTAGGCGGAAACCTCAGCCCACAAACTGGAGAGTTATGGTAAATGCAAAAGTTCCTTCGGGACCTGGTCCCTATTGGAAACTCCTCGATTGATAGCGATTACATTCAAATTACAGGTGTACGCTATAGTGCTGCCGCCAGTGTGCGGCGTGGGTAACTAGGTGCTTAGCAACGGACTGCGCGCACTGTGTAGTCTTTGATTTAAATGGATTTGCGCTGTATACTTTTTACAGTCAAAATATATTTCCATATCTGTAAGAAAAGAAGAAGAAGGAGAACATAATACGACAACTTATAATAGTCATCCATCTTATAGCCTCCATTTTGGTTATGACTACCGTGCGCAGTGAGCTGCGCAGTGTGCCAACTTCTGACACAGTCACAGTCTACGGTTAGTACTCCAATGAAACTAGATTGGGAAACCATTGGATGCAGATATTATGGTTCCCATCGATGAATTATATACCAATCAATAGCTCCGGATTTCCTGATCAAAATATCGAATGGGCTCTATGTTAAGATGACCGCAAAAGTAATAATAATTAAGAAACTGTTGGAAATATCAGTTTCGCTTCCCGCACTAGTGAAATGGGGGATTCCCCTATATTTCTTTCCCAAAATCTCCGAATATGTCTCCGCCAATTTGGAATGCAATTACAGTGCCTCTTTTAGTGATGGAGAAATAGGTTAAACATGTGAAATAAAAAATGTTGAAAAAAACGTAACAATGTGTACTTATATTTACCTGTTTCACTCCTATTACCAATGCAGCGCGTATCACGATATTCGTGATATGGAAGCCAACCACCAAAAATTGGACATATTTCAGCAATGCAGCACTTAGCGGTTTCCCTCCAAGGGAACTGTCATCAACTGTCATTATCATAACGATGTAAATTGCAGAACCAATCTTGCGACGGCAGAACAGAAAATGACGAAATTAAATGGCCACAAATTTTCTTTAATTGGCTCACAAATTTTACTTACAATTGATATTGTACCCAAAACGGAAATTCCGGTTCGTGGAGAAATGCATCCGCAACAGTTGGTCGTCCCCGTAGGAATCTGAAATCAATATACAGAAAGCTCGCCTGAAAATGATTTTTCCCCCTTTTTTCCAACTTTTAAAATTTTGAAATTGGTTGATCTGTTATTTTCAATTTTTAAAAAATATTTTTCGTTTTTCAGGCGAAGTATAATAATTGGCAGAAGTATTAATAGCATGTTTAGACGTAATAAGGGTAGAGAAATTGTTAACTTTATGCAGGAACCATTAAAATGTGAGGCCCAATAGCGCACCATTCAAATTTCCCGCCTGAAAACTAAACAACTTCGCGCCAATGAAATTGACCAATCGGGCATCGACCTCGCGCGCTTCGAGACATTTCGACTCTAACGAACTTCACTTCGCAAAAATGACCATTTATATCAAAGAATTTGAAGAATATTTCGTCAGAAGTCGCCATTATTTCTTATCAACATTTACAAATGCATATTATAGCTCAAGCTAAATATATTTATCACCCAAAAATAATCAAACGGTCCAAAAAAATGTCATCTTTTGAGGTTAGTTCTCGCGATATTGCATCAAAATAATGCCTATATATATATATAGGCATATGTATATATATATCGATTCAAGTAATATCATTCAAGTAGAATTTTTCGAATGTACAATATTAAAATGGCCAAAAATTTGCAAAAAAAATATATAACTCATTTTCGATAATCAGAAAAAATGTCCAGTAATAATTACCTGCATTTGTCCCTTCATCATTCCAAAATTCTGACGTCAAAAATGTTGGTTCTGAAAGAAGAAAAAAAATTAGGTTTCATTCAAATGACTATATAAATTTTGCGCGCGCAATTTCTATATATAGATATGTCTATATATATATATTTTTTTTTTCGATAATGTATACCCTCTCGGTCCTTTACATATTGCTCCCTTCCCCTTTCCAGAAAAGTACAAACTTTTCTTAGGCTTATAGATATAGCTATATCTATCCCCCATGCGGGTTATAGATTGAAGGTCACCAATTGCGGGTGTTTAGACACAATGGGGACGCGTGGGTGGCCAAAAAGCGCGCAGGTCCGTTGCGTAACTGCGTCGTACCGCTTCTCAATTAACTTATTATTGACTGCGAAAAAATTTATCACACATACAAGAATTACTTTTCCCAAGTATCTAAACCAAAAATTGCATTAACAATCATAATTATTGTAACAAAATTCTTGAAACTCGCGAAGCGGTAAAACGAGGCAAGTGCATATATCCCCAGTTTTTCATGAATATCTCGAGACCTAAAGAAATTGAGAAAATCTTCATAGGACCTTTTTTGTAGAGCTCGACTGCCCCTACAAAAAGTTCCTCATAAACTTTTCCGCATCTCCCCTCACTTTCGAAATATCCACCGAAGACTCCACTCTATGCAACTTAACTTACCTGCTTCACACTTCACTAACTCGAACTTTCAATAATATTTCAAGCGAATTCGATCCCCACGGTAAATCGATTTTTCCTAAATCTCGAATGAGTCGTCCTGATAAAGTTCACACTCAGTTATTATTTATCTGCAATATACAACTTGCAAGTTCAGCGAAATTTCCGCAAAAAAAGGGACCATTACAGTTTCATCCACACGCACTAAAAATTACACATTCAATAATTCAATATTATTGGCGGTAAAATCCAAATTCTGGACGTATTGACTTCGGTGTATAGAGTTCAACTAGGAGACTACGGAAATTCCATGCAAAAGCACTGTGCAAAATATTGAGCTTGGGTCGAAATGCGCAAGTACAAATTTTCATGGGTAGGTCGAGAGAGCTGAACGCCGATGGACGAAGGACATCCTTGCAGACAGAAATAATAATAATAATAATAATAATAATAATAATAATAATAATCATCATCATAATCATGTTTTACCAGGTCCAATTGTCCAGAGGTTATGTGCACGCCTCTACGTGCCCGCGTGGTCGCGAAAAAGGGCGGGAAAATATTTCTGTTTAAATTCTCCAGCGAAATCACTATTTTCGCGCCTGGAACCGTTATACAACTTGGGTGTGATCTAAAGAAGATGAATAACATTCCCAAAAAGCATTTAGGGAAGTCATCTCCTAGTACTGCGCCGCCATTTTGGACACCGCCACTCTGTCGCAAAATGGCGGAGCCCACGTGGGCCCACCACTTCGGATCTTCAAACCATGTTTTTTACTATCAATTCTTTTTAGATCCTTGTCAAATTTTTGCATAAGGGTATTGGGGAGTGAACAAACGTTTTGAGCCCTGGTTTATATTTTTTCGAAATGATTTAGGTGAGGAGGCAGGATTCCAATCTCAGTGGACGGGAGTTGGATGTGATGGTGGACGCGGTCGAACTTTGAGATCGCTGTAAATCCTAAATTATGCAACTTAAGAAAAAAAGTTGTGAAACATAAAATACGTGTTTTTGAGAGAGGAACAATATTGATTATATACTTTTTGTTCTATCTCTAGTCATTTTCGTGGTAGAGCGTTATAAGCAACTGGAATTGCTTACACACACACACACACACACGGAGAACTGCTCTATGAATGTTCCAAGTACATCATCAAAAATAATTTTTCAATTTTCCCGCGCAAAAGAACAACTTCCGGTACCCGGAAAATACAAATTCCACTTGTACAGTTTAAGCACTTCAATACTTACACAATTTTAATGAAGGTTACTGATAACGGGCGTTATCAACTGACTGAGTCATCAAGTTTGCTCATACATGAAATGAAATGCAGTGTCAAATGCAATCGATACGAAGTCAACAAAATTATCTTTGACATTTTCCAAATGTTGGGAAGTTAACCCAATGAATAATTTTTTTCTGAAAGATAATAAGTAAATAAATGCAAAAAAATGCAATTTTAAAATTGAAGCGTCATATTTTTTAATGGAGTGAATGAAAATGAGAAAAATAATTACAATTGCGCCTAAATCAATGGGGGGAGAAAATAAAAATCAGATGAGATGGGGAGAGACGTTGGACGTTGCAATTTGAAGGGCCTTCTGGGATTTCCCTATTCCGAGTTTGGGGAGTCCCCGATTTAGGCCCTCGAGTAGAATGCAAGCTTTGCATATTTCTTGACTAGAAACGAATCCACATCGACTGCAAGTTCCTCGAATTGGCATTTTTACGTTGTCAGAATTTATTGTCATTCTTTCACCGGAATGGATGATGTCGATTATCGAAGACGGCCGAACTTTCTCCAGATCTTTTAAAAATGTCCTTGCATAACCTCTGTATGCATTTGGCGCGAAAACACACTCGGTTGAAAAGTACACGAGCTTCTTGAAATATGCGTACATCACTATTTCTTTTTCGTAAGTGTATTTCAAGGGTTTGCAACGCATTATCGAATCACCACCAGCCTGAAAATCAACAAAATGTTATTTACGATTTATTATGGCCCAACCATAATTTGACTTTTTCGACCCAAATTCGACGGAAATATCTTCTAGGGGTCCCTATTAGATAGTATCAACGCACACGGGGCCAAAAATTCAATTTTAAAAAATTTAAGTTTGCCTCCCCATAAGGTCCCCATGTTAAATTTGGCCAAAATCGAAAAAAATTAATTTGACTTTTTCGACCCAAAATCGATGGGAGTGTCTTCTAGGGGTCCCAATTGGATAATATAAACGCGCACGGGGCCAAAAATTCAATTTTAAAAAATTTAAGTTTGCCTCCCCATAAGGTCCCAATGTTAAATTTGGCCAAAATCGAAAAAAATTAATTTCAATTTTTCGACCCGAAATCGACGGAAATATCTTCTAGGGGCTCCTATTAGATAGTATCAACGCACATGGGGCCAAAAATTCAATTTTAAAAAATTTAAGTTTGCCTCCCCATAAGGTCCCAATGTTAAATTTGGCCAAAATCGAAAAAAATTAATTTGACTTTTTCGACCCAAATTCGATGGGAGTGTCTTCTGGGGGTTCCAATTGGATAGTATAGACGCGCACGGGGCCGAAAATTCGATTTTAAAAAAATTAAGTTTGCCTCCCCATAAGGTCCCAATGTTAAATTTGGCCAAAATCGAACAAAAATAATTTCAATTTTTCGACCCAAAATCGATGGGAGTGTCTTCTAGGGGTCCCAATTGGATAATATAAACGCGCACGGGGCCAAAAATTCAATTTTAAAAAATTTAAGTTTGCCTCCCCATAAGGTCCCAATGTTAAATTTGGCCAAAATCGAAAAAAATTAATTTGACTTTTTCGACCCAAATTCGATGGGAGTGTCTTCTGGGGGTTCCTATTGGATAGTATCAACGCACACGGGGCCAAAAATGCAATTTTAAAAAATTTAAGTTTGCCTCCCCATAAGGTCCCAATGTTAAATTTCGCCAAAATCTAAAAAAATTAATTTGAATTTTTCGACCCAAAATCGATGGGAGTGTCTTCTAGGGGTCCCAATTGGATAATATAAACGCGCACGGGGCCAAAAATTCGATTTTAAAAAATTTAAGTTTGCCTCCCCATAAGGTCCCAATGTTAAATTTGGCCAAAATCGAAAAAAATTAATTTGACTTTTTCGACCCAAAATCGACGGAAATATCTTCTAGAGGTTCCTATTGGATAGTGTGAACGCACGCGGGGCCAAAAATTCAATTTTAAAAAATTTAAGTTTGCCCCTTACAAATTTGAGAATTGAAGAAAAACTTGTGGAGGGAAAAAAACTCGATATGGATAAAATAAGATTTTGAATTCGAAATTTCCCAAAATTTGTTATTCATTGCAAAATCGATACTTACAGTTATTATCGAAGTGCACCTGGAGAGTCGGGCAATGTCTCCTCTCAAGATGTTCATCAAAACTGTTTCAGCTATATCATCAGCATTATGACCAGTCGCAATGCAATCTACATTGAGTAGAGCTGCTCCCCTATCCAGTGCTTGCCTCCTGAAGACTCCGCAGAAGGTACAATTATTCTTTCTTCCTATCTGAAACCACCAGAAAATTATATAACCTGAATGAATTATTCTACAAAATGTATAACTGGTATATAAAAATTTCGAACTAATGATTCTTAATAAAATTTGTTTCGTTTTTTTTTCAAATTAACATAACAATTTTATGTTAATTTGAAATTAAAATTTTCAAAATTAAAATTTTCAGAAAATTAAAATTTTCAAAAAATTAAAATTTCAAAAATTCAAAATGTTAAATATCAAAATCTTCAAAAAATTACAATTTCAAAAAATTAAAATTAAAAAAAAAATAAAACTTCAAAATTTCAAAATGCCCAGGATGGAAAGAAAAATTTTTGTTGTTGTTTCAAGCACCTGAGCAACAATTTCGTCCATCGTCCATCCATATAAATTTTTATACGATAGAATTTGTAATGGCATCCCATAATCATCTCGATTTTGCTCCACAGTTTTCAAACTGTCATCTCTGTAGCCTGGAAGAGAAACAAAAATGTCAGTTGCAATTTTTTTTTTCAACTTAAGTTTTCCAAAATTGAACCCAAAAAAATGTTTGTCTTCTCTAATTAAACCTTATAGAATCTGTAAATATTTAAAAGAGAATTTCAAAATTTTAGCACTAGAATTTTTTTTTTTCAAATCTCAATAAAAAAAAAAGGATTTTAATTTAAAAAAAAAAATAAAAAAAAATAAATAACAGAAAAAAAAAATAATTTTCAAAATTCTGAATAAAAAAAAAATCGAAAATTCCAAACTTTGGAAGAATGGAAAAATATTGTGGAAATGTAGAAAAATTGTGAAAATATTTACCAGTAATTCCTTCGTCAATTGACAATAAAAAAAGGTCCAGTCCATAATTATACCTTTCATTCAAAAGTTTGAGAACATAAGCCAGCACTGTCGAGTCCTTTCCCCCAGACGCTCCAATCGCAATTTTATGGCCAGCCTCAAATAATTTTCCGTTAACAATTGTGTGGTGAATCTCCGTCTCGAATGCATAAAAAAAGCACTCTTTGCATAGAGCATCTCCAGTCTTCGGCCTCTGTTGAAATTCAAAAAATCAATGAATCGAAAATGGTCCAAACTTCCGGTAACCCAAAATTTCAAAACCTTGCAATCGTTTCTACAAAGGCGCCAAAATTTTTCCAAAGCTTCAATAATTTGCAATTCCAAATTTTCGAAAAAAAAAATTTTCAATGGCGGGAAAATTTCAAACTTTTTGCGAGTTAGAAAAATAGTGAAAAACTCAAAAATTCTCGAAAATTTCAACTATTTTCAAAATGTTTGGGACCTTTAAAATTTTTCAAATTTCCCAAACACAAATTTTTGAAAAAAAAAATTTTTTTTTAATTTTTTTGAGTTTGAAAAAATTTCAAAAATCTTCAAAATTTTGAAAATATTTCGGTTTTTTGGAATTGTCACAACTTGTAAATTGACAAAAAAAAAATTACATGTGACAGAAGGCGCAAAGATTTCATCATCGTTCCACTATAAAACAAATTCAAACGCAACTTCCGTTTGAAATTTTCGTAATGTAATATATAGCGAAAAATTACGAAACAACATTTCCGTAATGTGTTACTCGAATTTACCTTGAGAATTGCATTTTTGCCGCATTTCGAGGAACACCTGACAGGCATGTTGTTGTCGACCTAACCTCAACTTTGCTTCGTAAGCGTTCGTGTTCGTTCGGGAGATGTCGGGCGTTTCAAACGAACTGGTCGCGCGGCAACGAGAAACATTACCATTATTATTATGGACCGAATCCGGAATGTTTGGAGGCTCTCAGTTTCTGAACTCTATTACGAAACGTCAAATGTGTTTTATTTTCTTCCAATTTCAAGATTTTAGTGATCCAATTAAGAGAGTTATAATTTTATAATTGAACTATATAAAATTGCCCAAATTTGTACGGACTCAAAGCACTTCAGAAAATGATGTTCCGGGGATGATGCAATTTTCCAGAGGTGAGTTATGATATGATGCGACTTATGAATAAGAAAAACCACGTGACTACTATTGCTATTTTATTAATAATTTTCCATCTACACTGAACATTTCAAAGACAAATGCTTTGAATGTTTGAATTGGTTCTAACAAGAACTTAGTTTAGGAGCCAGTGTGGATGAACAGTTGAAGGATATAGAAGAATCAAATTGCAATGATTAGTAAGATTGATGAACATCCGTTTTTCAGGTAAACAATAATAATGGAGAAAGCCACGTGCACTGCATATCTCGGGATAAATACGGCCAACGTCGTTTACCCGCCGAAACGTCGGTCCCACTGTTGCCTGATGGTGGTTCTAAAGAAACAGGACAAAAAGCACAAATCATATACTTGCCCATCAGGATGGATGCTTCAGCATAGAAGATTGTGGCAAAGTGGTTCAAATGACGACTCAAAGAGCTTCAAAACAAAATCGACCAGAATTCAAGTTTTGGCCAACAAGGAAGTGGCCCACGAGCGATCGTAAGTGTTTTTAATTCAGCAGCTATCGAGATATTGTTCAGGAATTGAGAAAGGCCAACGTTTCACCCTGCACTTCTCTGATAATAACTTGTTGCTTAAAGTACTTACTTGAAGCACTGACAGACTCCATCGTTGCAACGTCCGCCGGCTTTGCCCAGAGTATAACAATTAGCTGCACAAGCAGAGTGATTGACTTTTCCACCGAAGGAGAGAAGATCGCATGTGAAACGTCGCATGCGGATATGCTCCTTGCTAACCATCGAATGTTCGTCTTCCTCTTTCGCTAGTACGAGAGCTTCATATTCTTCAAGAGTTCCATCCTCCAGTTCTGTAAATAGAGCAGCAGTGTAAATTGCTGATGCAAGTATCCAATAAATTCAAATTGAGTAATAAGTTGAGGCTGGAATTCTTCTAGGTGCGAGCAAAACTGACCTTTAGGCGGGGCTGCCATAACGGCAACACCTGCAGCAACCAGGAATACAAGAAGTACAAGTCGAGACATTTCGATGAATTCGATACTGGTCTCTTGCCATCCAAGCTTTTTATACAAATTACAACTATCATTATCGCGCCCTAATGACACAGCGATAGTCCATAGAGAAGGTTCTTCCCCGTCGTCAATGATTTCACCGTTCTCCAAAGTCATTAAGTGAAAATGTGATGTGGTCCAACATTTGTTAAATTATCAAATGCTACTTCCGGATAATAAGTTACCCTTTGAAACGGTAAATCGGAAAATATGAACTTCATTGAGATGTCTTCAACCAGTTTCATCTGCAGAGAACGATGAAGACTCTTTTGCTAACAGAGCATAGAGAATAATAAGGGTTTGAGCGTACTAATTTCCCGATTTAGGAAAGTTATTTGAGGACCGTAAGCGTTTCATGGACGAAAAAGTCATTAAGACGGGGAAGAACCTTTTTCGTAGAACATCATCAGGTCATTAATGCACGATAGCGATCACTATGACTTATATAAAAAGCTTGAGTGTGAAGAGACCAGTATTCGAATTCATCAAAATGTCTCGACTTGTACTTCTTGTATTCCTGGTTGCTGCAGGTGTTGCCGTTATGGCAGCCCCGCCTAAAGGTCAGTTTTACTGGCACCTGGAAGACTTCCAGCCTCAACTTATTACTCAATTTGAATTTATTGGATACTTGCATCAGCAATTTACACTGCTGCTCTATTTACAGAGCTGGAGGATAGAACTCTTGAAGAATATGAAGCTCTCGTACTAGCGAAAGAGAAAGACGAACATTCGATGGTTAGCAAGGAGCATATCCGCAAGCGACGTTTCACGTGCGATCTTCTCTCCTTCGGTGGAAAAGTCAATCACTCTGCTTGTGCAGCTAATTGTTATACTCTGGGCAAAGCCGGCGGACGTTGCAACGATGGAGTCTGTCAGTGCTTCAAGTAAGTACTTTAAGCCACAAGTTATTATCAGAGAAGTACGGGGTGAAACGTTGGCCTTTCTCAATTCCTGAACAATATCTCGATAGCTGCTGAATTAAAAACACTTAAGATCGCTCGTGGGCCACTTCCTTGTTGGCCAAAACTTGAATTCTGCTCAATTTTGTTTTGAAGCTCTTTGAGTCGTCATTTGAACCACTTTGCCACAATCTCCTATGCTGAATCAGGCATTCTGATGGGCAATTCTATGATTTGTGCTTTTTGTCCTGTTTCTTTAGAACCACCCTCAGGCAACAGTGGGACCGACGTTTCGGCGGGTAAACGAGAGGATTCGCCGTACTTATCAATATTAGTGTTGTTGCAATTTACATTGTAGGGTAATCTAACCAAAAGCTGTCCAGAAGTTTATTAATAATTCAAACATTTCCATTGCTGCAAATAGAAACACCTACCGATGTGCAACAATCGTTGAATAAAAACCTTCAACTTCAGAAATATTCCTTTGTGTGTTCCTTTTTAACCACCTTACGACATCTGGCTCCAAACCCTAGCTTCTTGGTTGTATTCCGTCAGCTCCAGTGCTGTGATCCAACCTGAAGAAAGTGGAGCTTCAAAGTGTCCGGTTAGGAGGGTATGCAATAGCAATGCTCAAACGAGAAACAGTGAAGCGCAGTGTTTACAAACACTTCGCAAATCACCGCCGTTGATTAGTATCGTTGCAAGTCTTCTCTATCTACCGACATTCGACTTCCGGAAGGTTAGAGTGCACCTGAAGACAATTCATCATCAACCAAGGCTTGGACCAATGAAACTGCGGTTATAATCCTATTCAAGGTTACCGATTTCCATCGCAAATCGGGGAGCGCGTGCCGCGCACGCGCAGTTCCTTTCTCCGCCGCGCTGAATGGTGTCGCGTCAGTTGCGGTCTTACACTCTTCGATAATTTCGATATATATCTATATTCTCTTAGGTCCCTCTCTTTTACTATACGAGGTCGGTGGCGCGTGCTCCGCACGCGCATTTCCTTTTGCACTAACTGGTGTCGCGTCGATTTCACCTTACGGTTTTCGAGATATTTCGTCTTACGCGATATCGAGATATCACGTTTACGGTCATTCGATTGTATTTCGAGATTTCTCTTCGCTTCTCTTTTTTATCATAGGATATACACGTACTATAGACAACGTTGTGCTTAGAAAGATGGGATGGTAAATCGAAAGTTGTTTAATGGTTGTTGTAGGATAATTGGAAGGTGTTTGTTTGCAGATAGGCACTTATGAATATTGTTTGTGGTGAACCAATCAGAAAAGTCACCATGCTACCATTGGACATAGGACGCCTTTTTCGGATGACAACACAATGATTCGAGGGAGCCGGAAATTTTTGCAGGTGCGATATAATTTCAAACTTCATAAATGTTATTGTCGACTTTATTGATAATCTTTCATCCACAATAATTCCTTCAATAAATTGCGCAGATTTTGAGACCAATGCGATGAACATTGGAATTGGTTCAGACTTAGTATGCAGTTCAACAGGTCCAGCTATTGCTGATGCACGCGTCTACCCGCCGAAACGTCGGTCCCACTGTTGTTTGATGGTGGTTCTAAAAAAACAGGACAAAAAGCACAAATCATATAATTGCCCATCAGGATAGATGCTTCAGCATAGAAGATTGTGGCAAAGTGGTTCAAATGACGACTCAAAGAGCTTCAAAACAAAATTGAGCAGAATTCAAGTTTTGGCCAACAAGGAAGTGGCCCACGAGCGATCTTAAGTGTTTTTAATTCAGCAGCTATCGAGATATTGTTCAGGAATTGAGAAAGGCCAACGTTTCACCCCGCACTTCTCTGATAATAACTTGTTGCTTAAAGTACTTACTTGAAGCACTGACAGACGCCATCGTTGCAACGTCCGCCGGCTTTGCCCAGAGTATAACAATTAGCTGCACAAGCAGAGTGATTGACTTTTCCACCGAAGGAGAGAAGATCGCATGTGAAACGGCGCATGCGGATATGCTCCTTGCTAGGCCTCGAAGGTTCGTAGTCCTCTTTCGGTAGTACGAGAGGTCCAAACGGTTTAGTCTCCCGTTCTGCAAATAGAGCAGCAGTGTAAACTACTAATGCAAGTATCCAATGAATCCAAATGGAGTGATAAGATGAGGCTGGAGTTCTTCCAGGTGTGAGTAACACTTACCTTTTGGCGGAACTGCCATAACGGCAACACCTGCAGCTACCAGGAATACAAGAAGCACAAGTCGTGTCATATTGATGAAGTGAATGCTCATCTCGTTGCATCCAAGCTTTTTATACAAATCCCACGCATTTGTTATCTCTCACTAATGACGCAACTATTTTTCCGGAGAGAAGGTTCTTCCCCGTTTGCTAATGAACATTTAATCTTCGTGATGCGCATAGTGAAAATGTGTGGTTCCCTCGAATATTCGTAGGGTTGTTAACTTTAACACACCTGATAGAGTGGTACGCTAAATTTTGGAATAGCGTCGTTTTTATTAATAGGATGGGCGACGGGGAAGAACCTTCTCTATGGACTATCGCTGTGTCATTAGGGCGCGATAATGATAGTTGTAATTTGTATAAAATGCTTGGATGGCAAGAGACCAGTATCGAATTCATCGAAATGTCTCGACTTGTACTTCTTGTGTTCCTGGTTGCTGCAGGTGTTGCCGTTATGGCAGCCCCGCCTAAAGGTCAGTTTTACTCGCACCTGGAAGAATTCCAGCCTCAACTTATTACTCAATTTGAATTTATTGGATACTTGCATCAGCAATTTACACTCCTGCTCTATTTACAGAACTGGAGGATGGAACTCTTGAAGAATATGAAGCTCTCGTACTAGCGAAAGAGGAAGACGAACATTCAATGGTTAGCAAGGAGCAGATCCGCATGCGACGTTTCACATGCGATCTTCTCTCCTTCGGTGGAAAAGTCAATCACTCTGCTTGTGCAGCTAATTGTTATACTCTGGGCAAAGCCGGCGGACGTTGCAACGATGGAGTCTGTCAGTGCTTCAAGTAAGTACTTTAAGCAACAAGTTATTATCAGAGAAGTGCGGGGTGAAACGTTGGCCTTTCTCAATTCCTGAACAATATCTCGATAGCTGCTGAACTAAAAACACTTAAGATCACTCGTGGGCCACTTCCTTGTTGGCCAAAACTTGAATTCTGGTCAATTTTGTTTTGAAGCTCTTTGAGTCGTCATTTGAACCACTTTGCCACAATCTTCTATGCTGAAGCATCCATCCTGATGGGCAATTACATGATTTGTGCTTTTTGTCCTGTTTCTTTAGAACCACCCTCAGGCAACAGTGGGACCGTCGTTTTGGCGGGTAAACGGAATAACCTCCAGGTCTCTTCAGCGATCTCGCAGGACTACGGAAGCGATGCTACCCAACATTACCTTTAGTAACCTTGCCTGTCACACAAAAAATATGTGAAACTTATAACCCGAGATATGGGAAACTGAAAAGTATCAATAAACCTGGCAATTGCATTCACATCGACTCTCCGTTCACCCTTTATCGTCACCCCGCGCCACCTACCACACATGTTCACCCTTTCGCCCTTGTTACCCAATGAGTTATTATCATTATGGTAACTCCGAGTATAGCTGCGACAACAATAACAGTAATTTTTATCTCTTCAATCCGCTATCTGTAAGCTGAAAATAATTCATCGGGAATTCACCAATGAGTTGGAAATTCCCAAGTTCAAGGCGGAAGAGTTCACACTGAATCAGCACGTACGCTCGAGGCAATTACCACGTTTTGCGCCGGGATTACAATGATTGCATCATCTGGGAGAGCCTTATCAATAGAAGCAATGACCTGGCATACCGTAAAAAGTTTCATGACATCAATTATGCAGGAAGTTGATCCAGGATCAACCATCAACGCTGCCAATTGATGTGGACAAAAATTGGTTATGGTTGGTATCTGCAGCTGTTTAGGATTTTTAAGGAGTAATGTTCCGGAGGAAAGGGCCGGTGATCTACATATACCTATATATACAGTTAACCGTCCTCAAATACCGTTTAGAACTTGGAAATGCCTTTCAAGACGCGAGCGGAGGGGAATGCGTCCCCCACCACCGTCGGCGCATGCGCATTGGGCGATTTCGCAAGAGCGGGGAGTTTCAATGGCGATATGCGCATGCGCATTGCACTACTTGGTAAGAGCGGGGAGTTTGAATGGCGACGCGCATGCGCATTGCACTACTTGGTAAGAGCGGGGAGTTTAAATGGCGACGCGCATGCGCATTGCATTACGCGACATAAGCGGGGAGTTTGGATGGCGATGTTCTGTGAATCGAGGTTTTAACTTAATAATTGAAACAAGTAACAGAGTTATGTGATTTTCTTCTTTATTCAATTCATAACAATGGCATTGATACAGTAAAAATAAATTAACAACCATTTTGAAAATTGAAAAAGTCCTATGTCCATGGGGCACGGTGAAGTTTTGGCCTGCTCATTCTAAAAAATCCAAAAGAAAAACCACGATATTAGTGCCATTACGTCATAAACCACAGTGCATGTGTTCCATTGTGCCCCACTCTTCTCTACATCATTTTGTAATAACATTTTGAATGTTTTTTTAATTATATAAATACTTACGGAAGCACTGACAGACCGCGTGCTTGTTCATACGGCCACCTCGTTTGCCGCGAACCTTACAGTGTGCGTCACAAAGTCTGTTATTGGTGTAACGGCGCATGCGCAAATGTTCTTCATTGTAGGAACCAAGTTCATGGGCTTCCGGCAGTTGGAGACTCTCGTACTCTCCAAGACCTAGATCCTTCACATCTATAGCAGGAATCACAGGGCCAGTGTAATTAATTTATTTTGGACGTAGACTAGAAAAGGGCCCACTTTGTCGATATATACCCAGATAATAATGCAAAAATCATCTGACATTGATGTGAAAGGAAGTTACGACATATGTGAATATTTCAGAGAGAATCGACAAAGTGGGCCCTTTTTATACGGGTGTTGGTGGAAAATTTTGTTCTATCTGATATTGAAATTCGGACTTTACAGTTGAGATAGAGACTGAATTCGGGACAAAATGGGTGGGTTCGCGTCCCAGTTAGTGGATCTAGCAAAATCCTCAAATCGAGTATTCAAAATTTTTCCAAAATTTGGATACCAGTTTGAAAAAATGGCACTTCGGAAATCGCAAGAATTTGAAATTTGGAAATAAAAATATTTGCAAACTTTTATTTTTAATATTTAAGAAACGAACCTTCGTTTGCAGTTGCCATAATGGTAACTACTGCAACTACCAGAGCTACAAGAAGCACGAGTCGTGACATGTTGAGGAATCTCATGGTGACTAATCCTGATCGACTCTTTTATTGCTTGTATGGCTGTAGATAGCGCATACTAATGGCACTAGTCTCATATTGAATGGGGGTTCCCCGATTTCACTACTCACTACTAACTACCATAACAATAAATCATGTAATTAGGCTTGAAAACCACTTAGCCAAATACATCTGTGCCTCTATGAGTAGCAAAGAAAATTCCCCTTTGCAATTCTTGTCTGACATGTTTTTTTCCCAGATTTTTCCCAATTTGAATTTCCCGCGGTGCGCGCGCACCCGATTCAATACTCTCTATATTCTTAAGCGCCAGCAAAATCGGCAAAAAAAAAAGTGTGCGGCAGACATTCAAAAGCGACGCAGTGATCCTACCTCACCGCGCATGCGCGGACAACAGATGATCGACACTTGGCATTGCAATATCCACGCACCAGTTTCTCCCAGAAAAATACCAGACATTGCAATCCTAACACATAAGTGACTTAAAATACATAATTTGGCATATACTAAAGCCATCAACGCTCACTCGTTAAACCAAAAATCACTACTGACAAGATCAACCAGGCAAATTACCCCCAAAATGTCCAAAGATAACCCCTTCAAATTAATACTGCCACTGCGGCACATCGCAGCAGTAAAAATAGTTGAGCAATTGTGGAGGAATTCCAAAGGAAAAGACGATATAAAAAAATTTTACAAAACTGAAAACCTCGCAATATGCCCAACGCCCCTTCCAGAAGGGCCAATGATTGACAACCTACGAACTGCCATTGACAAATTATCAATTCCAATTGAGGTGAAGTATATACTAAAAGTCTACCTATCACAGATGATCTGGGATGCCCTTTTCTGGCTGCACATTACAATTGAGGTTATGTCAATCAATTACAAGCTAAACGATAACGCTATGAAAAAACTCTTCCACTTTGTGGATAATCTGACATGGAACGATTTAGGGTACATAGATGGCAAAGCAATGCTAAAAGCCTACGTCAACAAAATCGAAATTATTGATTTTGAAACTTGGCGCCAATTGTGCCATCACTGCGTCGAGGATGAAATTAAAAGATTATCCAATACCATAAATTGGAAGAAAATAAAACAGTTCACTGCTGATCCATACACCCTCTACTGGTATTGGAAATTATATAAAAAATTTCCCAAGAAAAAACGTTTTTCATCAAAAATTGAATATTCCAAATTCAAGGAGGACTATAGTCGCGGATTTTACGATGAAAATAGTGTGAGCTTTAATTTGCTGGAGCTAAGTGCTAGTTATAAATCTAACATTGCAGCAGTTAAATATTTTCATAAGCAGTTGAAAAATGAGGAAGAATTCGAAGGACTTTTTTCGGGTAATGGCGACTGGATCACGTGGCGGGAAGAGAGCGCGGGCTATTTGGTACAAGAGATGCGTAATGAGACACTAGCGACATCGCTCAATAATTTTACCGATATTCTGGCTTACTTCATTGAGTGGCCTTGGGTCTTGTTCATCGATCATTGGCTGATGATATTTGAGGATGTTGATGTTACGCAATTTATTGCAGTGTTTAAACATTATCCTAATATGACAAATTCTAGGCGGGAAGGTTTTAAAAAAAGACAAACTGAGTGGATCTATCATCCGATTTTATACGAACCTTTTGAAAAATTGTGGCGGCTATTTTACCGGAAATTTGGGAGGGACAATGAGGTGGTGGCCAAGGCTGCTGTCAATGTATTTAATCGGGAGGATATTTTGTTATGTAGAATTATATTCGATGGGATGGAATGTATGCAGAAGATATTTGTGTTAAATAATTTGGCGAGTCGGTGTCGGGATCTGCCTCTGTGGTGTTTGAAGATGGATTTTTGCAAGGAGTTTATGGAGAAAGTGCTAACTACTGATGAGGAGAAGACAATTATTTCGGAACTTGTCGCTGCTAGATGCAGAGGATAGATCACCCAAGTTATTTAAGTTATTTAAGAAAAGCTAGGTGAAATTAACATTACAAATTCTGAGAGGTGAAAAAAAGAATTTTTGAGTGACGCGTTGATATTTTTTTTCGAATTTAGATAAGATAAACAGTATAGAAACATTGATGGATGAGAAGAGAAATATAATTTCGAAGAATTTACCTTGATCATGTGCGACTGATACATACAAGTTCAGTCTTATATCAGTCGATTAAATAAATACAGTATTTGATAGAATTGCCAGGTAGTTCTCGACTTTGATACTTCATCTCCTGATTTCTAAAATATATTTCCTAGTTTTTAATCTCCGAGTCCGGTCGCGCGTACTGCGCACGCGCACTTCCTGTTTCCACCGCACGGTCTGGTGGCGCGTCGGTTTCGGTCTTACGGGTTTCGATATATACGATAGTTTCTTTCGTCTCTTCTTTTTCAATTGAAATTTTTTTCGACTGAGAACTTCAAAATTAAGAATATTAACAAATGTTTTTATATGAATCTCTATAGCAGCTGTCAGTGTGCACTTCCAAAAACATTTCAATAACAAAATGTTCGAAAGTGTCTGACAGCGCGCCAAAATTTGACCGTTCAAAAACATTCAAACTCCCCGCGTTATTGGCGATTCCCGCCAAAACGCGAACCGCGCATGCGCATGTGTTATTCTCATTCAAACCTCCATTTAAACCAATCTAACCTCATTTAAGTTTGTTTACATCCCTCAATAGACCGCCCTAAACTTCCCCCAATTAATTAACTCCTAAAAACAATATTTTGCAAATAGTGCAGCCATGGCAGTCAGAAAAAATCACTTCAGGTGGATATTTCCACTCCAGCACATGGTAAAAGTGAAAATAATCGAAAGCCTCTGGAGGAACTCATCGAACACACATAACCTAAAAGACTACTACCACAACAGCGACTTGAGAAATTTCATCCAGAAGCCAACAATCGACAACCTTGAACAATCCCTCAATAAATTATCAATCCCCCACTCTATAAAATCAGAATTAATTGTCTTCGTCATAGAAATGGTGAATTGTGCATTAGTATGGTTAGACCACGTGACCAGCGATTTAAAAAATCAGCCGAATCACCAAACAATTTTGGCGCACTATATTGACAACTTTGCATGGGACAATATGGGATGCGTTGACAGTAGAAAAATGCTCGAGACATATGTCAGTAATAAAAAAAACATTGACTTTACAACTTGGAAATTGCTGTGCGAGTATTGTATGGAGGACGAAATTGTCAAATTTTCCAAAAAAATTGACTGGAACAATTACATGCACTTTACTAATAATCCTTATCTGATATACTGGTACTGGAAAATTCACGGACACTTTCCCGAAATTGAGATGTTCATTTCATTTGACGAATACTGGAATTACGGTCTATTGCGTCATAGGGATAAATTTTATGACGAGAATAATATAGTGGGGAATATGTTGGAGTGGGCGATGCCAATGTTGAATTCCACATCTAGCCTATCGGCAATAAGATACCTAAAGCGCGAGTTGAATGATGAGAAGAGATTCAAGAGGTTATACACGGATTGGCAGATCTTCCGCACACCGAGTACCATCCACTTTCATTGGCTGCGGCAAATGGACGAATCATGGCTGACTGACACATACAAATGCAGCTTTATGTATAGCTTCATGGCGCAGTGGCCGTGGGTTATAATCACGGAGCACTGGCTGGATATAATCGAGGATGAGCGATCGCGTCCACAACATTTCGTTCAAATGGTGTACGCAATGCGCGCCAATATGGTCCGTTGGCAATTGCACGGATTGGCGGAGAAGCATTACCAACTGCTCTGCACAAAAACCGTGTACAGCCCGTTCAAGGAGCTGTGGAAGATCTTTCAGAAGAGATTCAAGGACGATAATAGCTTGAAGGCAATTCATTCGCAATTTTTCACGCGAAAGGAGATTGCCGCACGACAACATCTGCTCGATGCGGATCTCGGCAAGGATGTATTTTTTGGTAAGGTTGGGTACGAAGAGCATGTGGATGGTGATTTTGTGGTGGGAATGGGCAATTTTAAAAACCGATTAACAGTATATTCAAATTTGGAAAACATGTTGGTACAAATTTTACGTTGAAGTTCAACCGGCGGCTTCTGGTTGGTAACTAGATAGGTGGGGGATTCCCCGCCACTCCAGCCGCCATTTTCAAACGGTTGGGTAGTGAGGCACTTGCACTCTTTGGAATGTTTGTTAGTTTGTATTGTTTGTTAGTTGTTTTGTAGTGTTTGTTAGTTGTTTTGTATTGTTTGGTAGTTCGTTATGAAGCGTTAATTTGTTACGAATTATCGACATTTTAATTTCTTTTAGTCTCCAATCGCACCTGGGAAACATTTATTTCGAACGATTTTGAGTTCTCCACTCGCTTCATGGAAAGAATATTGTTTACTGGTCAAGAGAACACATTGTTCCAGAAAATCGGGTAAACATGAGATCGAGAGCTGATGTCTACAAGGTATTGTATTTTTTTAAATATATTACAATTGCTCCAATATATGTTCGAAAATTCAAATATTTGCGCGCAACTTTTCCAACGCTTAAAGCAATTCCTTCAGCTTATTTTGATCGTTTTGAGCTCATGTACATGCATGAACATCGTTAGAATCGAAGTATCTCGAAACTCGTGAAACCGATTTCTCATTGGTCGATCGATGCGCACGCAGCTCTAGCGCGCCAAATTTGAAATCTTCTGGACGTGAGCTTTTCAACTTTTGTACTTTCCATCCAAATTTCTGACCCGAATTACCCAAAAATCTCTTCGATTTTGTGCGCAATATCAACATTGACAACAAATCGACACTTTTTTTTGTTCTTACAGGCACGCTATACGCAACAATGACTGAAAGAGGAATGCATCCTGGAGAGCATTCACAATCGATATCTGCACTGCCAAATGTACAAAATTCAACTAATAATCATTAATTTATATGTCATTTAATTTATTTATCTACTATTTATAAATTGTACTGAATTCATGACTCCTGGTGAGTTCAATGAGAAAATTTTATAACAAATATATACAAAATTTCGATAAGAAAACCGCGCAAAATTTTCAATGTCAACTAAATTTTATGATAAAATTTGACGATTTCATTTTGCCAATTCTAAAATTCAATTTCACCTTGAAACTATTGTTCAAATTCAAATGCAAACCTCATATCTATTTTTTAAATTCAATTTAAAAAAATCAAAATCAACCTCAAATTCGATACAAAAATTAAAAATCAAAATATTTCAAATTTTATTCAAACTCCAAATCATTTAAATAGGAAAAAAGTTTAGAAAAAAATGTCATACATTTGAATTTTCCCCCACTAACTGCTCCTCGCTCACCGCGCATGCGCAGAGGGCAAACACGTGGTCACAAACTCTAACCTCATTAAAGTGCGCGTAAAAATTCCTAAAGTCTGTCTTAATCTAATCCGTCACAACCTAGAACAATTAAAAATGAATAAAGCCCAGAATAATCCATTTAGCATAGTAATGCCACTTCAGCATATAACAAGTGTTCGGCTAATTGAGATATTATGGCAAACTCCAACGATCACAAAACTAGCAAAACAAAATTTTTACCACAATCACATGCCAATTTGTGATCCAACGAAGCTAATTCATACTTTAGACAACATGATCAATAGTTTACCACTTCCCGAGTTGTTGAAAATTAAATTACGGGCATTCATGATAGGAATGATTGATAACGCAATGCATTGGTGGGCTGACATAAAGGCAATGCTAAGTTCGCGTCACTGGATATACACCGACCACAAAGAAATAGACATACATTTTCTCGATAATTTCTCCTGGAACAATACGGGATTAGCTGACGGTGAAAAAATGCTCCAATCTTACGCCGATAATACCGATAAAATTGAATACACAGCATGGGCACTACTGTGCGACTACTGTCTCGAGGACGCGCTCCTTAAATTAACCCCAACAATTGATTGGCAGAGTTCAGAAGAATTCTGCAATTCGCCCTTCTCAGTTTACTGGTACTGGAAAATCTACCAAAAATTTCCCACCGAAGAAATGTTCTCCGATATATCTCACATTTCATATTCGGATTTCGCGGGACAGTGCCAAGATGGCGGCCTGTACGACGCCCGCCATTTTGTTGAAAATTTGCTGAAGGAAGTTTGCAATAGAACTTATCCACGTGTTAGTCCATCGGCGGTGAAGTATCTGCAGAAAGAGCTGGGAAATTTTGTCAAATTTAGGGAAATATTTTTGGGTAATGTACAATTGGAACAGCTGATGGATGCGCATCATTGGAGTTGGTTGGGGAGCGCTGACGAGGCATGGCTGAATTCTGATGAAGGGACTATGTACATTTGCGATTTGGCCGCTAGGTGGCCCCTGTGTATGGTCAGTGATCATTGCATAGGTTGGTGACAATTTTTTTATATACTACTAGCTAACCCGGCAAACGTTGTTTTAACATGTATATTTTTTCTACAAAACACTTTTTAGTTCAATAACAATAACTATTTACTATAAGTGTGCGAGGATGTACTTATAATCGAAGGCGTTGCAAATAATTAAAGTATACTTTACTTAGGTTAATAAATTGATCTTTATTAACTTTACGTATATTTTCAAAATTGCAACAATTCTTTATCAATTTTGACAATTTGAGAAAAAGATAAATTAATATCTTAGCCCAATTGAGTGTACAATATTCTTGGTTAGTCCGTCTTTAGGCTGCACAAATTTACAAACTTACTATTTTCATGTATACACTTGTATAATTTCAATAAAAAAAAAAAACAAAATTGCATAGGTGTGCTGGAGGGCAGGGAGCTTGGCAAGAAGCACTTCGCCCACATATTCCAAACGTTTTCCTACTCCATATCACGGGAAATGAGATACTACCACGTACTTGTCGATCGTGTTGTGCTTGGCGCCTTCAAGGAGTATGTTAAATTTTTCAATAGAACATTTGGCGCCGACAAGGAATTTGCGTACAAGATTCAGTATGAGTTCTTCTGGCGGAGGCACACTGCTTTTTGCGCTGCCATGTTCGACGAGGGTGGCTTTGATTTGAGTAAGAAGGAATTTTTGCGGCGGCTGGAAGGAGAGAGTGATATATGGTCGCTCGACGATGAGGATTTCCGCGAGGAGTTCATGGGGAATGTCCTAGAAACGGATGAGGATAGATGCGCATTGCAGAAAATCTGTGATAAAGAACGCGCAGAACGCTACCCCCCCTCAGATCCCGAAGATTTCTGATAAGGGTAACTATGTTTTTGCAATAGAATTAAGTGTTAGCTTGCCGATATAGGGAAGTTATTGTAATGGCGCCGAAAATCAAAAGTGGAAATTTCATCATATCCACGTTTCAAAGTCTCTGTAAACGTTCCAGAGCATTTTTAACAAAATGTCTGTATGTATGTGTGTATATGTGTTTACGCGTACGTATGTGCCCACAATTTTTGGACAACGATTTCTTGCAAACGAATCACCCGATTCGATAATTTTTTTTCAATCGATGCGTCTTCACGCAACTGGGACCTGATTAGATTTTGAAAGAAATTCATGCACTAGTTTCCGGTTTTTTTTTTAAACATGAAGCATGAAAATCGCCGAAAGTTTTAATCAATCATTATTTACGAAGGAAAGTTGTGATCAAGCTAATCAATGTCGCAATTGGAGTCTCTCGGCGTAACTTAGCTTCGATCAAAATTTGACTCACTTTCATGTAGTGAATTATTAGTTATTGGTTGATTTTGAGTGGCGCGAAATTTTAATGACTATTCAAACTTTTATATTCGGTCTAGATCCGAAGTTGTCCGACTACCGCCGGCGCATGCGCGTTTGCCCGCATTTGCACAGGAGAGTCTGAATGCGCGATGCGCAGTGTGATTGGTCAGTGTGTCACGTGACATAGTCGCGGGTAGCGACACCTGTTGTATTCCAGTATTCAAAATGTCAGGATGCCTATTTTTTTCTCTGAAACCAGTCTTTGAACATTGATGTAATGCAATTAATTAATGGTATTTTTATCTATTGCAGGATGGAACGAGGTGAAATTCAGGGAAATTCTAACGTTTGGAGTTGAAAATGTATTAAAAAAAAAATTAAAGAAATTTTGTTTTAGAAAATTGTATTTAAAAATGTTGAAAACGCAAAATGTTATGAAAAAAAAATCCTTTTCCACTATTTTCAAAATGTTTTACAATAATTGTTGATACTTTGAGTACGAGAAATGTGCTGTAAATACCATAAATACAAATGTAACTATAAATGAAATAAAAAATTGTTTTCACATTGTAAATTCAAAATTTGAATTTCTTAAAATAGAAAAAAAAATTGGTACATATTTTTCAATGGCATTTCAAAATTTTGATTCTTTTCTTTTACTAAAATTTTATTGAAATTTTATAACCCAAAAATTTGGCAGAATATTTTATATAAATTGCTTTGTATGTATTAACAATTCATATAATCCCTGAAAAACAATTTGTGCTCCCTGAAAAATGACCAGCCATGTAATGGCTGTTAATTTTTGGCGAAGAATTTTGAAAAAAATCTGAATTTCTCAAACATAAAGTATGTGTTTAAAACGCGAAAAATATTAGCATAAAATTTCCTAGCTGCGTTCATTCAGAATCGGAGGTCCGCCAATCAGGACGTCGACGATATATAATATCTGCAAACATCTGCCTCTCCTTCTCGCTCCGCAACACTTCACGCATGAAAAGTTTACAGTAGTCGTCGTAATTCAATTGGCCAACATATCTCCCGCGCCTGCCGCCAGTGATAAATATCATAAGATCCTCCAGGAAATCGCCTCTACTGGAGCTGCCCATAGCATCAAACACAATATTGCTAAGAGCAATATTCTCTTCTTCAAACAGATGAAAGTTAACAGCATATGCTCCTTCTGAATGTGATCCAAATTTCCTGTTGAACATCTTGGCAGCCTCCTTGAAGGGGCCCAAGATAACTCTATCCTCTAGAAGCAACTTGTCGCTTTCCGCCAACGCCGCACTGTCCCACCACGTTATCTTATTCTTAATTGTATTGCAGAGCTGGATACAATGTTTGGGAAGTACTTCCCGACTCTCCAATTTCTCCATCCAGTATTCAGTGAATAGCACCAGTGGCCAGGTAACCGCAAAATGGCAAATGTACCTATTATACATCAAGATTTTCATTTAAAAAGAACGTAATTTAATTTGATTTTATGATTCCAATGTCACATTTATCCAATTGCATTTATGACCATAACTTTTCAGCTTGGGGCTGAGGTTTCCGCGCAAAATGAGTTACATATTCCCCCACCAGCGCGCACGCATGCGCGCCGCAACTCAAACTCCCTCCCGCGCTTACCAAGCCGAGCAATGCGCATGCGCGGGCGGTGGTGGGGGGACGCGTTCCCCTCCGCTCGTGGGCGTTTGGGGCGTTACCTAAAAGACTCATTGTTTTTTCTAGTTTAAGAAAGAAATTTTAGTAAAGACAATACCTGGTAGCATGTTCGGAGTCCAGCCAGCTTTGATCCTGAAGTTCTCTCAGCAAATAAAAATGCGTTGCACTTGAATAGCTGAGATTGTAGGTAGCTTCTAGCTGATGAAACGGTGAATAGTAATCCAGAGATGTGGAATTTAAGTACAGTTCCGGAAATTTCTCATCATCATTCAGCTCTTTTCGTAAATACTTGATAGCTGAAGTATGTGAGCAGCGCACCCAGGGGTCCTTAAAGAAATTTTGTAGTATACTGCCGCCATCTTGTGTTTCATAGAACAAGTGCGGTATCCAGTGTGGATAACACGATTTTCTGTGGAACATGTCTATCGTTGGATGCTGTCCATGGAGTTTCCAGTACCAATAAATGCAGAGAGCGGAATGATCAAAATATCGATAATCAGTCCAGTCAATGCTACCAGAAAGTCTCATAATTTCCGACTCCATGCAACATTCGCAGAGCAATTTCCAAGTCTTTCGATCAACGGTATCTTTATTGCTGACGTAGGACTCGATGATCTTATTCGAATTGATGCATCCCATATTGTCCCAAGACATATTAGCAACAAAATATTCGTACATATCTCCATAATCGGCATCCCCAAGGAAATCCCGAAGGACTTCGCATACGTAACGTAACCAGTCGAGAGCACTCTGAATCATTTCAATGACGAATAGCATCAATTCCTTCTTCATGCTTGCTGGAATTGTTAGTTGATGAACATAGTGTTGGAGGTGTGCTATCAGTTGCGGTCGGCTGGAGTACATTTCACCTACCTTGGGGTTGAACTCCAGAATTTGGTGGATCTTCGAGGTTTTCCATAGGATTTCCACTATTCGCACTTTTGTTATATGCTGAAGTGGAATTATGAATCTGAAGGGATTATCCTGCACCATTGTGGTATTGTTTGGGCCTTTTTTGTCTACTGTTTCTTCCAGGACCTTATCGTTGTAGAATTTGACTTACCAATTTTGAGCGATCTGCGGGATGTGATGTGTGATTAGGCGGTAGAGTCCGCACAGGACGAGACTTCAACTCCGAGTGCGCCCGAAGTTACCCCCACCCTAGCGCAAACCGCGAAAATAATTGAAAGCGATTGAGAACGAAGGCAATCTTGTCGTCGACCGACTATGCAGGGCCGTTGAGCTTGATTCAAATATCTACCGGCGCCGCGCCACTATCGCGTACTGCGCATGCGCAGTTGAAGTATCTGTTATGTGGGATTTTGAAAGTTATTGTAACTAACCACTGATGGCTATTTTCTGACTAATTAGCATCACTTGAGAGCTGTTATTACTCAGTTTTTCATTTAAGAATATTCTCATTGGTTAACTAAGGAAAAAATACAAGAATTGGGTTTAAACACCAGTATATATATACATATATATATACACATACATATGTATATGTATAAATATACGTATGCATACATATATATAAATATACATATAAATATATATAGATATACATATATATACATATACATACATATACATACATATACATACATATACATACATATACATACATATACATATATATACATATACATATATATACATATACATATATACATATATATACATATATATACATATACATATATACATATATTCTGTCCAAAAACATTTTGGTGTACACTCGTTGCCGGCAACTTTGTCATTCAAATTTCGCGCCACATGTCATGTCACATGACACGTGCGCCCTCCCCCACTCCACTGCAGTTTAGTCAGCCAAACAAAATTGAGCGAAAGCTAACCTCAAAACGCGGTGGGCGCTCTAAAAACTTAAAAAAAGCAGTGGAAAAAACAAGTTTTCCCGCCAAAAAAAGTGGTATTAATCCTGAAAAATGTCAACGGACTTTTATATTCGGTATTACGTCGGGCATAAGGGCAAATTCGGTCACGAATTTCTCGAATTTGAATTTCGGCCAGATGGCAAGCTACGCTATGCCAACAATTCCAATTACAAAAATGACACGATGATTAGAAAAGAGGCGTATGTCCATCAGTGCGTTATGGAGGAGCTGAAGAGGATTATTCAGGACTCGGAGATCATGCAGGAGGATGACGCACTTTGGCCGCAACCCGATCGGGTCGGCAGGTATGGAGACTTTTTTTTAATTGAGGTTATGAACCCAAAGGTTTGAGCTTTTGGAATTTTTGACACATTACAATTCGAACATTTAAGTTCTCGAAAGCTCGAGAAAATTTTGGGTCTGGAAAAAATTTGTTTCTCAAAAATTTTGACATTGTCCAATTTTTTTTAATGTCAGGACTTTTTTGCCCAACTTTTTTTTGAGGAAAAATCTAAATTTGGGGATTTGCGAAATTTTTGAATTTTTCCAAATTTTTTTTTTGAATTTTTCAAATTTTTTTTTTCGAATTTTTCAAATTTTTTTTTTTTGAATTTTTCAATTTTTTTTTTGATTTTTCAAATTTTTTTTTTGGGTTTTTCAAAAAAAAAAAATTTGAATTTTTCAAAAATTTTCTTTTGAATTTCTATTTTTTAAAATTTTTTGTTCAATTGCAGACAAGAGTTGGAAATTGTAATTGGTGATGAGCACATTTCTTTCACAACCTCGAAAACTGGATCTCTGCTGGATGTGAATCAGTCGAGGGACCCCGAAGGGCTGAGGTGCTTCTACTACTTGGTCCAGGACTTGAAGTGTCTTGTCTTCTCGCTTATTGGACTCCACTTCAAAATCAAGCCCATATAAACACTTTCCCAGACATTTCGCTCTATAAGATACCTATAACTTTTTTTTTCTACTGAAATCATTATTAGTTCATTTTCGATTGTATGAAAATCGACTTGAGGCAATTGTAAGACTTTCCATGTGGGGATTAATAAATTGAGATTTTCTGAGGAAATTTGTAGAGTTACATAATTAAAAAAAAAAAAAATCAGGGAATTTAGTTTCAAATTCTGACGTCGACTAAATTGGCGAAAAAAATTGTAATTTTCAATATTTTAGAAATTTCGAAAATGCGTTTTTTTCTTGTTCCAAAATTAAGAAAAAAAAAAAAAAGACAAAATTTGGGAACTTCCAAAAAATGGGAAAATCAGTAAATTTTTGGAATTTTGAAAAAAAAAATTTAAGAATTTTTTGTGCAAAATGGTGAATTTTTATTTTTAATTTGTTATCAAGTCGTCATTTTTTTTTTTTTTTGAGAAAAAAATTATTTATTTCGTTCACAATTTTATGAACAATTTAATTTATTCTCAATTGTCTGAACAAATTCATTGTTTTTTTTTTTTACATGTTCTTGAATTCACCAGTGCCATTAGCGTTCAGCATAAGAATGTTAGGATTTTCTTTCTCGAATGCTGTTGCATCACGTCCACCTGTAATTAATCACATAAAAAATCAATGTGCATATACAAAATTTGAGGAAATATGTACCTACACGAAATGATAAAAAAAATGGGAAATTTAGAAAAACTTTATCAATTTTGAGAATGCCAAAAAAATTTCCAGAACTCTAGAAAAAACAAAAATTTCTAAAAATCATATCAACGAAATTTTACTCAAAAGTTATAAAAATTGAAAAAAAAAAAAAAAAAATTTTACAATCTCAAATTTCGAAAATTTCAATTTTTTAAAAAATAATTCAAAACTATGTCTGAAAATTCAGAATTCAAAATTTGATAAAAAAATATCAAGGCTAAAAAAAATCGCTATTTTCAAAGTTGTAAAAAATTGAATTTTCCAAAATTTCATTTTTCGAACATTTCAAATCCCAAATTTTTGGAAATTTCCAAAAATCGCAAAAATTTCGAAAATCCCAAATTCAAAACTCAAAAAACACATATCAAAACTTAAAAAAAAATTCACCTGGTCTCTCTTCCTGTCCCCACTCCCCGAGAGTCCCTTTCATAACATCCGGCAGTTGCTTAAGTTTCTCATCCTCTTTTTGCTTATCAGCTTGTGCAAATTTTTCGAACATGTTGGCATAAAGTTTTTTCTCCCGGCTAAGATTTTGTTTGATCAAATTACTGCAAATGGCGATTTGTTTGCTGGCAGCTGCATTGTTGGGCTGGACCTTCAAGACCTGCGTAAACAATGTTTACTATAAAACTCTCTTTCATACTAAAAAAAAAAAAAAAAAAAAATCAATTTTTTTTTTTTTTTTTTTTCAATTTTTGACCAATCAATCCAAACCTGCTGGAAGTCCTGAAGAGCAGCTTCCGGTGCAGCGAGTCCCAACTGTGCCTGACCCCTCCTAAAAAGTGCTTTCTCATTATCCTGCTGTACGCCCAAGACCTCATCGCACGCAACTTTGGCCTCCAGGAAGTCCTCAACTTTCAGATAAAAGAGCGCCAAATTCAAAAAACCCGATAAAGAAATATCAGCGCACTCCTTCTGCAATTCATCTGGGAAATCCTCACTCGGCGACAGATACTCTTCAATCTTTTTGCACATCTTAATGGCCAATTGGTATTTTCCCGCCTTAAAATACTTGGTAGCTTTTTCCTTATAAATTTTCGCCTGCTCGAGCTTTTGCGGTGGCTCGAGGCTCCAAATGTCAGCGGCCTTTTCGAAATTTTTTAAATTCACTGTATACTCAACATCCGCGTCAGGGGGAATGTTAAACGCCTCACTTCCGGTTTTGCCAAAGGCATATTTGCTCTTGATTTTTAGGCGGGAAAGTTCGCCAATTTTGAATCGACTTAGGGCGTGTTCCACGCCTTCGATTACACCCGCCTCCTCGCCCTCGCCGAGGGTGAAGCTCAAGGATTTATCCTCGAAAATTTTGCCGTTGTATTTGCCGGTCAGGTGGACGTCGACGAGCGCGCCATCTGTTGGCGAAAGAACGTCTTTGCCGGAAGTTATTGTTACGCGCTCAACACCACCGTCCTTGTTGACGCTTACGTCGTCACCAATCCAACTTATTACTTCAATCTCAAATTTTAGAGTCGCTGAGGGGGGAATTTTTGGCGGCGAACCCGATTTTCCGTAAGCCTTCTCAGGTGCGCAGGTGAGCATCGCCAATTCACCTGTGGGAAATGTTCAGATTTGTTTGACGAAATTTTGAGATTTTTTGGTATTGATGTTGATGCGGGCAAGTTTTTTTCTTCGTTTCTTTTTGGGAAGGAACTTTTGACGAAATTTTGGAAAAATTTTGGAAAAGCTATAAAAAATTTTGGAAAAGCTATGAAAAATTTTGAAAAGATTTGAACACATTTTGAAAAAATTTTGAGAAAATTTTGAAAAAATTTTGAGAAAATTTTGAAAAAATTTTGGAAAATTTTGGAAAAATTCGAAACGTTCGAAACGTGAGACCATCAGTGGAAATTTAAAAAAATAGAGCCTAGCATTGGACCCCACCTTTCTTCATAGTGGCAACACCAATGTCCCATGCCTGGATGACTTCTGAACGTCCAAGATTGAACGTGAAAGGCTGATCCCTGTCTCGACTAGAATCGAACTTAGTTCCGTCGAGGAGTGTTCCCGTGTAGTGCACAGTCACCTTGCACCCTGTAGAAGGCGTCTCATCTCCCTCACCCTCCTTGAGGATCTCCTTCAAAACTCCAGAATTTTGTTCAGGACTAATATCAACTGCCATGATGAACTTGGTTCAATTAAATTCACAGGAATCCGTTTCTTCTCCTTCCAACAAATTACCTGCAAATAATTATTTTTTTAAAATATGTTTTCTACAATTTTTTTTTTTTTTTTTTTTTTTTTTTTTTTTTAAATTTTTTCGAAAAATTGAAATTTTAGAAAAATTATTTTTCTACTTTTTTACGTTACATATGTATTATTGTGAAATGTTATGAATGAATTATAGTACTATACAAAATTTGGAATTGATCCGATACGATTTTCGAATTGCATTTATATATATATATATATATATATATATGTGCCAATTTTTTTTGTACTGGAACTAATTTTTGTTGAAAAGAAAAATAAATGTTTTTTTTTTCATAAAATAAGTGTTACGTATTCATGGCCCACATATGCACGCCAGTCATTATAGATTGCGCAAGTCATATCCCATGATATTCTTTACATCGGCTGAATGCATTACTACGATAATGACCTGTAGAAAAATTGCAGGTTGTTTTTTTTTGTTGAAGTCAATCTCAATTTTTGCACTTACATTTGAAATTTGTAATTTTCCCGCCAAAAACCAACCAAGCACATTTTACATGAAACAAAGTTTTTTAGGCATTTTTGAGTAAAGTTTGAATGTTTAAAAAAAGTTAACAATTTTTTTGAGGTTTTCCACTCTTTCATCTTTTTTTTTTTGGGTTTTCGATTTTCAAAGTGCTCAGAATTTTTCAACACAAAAATTGGGATTTCGAAGTTTCTAGTTTCGCAGGTTATAATTTTTTTGAATTCATCAAAAATTAAATGAAATTCTCAAACATTTCAAATTGTCGAAATTCGCGCCATTTTTAAAAATCCAAAAAGTTTCAATTTTTCTCCCTAAATTTTATATTTTCCTTAAACGCAAAACCATTATTATTATTTTTTATTTTTTAAATTGAATGCGAAAATTTTTTTGTTAAAGTCACATAAATGTGTTTTCAAAACTCAAATTTTCAGGCGTCACTTCAATTTCTACCATTGCATATTGCAAAAAAAGTGTGTCTGAGGCGTTTTCGAAAATTTTGGAAGCCTTTTCATTTATATTCATCGAAATTTCACCAAAATTTGTTGCCAGGAACGCGTCGCAAAGATTGCCCGTGTTTCCCAAGCAAAGCCTAAATAACGCGCAAACAAATTCAATTCACTATCAATACATACGGAATCGGCGATTTCTGCAAATATTATTACCTTAATGAGCTTCCTGTTTTTCTTTTACTCTCGCAACGTTTGAATTGATCAATACTTAGAATTAATCAATTTAGCGCTGTGAATTATTAACAGGTCTTTGAATGTTTGGTGAGGTTATGGGTGTCAGGGGATACGCGTTTTTTTATTGGTTAAGTTAGGTTAGGTTATGTCAGCTCAAGTTAGATGGAAATTAGAGCGAAAAGTCGAATAAAGAAGGTGAGTGACAGCTTGTACCTTCTTTTTCACTCTTTTTACTCCTTTTTTATACATAAAAAATAGCCAAAACTTTGGACCGATTTTGGCGGGAAATCAATGCCACGTGCTTAGCAACTTTCGAAAATCCGGAATCCATTTCTGACTTTTTAGGGCCAAATTACAGAGGCAAACATTTGAGGTTATAATTTTGACATTTTGGAAGGTAAACTTTTTTGAAATTATGCAATTTTTTTGAGTTTTTAGAAATCGAAAAATGAGTCCCTGCAATTTTCGCGCCAATTTCAAATGTCACGTGCTCCATAATTTTAAACAGTGTTCATTTTGTTTTCTGAGAAAATTGTCGATCCAAAGTTTTGTTGCACCTTTGACATTTTGGAAATGGAATATTTTTTGGATTTTGAGTTTTTGAGAATTAAAAAATTTGAAATTTTTTGAGTTTTGGAATTTTTCACAATTTCATTTTTTTTTAAAATTTTTAAGCTTATTTGTTTGTTGGTTTTTTAGGAACTGAAAATGTCAGACAGGAACACTTCGTCGCCAGAAAATCCGGAGAGAATCGTCACAGATTCGGTCCATGGACGAATGAAGCTGCCCCACATTTTTTGCGAAAGTTGCAAGTGCGAAATAGTGGGGACTCATAAGGAAATTGAGAAGCATTTTACGCCGATTCATAAAGCTGATTCTTTCTGTGTCTACTGCAGGGAAAAGGTGTTCAATTATATCGAAACTAGGTTTAAACTTGATGGGACCCCTGTCAGGAAAGAGGAAGTCTTCCACAGGTGCTCGAAGAAGACATAACTAACAAGTTACGCTAATAAGTATGCTAAAGAAATTAGAAAAAAATTTATTCCAAATTTATGGAAATTTTTGCAATTTTTTTGATTATTTTTTTTTATATTATTCCAAGATTTTTACATTTTCATTTTTTTTTTATTTTCAAAATTCCTAAAAATGATATTTTCGAAATTTTTTGAGTTTTTGAAATTTTTCAAATTTTATAATTTTTTTTTTTGCAATTTTGAAAATATGTAGTATGAAGTTTTTAAAACTTCAAAAATTCAGGCCAACTTTTTTTTTTAATTTGTGTCGAAAATTTGAACACAAAAAAAATTCAGGATAGACCCAAAATAAATTTTTCCACTAAAAAAATTAAGTTAAAAAAAAACATTGAAACAGTATTTTATACGAAAATTTTTATTTCAAATAAGCCCAAAAAATTGTATCTATGAATTTCAGTTTTTGAAATGATTACAGTTTATATTTTACTGGAAAAATCCCCTAAAAATATTAATTATCGTTCACTGAGTCAACGGACCTATCAATTTTTTTTCACAATTTTGATAAGAATTTTTTTTACAAAATTTCAAAAGCCCCTTTCGGCGCCAAAATTTGAAAAAAAAATTAAATATACAAATTTTCTATGACGTTATGTTACTACAATAATATATTTTAATTTATTGTGATGAAATGATCGAACAAATCACAGAAGTATTATAAAGTTTTATAGTTAAGTGATTTTTGTACTGAACGAATAAACAAATGTTCCACAATCTTCCAACGAAAAAATCAACGATGTCAATTTTTTCTGTGCAATTAATTAAAAAGTAGTGTTCAATTATTCTTGTGAATTTTCGAGGTATAAATTAGAGAAAATAAATTATGTATTTACAGAAACAGTGGTCTTAGGACTAGACTTGTGCTGAACTTTTGGTATTGACTCATTTGAGAAACTTCAATTGACTGTTTTTTGCTGATTAGTCCTTGCAATTTATATCGCAATTATTAGCCAGAAATTTTTTCAATTTTGAGGGATAATCAGTCATTACTCCAGTAGCCCCGAGTCTGAAGGCACTCTCGAACTCTTCCTCTCGATTCAAAACCCAAAAATAAACCTGGAAATCACAGAAGAATGTTAATAACACAAGTTCTTGGACACGTTCCCCAATTCTCTATTACATCACTTTATTTCAATTTTTTAAAGTCCATCGATTCAATTCGGTGGATACATATGCAGGCAAGTACACTTCCAAAGTTTCTTCCTTTTACAAGGTCAAAAGTTTGTGTGCTTGCACACACATGCAAAGTGTATAAAGTTCAGGAACACTAGTTCTTGGGCACGTTTCACGACTCTCTATTATAGCACTTAAGGATGTGATGGATGTTTCGTAAAAATATCACCAGAAAGTTGACGTTTTTTTTACTAGTAGAGAACAATATATAAGCTCATCTGACAAAATTTCAACATAACCATCCGAGTTAAATATCGCGTAAATAAATACGGAAAATAGCATGGTGGGTCCATCAAAAGTCACGAAAATATCGGATTGAATGAGCGCGGGAAATTTAAATATCTCGATTATTTATCCCAGTACCCCATTTTTTTCCGCTGTCCTCGCGTTCAACACATTATTTCCCATAACTCCTAATTTTTTCCAAATTTTCGGTGATACTTTAAGAGGGTGTAACACACTTGCATCTATAATTTCATAACAGCCCATGTGCAACGCCAATATTGCTTATTCTTTTTCTCGATAGTCATTCAGCCTGAAATTTTGCAATTATCAACATTGTTTTTTATGGGCTATATGCTGATAAGAAGAGCAAAGAAATTTTCCAGTGCCTATTGCAATGACCATTTCCTTCAGACTTCTATTACATCCCTAAGGCTATATTTTGAGAACGTTTTTTTTTTCATTTTCATGAGCAGAGAATAATGAAGTAGCTTACGTGAATACCGCGTGATTGCAAATGCTTGAACAAACATGGCCTCATTAATAATAGATTTATGGTGCGACAAACAATCTTGTCGAGTGGCAGGAATGTCGCCGAGGGACCCCCTTTTCTTCTGGGAAATAGATTTTGAAGAAGAAATTTTTTTTTAATTGCGTTTGGCTAATATTATGATTATTCCTAGACAGTTAATTTTTTCGTTTTTTTTTTCATTCCAGAATTTTGAGATTAGCGATTTTTTTAATTTTTGAAATTTGTGATTTTTTTTTTAATTTTTGAGATTTGTGATTTTTTTTATTTTTGAAATTTGTGTTTTTTTTTTTTTGAATTTTTGAGATTTATTTTTTGGGGTTTAGAATTTTTTTCTCAATTTTTTTTTTGAAATTTAAAATTTTGGACATTGAAGAAAAAAATAAAAAATTTCAATTTTCAAAACCTGAAAATTTTGAAAATTATTATAAATTTATGGCAATTTAAAAGATTAAAAAAATTTTAATTATTTTGCTCATTTGGAGGATGAAATTATGAAAGATTCTGGTTCATGTTACCTGAGGTAAATTGAGGGTAGAAATATTTCTAAATGAGTTTCCTTGAGTGGAACGAAGGGCAGGAGTCCAGAATACATGAGAAGAAGGAGGACACTCACTCTCTTCATGGAGAACAACAAATTGACATTTGGATTCTGGGGACAAAAAATTAAGAAAATTATTCGAATTTTGGAGATAATTTTTCTAATATTCATGAACTGAACTTGTGATTTACTAACAGCGTCATAGCACTTCTGAGTTATTTCGTTACTGAAATTCCCCCAGACTGTGTACTCCTCTCGCTCGTACTGCTTTATCAGATCTGCTACCTTGGCTATCAGTCTGTCGTCGTTGATTTTTATGTCAATGTTTATTGGAAGCTGGGGAAATGCATCAAATACCTCTTTCAAGAGGGGAAATTTTCGGTCTGACTCGACGGCTGATCCCACGTATTCGACATCTAGAAAAAAATTGAACAGTTGTAAATTTGGCATTGCAAAATAATTTTTTTTTTTAATTTAAAATAAACATAATTTTTTTTTTAATTTTAAAAAATTAAAAAAAAAAACGTTTCAAAAATAAATATTTTTGGAAAATTTTCATACAAATTAAAATTTTTCAAAATCGTTTTTTCCAATTTTTTTCGGGATATTTTTTTGACTCTGTTCAAAAATTAAATTTATTTTCATTTCTGTAATTTTTCGGAAAAAAAATTGATTTGTAAATTTTTCACAAGTTTTACGGAATTGCCCTGAAAATTTCAATTTTATGCATTTTTTTTTAATTTTTAAATATGTGGAAATAAAAAAAAAATCGGTTTCAATTTTTTTGCTACTTTGAAATGAAAATTTTACTATTGAAATATTTGACAATTTCATGAGAATGATTTCTGTTTTTACCTGGATCAAAGTCGATGGGCAGACGAGGCTTCAACAGAGGCAAATCACGATAATTGACTTCGGAAATATTTTTGTTGAGGCCAGTGCTCCTCAGAAGGTTCTGGTCATGTGACACCACCACTTCCTCATCTTTGGTCAGATGACAGTCCAGCTCCAACATTTCTGTGCCAATTTCCACGGCTCTAGAAAATTTTTCCAAATTCCGTCAGATTTTGTAGAATCATTTTTTTTTTAATTTTCAATATTTCGAATTTTTTTTTTCCAAAATTTCAAATACTTAAATTTTCTGGGAATTCGAAAAAAAAATATTTCTCAAAATTTTTAAATATAATTTTGTTTTTTTTTTCAATTTTCCATTTTGTCGAATTTATGAAGTTCTCAAAATTTTGAGCCTCTTCGAATTTTTCGATTTTTCAAAATCTTAAAATCTGTGAAATTGAAATTGTTCTTATCACCTTCTGAATGCACTCATGGTGTTTTCGTAGCTCTCCCCGGCCCCTGTAAAAATTCCACAAAGATGTAATAGAAGTCTCAAGAAAATAATAATTGCAATAGGCACCGGAGAATTTCTTTGCTCTTCTTATCAGCATATAGCCCATAAAAAACAATGTTGATAATTGCAAAATTTCAGGCTGAATGACTATCGAGAAAAAGAATAAGCAATATTGGCGTTGTACATGGGCTGTTATGAAATTATAGATGCGAGTGTGTTACACCCTCTTAAAGTCTCACCGAAAATTTGGAAAAAATTAGGAGTTATGGGAAATAATGTGTTGAACGCGAGGACAGCGGAAAAAAATGGGGTACTGGGATAAATAATCGAGATATTTAAATTTCCCGCGCTCATTCAATCCGATATTTTCGTGACTTTTGATGGACCCACCATGCTATTTTCCGTATTTATTTACGCGATATTTAACTCGGATGGCTATGTTGAAATTTTGTCAGATGAGCTTATATATTGTTCTCTACTAGTAAAAAAAACGTCAACTTTCTGGTGATATTTTTACGAAACATCCATCACATCCTTAAGTGCTATAATAGAGAGTCGTGAAACGTGCCCAAGACCTAGTGTTCCTGAACTTTATACACTTTGCATGTGTGCGCAAGCACACAAACTTTTGACCTTGTAAAAGGAAGAAACTTTGGAAGTGTACTTGCCTGCATATGTATCAACCGAATTGAATCGATGGACTTTAAAAAACTGAAGTGAAATTCCAAAATATGCAAAATAACTTTACGTAAATATAATAACGAGCGGAAATTGAATCAGATGAAATCAGCTCACATAAAGCGCGTGTTTATGTCCGTAATTGAATTCAATAAAACTCGAGCCTATGTAATGTCAATAAAAACAAACAAAAAACTCACCTCCCCGATGGCTTATGTGTCTGCACCGAAATTTAATTTTCTTCTTCTTATGAATCAGCATTGGATACTTGAAAAATATCACCGAACTCAGTACGTAACCACCCAAAAGCGTGTAGAGCAGCATTTTTCACCAATATTCACCTAAAAAATAGTAAATAAATTAATTCCACACGACTAACACGATGACACTCAGAAAATCAATTCAAAACGTGCAATTATGTCTTATCAGCGTTGCGGCCAGCCTCGACGCCTGCTCGACACCTATAAACAACTAAACGTCACATTTTCGTAGCGGACTAGTTCCACGCCGATAGACTGTGATTTAAAATTTCAATTTTCTTTTCCAAATTTTCAACAGATTTGCCACATTTTTTGACATTTTGGGAAATCAATTTTTTTCATAATTCTGACATTTGATTAAAACTCATTTATGTCAATTTTTGAATTATGAGATATTGAATGAAATTCTTTTAATTTTGCAATTTTATGAATTTGGGAACCTTAAAAAAAGCGAAATTTTTGACAGTTGTCATTTGTGACAGTTTTTCTGATATAAGACACTCAGTTTTTTGAATTTTTTACAGTTCCCGCATTTTTAGCAATTTTCAAAATTCGCGCGTTATTGACAGTTTGACAACTGTCAATTTTTTCTTGTTCAATTTTATGTGTGTGTTTTGAGATTATTGACAGTTTGTGACACTTGTCAATTTCGTAATTTTCCAATTATTTCAATTGGGAATGGGACTTGAGGCGGGCTTTGGGCGGCCATTTTGAATCGTCAACCACGCCGAAAATTCAATATGGCGGATGACAACGTTGGAGGGACGATTATTCAGTGAATTTTGATCAATGAAATTGTTTATTATCCAAAGTGACGTGAATATTATGCGATAAAGTGCAGAAAGTTTTGACTCGTGACGTAAGTGCCTTTAAAATGATCATTTTAGGGTTTATTTTACATTGAAAATTTTGGTTTCGAAAGATTCGGAGAATCGACTCGTGTCGGCTTTTACGAGGCTTATCTATTGTCGTCTTTTTTCTCACCATTTTTGCAGCGTTGGGCGATAATAATTATGGAAATAATTCCCAATACATTTTTTGGAATTTATTACTATATTTACAATCAATCTTTTAGTTATAATTTCAAATTTTAGGTTCAAATTGTGGGGCACAATGGGTTAGGCTAACACATGTTTATAACTTTGTTTTTTAAATAAGCACATTTTAATTTTCACGATTTTCAGATATTTTGTAGAATTCAAATTTTCAGTTTCAAATTAAAAAAAAAATAAAATTAAAAAAAGTTATTAAAAAAAAAAAAAAAAAAAAAAAAAAAAAAAAAAAAAGATGATGAAGTGCGTAGGGGTCCTGAAACCAACTTGTCATGTGGGTTGGCTGTCGTGGAGGTTTGCGGCTCGTTCTCGAGGCTGGCAAATTTCTGCGGCTGGAACAAACGCTATTCTGATGGAAAAAAAATTTTAAAAACTGGAGTCTCGAACCAAAAAGTAAAAATTGCCATTGAAAAATTTGAATGACAATAAAAATTATTTCAGATAAAAAGGAATCACGATGTCGATTCCACCGTACATCCTGGGCCCCAATGCCTGGGCCACGATGATGGCCCAGCAGCAAGCTCATGCGCAGCTGGCTGCTGCGCAGGCCCATGCCCAAGCAGCAGCTCATGCTCAGGTATAGCCAAAACATTTTTTTAAAAATTTTTTATAATTTAATTTATTTTAAAAAAAATTCTAATAACTCAATTTTTTTTATTAAATTCCTTGATTTTTTGTAATTTAATTTATCTTAGAAAAATGCTAAAACATTGAATTTTATGGGAATTTTTATGAAAAGTTGATTGCAAAAAAAAATAATATTTGAAGTTTTTGGGGAAACATGAAAAAAAAGTTTTAGGAAATTTCCAACGAAAATTTTTTTTAGGAAATTTGGAATGAAAAAAAAAATTAGGAAATTTGGAAGGAAAAAAAAAATCAAATTCTGAATTTTCAAAAAAAAAAATCAAATTTTGAATAAAAAATAATTTGTTGAATGTGAAAAAAAAATAATGGAATTTTAGTCAGAATTAATTTATGTAATTTAGGCTGCCCATCATGCCCACATGCAAGCAATGGCCAGCGGTCCACCCTTGCCCCAGATGCCCAAACAACCTGAAGTTCTATCCGAGGATAAGCTCCAGGAGAAAGCTCAGAAATGGCAGCAACTGCAGTCCAAACGTTTTGCTGAAAAGCGCAAATTTGGATTCGTGGATGCACAAAAGGAGGACATGCCACCTGAGCACATTCGCAAAATCATCAGGGATCATGGGGACATGAGCAGTCGAAAGTATCGACATGATAAACGAGTTTACTTAGGTGCACTCAAGTATATGCCACATGCTGTCATGAAATTACTCGAAAATATGCCCATGCCTTGGGAGCAAATTCGAGACGTTAAGGTAAAATTGCACTCAAAAATAAATGGCATTTCTAACAATTACATTTCTCAAAATTTCGAGAAATTCCAAAAGTTTTGACTTATTGAAATGGAGACTTCAAAAATTAAAAAAAAAAAATTATCAAAAAATTTTTTTTTTCAAACTGAAAAAAAAATTTAATGGAGAAAAAAAATTGACAATTCAATTTTTCGAAATATTTTGTACATTAAATTTTAGGAAAAAAAATGTGCAAAAACTTTGAAAGGGAAACATAAAATTTTCTCCCAAAAAAAGACAAGATTCAAAAAATTGCATTTGATTTTGTTTGTTAGGTTAATTTTCTATATTTTATTTTAAGGTTCTGTATCACATTACGGGAGCGATAACATTTGTCAATGAAATACCTTGGGTGATCGAGCCAGTGTATATAGCTCAATGGGGCACCATGTGGATTATGATGAGACGAGAAAAGCGTGATAGAAGGCATTTCAAGCGAATGAGATTTCCGCCTTTTGATGATGAAGAGCCACCTCTGGACTATGCTGATAACGTCCTGGATGTTGAGCCCTTAGAAGCTATTCAGATTGAATTGGATTCTGAAGAAGATGCCAGTGTTGCTAATTGGTTCTATGAGCACAAGCCTCTTGTTGGTACCAAGTGAGTCCATTTTTATATGTTAGTATAAAATTAAAAAATAAAAAAATAAAATGATGATTTTTTTTTTTTTTTTTTTTTTTTTTTTTTTTTTTAAGTAAAAACTGTATTAGGGGTTTATACATGTTATAAAAAAATTGAAAGACAACTATAGACTCTCAAAAAAAAAATCTTGAAAAAAATGTTATTTCAGTTCAAGAGAAGAATTTGTAAAAATGGGATTAAAATTGCAGATTTGTAATGTGAAATATGACTGAAATATTTTCGAAATGATGAAGTGCGTAGGGGTCCTGAAACCAGTTGCACATGTGGACTGGCATCCATGGGGCCTTACGGCTCGTCCTAGACGAGGCTGGTAATGTCTCGTGGTTGGATCAAACGCTAATCTGATCGAAAATCCCCATGAGAAAAATCAGACTAGATTTTTTGGAAATCTCAAAAATTTTACCAATTTTCAAAAAGTTTTTTTCTCTTTGCCAGAAATTTTGGAAATCCGAATAATTTCAACAATTTTCAAAATTTCGTAGTTCTCAAAAACTTCCAAAAAATTGAAAATTTGGATTGGAAACATGAAATTTTAGTGAAGGCAAATTTAGGTTCATAAATTCCAGGAAATCGAAAACTTCTTAAAACAAAAATAAAAATAAAAAAATCCCATTTTTTTTTTTAATTATCGAACTATTTTTGTGTCAATTTTTTTCCAGTGGACCTACGTATATTTTTAAAAAAACAGTTAATTTCTTGTTCAGATACGTGAATGGATCGACGTATAGAAGATGGAATCTCTCGCTACCTCAGATGGCCACCCTCTATCGTTTAGCAAACTCCCTTCTCACAGATCTCGTCGATCAAAATTTCTTCTACTTGTTCGATCCAAAGTCATTTTTCACGGCTAAAGCCCTCAACATGGCAATACCAGGTGGTCCCAAATTCGAGCCACTTGTTAAGGACTCTAATGCAGCTGATGAAGATTGGAATGAGTTCAATGATATCAATAAAATCATTATCAGACAACCAATAAGGACTGAGTACAGAATTGCCTTTCCTTATTTGTATAACAATATGCCTCATTTCGTTCATCTGTCTTGGTGAGTATTATTTATTTCTTTTCTTCTAAAACATAATTCTACAGAAAAAATTCTAAAAAAAAATTTTCCACATTTTTTGGCAACAAAATTATTTTTTTTTATTTTTTTTTTGTTTGTTTTCCTTTTTTTTTGTTTTCATTTCTTTGTTTTGTTTTTTGTTTTCTTATTTTTTGTTAAAAAAAAAATCCTTTTTATACTCTTCGTTTTTTTTTGTTTTTTGTGTTTTTAATTTTTGGATTCAATTTTTTTTGGAAACGTTCATTGAAATTGGAGAAAAAATAATCCCACACAATGTTTTGATTATCTCTATTGAGCTATAGAGTATATCACTAGCAGTGTGGAAAATTAACTGGTAGTTGTTATTCGTATTCTTCGTTAAATCAAGAGGAAAACTGCTGATACTACCAATAACAAATCATCCCAAAATCCCCAAAATGCATTTTAAAAAAATTCCCCAAAAATTCTGATTTTTCAGCAAAAAATTTGCAAATTTTTAGTCCCTATCTCTTCCAGGTATCACGCACCAAATGTCGTCTACATAAAAACAGAGGATCCAGATTTGCCAGCATTTTATTTTGATCCCCTGATCAATCCAATATCCCACCGTAATTCCTTGAAGACAGTGGAGCCAGTGCTGGATGACGATGAGGATTTTACCCTTGACGATGATGTCCAGCCATTTCTCCAGGAGACCCCATTATACACCGACAATACAGCTAATGGTATAGCACTGCTGTGGGCGCCACGTCCCTTCAACACACGTTCAGGTAGAACATGTTTTTTAAAAAAAAAATTATTGTGTTTTTATTTTTTTCTTTATTTTTAATTTTTTTAATTTTTTTAATTTTTTAATTTTTTAATTTTTAATTTTTTTTTTTTTTTCAATTTTTTTATTTAACGTCGCTCTATTTATGCTCTCAGGCAAAACACGTTTTTTTAATTTTTTTTTTAAATTTTTTAATTTTTTTTTTTTTAATTTTTAAATTTTTAAATTTAAAAATTTTTTTTTAAATTAAAATTTTTTTTTTTTTTTTTTTTTATTTAACGTCGCTCTATTTTGGCTCTCAGGTAGAACACGTCGTGCCATTGACATACCCTTGGTAAAATGCTGGTATCGTGAGCACTGTCCACCAGGCCAGCCAGTGAAGGTTCGTGTCAGCTACCAAAAACTCCTAAAATACTTTGTCCTCAATGCCCTAAAGCACAGACACCCAAAGCCCCAAAAGAAGCGCTACCTATTCCGCTCCTTCAAATCCACTAAATTCTTCCAAACAACCACAATTGACTGGGTGGAAGCTGGCCTACAAGTCTGCCGTCAGGGCTACAATATGCTAAATCTTCTGATTCATCGTAAAAATTTAAACTACCTACACTTGGATTACAATTTCAACCTAAAACCCGTGAAAACTCTCACCACAAAAGAGCGAAAAAAATCACGTTTTGGTAATGCATTTCACTTGTGCCGAGAGATATTAAGATTAACAAAATTGATAATTGACTCTCACGTGCAATATCGTTTGAACAATGTTGATGCATTTCAATTGGCTGATGGGCTTCAGTACATTTTTGCCCACGTTGGACAATTGACTGGCATGTACAGATACAAGTACAAGCTCATGAGGCAAATTCGTATGTGCAAGGATCTGAAGCACTTGATCTACTACAGGTTCAATACGGGCCCAGTGGGAAAGGGTCCAGGCTGTGGATTTTGGGCGCCAGGCTGGCGGGTCTGGCTCTTCTTCATGCGGGGAATAACACCCCTACTTGAGCGCTGGTTGGGCAATTTACTATCACGCCAGTTTGAGGGTAGACACTCGAAGGGTGTGGCAAAAACTGTCACCAAGCAGCGAGTGGAATCCCACTTTGATCTCGAGCTAAGAGCGTCTGTAATGCACGATATAGTTGACATGATGCCAGAGGGAATTAAGCAGAATAAAGCACGAACGATACTTCAGCATTTGTCAGAAGCTTGGCGTTGCTGGAAGGCCAATATACCTTGGAAGGTGCCGGGTCTGCCCATACCAATTGAAAATATGATACTCAGGTACGTGAAGATGAAAGCTGATTGGTGGACAAATACAGCGCATTACAACAGGGAGAGAATTCGTCGGGGAGCTACAGTCGACAAGACTGTGTGTAAGAAAAATTTAGGCAGACTTACAAGATTGTATTTGAAGGCGGAACAAGAGCGCCAGCACAATTACCTGAAGGATGGCCCCTATATAAGTCCTGAGGAAGCTGTAGCGATTTATACAACAACAGTGCATTGGCTGGAGTCAAGGAGATTTGCACCAATTCCATTTCCACCACTTTCCTACAAGCACGATACCAAGTTGTTGATTTTGGCTTTGGAGAGGCTCAAGGAGGCTTACTCCGTTAAGTCGAGGCTCAATCAGAGCCAGAGGGAGGAGCTGGGACTCATCGAGCAAGCTTATGACAATCCACACGAAGCACTGTCCAGGATTAAACGTCATTTGCTCACTCAGAGAGCCTTCAAGGAAGTTGGAATTGAGTTTATGGATCTTTATAGTCACCTCATTCCAGTCTATGATGTTGAGCCATTGGAGAAAATAACTGATGCTTATCTTGATCAGTATCTGTGGTATGAGGCGGATAAGAGGCGATTGTTTCCACCGTGGGTGAAACCGTCTGACACTGAGCCACCACCACTTTTAGTCTACAAGTGGTGTCAGGGAATCAATAATTTGCAAGATGTGTGGGATGTTGCTGAGGGCGAATGCAATGTTCTACTGGAGTCGAAATTTGAGAAGCTATATGAAAAAATTGATCTTACACTTTTGAACAGGCTGCTACGTCTGATTGTCGATCACAATATTGCTGATTATATGACAGCTAAGAACAATGTTGTTATTAATTACAAGGATATGAATCATACGAATTCTTATGGGATCATTAGGGGTTTGCAGTTTGCCTCGTTTATCGCCCAGTATTACGGCCTTGTTTTGGATCTTTTAGTGCTGGGCTTGCAGAGGGGAAGTGAAATGGCTGGGCCACCACAAATGCCAAATGACTTTCTCACTTTTCAGGATACTGATTCAGAAATTGCACATCCTATCAGATTGTACTGCAGATATGTCGATAGGATTCATCTGTTTTTGAGGTTCACTGCTGATGAAGCTAGGGATCTTATTCAGAGGTATTTGACAGAACATCCGGATCCTAATAATGAGAATATTGTGGGGTATAATAATAAAAAGTGCTGGCCACGCGATGCCAGGATGAGACTGATGAAGCACGATGTTAATTTGGGGAGAGCTGTTTTTTGGGATATTAAAAATCGACTGCCAAGGTCAACCACCACCATCCAATGGGAGAACAGCTTTGTCTCAGTTTACTCCAAGGACAATCCCAATTTACTCTTCAATATGAGTGGATTTGAGTGCAGAATATTGCCAAAATGCCGGACAACACATGAGGAATTCAACCACAAGGATGGTGTTTGGAATCTGCAGAATGAAGTCACCAAGGAGAGAACTGCACAATGCTTCCTCCGAGTTGATGACGAAAGTTTGCAAAGATTTCATAATCGTGTACGTCAAATTCTCATGGCATCTGGCTCTACTACATTTACAAAAATTGTTAACAAGTGGAATACAGCGCTCATTGGTCTCATGACATATTTCCGGGAGGCGGTTGTTAACACCCAAGAATTGCTCGATCTTTTGGTTAAGTGTGAGAATAAAATACAGACGAGAATTAAGATTGGATTGAACTCAAAAATGCCATCGAGATTTCCACCTGTTGTATTTTATACACCCAAGGAATTGGGGGGACTTGGTATGCTGTCAATGGGCCACGTGCTTATACCGCAGAGTGATCTCAGGTGGTCCAAGCAAACGGATGTTGGAATTACGCACTTCCGGTCTGGTATGTCTCACGATGAGGATCAATTAATTCCCAATTTGTATCGTTATATTCAGCCATGGGAGTCGGAGTTCATTGATTCGCAGAGAGTTTGGGCTGAGTATGCGCTGAAGCGTCAAGAGGCTAATGCGCAGAATCGTCGATTGACACTGGAGGATCTTGAGGACTCTTGGGATCGGGGTATTCCCCGAATTAACACACTCTTCCAGAAGGATCGTCACACCCTGGCTTACGACAAGGGCTGGAGAATTCGTACGGAATTCAAGCAGTATCAAGTGCTCAAGCAAAATCCATTCTGGTGGACACATCAGCGCCACGATGGCAAATTATGGAACTTGAATAATTACAGAACTGATATGATACAAGCGCTTGGTGGTGTCGAGGGCATTCTCGAGCATACACTTTTTAAGGGGACGTACTTTCCAACCTGGGAGGGTCTCTTCTGGGAAAAAGCATCGGGCTTCGAGGAGTCCATGAAGTACAAAAAATTGACAAATGCCCAGCGCTCGGGTCTCAATCAAATTCCCAATAGAAGATTTACACTGTGGTGGTCGCCGACGATCAATCGTGCTAATGTCTATGTCGGCTTTCAGGTACAGCTCGATCTCACTGGTATCTTCATGCATGGCAAAATACCAACATTGAAGATATCCCTAATTCAAATATTTCGCGCCCATTTGTGGCAAAAAGTACACGAGTCCATTGTGATGGATCTCTGCCAAGTGTTTGATCAAGAGCTCGATGCATTGGAAATTGAGACTGTCCAGAAGGAGACAATTCATCCCAGAAAATCATATAAAATGAATTCATCTTGCGCTGATATATTGCTGTTCTCAGCGTATAAGTGGAACGTTAGTAGACCATCGTTATTGGCTGATTCCAAGGACGTTATGGATAATGTAACAACCCAGAAGTACTGGATTGATGTGCAATTGAGATGGGGTGATTATGATTCTCATGATGTTGAGCGTTATGCCAGAGCTAAATTCATGGATTACACCTCTGATAATATGTCAATTTATCCATCACCAACTGGTCTGCTGATAGCCATTGATCTTGCTTATAATTTACATTCAGCTTATGGCAATTGGTTTCCAGGCTGCAAGCCCCTGATCCAGCAGGCAATGGCAAAAATCATGAAGGCCAATCCAGCTCTTTACGTGCTGAGGGAGCGCATCAGGAAAGCTCTTCAGCTGTACTCGTCTGAACCCACCGAGCCCTACTTGTCATCTCAAAATTATGGCGAGCTCTTCAGCAATCAGATCATCTGGTTTGTTGATGATACCAATGTCTATCGTGTTACAATTCACAAAACTTTTGAGGGAAATTTAACAACCAAGCCCATTAATGGTGCTATCTTCATATTCAATCCAAGAACTGGCCAGCTCTTCCTGAAGATCATTCACACGTCAGTTTGGGCGGGACAGAAGCGCTTGGGGCAGCTCGCCAAATGGAAGACAGCTGAGGAGGTTGCTGCACTTATTAGATCATTACCAGTTGAGGAGCAACCGAAGCAAATTATTGTTACGAGAAAAGGAATGTTGGATCCCCTCGAAGTGCATCTTCTTGATTTTCCTAATATTGTTATCAAGGGATCAGAATTGCAATTGCCATTCCAGGCATGCTTGAAGGTGGAGAAATTTGGGGATCTCATTCTAAAGGCAACGGAGCCACAGATGGTGCTCTTCAATCTCTACGATGATTGGCTAAAGACAATCTCATCTTACACTGCTTTCAGCAGATTGATTCTTATATTGCGAGCACTGCATGTGAATACTGAGAGAACTAAAGTGGTGCTCAAGCCTGATAAGACAACCATCACTGAGCCCCATCATATTTGGCCATCGCTGACTGATGACGAGTGGATCAAGGTTGAAGTCCAACTCAAGGATCTTATCCTTGCTGATTATGGCAAAAAGAATAATGTCAATGTTGCTTCGCTGACGCAATCTGAGATAAGGGACATTATACTTGGTATGGAGATATCAGCGCCATCTGCACAGAGACAACAAATTGCGGAGATTGAGAAGCAGACCAAGGAGCAATCACAGCTCACTGCAACGACAACCAGAACTGTCAATAAACATGGAGATGAGATTATTACTGCAACAACATCTAATTATGAGACACAAGCTTTTGCTAGTAAAACTGAGTGGAGAGTTCGTGCTATTTCTGCCACGAATTTACATCTCAGGACCAATCACATTTATGTTTCTAGTGATGATATTAAGGAAACTGGGTATACGTATATTTTACCAAAAAATGTGTTGAAGAAATTTGTTACTATTTCGGATCTCAGGGCGCAGATTTCTGGGTATCTTTATGGGATATCACCGCCGGATAATCCCCAGGTGAAGGAGATCCGGTGTATTGTGATGCCGCCACAGTGGGGTACGCATCAGGTGGTGCATTTGCCCAATGCATTGCCAAATCATCAGTATCTTAAGGAGATGGAGCCACTTGGGTGGATTCATACGCAGCCGAATGAGCTGCCCCAGCTGTCGCCACAGGATATCTCCACACATGCCAAGGTTATGGCGGAGAATTCGGTGTGGGATGGGGAGAAGACCATTGTTATTACGTGCAGTTTTACGCCGGGATCTTGCTCACTTACTGCTTATAAGCTGACGCCCAGTGGGTTTGAGTGGGGCAAGCAGAATACTGATTGTGGGAATAATCCTAAGGGGTATTTGCCCAGTCATTATGAGAAGGTACAGATGCTGCTCAGTGATAGGTTTTTAGGGTTCTTTATGGTGCCCAGTCAGGGCAGCTGGAATTATAATTTCATGGGGGTGAGACATGAGCCCAGTATGAAGTATGAACTGCAGTTGGCTAATCCGAAGGAGTTTTATCATGAGGTGCATAGGCCAGCGCATTTTCTACTGTTTGCCGATCTTGAGGATGGCGGCAGTGGCGTGGGGGCGGATAGGGAGGATACCTTTGCGTAAGTGTACAGTTGGAGGGGTGAGGACATTTTCGGGAGGGGGCGTGGGAACCCATTGACATTAGAGGGAGGGTTTTTTGGGGTTGAGAGTAAGGGACAATCTTGGGAATTCTTGGGAGATTGTCCTTGGCGAAATGGGCGCCCTGCAGCAGAGCTTAGGGGAAACACTGTAGAAATCTCGTGGAATTTTTTTTATGGAAAATTTGGTGGTTTTTGCAGATTTTTTTCTTAGGGGTTTCTATGGGGATTTTGGAAAATTCTATGGGAACTGGTCCAACAAAATTTGTCTGGCATTGAAAAAATTCTAATACTTTGGGGGAAAAAAACGTACATTAAGATACTTTGTTTTTTTTTTGTTTTTTTTTTTTTTAAGAAAGTGATAAAAAAAAATTAATAAAATGTGGCTCTAATTTTTTTTCACGTTTGGTAATTTTGAAAAAAAAAAAATTGAAAATTGGAAAAGGTTTTTAAAATTTGAAAAAAAAATTTTAAAATTGGAGAAGTTTTTGAAAGCTGGAATTTTTTTGAAATTTGAGTTTTACTTTCAATTACTAAATTTGTCGTTTTTTATGTGAAATTTTTGGAGATTTTGAGGTACGATTTTTTTTGGCCTGAGTAGTGGAATTTTTTTCTTATAACTTCAGGAATTATTTTCTCATTGGAGAACTTATTGATGAGCCTAAGATTAATTGAAATTAGTAGCGATGTGGTGGAAGATAATAGAAAGAAGACGAGGCCAATTTAACATTGTAATTAATTTGTTTTTGTTTTTTTTTTCTGAAGTACAATTATTTTGCAAATTTTGTCAGAATGCATTTTTAATTTAAAATTGAATGAAAAATGATTTGCTGGAAAAATGCAAGTTGATGAGAATTAGTTGGAAAATGAAAGCAAAAAAAATTATTTAATTTCCCAAAAAAAGAAAGATGAAATTTTTGTTATTTCGTAAATTGACTTAGCTAGATATTCCGTTAGCTATCTCGTGAAAGAACAGAGATAACAAAATTTGATAATAACATTTTTTGTAGCTCTTGAAATTGCGGAAAAAAATGTTTCTATCAATAATTCTGTAATCTGTCATAGATTAGGAAATATTCAGGATCATAGATCGAAGGATGAAAATCGTGTAGAAAATCAGTATATAACGATTATTTCGCAAACTACCAGAGATATCAAAATGCTGATAAGGACCATTTTTGTAGGCATTGAAATTCTCTACAAAAAAGTTCCTACAACATTATCTCCATCTCTCGTAGATTTCGAGTTATGCATGATAATCCGCGCATCTATCTGACATTGGTGAGATTCAATTACTTCGCTACTGAAATGTAAATATTGAATAAGTTTTTTAAGGCAATTGTGGAATTTTTGACTTTTGTACAGAATTCTCGGGTTTATGACGTATTCATGAGTATTGTAATAACTTTACATGTGTAAGTGAGTGGAATAAATGAAATTTTCATGAAGTGTCGAGACCATTTTTCATCCCCCCCCCCCCAACATAAAATTTTTTCAACTTTTTTTTTCTGAATTTCCATTTTTGGGAATTTTGAGGGAGCTTGAAAAATTCCTGATTTTTTTATCTTTAAATTTCTAATTTTTTTTTTTTCAAAAATTTTGAATTTTTGAAATATTTCAAATTTTGACATTTCAGGACATGTGTGAGAAAAAAAAAATCAAAGAACAAATTGGGACAATAAAACACTGGTTTATTCATTTTCTACATAATATTGAATGTCTGTTTTTTATATAGTAAAAATGATTGCAATTCTGAAAATTGGTGGTGGGGGTGAAACACACACTTTGATTTTTGAGAATTTTTTACTCAATTAATTATGGAGTCGGGGCAAAACCGGCAGCAATGCAAGCCGCCATGCAAATACCAAGGGCGGAATTACAAGCGACAACAGCGGCGGGAATTCCAACGCCGGCGGTAACGGTGCCAAAAGTCGCGCCGGCTCCGGCATAACAAGCGACGGCCACAGCGTTACATCCCGTCTGGCATATTCCATAAGCCAAAGGGCCTCCCATTACATCAGAAGTCAAAACAAGCAGGATGAGAATGGTGATGACCTTCGCTGACGCCATTTTCTGCAACATTAAACAGAGTCCTTCCTAAAAAAGATCAACCATGTCATGGCGGCCCATGGCAGCGGCCATTACACTAATTTCAATTCTCATTGGCTGCCATGTGGGCCGCCATACTGCTTTCGCTCATCTTCAATCTCATTGGCTCCGTAATGTGCGCCGCCATGTTCCTCTTCGCGCGCGCTCATATTTGAAATTTAAAAATCTACAATTTCATTTTTCCAATTCTAAAATTCAATTTCAAGTTGAATATATTTTTCAATTTCAAATTTCATTCAAATTCAAACTCCAATGCAAAAATTCATATCTATTTTTTAAATCCAATTTTCTAAAAAAATCAAAATCAAACTCAAATTTAATGACAAAAATTAAAAATGAAAATATTTAAAATTTCATAAAAAAACGCATAATAGCTCTCACTATCCAGACGTTAATCTTAAAAATAATTTCTAAATAAATAAAATATTTTTAATTTTTTATTAAAGTACACAATTGTTAAAATAAATAATTTTTGACGGCTGAATTTTTTATAAAAAAATTGAACGCCAAAAACAAAAGAGAGATAGGAAAAGTTTGATATCCGTTGGAAGCCGTGTCTAATCGCCCAAATATTACCAATTGTCTTATGTTATTCAGGACAATTTTATCTATCGAATAAGCATTTTTTCCAATTTGCCTACACTATCAGCCAATAATACAGGCCTAAAATTTACGAGATAAAAAAAATGAAATTCAATTACATTTTTTCTACTTTCCAAATCATTACTTCAAAAAAAAAAAAAAAAAAAAAAAAAAAAAACAATCGCTCTTTTTCGCAACAATTTCCAATCGGCTCAATAAATTTTTTCTCACCTGGTCAAATTGAATAGAAAATTGTTTCTTTTTACAAGAGATTTTACAGTTGTGATTTGTTGGATGTAACTCGAGCGTAAGCACTCAACGATTTATCCAGACGTTCTGAGAAATTCGTGTTTCGCGTTCGTTATTTCATACGGAACTGTTGGGATTCCCCGCATAAAGCCGATTCTGCACTTTATAGGTATAGAGTTGCGACGATATTATATCTGTCTTCCAATTTCAAGCTGAACTTCCCCCCCACCATCGTCGACGCATGCGCGCCGCCATTTAAAGTAACTCCGCATTTGGGAAGGAGGCCGGGCGCATGCGCCGTGCGGTAGTGGGTGGGAGTTCGTGTGGAAACGCGAAGAACATAGTGTCTCTATTGGTCTCGACCAACAGCATTGACTATATGTAGAGTGCAAGCGCGTTCAACTTCCGGCTGTGAAAATCCCTAGCGCGGGAATTTCTAGTCCATCCAATGTCACTGCGTGGACTGCGGCGCTGCTGCAGACTTTTGGCGGGAGGATTCGAGTATAGAGATCGTAAGCTGCTGAAGGACTATTGATGTGTTAACAGAAACGAAAAGAGCAGTATAACAAACTGGTTGGCGTGGCAGGTTGCGGCAATGAATGTTCCATTTTCTAAGACGAAAAAGTAATCGTCATCAGCAAGTACTTCGCCACTATCATGAAGGTAAGTCGAGCCATTATCCAAGAGTTCGAACATGTCGCGCAACACTATCGTACCATCATCGCATGGACTATACTGGAACACATAGAAGAATTGATTTGTTCCATCTAACTCAGTTATTAAATCCAGATGAGAAAGCTTTAGCGTTTTGGAATCGTATATCAAAGGGAATTGCACTTTTGTAGTTACGACATCTGTAGTCACATGCTTAATGACACCAGCTGGAATATCACCGAACAGTGGTATAGCATAACATGTTCTCGTAGGACAAGGGCATAGGACCTTGGATGCGTGTTCTTTATCACTACAATGCGTTGAATTCTCCAGATCAGTGTTGAAGACTCTTTGACCACCTTTGATCCTTGTACCTCCTACGAGGTTAGTACGGCTAACGTAGTAAATGAAGGCATCGTGCAGACAATCATCCTCGGCATCAGACGTACTCATTGACAATTCAAACGGCAGTGTAAGCAGCATCCAGGTGACTATAATGGCCCAATGGAATGTTTGAGCCATGTTCTTAGCTATGTTCCTCCCGTGGACAAATTGGTAACCAATACTACCTAACCTAATTGTCTATGTTTTTCAACCAAAAACGGACACCACAAGCGCTTCACCAGATGAAAATCTAGTAAACAACATGAAATTATAATGCGCTTTCACATAAATCAAAAATTATTTCGACTAGTAATTGTTGGCATTTTATTTGTATCAAAAAAAAATCTAACAGGCATCCGGAAAATTCTATAAATATAGAAAGACATTCTGGCAAAAGCGATTAAAATTTCTCGAGATAGAATCTGCGGAATTTCATCACAACACAGCCGGTTAGAAATCACTGGTATTCGGGGCTCGATATTACAAAAATCATGAGCTAGAGTGATGTCCGTAAACATCGTACATTAGAGTTTCATTTTTCTAGGATATAATACTCATTTTTTCATGTGTTACAAAATCGGATTTTGCCGGTATGGGCGTAATACTAAAAGACGTTAACTGTGAGTAATAGAAGTATAAAAACATAACCAACGTGTTCCCATTATATAAATTATGTATATGTTAATGTCCGTGTGAAAAGGGACCTTTCAGGTGGATGGACTTTCTCCAATTTTTTTGAATTTTTTTTTACCCTATTTGAGGTTAGAACCGGAAATATTGATATATATATATATATATATATATATGCATTCGCATATTTAGAGCTGGATTTTTTCCTGAACTCTACCGATTGTCCTGAACGTCTCCAGGACTTCATAGTCAATCTGCTTTTAGTTCATACGTGTCACAATTTTAGAACAAGTATGACGATCTGTCTTTCAGTTCACGTCCGTATAGTCAGCAGGCAAATAGTTGATTAACAAATGAAACCAATTTTAATAATTTCGTTGGCTGCTCCATTGATCGGCAAAAATTGCCCACCACTTCAACGACAACAGGTCAGGGTAGCCAATGCTACTGTACGGAACGCCACTGCTGCTACCGACTGTAGATAAAGGTAGATGCATCCGGTAGATGGCGGCAATTTCCGGAGTCCGGGACACCTCAACTGATACAAAACATCAATATTATTAATTTCAGGTCGCTTCTCAGGTCAATTCTCGGTCAGCAATGCGTCAAGTGACCAACGATCGAGAAATTATGGCGGTCATTTGTCAAATTTTGGGCTTTTTTTGGAAAAAATTAGGCAATTTAAAAATTTTGACAATTTTTGAAATGGTGGAAATTTGATTTTTTTTTTAATTCAAATTTTTTCGAATTTTATAAAATTGAAAAAATTTGGAAATTTTGAATTTTTTTAAAAACTTTAAATTTTGAAATTTGGAATATTTTAAAAATTTTGAAAATTTTGAAAATTTTGAAAATTTTGGAAATTTCAAAAATTTTCAAAAAGCTGAAAATTTCGAACACTTATCGAAATTTCTGAATTTTTTGAAATTGTCGATCATCTATATAGAAGCAATTAAGGTCATTGCTGACCATCAGGGTTTCAATCAGTGATCAAAGGATAAGACAAAACGCATAGACCATGTCAATGCCCACTATCATGACATTGGATTGAATTGGGACGATCTTGGAAATCCTCTCTGAGGATTCCTGACTTACGAAATCCTGATAAAGCTGGTGTCATCTTCTAGCAGCTGTTAAGAAGACGTCGTCATCGTGGACGGTTGATCAGCAGCTGGTGCATCATGATGAATTTTCCAGCAGAAGACCTTTTCTACCGACCTAAAACGTTTAATCAGCATCTGCTTCTTGTTATCCTTACAAACGAACATTACGAAGATTATCGCACCCTGGAGGCTATTTATAAGATCAGCAATGTCCCATACCACCTTGGGTACATCGTCCATAAAAAACCAGCCAAGGACCTCCGTGGACCAGTTGATACCCATCGCAACGAAGAATTTTAGGTAGACACTGAATCTACGAAAAGGAAAGAAACTTTCAACATGTTCTGCTGCTGGAAACCTTAACGCTTCCCTCCGAACCAGGACAATTGGTGATAACAAACCGTTTCTTGTGATCTTTATACCGCTGGTTATCATATCCGTTGAATTGCGACGCCATGTTCCGCTGATGCTGCAGAAGCCTCCATATTGTTGAGATGAATAAACAAATGTTGCAGATGATTGTTAATCCCACGGGTGTAAAATAGTAGACCGTTGCCATTGATGGATCTAAGAATGGAAATGAAGATCAGGGTGAACATAGCAAGTGCTGTCTTAAGCCGTTGTCTGCTACACTGAGAGAACGATTTGGTTAATACTACACAGGCTCGCCAACTGCTACCTCGTAGCGCGGTTAACTAAGAACAATTGAATGGCCCGGCGATAGTTACCGAATGGCTCAGTTGAGAGGTTAAGCTTGAGCCAACTGGAGCATTTGGTAATAGTTACCGAATCGCTAGTTGATGTAACCTCTCTATTGTTTATTATGCCTTCATTTGTGAATAACTTATTGTTTTAGTCGTACCTTACAATTAACCGCTTATATTATTCAAAGAAAGTAAATATGTTCTTGTTTCTTTATTCTTTGAAACTGTCACCAACGTGAGGAAAAGCCCGAAACTAGGTGAGATCAATTGAATCAATTAAATAGGTCCACCACTATTGATCGAATGAGCCAAATACATATGGGATAATGCACAGTTATTGTAAAACACTTCTTCCATTTTATCTTCACTTTTTATTTGTTCTTTGATCTTTATCACCAATTTTTCATCACAAAAATTATGCCGAGCCGACCGGCGTTCACACACGTGATGGCTTCTTCATACATATACATATATATATTATAACTAGAGGGCGCGTGAAATTAACCTCCATGCGGTAACTATTACCAACCGCTCGGTTGTATCAATTGGGTGCCGGTTTGTGTCAACTGAGAAATTCAGTACAACCAAATGGTGTCAAAATCAACTAGCAGTGTGTACCGCCATTAGCTCTAGCTATTAATGAATGTACGGTTATGTGAACCTAATCGGCAAAAAACCTTCAACCGAATCCGTCAGGTAGATCCAACCAAATAGTTCTCTCAGTGTATTCGGCGAAATCCTTAGCGCTGCTTACCTGAGAACCAGCAGCCCGATCCTCTGATGAACGATGGCTTCAGATTTGTAGGTATGCTGGGTGCAAAGGTCATGATCAGAAGCAGGATGGTCATCATTGATGCACATCCCCATGCATATATAGCATAATGGAGGAACCTCCTGCGATCCCGCCGCTTGACACTAGCCTGCTGCGGTCGCAGACTCCTGAAGCAGAGAACCGAGGATTAGGGCTGGTAGAATGGTGCTTTCTTTTGCTAATTCATGGAGTAAAGGTTCAGGACAGGAGATGTTGGCAACTTGCAGGTCATTGATTCGAAAGAAATGTCTAAAACGTGTGTTAGCATACCGAAATGTCCACCAGATATCGATGCACATCACATTGAGCCAGAGGAAAGACGACAACAATGAAAAGTAGATCACAAATCCTGAAACAATGCAACAATGATTCTGTGCTTACTTAGTCTTCCATCATCTTGACGATCTAACGCTCGATCTAAAGGTAAGAACAGCTTCTGGCGGACAATCAGACTACCTGCTTTTGACTAAGGGACACTGGTCAGCAATTGACGGTTTGAGGTCTATGCGAGATTGGCAAATCAAAATTGATGGTAGTGAGAGATAAGAGAGTGGGTTTTGTATAAGATAATTGGAAGATTTGACTTACCGAATGTGATGCAGACACTTCTTGATAGTGTGTCGTCAGGTCCGATGGGCAGCACATTCAATATGAGGATTGTCGTCCACATTGTTAGAGCGGATAATGCATATCCCCGCAATGTCATACCGTGTATATTGTTGAGTTCCGGCAGAATGGTATATATAACCAGTGTAACAATGAAGCATAACACAGATAAGCCTTGTCCATATGGCAGTAGTACTCTCAATCCTTCACTCTCATACGCAAACTGGTTACTGTGGCAGGTTGCGGCAATGAATGTTCCATTTTCTAAGACGAAAAAGTAATCGTCATCAGCAAGTACTTCACCACTATCATGAAGGTAAATCGAGCCATTATCCAAGAGTTCGAACATGTCGCGCAACACTATCGTACCATCATCGCATGGACTATACTGGAACACATAGAAGAATTGATTTGTTCCATCTAACTCAGTTATTAAATCCAGATGAGAAAGCTTTAGCGTTTTGGAATCGTATATCAAAGGGAATTGCACTTTTGTAGTTACGACATCTGTAGTCACATGCTTAATGACACCAGCTGGAATATCACCGAACAGTGGTATAGCATAACATGTTCTCGTAGGACAAGGGCATAGGACCTTGGATGCGTGTTCTTTATCACTACAATGCGTTGAATTCTCCAGATCAGTGTTGAAGACTCTTTGACCACCTTTGATCCTTGTACCTCCTACGAGGTTAGTACGGCTAACGTAGTAAATGAAGGCATCGTGCAGACAATCATTCTCGGCATCAGACGTACTCATTGATAATTCAAACGGCAGTGTAAGCAGTATCCAGGTGACTATAATGGGCCAATGGAATGTTTGAGCCATGTTCTTAGCTATGTTTCTCCCATGGACTAATTGGTTAAACTAGGTGGGGCCTCTCAGTGCTGCCAAGTCACTTCATGGCTCTTTCCGTTGGTGATAAGCGTCATTACTCAGTGACATTAGGCTACTGTCACAAATTTGAGATTTCTAGTACTTATATAGTAGAACAGTTGGACAGTTTAAATTTTCATATCTCAATTGCTAAAGTCACTTTATCAGAAAGATTTTTGTGCGGAAAAATTCCGGTGATTAACATGAAGATTGTGAGACAAGTGGAAAGAATGGGAAACATTGTATAGATAGGCAATTTGGAAAAAATATTAATGCTATGTTTTTTGGTTGTTGCGCACTTTAATGGTCACGTGGGAGGGGGGGGGGGGGGAGATCATTATCTCAAAAATATATCGTAAAATTATTATTATTATTATTATTATTATTATTATTATTATTATCATTATCACTACGGAAACAGAGGCACTCCTTATTCTGATTCTGGTTTTGGTTCTGGCTTAGATAGATCGATAAGAGGAACGTATTATAAAGTAAAGTAGAGGTTAAGTTTAGGTTAAGGTTGCCCTTTGTAAGTGAATTGTGAAGGGAACGGAAGTCCTAAAAGTCCGTAAAAGGAAATATATATTTAATGAATGAATTATCATTGTCACTGTTTATTATTTCCATTGGACTTGGTGAACACCTGATTCCCGATGTTTTCTTTTACGCAGTTTAGAATTTTTTCTAACCTCAATGGCGCGCGTCACTGATTGGCCAGGGGTGGGGGACTTTAAGAAGCGCTTCTTGGAAAAATATGAAGGGACTTAGAAAATGGAGAAATTTTTTTTCTCAATTAATATTATCTGTCTTATAGATATATATAGATAATTAATATTATCTGTCAAGAAAAAAGTTTACTGGAAAAGTTGGGTTAGCGTCGGATGACATTTTGTATAGGCCTTTAGGCGGGAGAGCCGGAAAGCGCGGGAAGTTATAATCGTAGGTTAGCGTTCGAAGATTTAATTATGAATATATGACGCAGAGCGGGGGCCAATGACGTCCGTAGAAAAATGCTTGTGCTTTTCGTTTCGGTCTTGTGACATAATACTAATTGCGTACCAGCTACAAAATTATTTTCGAGGACGCTTGACGTCACAATGCTAATCATACGATGTAATAATATATACGTCATACGGTGACCACGTGTTGAGTAATTTTTAATCGTTCATTTAGTATCATTAGATGCTGCGGAGAAAGATATTTTGATAGTTTGATTTTTTTCAAGGATCTGGGAAATTTTTTGTCGTTCTATTTGGTCATAAAATCAATATTTTTTTTGGTGATATCAATTTTTTTTGCCGTTTTTCAAGTCTTTGATGTTTAGAGAAAATTTGGAATTTTTTGGAATTTTTGGCATTTTCAAATTTCGCGGGAGTTTTCAAAAGTTTACCGCGCGTCAGTGGTGTGCGGAGGTCAGGTGAAAGGTAGGTTTGTGATTGGTCGGGGGTGAAATTTTGGACCAATGAGATGCGTTGACGCGAAGGTTAGGTGGGGGGGGCAACTAACCTAACATTGATGAGTGCCTGATGAGGACGCAACCTAACCACAATTGTTGGGAGTTTTTTAATTTGCAAAAGAAATCCACTGAACCACGATAAGGTTTTCAATAAATCTTTTTAATTGTAAAAAAAATATGTTGTTTCAAGGCGCAGCAGGCACCCCTACATTTGTCGTCGATGAAGTTTTCCTCGCGCCACAAAAATTCTTGATCAAAAGTTGTCGTATGTTAGGTGCGGAAACCATAATTATGAAGACCCAAACACCCTGAAGAGCGTGTATCACATTGAAGATGTCGGCTACAGTTGTTGGCAATACCTTGGGAAAAATGGCGTCCATGAACTCGATGGTCCAGCTGACTCCCATCGCAATATAGAGTTTTGGGTAAAGAGCAAACCTGGAAAAATGTGAAGAACCAATTGTAGACACTTTATTTGGGGACTCTGAAAACAGATATGTGCACAATCTCACGATTTACGCCGGAAGGGAGAGAAGGGGGACGCCACGCGACTGCGCAGACGCGGTTTAGTCACAAGTGGCGACGCACTGGTGAATTTAAGTGGCGTGCGCATGCGCACTAACGCCATCTTTAGTACCACCGTATAGCGTGGACGGTCACGCATTGCCTAGCGCTTTGAAAGTATGCTAGCGCCACCCCGGCCGCAAGTGGCGGGAATATTAACCAACTTTTCAAATAAAATTTTTCTCATTTAAATGATTTGGAGTTTGAAATGGAATTTGAAATATTTTGATTGTTAATTTTTGTAATTAAATTTGAGTTTGATTTTGATTTTTTTTTAAATTGAATTCGAAAGATAGATATGAATTTTTGCATTGGAATTTGAATTTGAAAAATATTTTCAACTTGAAATTGAATTTTAGAATTGGAAAAATGAAATTGTAATTTTTTTGGATTTGAAATATGAGCGCGCGCGAAGAGGAACATGGCGGCCCACACGACAGCCAATGAGAATTGAAATTAGTGTAATGGCCGCTGCCATGAGCCGCCATGTCATGGTTGGGCATTTTTAGGAAGGATAGAGATCAGTAAAAGAGACAAATTGACGCACCATTGATTGTTGTCGTCATGTCGACCGCTGCCATGTCTTTTGAACACTCTCATGGTGTCCTTTTTATGTTTTCTAATGGTCCACGTTGTTGAGCAAAATAAGTAAATATTGATGATGATCGTGATACATACGGGAATCATGAAAAAAATCATCCTCCCCGTGTTATCTAAAAATAAGAGAGTTAAGAAAATTGTGGAATTTTAAAAAGTGGGTAATTGGACGGATTATTTCGTAATTTTATGATTTTCTTTTTTACCGTAAAACCAACATCTTCGATCTCCGAAATTGGGCTTTGGAAAAGAAGCGGGAATGCCTGGGAGAAAATCAAACATGAGACATATAGCCGTCATTATTGATGGATATCCCCATGCATATATCGAATACATTATGAATTTTCTTCGGTGTCGTTGCTTGACGTCATACTGCTTTGGCTTCAATTGCCTGGAACAGAATGGGTCGGAATTAATTAGTGAAAAATTTGACACTTATCTACTAACATAGCTAGTGTTATCAATTTGTGGTGATTGCATTGATTGCCGGGTACTTTGTGACCCCTGCAGCACTGACTGTTCAAACTGCATGTGATGTTGCAAATATCGCGAAATCTAGAAGTGATAGAGGAATTTCGGTCGAGACTTTTTTGTAGAGCCGTGCAAGATCTATAAAATTGTTCATATCGAAATTTTTGCGGCTCTTCTAGATTTCGAGATATTTGCTGAAAACAGCAACGTCTTTGTTAGATCGTTATCTCCACTTGAGAACGCCGGGGCGGCCGCTTGACGGCGCGACAGTCAATTTTGGCGGGAAATCAGCTGTTTACGCTCATAGGAGCGTATATTATTAATTCAAGGATTTTTAAGAATATGGGTGGGAAAATTGATTTGAACATTAATATATTTTTTTCGGAAATATACAGCATTCATTAACCTTATCGTCTGCCAGATATCAAAGCACGTGACATTGAGCCAGGAGAAAGCCACCATTAGCCCGAAATACTTTAGGAATCCTGAAATGAAAAATGCACAGTTTAATAACTTATTGGTTGACAGTCAATGGACACACACCCCTCTATCAACCTACGCCCACCCACTCACCCAGTTATACACATCCGTCCAATCATACCCATCCACCCACTCAATCACACCCACCGAGGCGCCCAACCACACCCACCCACCCGCCCAGTCACGCTCCCCACTCGCCCAGTCACGCCCACCAGCCCAGGCACGCCCCCCCACTCGCCCAGTCACGCCCATCCACTCGCCCAGTCACACCCCCCCCCACTCGCCCAGTCACGCCCCCCCCCCCCACACGCCCACCCGCCCAGTCACGCCCCCCCCCCCCCCCCCACCCGCCCAGTCACGTCCATCCACTCGCCCAGGCACGCCCATCCACCCGCCCAGTCACGCCCATCCACTCGCCCAGGCACGCCCATCCACTCGCCCAGTCACGCCCACCGGCCCAGGCACGCCCCCCACCCGCCCGGTCACGCTCCCCACTTGCCCAGTCACGTCCATCCACTCGCCCAGGCACGCCCATCCACCCGCCCATCCACCCGTCCAACTACACCCACACACCCGCCTACTCACTCCCATCCACCCGCCTACTCACTCCCATCCACCCGCCTAGTGACGCCCATCCACCCGCCCACTCACGCCAGCCCGTCCACTCGCTCAACCCCACCCACCCGCTTACCTACCCAAACACACACACACATGAAGAAAATCTTATATCGGGAAGCTAATAAATAATTAATAAATAAATAACCTGCAGCAATGCAAACATGCAACGTATATGCATCTTTGAAGAGGTGCTCGATCAATAGTAAAGCATAGGCAAATGCCCAAGTCAACACTTGTACACGCAATATCATGGTGTGTATATCCTTGAGTTCGGGTAAAATTGAAAATACCACAAAAGTTGCGCAGAAGCATAAAATTGTCAAACCAATAACATAAGAAAAAAGTAATTTCAAGACAGATAATGGCTCTGGATCACATCCCAAGAGTGTATAATTTCTTGCATCATAACTGACACAGTATTTTTCCGAATGATAAATCTTGTGATATTTGGTAAATAGAACCGATCCATTGCTGAATAGATTGAATTGATCTGCGCCGGACCAATAATTGACGATTCTTCTCAATTTGCCAGGGCAAGGATTGCAATCAATCACTGTAAGAAAGTCATCAATTTCCTCTTTCATCTCAATATTTGACTGGGGCCAATTGTTGAATGCAGGATCGAAGATCGGCAGATCACCAATTTTCGCGGGTCTTTTGAATTCCACACATCTGTCCCAGTGAAATCGATAACCCGAGGGACAGCACATGTTGATAACAGCCTGGGAACCGGTTGCAATTTTTGGTTCAATGACCTCCGATGTTTTTTCGTCGCTAGCCGCTTCGTGAAAAGATCCGTCGAGCAATGCTGACAGTCCAATTGTATGGTTACTCAATTGTGGGAAGTCCTGTCCTGGATCGTCTGCGATATCCATGGAAACATAGCTGGGAACGTCAATCATGAGAATGTTTGGAAGCTTTGTCCGATCATAGATTGGAACATCAATCGGAACATCAATCGGAACATCAATCGGGACATCAATCGGGACATCAATCGGAACATCAATCGGAACATCAATCGGGACATCAATCGGGACATCAATCCGAACATCAATCGGGGCATCAATCAGAACACCAATCGGACGATTGTTCGAAACATTCGTTGAAACAGCAATGGGCCGATCAGTAGAAACATCAATCGGGGCATCAATCCGAACATCAATCGGGGCATCAATCAGAACATCAATCGGACGATTGTTTGAAACATTTGTTGAAACAGCGATGGGCCGATGAGTAGAAACATCAATCGGGGCATCAATCCGAACATCAATCGGGGCATCAATCCGAACATCAATCGGGGCATCAATCCGAACATCAATCGGGGCATCAATCAGAACATCAATCGGACGATTGTCCGAACCATTTGTTGAAATCGCAATGGGCTGATCAGTAGAAACATCAATCGGAGCATCAATCCGAACATCAATCGGGGTATCAATCAGAACGTCAATCGGAGGATTGTTCGAAGCATTTTTTGAAACAGCGATGGGCCGATGAGTGGAAACATCAATCGGTGCATCAATCGGGGCATCAATCGGAACATCAATCGGGGCATCAATCGGAACATTAATCGGAATATCCAGCGGAACTTTCATGGGAACATCACCAGCCACATCAATCGGAACATCAATCGATGCATCAATCGGAACATCAATCTGAGCACTTGATAGTTCACATGAAGCACTTATTAAGACCACACATATAGTACAAGTCCAAAAGAATTTCATTTTCGAAGTTCGGTTGGATCACTTTACATTATGATTATTTTTTTAGTGTAGTTTATTTCTGGAACTGAGAGTAGATTTTTCAGAGATAGTAAACACACGGTTATGCACACTTTTGAGCTTGAAGTCTTTCTTCAGTCACGATTTTCACGCAAATGAGGCGCGAAGGTTAGTTTCTTGCGATTAAAAAGAGCCATTTGAAGGCTATTGGCAGTTGACATGCGCAGCTGATGCGCGATTGGCTGGGGGCGCACGATGGGGCGGGGCCAATGACGTCGGGCGACGTAAATCGGTTATGATCGCCCTAGGCGTTAAAATTCTTGTGACGTTAGACCTTGGTCAATCGGTATCCATATTTTGGAAGGTATTTTAGAGATACGGGTGAAAACTATTTTAGCTCGTTATCTAATCGAAATTTTTTTCCCGATGGGGGAAGCGATTGTTGTGGTAGCAAAAGTAAAAAATCGACTTGCATCAGAACAGGATGATTAAAGTATTTTTAGATTGTGTGCGATTGCGTCATATATATATAACTTAGATCCGATTTTGGTGGCGATCGGTTCAACCGGTCTTTGGCTGTTACCGATCTCGATTGTTGATAACGCTCTACTACGAAAACGGTTAGAGATAGAAAGAAAAGTCTTCAATGAAAATTGTTTCTCTCTTAAAAACGCATATTTTATGTCTTATGACTTTTCTTCGTAAGTTTCATAATTTAGGACATGGGTGGGCTTAAAGTCGTTGCCTCCTCCGGTGGGATGCCGCGCATTCAACCGCTGGATTTATTTCGCGAGAGAGTCGCTGGAGCGAAATTTGTCATATACATTTTTTGTCAGAAATTTAATTCTCTACAAAAAATGTTTAATAACATTTTTCTGTAAGACCACTGGGTAAGGAGTAAATTCGATTTTTTAGGGATTGTCAAAGGAACATTCGGGCAGAAATTACTTCAACGAAATTCGATGGTTGTTCTTTGCATTTTTTTTGTAAAATACAAAATTGAGGATACAAAAAATGAGTAAAAAATCACAATATACTTTATCAATATGCTACTCTATATTTACAATCCGATTTTCTGTAACTGAACACAACGAAAACCACATGAGTCATTTTTCTTTTTTTTTTTTTAATAAATTAACAAATTTGGAGACATTTTGTTCTAGGAAATGTTTCCTAATCTTTTTTCCGGAATAGATGATATGATTGATACCGATTGTTTCCTCAAAAATTTTCGGATAAAAGGGAATTTCAAATTTCTTCGATTTCCCGCCAAATAACAGCTGATCGGAGGAAGCGCCGCCATATTGATTTTCTCGAGCAGTTTCCACTAACAACTTGACAAGTTGATATGTACAAATAAGTTATGAGAAATTATCACAAAATGTGCGTAAATTTTTGTTGTTAACGTTATAAATTTTTATAAAAAAATAGATCTTTTTTTTACGCGCAAGAAATATGAATTTTTTACAAAAAATGTGAGGTTAAGTTCTCTTTCTGGAAATTATTTACAATTTTTTTTTTATCGTGAATCAAATTTTCAAACAGAAAATTGATCTTGGGCACTGACAACGTTTGATGAATGAACATATAATGTTATTTGTACAAATAGAAATTATGAATACCCATACACCATCGAGTAAATTGATCCACATTGCAAGGGTATAGATCCACACCGGAAGTAGGACCGGGGACCTGTAGCATAGCCATTGCAGTGCCTGATTCATTCCCATCATCACGAAGAGCCTTAGGTAGACATTAAATCTGAAAAAAATTAGGGAAAAAAAATTAGCTATATTTAATTCGGCCCGACCAAAATTCTCTTGAAATAATCTTTGCCCAAAAATTCCCCAGAAATCTCTAAGCATGGCATATTTTTCTGGGGAATTTCTTGTTCTGGGGAATTTTCTGTTTTGGGGATTTTTTTTCTGGGGAATTTTTGGTTCTGGGGATTTTTTTGTTCTGGGGAATATTTTTCTGGGAATTTTTTGTTCTGGGGATTTTTTTGTTCTGGGAAATTTTTTGTTCTGGGGAATGTTTTTCTGGGGAATTTTTTGCTCTGGGGATTTTCTTTCTGGGGATTTTTTTGGTCTGGGGAATGTTTTTCTGGGAAATTTTTGGTTCTGGGGATATTCTTTCTGGGGAATTTTTTGTTCTGGGAAATTTTTTGTTTTGGGGATTTTCTTTCTGGGCAATTTTTTTTTCTGGGGAATTTTTTGTTCTAGGGAATGTTTTTCTGGGAAATTTTTTTCTGGGGAATTTTTGGTTTGGGGATTTTTTTCTGGGGAATTTTCGTTCTGGGGATTTTTTTCGGGGGAAAATTTTTGTTCGGGGGGTTTCGTTCTGGGAGCATTTATTTGGGGGGGGGGGGGGGCGGTCTGGGGAATTTTTTTGCTTCGGGATTTTTGCGTGGTAGTCCATCGGTCCATTTACATTTCTCGATTATACTTCGTAAGTTGGCATACCTGCTCTTGTTATCACGGTGTCGCTTGCTGCCAATTCTGTCAAACTCATTGAAAATGCTCTTTTCATACTGGTAAATTTTCCATGCTGTCAAGCCAAACAGGCAGATGTTCACCATCATTGTGCAGGCAAGCGGCAATGCCATGAAAAATTTGTTGGCATCCTCATCTAGAAGGTTTATCAGAAATTGCGAATAAATTAGGATATTAATAACTGGCACCTGAAATATTCCGTTTGCGGATTTTCGTTTAGCTTTTGAAACTTGCAAATTTGAAAATGGAGGAAGCACGTGGAAAAATTTGACAATTTTTTTTTCTATAAATATTGCTCACATGATACGAACTAGTTCATAGGCCTCAGCGCCGCCATTTTGGTTCGCTACTGCCAAGATGGCGGCGCGTCAAGATGGCGGCGCGCTAAGATGGCGGCGCGCCACTTGTGTCACCTCGCATGTTCAAACCCATTTTTCACCTCTAAATCTCGATCAAATTCAAGCCAACTGGTTTCATTTTACACCTCTAGACTGAACAATTATTTTGCACTACTTGCCGTATTTTTGCATTTTTATTTGACCGAGAATTTGTGGAGGAAAGTTTTTCGGCAATTTCCGTGTCGACATTGCTTACCATAAAAGCCATCTGCACAGCCCTTCGTTGGATTTTCACTCATGATTTCGGGTACCAAATTGACTAGAAGGTAGACACCAGTCATCAGGAAAGAAAGTCCCCAAGCGCTTATCGAGTAGGTCACAAATCTTTTTCGCCCTTGGTCCTTCACGTGATGCTGCGAGATGCGAATAGTCCTTAAACAAAAAATTCGTTTTCATCATTTCTGTAAAATAGGGACTTTTAAAATTCCTCAAAAAAAAAACAAAAAAAAAATTGAAGATTGGGCTGTGGTCATCAAAGTTGGATATCTTGAAATTGACGCAAGATCGCTCGATTTTCATATAGACCTTTTTTGTAGAGAAGAATGAGACCTACAATTTTGTCCTGAAGCAAATTTCGATATATCGCTTAGATTTCGAGATATCGAGTGTGAAAGAGACTCACCTGAATGCCCGCCAGATGTCGAAGCACATGACATTGAGCCAAATCCAAGTGGCTGTCGCCAGGAAGTACGTTGCGATTACTGCAAAAAAAAGAGACCATCAGTGCTTCGATCTCGGAACAATTTTGCATAAAAAAAAGTATGAAAAATTCCATATAAAATTTCAGAAACAAAATTTCTAGAATTACCGTTATAATTGCAGATGCTGGACTCTAGGAAATCAGCTACGTCAATCAGAAAGATCTCCTCCGAGATCTTCAGGGTACGGCCCGCAACCATCAGTGCCACATATATCCTCAATATTTTCCCGTGAGTATTATTGAGCTTGGGCAGAACGGAATAAACGAAGAATGTGGCAATGAGACATAAGACGGACACAACATTTGCGATGAAATCTAGTCGCCCGTAGGAACGCAAGTCCATGCATTGAACAGCAATATAACTTGTCGCATTGCTGCTGATGCAGTAGCTGTCAGAATCGATAATCCTGCGATATATCGTGTAGATTGATCCATTATCCAACACCTTGAATTCCTCCTCGTCATACGGGAACTGCTGATAACTCTCATGACATGGATGCTGTTCAATAATCCGGAACGACCCATTCTGATATTCCGAGACAATATTCACATTGAGATGAGATTGGTTCAACAGCAGGGAATCAAATATCGCAAGTGATGGGATGTGTGCAGGTTCTTCCAGCTCTACACAACCGTCCCAGGTCCATTGGTAGCCTCGGCGACAGCAGAGGTTGATTGATGTCTCTGTGGAACGGGAGTTTACATCATCTGTACCAAGATAATTTGTTGAGTCATCTCGATCAGCAGGTACACCGTCACTTGATCCTTCAGCTTCATCACTCGCTTCAAGCACTGGATCGTCAGCATAGTGAAGCAAGGACTCTTCTGTGTGGTCCCTTTCATCCAATGGCAGAGCGCTTCCCGATGGTCCATGTAAGGTGATTATCAATACCGCATACGTGCTGAATGTCCAAAGTAGTGCCATAGCTGTGTTGCTGGTGATGCTCTTCCTATCGACAATCAGGAAAAATCAGCTGCCATAGGCGCAATGTGTCTCAAACCATAGACGGATTGTATTTACTATAACAGTATTCACCTCTTAGGAGCAACATCATTTTCCTATTTTTGTTCTTAGTCTTCATGATTCACTGGTACAGCGATGGCTTGTTGAGGAATGCTACGTTGATAAGTCTGCCACTATTTTTCATCGTAATCCACCGATTTTTGGCTGCATGGAGTCGTGGAATCTGTCACGCTAAGTGCTCAAAATTGTTGTGAAAAATGTGACATAGCAAATAGAGATGTCACGTGGTTTGTAGGCGAAAATGAACATCGGCCCACAGCGCTTTAATATTGTCAGCAATCAGTGCTGTTCACTGTACTTTGAGTAGCGACGCCACCGAGAATGTTAATTGCCTTCTCCATGAAAGGCTTTCGCCCAACTAATGGGAGAGGAATAGTGTTTCAAAACCGAAAAATTTTCATGGAACCGGAATAGTAAAAGGGGGGGGGGGCATCGGTTCCGATAGCTATTAGTCGGGGTCGAATGTAGGTGAAAAATGGGATAGATAGACGGGCGAGGGCCGATTAATGGATTAGTTTCTAAATTTGAATATCTCTGAATATCTGTTTTTTTTTCTTTTTCATTTTTAATATCTCTCAACATTTTTCTAATTATACATTTTCTGTTAATTTATAATACAAGAAATTTCAGATATATTTATCAATTATTTTTTCCTAAATTCCCAGTGATACTGGAAAATATTGATGTGGCTGTGAGGGTTAATGATTGTGACTAGAAGGTGCGCTCGTATATGTTGGGTATGAAGATGTGTATTTCTTTGAAAAAATAAAGAGACACATACACACATATATATATAATTGACTCTACAACTTTCATATGAAACATTTTTTCATTTATCCCTTATTTTAGGAGTTACTCAGGTGTATTGTTTCAAATGGGACACCCTGGATATACAGGGTCTCCGTGAACTGTGGGATTTCCCTCAGGGGGTGGAAAGGGGATGAAATTTGGAGTCGAAAGTTCCTTTGCGATTTTGCCGTCCGACGTGCGCTCACGGAGTTATTCAACTTTATTTGTCGGCCAATCACTGCGCAGCCTCGACTTTGGGGCGCGTGCGCGTTCTTGCGCTCGTCTTTTCTAAAGTATAATGCTTAACGGCATTTGCGCGAGGATGCGGCGGACACTAATATCGTTAAGGAACTTTCGACTTCAAATTTCATCCCCTATTTACACCCCCCCCCCCCTCAGGATAGTCCGCATTTTAGGGACACCCTGTATACAGGGTGACCCAGTTAAAACAACGCACCCAAAAAATTCCTAAAAAAGGGTTAGATGGAAAAATGTTTGATATGAAAGTTGGAGGGTTTCGAGGGGGACATTCGATATGAGCTTTACTTTGAGCTTGCAAGTTGACACTTGCAAGCTGCAAGCACAAAATACACTTTTTCAAATGGCAACCATGTTTCACGACGATGAAAATTTTTTTCTCTTACCGAGATGTTTTCAGACACCTCGTCATTTATGCCGATTCCTTCGATTTCACTCCAAAAATACGATATAAACCATTTCCGAGGCGAAATTGGAAGTTTAGACTTTTCACACATCCTGAGATATGACAGATTTTCCATTTGTTGATCAACAAGCTATGCCCAAATGTGAACAATAAACAGATTCCGGGTAATTCAAGGATTGTTATTAGAACGGATCATTCATTATCATCTTCTCGACAGTACAAATTGAAGCCTCAGCTCAGTCACTTGACTTTTCGGTTATTCTGTACATCATGGTTTATTCATCCAATGAAGTTGTGGATGTCCTATTAGTTCTAGGAGAGTGTCGACATAATTTCAGGACACTCTTCTTTTTCTTCTTTTATGCGCAAGGGATCCAATTAGCAGTGTTTGTTATTGTGGGCATTTCATGAGTTATTTGCTGACTTTTATTAGGATTTTTCGTTGATTAACATCTTGTGGAGCTTTGGTATAGTGGGTGGAGTATCTGCCTCCGACGTTGAAGATTCTGAGTTCGCGACGAGCGTCCGGATGATGTTTCACATGGTCTAAGTGGCGAACGCCGGCCCCATCTAACTGGATGGGTGTCCAGTCCGCCCTACGTAAGAAGATGCTGAAGAACAGCTACTGTGGGGAGTACGAGAGAGAAGGATCGAGGCGAAAAAAATCTATATTCAAGTTTGCTGGCGAGAAAGATGGGTCAAGCAAGGAACATGGCCAATCAGGCAGGGTTTAACGTTATTCGTGGAGATGCAAATGATGAAGATCCATACACCTTGGAGCATACTGATCCAATTGATGAAAGTATAGATGGCTTCTGGAAGGAAGTAAGGCATTTGGTAACAGGACCAGTTAATGAAGCGGCACATTCCCATGACCACGAACAATTTTACGTAGATTTGACACCTGGGGAAATTCAAATGACAGGTATGTGTTAAAAATCTCAATCATTGCCGCAGTTTTTTGTGGGTTACCAGATTTAGTTTTTCTTAATTTTTTTCGGTAAAGTCGAATGATGCCAGAGCGCTTAGCTCACAAGATGTCTGATGTGCGGAAGTTGTTTATAACAAATGAAGTATTTAACCAATTGAAATTTAACTTGCGCCAGTCGATAGAAGAATGCTCAACGTATTTTTGAAAAGGGTCAATTCGGTGGCTCGAGCGCGGCACAGGGGACAGGTATATGGATCGCCTCATTTGATGGAATAACTCTGCTTTAACACACCTTTGCTTATTCACATCATGTCGTTGACTCTCGGTTCTCTCCAGCTCACTCCTTATACTCTTTTTATATTGTCGAATTTTCCAGGCCGTTGCGCTGAACAGCAATACAGTCACAATCATCGTGAAATTAAATGGAAGGTCGATGAAGATTTGGCTCAGATTCTCATCTGAAACAAGAATTTAGATTTTTTTGCGGATTTTCCTGAGCAATTGTTTGTGTTTTTTTTTTAAGCAAGTGGAATTGCTTTGGGAATTTTTGGGGTTTTAAAACACACACACACACACACATCCCCCCCCCCTACACACATACATAATTAACGTTGCCGTGTTCTCAACGGATGTGATAATTTTTCGGTCCGCATAGTCATACAAGACCCTGACCAGGACTTTGTCCGGACTCCCGGATGGAACATGAACTTTTGGTTGAGCACGGCTGCTGGATATTAACCCTACGTAGACAGACCAAGGTGGAGCCACGGTAACCTGATCAAAATTGCCTCGTCTTCACCGGATCTGCCAATTTTTCGATCTGGATAGTCATACAAGGCCGTGACCAGGCTCTTGCACAGATAACCGGACAGAGCATAGAATGTTATTTGAGCGTCGGCTGCCGGACGTTCCCCCTACACGGTCCTGATAAGGCAAATCTACGGCAACTTGATCAAGATAGCCATGGGTCCGCCGGAACCGGACCTCATGCGACCCAAAGTTAGCCTCTCCAAATTTCTAGTCGGGAGAGCGGTCTGACAGATCGGGGGTGGCGCTCAACATCCCATTATATTTTCAGCGTCATCGCAATAATCGCAGAAAAAAAATTGTGTAAAAAATTTTCCATTACCATAAAACCCTTCTGCGCAACCTGCTTCAACATAATCATCATCATCATCAACGACACTGGATATGATAATGGCCAGAATATAGACACCAGACATTGTCGCAGAATATCCCCAAGCGCATATCGAGTAGATGATGAATTTTTTTCGTTCCTGTGTTTTAGCATCGATCTGCGGTGCGCGAATTCGCCTGAAACAATAAAAGGCACTCTCACGGAATGGTATTTATCAATTTGCAACTTGTCCTGGTGTTGGTGACACTCACGATCTGCTTCGATTGAGGTGGGAGATAAAGAAGATGGCGGCGCGCAAGTTGGTAGCGCGGGAAAGCAATTTGAACTTACCGAAAGTTCCGCCAGATGTCGAAGGACATGACATTGAGCCAAGCGAGTATTGCCATCATTAAGAAGTGTCCAATCAATGCTGTAAGATAAGAAAGTCATTTAGCCTTCGCCATCTTTTGAAGTTATTAATATAACACTATACAATTGATAAGAGAAATTCTGAAAACTTGTTAATTACCTCCCGCATTGCAAAAGTTTGAATGCAAATAAACTGTGACGTTTGTCAAGAGAATGTCCTCCAGCAGATCTACAAAATGCTGAGACGCACACACAAGCACATACATCTGCAATATTTTCACATGGATAGTTCTGAGCTCCGGCACAACTGAGTAGACGACGAAAGTTACGACTAGGCACAGACCAGACAGGAGTTTCACAAATGGATCGATGCCCCATTCAGAAGTGTAGCATTGAACAGCAATATGACCTGTTGCATTGCTGCTGATGCAGTAGCTGTCAGAATCGATAATCCTGCCATATATCGTGTAGATCGATCCATTATCCAACACCTTGAATTCCTCCTCGTCATACGGGATCTGCTGATAACTCTCATGACATGGATGCTGCTCAATAATCCGGAACGACCCATTCTGATATTCCGAGACAATATTCACATTGAGATGAGATTGGTTCAACAGCAGGGAATCAAATATCGCAAGTGATGGGATGTGTGCAGGTTCTTCCAGCTCTACACAACCGTCCCAGGTCCATTGGTAGCCTCGGCGACAGCAGAGGTTGATTGATGTCTCTGTGGAACGGGAGGTTACATCATCTGTACCAAGATAATTTGTTGAGTCATCTCGATCAGCAGGTACACCGTCAATTGATCCTTCAGCTTCATCACTCGCTTCAAGCACTGGATCGTCAGCATAGTGAAGCAAGGACTCTTCTGTGTGATCCCTTTCATCCAATGGCAGAGCGCTTCCCGATGGTCCATGTAAGGTGATTATCAATACCGCATACGTGCTGAATGTCCAAAGTAGTGCCATAGCTGTGTTGCTGGTGATGCTCTTCCTATCGACAATCAGGAAAAATCAGCTGCCATAGGCGCAATGTATCTCAAACGATAGACGGATTGTATTTACTATAACAGTATGCACCTCTTAGGAGCAACATCATTTTCCTATTTTTGTTCTTAGTCTTCATGATTCACTGGTACAGCGATGACTTGTTGAGGAATGCTACGTTGATAAGTCTGCCACTACTTTTCATCGTAATCCACCGATTTTTGGCTGCATGGAGTCGTGGAATCTGTCACGTTAACTGCTCAAAATTGGTGTGAAAAGTGTGACATATCAAATAGATAAGACGCTTTAATATTGGAAGCAATCAGTGTTGGCCACTGTAGTGTGCGCGCTCAACTAACTGGAATATTTCTTCGACACCGAAAATTTTTTATAGAATTGACAGTGGGGGAGAAAAATGGAGTTGGTTCATGTAATTAGTTGGAATATAAAGTGGCGAGGTAAAAATTTAGGTAGACATAGATTCGACTCGTGATTTTATTACACCCGAGCCTGAATGATAAGTTAGGGGGAAGTTCTATAGGCGAGACGGCGCCATATTGTAATTAGGAACTATGAAGGACCTTTGAGGTCATTAAGAGAGGGAGAGAGAGAGAGGGGGGGGGAGAGAAGGTGCGCACGCGTGTGTGTGTGTGTGTGTGTTGATGAAATTGATCCACTGATTCTTGAGTCATCCACATTTCCAATTGTTTAAAACGCTATATCATGAAAACTATTGAAGATAGGAAGAAAAGTGATTAATGAATATTGTTCCTCTATTAAAAACACATATTTCATGTCGTATGACTTTTCTTCGTAACTTTCATATTTGAGGACCTACGCTGGCTTTAAAAGTATTGATTCGACTGGTGCACCATCACAGCCATACTTGGGGTTTTGCATTTTGGCATCTAGCTCGAAACTGAGTCGCTGGAGCGGATTTGCATATATATCTTTTTTGTTGCTAACAAAATTCTCTTCAAAAAAGGTGTTATGACATTTTTCAATAGAACCACTTGGTGAGGCGCTAATTCAAGGTTGAAGAGGGTGGCGGTAATGGCTGCAGGTAGAAATGACAAATTGTGAAGTTTTTGTAAGGCTCTAATTTTTTAGATTTTTTTTTTTTGGTAAAGAGGAAAGTGGGTAAAATTAAGTATTACCGACTGAAGGTAAAGTAGATGTTCTTGGGTCACATCCCGCCCTAAAAACTTCTTTACCGACCCCCGATAATGGGATTTTAACGAAGCAAAAACTTCCTTACCGACCTCAATCGATAATACAGATTTCTCTATTATCGACAGTTAACATTTAATAAAAAATTACATACAAAAAATTGAGAAAAAAAAATCGGGTTGATTAGTGAATTAAATGACCAATAAATTTTGTAGGAAAAAAAATTAGTCTTTTTTTTTAGTAAAGAAAAAAATTGGAAAAAAATCGTAATTTTTTTTTCTTCAATTAATAATTTTTTTTTTGCATGTTATTTTTTATTGATACATTTTACATTACTCTGAATTTGTTTTTTTTTTTTTTACAAGAACAAATTATTGGTGGATTTTTTTATAATTTGGTTTTTAAATCCACCAAAAAAAAATTATTGAAAAAACATGGATTGCCAATGCTTAGTTAACATTAATTATTAAAGCTTTAAAGTTTGTTTTTCTGTTGCTTCGTAATTATGACTAGAGGATTTTTTTTCTTTGATCGAAGCACATTCAATCGATTACATTTATTATTGTAAAAAAAAGCAAAATGGTTGGGAGGAGCAAAATGCAGAGCAATTTTTTTTGGGGGCAATATTTTTTTTTTTTATATGAAAATGGTATTTGTAAACAATTTTTTTGGGTGATTTGAAGAAAATAATTGTTGATTGTCGGTACATTTTACTCCTCCTGTATCATAACTGGGCTCTTAAAATATTTATTATAAAAATTGTATGACTGGCGTGAATGAACTTAGAGAAATTAAATTCGTGAAAAAAAAGTTCTAAGCAAAAAAAAAAATAAATTCAATTTTTTTTTTGAAGTTCAAAAATTTCCAAAATGTTCAAATTGACAAGAAAAAAAATGGGCTAAATTCTAAAAATTCTGGGGAAGAATATTTTGGTAATGGAAATTGCTCGATATTGACTTTCGTTTCATAAAAAAAAAGTTATGTCTGTCGTAAAAAATGTTAAGGTCGAGTATTGAGAAATATACATCTTATGTTACAGAAAGCTCATAAAAAAATACTCATAAATTGACGCCTCTTGTACTGCGGAAATTGAGTCAAGCAGGGAAATATCAATATTGACTTTCCCAATAAATTGTTCGATATTGCAAAAAATGAAATTTGGGAAAAAATTGATAGAATGTCGAAAATCCAACTTCGTTCTCGATAATCGAAGTTCAATATCGATAATCGAATTTTAATATCGATAATCGAACTTTAATATCGATAATCGAACTTTAATATCGATAATCGAACTTTAATATCGATAATCGAACTTTAATATCGATAATCGAACTGTAATATCGATAATCGAATTTTAAGATCGATAATCGAACTATAATATCGATAATCGAATTTTAAGATCGATAATCGAACTTTAATATCGATAATCGAACTATAATATCGATAATCGAACTATAATATCGATAATCGAACTTTACTATCGATAATCGAACTCCAATCTCGATAATCGAACTTCAATATCGATAATCGAACCTAGATTCGGATTTACCTTTCAATAATTGATCGCAAATTTCGAGAATCAAACATTCGAGTTCGATAGTCGTGTTTTTATCCACAATCACGTCATTTCGATTGTCCATCTCGTATCGAAGAAAAATGCGCTCGCGTTAGGATTTTCAGGTGCAATAAAATCTATTGGTAAAATTTCTGGAAATATCGAGATATCGACGACAACGTGAATCGACAAAATTCAATCGACTCAAACTCGTTGAATTGACGAAACTGAAAAAAAATATTGGCGAAAATTTGAAAAATCAGACACAGTCACTCTCATCAGTCGTTGTGTTGATTCGATTTCTATCGTTTGGGATTTTATCGTGAAGGGCTATGGAGGTACATGTCTTGTTGGATGCTGAGGAGTGGTAACCACTTCTAGTGGAATTTCCAGATTGAAAGTTCTTCTTTTGACAGCCAAAACGTCTGATTAGGAGGCGCCTTATTTTCGCTTTCCAGACGAATATTATGAAGATTACGACGCCTTGGAGAGTGTTAGCTAGGTCAGTTAGGTACCAAATATACTGCGGTGTTGCCTGGTCCAGCAGCCAAGAAATTATCTCCATGGACCAGCTGATTCCCATGACGATGAAGAGTTTCAGGTACAGGTTGAACCTGAAAATTTCCCAAAATGAAAATTCTCCAAATTTTTAGACTTCTGAGGGAAAAGAATTTTCGTTACTTAATGCGTGAGGGAATGTTTCACAGACTCTTTACAATCGAAGTTCGACTATCGAGATCTTGGAATCGATTATCGATAGCGAAGTTCGATTATCGAGATTTCAATTCGATTATCGATAGCAAAGTTTGATTATCGGAATTTGATTTCGATTATCGAAGTTGGAGTTCGATTATCAAAGTTGGAGTTCGATTATTGAAATTGGAGTTCGATTATCGAAATTGGAGTTCGATTATCGAAATTTGAGTTCGATTATCGAAATTTGATTTCGATTATCGAAATTTGATTTCGATTATCGAAATTTGATTTCGATTATCGAAATTTGATTTCGATTATCGAAATTTGATTTCGATTATCGAAATTTGAGTTCGATTATCGAGATTCCAATTCGATTATCGATAGCAAAGTTCGATTATCGAGATTTGAGTTCGATTATCGAATTTTCACCTCGATTATCGAGATTGCAGTTTTTCAAACTTCCCGCATTAAAAAAAAATCACATTTCTAGTGGCGAGTCGATTAAAACGATTGAGTTTAAAATACTGAAAAAAAATTATTTCTAGATGACGCAGACACTGAATTCTCGTAAATTTTCCCCATTTCTCATTTATTGCTGAAGAAGAATTATTTTGAGAATCTCGTTATTTCGTGGAGGGCTCCTGAGACACTTCCCATACGGTGAGTTTGCTTTTATGTTTAATGTATGCCCCCCCACCCCCTCCCACTCGACGTAATAAACATAGTGGACTTGGTGTATTCTGTGAATTTTACGGCTCCATATATTTCTTTTACCTCTTTTTTCATGTTCAATAAGAGGGAAATGTAAACCAATTTTTTATTACCAAGGAGAAAAAAAATAGCAGTCAAAAATGATTTTTATGACTTTTTTTTGACAGCCACAAATAATTTTTTTTCTTTTTTTTTTGCAATGAAATTGGTGGAAAAAAAAAATCAGTCAATAAAAATTGACATGAAAATTGAAGATAACGAACCATTGCTTGTTATCATCATGCCTCCGGCTCTCGCTGGTTTTCAGATGGGTTGCAGTGTCTCTTTTATGCCGGAGAATTTTCAGTGCTGTAGAGACGAATAGTACAATATTGCAAACAACTGTGACACCCATGGGACCGTAAAAATAAACGGCCTTCGAATTATCATCTGTAATAAGAGACGAAAAAAAAAAAAATACTGTCAATGTCGGCGAATAAATTCCAATTCAACAAAATAAGTCATTTTAAAAAATCGAAATTTTTTGTTTATAGATTCTTTAAAATTTTTTACATTTTCAATAATTAAAATTTTTAAAACCTAATAGTTTGCGCAGTGCAGTGGTAAAATGAGGTGAGTGCGTTTATCGCTAGGCTTGGTTTTCGATCAATGGCTGTGAACCTAGAAGCGACAATGTTCATGCGAAGTTTGTTGTAGAGCCCACTGGCCTCTACAAAAGTTTCTCAGAGAACTTTTTCGATCATATTTGAGATATGCAATCATGATAATCGATATGCAATCTCGATAATCGAACTATAATATCGATGATCGATCTGCAATGTCGATAATCGAACTGCAGTATCGATAATCGAACTTTAATCTCGATAATTATCACAATCGATTATCATTATCGATTATCATAATCGATTATCATAATCGATTATCACAATCGATTATCACAATCGATTATCACAATCGATTATCACAATCGATGATTACAATCGATTATCACAATCGATTATCACAATCGATTATCACAATCGATTCTCACAATCGATTCTCACAATCGATTCTCACAATCGATTCTCACAATCGATTATCACAATCGATTATCACAATCGATTATCACAATCGATTATCATAATCGATTATCATAATCGATTATCACAATCGATTATCACAATCGATTATCACAACCGATTACCAATAATCGATTACCATAATCGATTGCCATAATCCATGCACTGAGCATTGAAAAAATTCATTTTCTCAAAATTCCAGAACATTCTAAAATTCCAAAGATAAAAAAAAAATTACCAGGAAACCAACAGCTTTTGTGGCCAAATCTCGGTTTCACGTAGCTCTCCGGAATTCCCGGAACAAAATCCATGATAAGCGAGACACTGGTTATGATTGATGCGCATCCCCATGCGTATATCGAGTAAATGAGGAATTTTTTTTTCTCCCTCTGCTTGACACTACCGTGCAGTGCGCGAAAGCCCCTGAAACAAACGGCCCAGGGTGAAGGTCAATTGGCACAAGTATGGATCACAGTATACATATACAATGCATAGTTGGTATTATTGACCCGAGGTGGATCAATGGTTAGTGGGCCTTATGACGTAAGACGGATCATGTAATTTGGCGAAAAAATTATTCTTGGGAAATGCCAATGACAAGTGCCAAACAAAATTTTTTTAACATTCGGATGATTTTTTCCGTCATTTTGAAAAAAAATTTCACAAATTTGAAATTCTGAAATTTTTTGGCGGCATTTTTGAAATTGCCGAAAATTTCACATATTTGCAATTTTTTTGTCAAAATATTTTTAAATTAAAAAAAAAATTGAGTTTTGAAAAAAAAAATTTTGAATTTTGAAAAAAAAAATTTTGAATTTTGAAAAAAAAAAATTTGAATTTTTTGAAAATTAGCATTTGTCAGAAAGCAATTTTTTCGCATCTCAAAAACATGATTGACGATTATACAGATTAAACTAATCAAATTTTAACTACGGGGCGGGGTGGGGATGCAGGTACACTACCTTGGGATGCATTAATTCGATAATTCAACCCACCCACTCACCCGTTTTGATCAAGGACTTGTCCAGCTTTTAGGCTTGAAAATAAAATGGGATTTTTTTTATAATTTTTCTTTCACAACTTTTTCAGTTTGAAAAAAATTCTATGTATATATATATAGAAGATTTTGTTTCTAAATTCCGATTTACGACCGCGAAATTTAATTAATTTTAAGTGCGCGACAGGATATGTATATATGCATATATGTGTGGATGCGTGTGTAGATCAGTAAAAATTTCAAAAAATTGAGAAAATTAAAAAAAAAATTTTTTTAATTCTCAAAAAAATTTGAAAAAAAAATCCAAATTTTGGATTTCCGATGATTTGAATTTTCCAAAAGTCGAATTTGGAATTTTGAGAAAATCCAAAATTTTTGGAAATCCTGAAATGTGGGAAATGGTGGAAAATTTGAAAAAAAAAACTTTTTTTCACTGCATATCTAAATGTCGCGCTACAGTGATTATGATTTCGCGATTAACATTTCCAGCACGTACTCGTCGATAATATTTTCCCGATATTTGTTGCAGCGAAATACGAGTTGGAGAATAATTTTCAGTCACGTAGTGTGTTGGCGTGATGATGCCAATTTCTCATGTACGAACATTCGTCATACACAAGTATGCATATATATATGCATACATACATATCTATATATACTATCACAGAAGAGAATGTTTTTACTAACTATGAGCAATCCTATTCATTTCGTTATCGAGAGAAATTTTTGCATTTTTTTTTTTCATTTTTCAAAATATCAAAATTTTTTTTTTGAAAAATTCGAAATTTTGAAAAATTTGAAAAATTTAAAAATTGGAAAAATTTCATTTTTCTTTGAAAAGTCGGAAAAGTTTCTAAATTTTCCCAAGAAATAAATCACCATTCTCGTTAGACTCTCGATTTGCATTCGAGTTTCATGAAATTTTATGAGTCCAACGTTCAAGCAGTGCAAATAAATCGCATGGAATTTCAAAACTTGGAGGTATTCTCTTGAACGCGCACCTCTTTGAGGGATAAATTATGAGTAATTTATGAGCCAATGGGGCGGTTTCGTTTTGTGAAACAATACATATATGCATATTCGTATATGATGTACGGGCATGTGTGAAAAATCGGTAGACTCACGCGAATGTATTTTCTCGAACGATTTCAAAGTTCTCACTTTTTGTTACAAATTTTCAAATTTTTGAAATTTTTTTGTTTCTGGAAATTTTGAAAATTTTCGATATTTGTGAAATTTCCGAAAATTTAGAAACCGGTTTTTGTCCTTTGCTTTTTGAAAGTTGTGATTTTTTTTTTCTAAACTTTGAAATTTTTTTCAAAATTTCAGAACTTGTCCCAATTTTCCAATATCTTATTCTCATATTTTTAAATAACTTATGCCCTCCTAACGACTTCTAAAAGTGGTAATTTTGTCTTTGCACCTTGAACGTTCTGCTCCTAAAATTTCATGAAATTCAAATGCAAATCGAGAGTTTAACGAGTAGGGTAATGTATGTACGGGGAAAATACGGAAGCTCGGTTTTACTTCTAGATCATGAAGAGCGCGTTTAATAGTGTTGAAGTTTAAAGAGGACTCTATTCGTGGAATTCCTAATTATTCACTGGATGAGGTATAAACAGAAAAAAGGGATAATTGAAGAAATTACGAGTGTGATGAAGGAAGTAAAAATTAGACGAATCGAGGAATGAGTAGGATTTGAGAGCTACCACTTACGCATCCATCCAATCACGCACTCACCCACCGACCCACGTACACGCCCATCGACCCATGCACACGCCCACTTTCCAGCCACATATCCACGCACACGCCTACCGACTCACCCACCGACATATGCGCACGCCCACCGACCCATGCACACACCTACTCACCGACCTATGCACACGCCCTACCTCCCAGCCACATACCCACGCACACGCCTACCGACACACCCACCCACCCACCGACACATGCACACGCCCACCTCAGAGCCACATACCCACGCACACGCCCACTGACCCATGCACACACCTACCCACGGACCTATGCACACGCCCTACTACTTCCCAGCCACATACCCACCCACCCACCGACCCATGCACACGCCCACCTCCCACCCACCGACCCATGCACACGCCCACCTTCTAGCCACACACCGATCCATACACACACCTACCCACCGACCTATGCACACGCCCACCTCCCACCCACCCACCGATCCATGCACACACCCACCCACCGACCCATGCACACGCCCACCGCCAGCCACGCACCGGCCCACGCACACGCCTACCCATTGACCTATGCACACGCCCACCTCCCAGCCACACACCCACCCACCGACCCATGCACACGCCCACCGCTAGCCACGCACACGCCTACCCACCGACCTATGCAGACGCCCACCTCCCAGCCACACACCCACCCACCGACCCATGCACACGCCCACCGCCAGCCACGCACCGGCCCACGCACACGCCTACCCATCGACCTATGCACACGCCCACCTCCCAGCCACACACCCACCCACCGACCCATGCACACGCCCACCGCTAGCCACGCACACGCCTACCCACCGACCTATGCAGACGCCCACCTCCCAGCCACACACCCACCCACCGACCCATGCACACGCCCACCGCCAGCTACGCACCGGCCCACGCACACGCCTACCCACCGACCTATGCACACACCCACCCACCGACCCATGCACACGCCCACCTCCTAGCCACACACCAACTCATGCACACACCTACCCATCAACCCACGTAGGCGAACGCGCGCACACACACACACACTCATGCCTCCGTCCCTCACAAATACATCCACACACACATATGTATACTTACGCACATACACGTCCGTGCCCGCACGCACACACACATATATAAATCAAATGAAAGAGGTAGTTTAGCGCTGATTTAATAGTGTAGATTCCACTCGAACATTCTCAAGGTAATTTATGGGGGTGACTCCCATTAGTTCCATGGTTTCATGCTTGGTCAATGGGTCAGAAATAAATTAAATCGTTCACTTGCCGGCTGAGTGTAATTGCACACGAATTTAGGGGGGAGGGGGGAGTGAGTCGCCCGGGAATCCCCGGGACAACTCTCACTTTAATTGATCCAATAAGGGGAAAAAATGCCACACGGAAAAAGGCGATAAATGCAATTTTTCGGTGATTTGATACACACAATTTTGAATAGAGAATAACTCGATTTTGCGATTGGAATTTTTGGGGTTTAATAGATTTGAAATTTTGGAAGATTTTGAAAATTGAAATTACCTAAAAATTTTCTTTTTTCTTTTTTGTAATTGAAAGATTTTAGAGATTTGAACAAATTTCACAAATTTCAAAGGTTCACAAAATTTTGGAAAATTTTCAAAATTTTGGAAAATTTTCAAAATTTTGGAAAATTTTCAAAATTTTGGAAAATTTTCAAAATTTTGGAAAATTTTCAAAATTTTAGAAAATTTTCAAAATATGAAACCGAAATTTCAAAATAAACCACGAATTTTTTTTTTCAAAAATTGACTAAAAATAAAATTTGAAAAAAAAAATCGAAATTGAGGAAAAATGACCAAATCTTGGAAAAAATTCTGGAAAGGATTGTGAGCTTCTGAAAAATTCCAAGCGCTCAATAAATTCTGGCCCATCGAGCGCTTTTTCTCCTCATTTGTTTATGTAATTGTCATCTGCACTCGGTTATTTATCGTTTGTGTATTCATTACGAGTACGTGAAAACATTTCGAGAGGATAAATGAAAAGCACTCGACGTGGAGAAATAATAGTCGAGTCGTGTCAACTTGGGCGCGACGTGAACGTTTGTCCTATGCACATAAAGATCGAATTTCCGATAGTTGATGACAAGGACCATCGCAAATATGTGTTCTCTTCCGCAAAGTATAGAATTTCAAAGATTTCCTATTTTTTCCCCATTCCCGAAAACTACAATTTCCAAAAAAAAAAAAAAAAAAAAAAAAAAAAAAAAAAAAAAAAACAAGTTTTGAAATTAATTTTTTTTTCACTTTCAAAAATTTTGAAAAATTTTTGTTTTTTTTTAGTCTGCACTTTTTCAGAATCGTTAAAATTTCAAAACAAAAATTTTTGAGTTTTTTCCCAAAAATAAAAATTTGTTTTTTGAATTTCCAAATTTTGAATATTTTGAAATTCCCGCCAAAATTTAAAAAAAAAATGAAACTGTAAAATTGAAAATAAAATTCACAAAAAATTAAAAACAAAAAAACCAAAAAAATCGACTGCAAAAAATAAAAAAAAAACAAATATAAACTGTTCATTTAAACTGCAGAATTAATAATGTAATCCACTTTATAAGTCGTTAATGGCTCCTCATGATATTCAGATGTCGTGACTTTTACAAATCGCTTGATTGCGGAGATTAACGGCGAAGTGAAGGAACAATTAGCGATTTCCGTGAATGAGCAAAGTCGGAGAACTGCAGTGGCAGTAATAATAAGGCTGCCACTATCGATTTTACGTTAAGGCCGGAGTGTACTAATTTTTTTCCCGCTCTTCCTGAGCTCTCAGACGAAATTATTTCGCGCCTCGACAGATTAAAAATTGAATAATGCTTGAAAAAAAAAAATATTATGGGGAAAAAACAGGTAATTTTCTCCTGCAGGTAGGTAATTAGGTCCCATAGAAAAGAAGAAAGTAATGAAATGACAGTGATAAAACAAAAAAAGCGCGCCAAAACTCAGTTGAGGTAGCCATAACCTCGCCCACGTGGCGCTCCCGTCGCTCACCCAAACAAACGGCGATTATAATTTTTCCATTCACTATATCCGGTTGAGATCCTATTATCGACCTGGCCAGTACTATTTCCAATGTTCAGAATTTTTTTCAGATTTATTCCGTGAAAAGCGAGGCCAGAATCAGTCGAGGCGCGCATGGCACTTCGCGGCCACCAAGTCGCCCGCGGAAACTGATAGCGTATCAGAAGTGGGGGGAGGGGCGGGTTGTTACAGTTCAGCCTTCTGCATACGAAAATTTTTTTAAAACCTATTTGTCAATTTGTTTTTTTTAAACAATTTTTTTGAAATTTTTGGGGACTTTTAAACTCTCTGGAAATTTTTTATAAGTTTTGTAAAATAATTATTGCGGATGTGACGTAAGAGGCATTTGAATTACGCGTGTAAAATACGATAGCAAAATGAATCATCGCTTGGGTGTCATATTACATGGTTTATTGTGACATTCAGCCGTGTCGTATGCTGATTATCTTATCCAGAATTAGGGATTAATTGAATTTTAATCAAATTGAAGCGCTCGCGAAGGTCAATAGATCCTCCTTTTTTATTCAGAAGGCCAACCGGATGCCGGCATTTTTTAGTCAACGAATGCATTGAAAAAAATTGAATCTCTGCCATTTCTCAATTTTTTCATTTTTTGGAAAATTGTGAAAATTGAAATTTTGGAAAATTTAAAATTTTTTGGAAATTTGGAAAAATTGTGAGAATTAAAAGTTTTTTGAAATTTTCGAAACTTATCAAATTCTTTGAAATTAAAAATTTTTTTCCAATCGTTAATATTTTTAAAAAAATTTCAAATTCTTTGAAATTTCAAATTTTCAACATTTTTTCAAATTTTTGGAATTCTTTGAAATTTTTGGATTTTGTTTGAAATTTTGGAAAGAAAAAAAAATTTGTAATTTTAATTTCACTTTCAAATAAACGAAGCCTAATCTATTTCTTATCAATTACTCGTTATTCTCCCATCTGTTGTAAATGCAATTTCAATTATCGTTGATGTAAGGACGTAAAGAAATTAATTTCCAGTTTTCGCAGATGGTGAGGATTTTCCTCCCATCGATCTTCCGTTTATTTTATTTATTCACAAAAAACAATGTGGGTCACTCGATATAACATCCAGGAATAACTCATGGGTTTATCGTGGCACAGGCGATTTCATTGTACATACTAAGGAAATAACTAGTGGTCACAGAAATGAGTGAGCCAAATCTGAGCTCATTTATTTTTCACTTTTCCTTTTTTATTTTCATCTCTGTGACGTTATAACATTTCTGACTTGTCTACAGTGATCAATCATCGATCAATCCTCAAACAAGGATCAATCGTCCATCAACGTTGAAACGTCAATCAATGATCAATCAATGATCAATCAATGATCAATCATCAATCCGGGCCCGCCCATCAATCAATGGTCAACCCATGATCAATCCGGGATCAATCAAGGGACATCCACTCGTCGATGGTCAATCTGCGATCAATCTTCAATCGAGGATCAATCTGCGATCAATCTTCAATCGAGGATCAATCAATGATCAATCATCAATCCGGGCCCGCCCATCAATCAATGGTCAACCCATGATCAATCAAGGGACATTCACTCGTCGATGGTCAATCTGCGATCAATCTTCAATCGAGGATCAATCTGCGAGCAATCTTCAATCGAGGATCAATCAATGATCAATCATCAATCCGGGCCCGCCCATCAATCAATGGTCAACCCATGATCAATCCGGGATCAATCTAGGGACATCCACTCGTCGATGGTCAATCTGCGATCAATCTTTAATCGAGGATCAATCTGCCATCAATCGTCAATCGATGATCAATCCGTGGCCAACCATCAATCGAAGATCAATCTGCGATCAATCGTCAATCGACGATCAATCATCAATCAATCAATTTTCATTAATCAGTCAAGAACCTGTTAATCATCAATCGAAAAATCAATCAGCCATTAAGCAATGATCCATGTATCATTGATCAATCAGCACTAAAGGAGTCCTCAATCATCAAATTAAATCAGCCGTCGAACATAGGAAATTTTTTGAATAATTTTCCACACTAACAATTTTAAACAATCTTCAGAAGCTTGAAAAGTAGAACTGGAGCAAAATGGTAAAAATGTAGAACGTCCTGATTATTCCGAAAATTCTAAAATTGGATCGATATGGGATCTCAACGTTTCACCGTCGTCCCACGTAGATGCTAGACATTCTTTTCTTGGGTCGTTGCAATTTCCATATGTCAGCAATTCAATAATGTCACTTCGACCCTGTACGTAGTACGTAACTATTCTTGAGTTATCTCAACGTAATTGGCGCCTCAGAGGCTGACACAAAAATTGTAAAGAATTTCAAAATTCCAAAATTAAATAAGTTCAATTTTTTGGTACTGTTTTCTAAAAATTTCAAAATTTATCCAAATTTTCAAAAAATTTCAAAATCTCCGAAAATTTTCAAAATTTTCAAAAATGTCCAAAATTTTCAAAAATTTTCAAAATTCTCAAAAATTTTCAAAATTCTCAAAAATTTTCAAAATTTTTCAGAATTTCCAAAAGTCCTCAAATTTTTGAAATTTCCCAAACTTAATGACTTAGCTTCTCTCTCCTAATTTTCCCATTTTTTCCCTCCACATGTCACCAATCCAATTAACTCCGTTCGGCCCTCATCACAAACATAGCCCCGATGTGATAAATGGTTCAAGGGTTTCCCAGAAAAGCCATCAACGCGGCTGCACCACCTCGACAAAAACCCCTATGTTCTAAAAAAACATGTTTGCGACTTACCCAAAGGTCCACCAAATATCGAAGCACATGACATTGAGCCAGAAGAAGGACGACAAGAACGAGAAGTGGATAATAAAAGCTGAAACAGAAAGAAAAAAATTACTTAACCGTAGCCCTTTTCTTCATTAGCCTGAGAGCCTGCAGAACGAGGAACTGCATCAGACAGAAACTTCCCCCAAAATTTAATTTCAACACAATCTTCGCATGTTTTCAAACTCCCCCGAAACTTGTGGAGAAAATTACTAACACGCGAATTTCGATCCAACACCATTTCCATATCCACTTTTAGAACTTGTATGAAAATAAAATTTGCCAAATTTTTTTTTCAAATTTCCTAAAACTTTTTTGCAACTTTCTATAATTGATCAAAAGTCGTAGAATTTTTTGTATTTTCCTAGAAGGTATAGAAGATTTTGTGACAAAATTCTTTATCATCGGTCTAAATACCAAAGGACAAGTCACCAGGCATAAAGTCAAGGTCAAGTTATCGCGCTGACAACTCAACGGAAGGGCAAGTGTACACAAGGACAACTCAAAACAAGGACAACTCAACACAAAGAACAGCTCGACACAAGGACAACTCAACACAAGGACAACTCAACACAAGGACAACTCAAAACAAGGGCCAGTCAATGCGGAGACAACTCCACACAAGGGGACATCAACACAAGGACAATTCAAAACAAGGACAACTTAACACAAGGACAACTCAACACAAGAACAGCTCCACACAAGGACAACTCAAAACAAGGGTAACTCACCACAATGTCAGCACAAGGGCCAGTTAACGCGGAGACAACTCTACACAAGGATACCTCAACACAAGGACAATTCAAAACAAGGACAACTTAACACAAGGACAACTCAACACAAGGACAACTCAACACAAGAACAGCTCCACACAAGGACAACTCAACACAAGGACAACTTAAAACAAGGGTCGCACACCACAATGTCAACACAAGGGCCAGTCAACGCGGAGACAACTCCACACAAGGGCACATCCACACAAGGACAATTCAAAACAAGGACAACTTAACACAAGGACAACTCAACACAAGGGCAACTCAACACAAGGACAACTCAAAACAAGGGTAACTCACCACAATGTCAACACAAGGGTAACTCACCACAATGTCAACACAAGGGCCAGTCAACGCGGAGACAACTCCACACAAGGACACCTCAACACAAGGACAACTCGACACAAGGGCCTGTCAACACAGCGACAACTCAACACAAGGACAATTCAAAACAGGGGACGCCTCAACACAACAACACCGTGTGACAAGGTCACCACATCACAAGGTCAATGCAACACAAGGGCCACTCAACACCCAGACAACTCAACACAAGGTCAATTGACGACATGAACACCTGACCACATCACAGGCACGCTTTCAGTATGAAGGTGATCTCAGAAAATCCCCGCAGACAAATTACCGAATTTCGACACCCCCTCCCCCTTTCAGCAACACGCATTCAGACATACATATATATATGCGGTAAGAGCGGCTCAACCCTAGATTGGTCTTCTGACATTTTGACCGCGTTCTCCCAATGGTTTCACCAAATCAAAACGATGCAATGACCTTCAAACCGGCTGAATGGCATCACGAGACATTTGCGGCATATCAAATTTACGAAGATTGTTTCTTCATGATCCAACTCAACATCTTCATGGAGATCCAAGATTGGGATCATATTGAACAAATGAAAATTGGAATGTCTTTTATGTTCCGTTTGCCCACTGTGCTTGTGACGGTTCGATATTTTCGATAGTCTCTTTCGTTTCTCCTCGCCGAATACCTTAACCAAAGTATGCAGAAGCCAGATGACCAATCTAGGGCTCTAACCCGCTCACCTTTCATCCAAGCTACTTTCATATACAACATTGTCCCAAAAATTACCAAAAGCAATACAGGTGCCGTGCTGATGTGTCACAGCTGGTACAATCTTTAATATCGCCAAAAGTGAATAGGCTAGCGCCAATGGTCCCACATAACCTCTCAGGGTTTTTCCATGAATATTGTCGAGATCCGGCAACACAGCATAAACGACATAAGTAGCAATAAGGCAGGGTACAGATAGTAGCAGAAAGTAGGGCATGAAAGCAGCCATATTGAGGCCAGATTTAACCGTCGATTCGTCTGCATAATCCATATCGAAGCACTGGACAACACTGAAGACATCTCCGTCGACATAGGCCAGACAGTAGTCCGTAAAGTCAATTTGTCCTTGATCACCAACTGTGTAAATCGTGCCATTATCCAGGAGTTTAAACTCATCTGAGTCTAGGGTTGGATCCAGTCGCCATTTTAGGCCGCCATGACAGGGGTCCCACTCGAACAAGTGGAACGGTCCGTTCGGTCCGTCCGGACCAATGTTCAGGTCCCATTCCGATCGGTTCAAGGTCACAGAATCATGGATATCGGGGAATTTGATATCTTTCGGCTGGCCTGTAGGGTTGTGAGTCTCATGCAAATTGAACGTCGGATTTCGGGTTTACCACCAAACGTAACTCAATTCAAGGAAGGTCTTGAGTGGAGTTGCTGGTTTGGGTGGGAGAGAGAATTATGAGAAAATTTTATGAATGTTTGTACAGTCGAATCTCTATAGGAGCAGGTTTTCTACGAGCAGCTGGGAACTCAAGGGGAGCGGTACCCCCACCACCGCGCGCCAGCGTAGTGCGGTCTCACTCGCACACCAATGCCCGCGCGTGACCCTCCAGGGAGACTAATCACCGCGCGCCCCTCACTCGCTGGCGCGCCGTGGTGGGGGCCTCTGTTATTTCAATTTTGGAGACAGGGAGCCTCCCTGTGGGTGCTTATATAGAAGCTCGACTGTATTCAACTGTATTGTCTTCTGCGATCTTTGAAATCAATGAGGCATCTTTTCTAGTTCCGGAATTTGGAAATTTTGGTAAATAAGCGTTTTAGAAAATTCCAAGAATTTAGAAAGTCAAAAGAATTTTCGTGCTAACTTTCCCAACATATTTCGTGACCTGAATTTTCTATGGCCTTCAAAGTTCATTCAAATAGATACCAGAAGCATCGTTGATGGCAGAAAAATGTGACGTCATGTTTCCCTCATAAATTCGTCTCGACAAAAAAACGACGACAATATTTCTTTATTTTCAATATTTTGGCGCCGAACATTAATTTCTCTCATTAATAAATTCCTCAAGAAAAAATATATTATTTTTTTCTGAAAAAAACTTTTTTCCTTTTTTTTTTTTTTGAAAAGCTATTATTTTTTTTTGTAACCATGAAATTCTTTCTGTAAATTTTCTTCTGTTTTTTTGTGATATCTATAATACTAAATAACGAAAAAAAAAATTTTTTTTAGTATAAAAATTTGAATTTTAGAAATGGCGGAACCAATGGAAATGAACCACACATTACGGGGAACCCCCACATTCATCCGCGCGCGCCATTGGTTAGCGTTCCCGCCAAAGAGAGATGGCGCCAAAAAGGCCCGCGCTGAGCAATCACAACCCTACTCACCTAACCTCACACACTGATTTTTCCGTAATGCATGGCCCTGAGGGCAGCACATAGCAATACACGACCTTGATAGACAAGGACAAGTGCCATTGATCGGTTGCACTGTCTCATAAACAATTCCCGAGTCCGTATCACCTGAATCACTCGAATTTACGCGCACATACTTTTTACTAAATTCACTAATTGTTTCACTGATTTTAACCTCATCCTCGATGTAAATGAGGGCCTCGGCGGGGCAAATTTCCTCACCAGGTAGCAGTGACGTCAGTCCCGGCGCGGGTGAGGTTAGAACCGTCAAATAGATGGTGAATGTCCAGAAAAATGTCTCGATCATGGTCGCGAAAGATGCGACTCCAGTCCTAGGTTGGGTAAGACTAAAATATTTTATTTAAATGTTGTGCGGTAATGGCACTGTGAATCAGGCGCCGGATGGACTGAAACTATTATCACAACCTGCAGCTCTTGATTATTGATTTTTTTTTTTTTTTTTTTTTTTTTTTTTTTTTATCAACATTTTCTTCATTATGTTTCTTTTCGGGCTTTATAGTGCGACATTTTTTTTTTTCTCCGTCGCGGCGCTAATGGGCGGAGACGGGCGGTTAATTAAGCTGAAAGGAGGTGGTATTAGTTGATTGCCAGGGAACTAGTCTCATGAGAAATTCAATTATCGTGGGTGATATTAGTTTCAGTGATAAGAGCAATTTTAGTGATAGTGATGACTTTTTTTTTATGTCTTCATAATTTTAACATTTTAGAAGAGGTGCTGTGTGTGTGTGTGTGGGACATGTGTGGATGTGTGTGAGTGCGTGTGTGGTTAGGGTCGATGTGTGTGTGTGTGCATATGTCTAAATAAGGCTGTGTGTGTGTGTGTGTGTGCGCGTGTGTGTGCTGAAACATCCATCTCATTGACCTTCCCAATTGTTTATAATGTTCATAGCACAATAACATTTAGAGATAGAACAAAAAGTGTATAACGAAAATTGTTCGTCACTCAAAAATGCATACTTTATGTCTTATCACTTTTTATCGTATCTCTCATAGGTAGCGAGATATCGCGAAAGTTGCGGGGAAATCAATAGGTAAAGGGTCATATATATAGTCACATCCGGTTCAGCGGTGATTGGGTGGACCGGAAACGGAAGTATATTTTTTGAGTGGAAGAAATTTGTAAATTTTTTGGGGAACTCGGAGGCCAACTTCACGGGTGGGAATTCTTTTTCGACATTCTTGGGGGTCACTTCCAAACCCCACTTCGCTTGTTCAACTATAAAGGGGCGGGTAATTCTCTCAACTTCCGGAACATAAATCTGCGGAACAATGCGAACTCGCGTAAGAGCAAATTGAATTCTATGGTTTTTTTTCTAGCGGGGGAATGAAAACAGAGTCGAGAGAAAATGCAATCAAGTGGATGCGAGGAATGCATCAGTTTGAGATAATCAATTATGCGCGCGCAATTCGCGGTTTTTCGCGATTGAAATTACCGAAACCCGATCGATAATTAGTAAAAATGACCAACCACTCACCGACAAAATCAATCGAAGGTCATCGACGAAAAAATGCGATTTTTCGAGACCGCCGGGCAAAATACCGGAAATTCAAAAGTTATGGGGCAAAACGGGTTTTCCGAAAAATGTTGTCGCAATTCAAATTTCGGGGTTTAAAACACGCTTTTGAGTGGCTTTTGCTGTAAAACCAAAATTTTTGGATTTATGGGGCAAAACGGGTTTGAAAGAAAACTGTTGTCGCAATTCAAATTTCGCGGTTTGAAACACGCTTTTGAATGTTTTTGCTGCAAAATCAAAAATTTAGAAACTATGGGGCAAAATGGGTGGACAAGAAAATGTCGCAATTCAAATTTCGCGGTTTAAAATACGCTTTTGAGTGATTTTCCTGTAAAATCGAAAATTTAGAAACTATGGGGCAAAACGGGTTAGCAAAAAAAATGTTGTCGCAATTCAAATTTCGCGGTTTGAAAAAGGCTTTTAAGTGGTTTTAGTGTAAAATCGATCTGCACGAACATGAAGTAGATAATCCGCAAGTTCTCCCATTGTATGTTCATTAAGACACTACACGAGGATGGTAAATTTGCGGGAATTTCGGGGAAATGGGGAGCCATTAAGCGAAGTTACGTGTCTTCCGGTATTGAGCAAATAGTGGAGATAATACTATTATTTGCATTTAATATTTTTCTGAAATTTTGGCGGAAATTTTCAAAACATGGAAACGTGAAAGGATAGGAAAGTTAAGAAGACCAAGATGAAAGTTCGATTAACTCCTTACCCACTGGTTTTAACAGAAAATGTCATTCGACACTTTTTGTAGAGAATTTAATTTCCGACAAAAAATCTACTTATCAAATTTCTCTCAGATGACTCAGTCTCGAGATAAATCCGAAATTGCGATAAACGGGATATGGGTGTCATAGCGTCCGCGCCGCAGTTATGACCTTCCGACCGGCGTACCTCCCAAAGTATGGAACTTGAGAAAAAAAGTCATAAAACATAAAATGTGTATTTTTAAGAGAGGAACAATTTTCATTCACCACTTTTTTTTCTATCTCTAACCGTTTTCATAGTAGAGCGTCATAAACAATTGATATCGTCAATACCTAAAGAGAGAACTTGAACCAAAGAAAAATTACGACACACACACACACAAAGAAATTTCATTGAAAATTGTCCCGATGTTTCAAATACTCAAAAATCTGAGGTCAATAAATACTCTGTCGGAATTTTTCTTCTGCACAATCTTTTGCTAATAAACACACCAAGGCTGTAATTTAACTATGCAAATGTGAGATATTCATATTTATTTTTTTTTATTATGACTTATTGCTTCAATCGGCCTCGATTGCTAGGAAACTGAAACTGGAAATAGAATGAAAATGCAATAATTAAAGGTCAATTCTTGATAAATCGCCTGAATAATTTTTTTTAATGAGTTCATCCGAAGTGGAAGAACAAAAAGTTGGACTCCATAATCTAGGATGCACCTTTGTGTGTGTGTGTGTGTATTTTACTCCGTTCCCGTCTCTTGTACTCCCCAGGGTAGCGGCTCTTGAGCATTTCTTAGGTAGGGCCTACTGGACACCCATCCTGGAGCATTGTCCGGAGGCCGGGCGCGAACCCGGGACCTTCAACGTCTCAGGCAGATACTCCACCCACTACACCAAGGCTCCACCATCTGTGTGTACGTGTGTGCTTCTGTGTGTTTGTGTGTGTGCGCAAGATAAGTAATAAGTCTCCCGTGTCTCCTCTATCGTTAGCTCTCGTCATTACTTATGCATTTAATTTTTGTTTCTACTCTACATAATGCGTAATATATGTAATATATTTTTGATATATCATCACATAATATACAATGAAAAGAAAATACTATAATGAAATGCAATGGTAATTATGTTAGCAAGAAGAATAATATATGCTAAAATATTTTTGCATACATCACTGAACAGGTCTTCATCCAACTTACGCTCTCTTCAATTATCCAAGATATGGAAAAACGTTCTACAGAGCTGAGTCACCTTAACTGTATTGACGACTTCATTATTAAGAAAAAAAAGTTGGCGACGTTTATAGCGTGAACTTCCAGTTAATACCAGCAACTTCCCCATAGCTTTTGATTGCACATCATTGGATTACTTTTGCTACTTATTTTGCACACACACACATACACACAAGTGCACCCGTAAATCAGCTCCTTCCGAAAATTGATTAATTTCGTTCATTTTTTTTTAGCAACAATTTGCAACATCTCACTAATTATGCGAGCTAGCGTGAAAGGTCATATGACCTAAAATATGCATTTTTACACCTGGATCAACTTTTGTTATACACATTTTTTTCTGCCACCAACGGTTCTCCCGCAAGAGCGTTATAAACAATTAAAATTGTTTATAACAATTAATGCAATGGAGAGATTTTAACCAAAATCTAATCAGCGCGAGAGCTCGCGGGAGACACTTCGATTGCGACGTCAATCACTTCAATTGTGCGCTCCGCTCGTGGGCAAAGCGCGCTCAACATTTCGGTGACAACGATGCAGACGCGCCATATCAAAAACGTAATATGTACCACTGTATATTTTAGTGTTTTATCCCACACAATCTGATCGCATCCAATGAATGCTGTAGCGCCACTTTCTAGTGGATATCTTGAAATCGAATGGAGGTAGTGGAATTTCCATGAAACCCATTCTATATCTTATATATATATATATATATATATATAATTTTCGCGCCACAATGTTTGTTGGCGATAACCTCTGAAGCTACCGAACCGATTTCGTTCAAACTTCGTAACCATCTGTCATTTGGTCCAACTTCAGAGATAGGGTAGTTTTTATCTCGATTATTTATCTAAATATTTGTTATTGCAAGTTAAATGTTTGTATTGTGTATTTATTTGTTAGTTCTCTGAAATTCTAATAGATACTGTTATAATTTTTCGTGAATGATTTTTATACTGTAAGAAATAAATATAAGGCCGAGATTTGTAACCAAACGTATATTTAGCCGTCACTAGAAAATACAAAAGACGAAAAGGTGTTGTCCCGTTTATGTCCACAAGAGGAGTACCCCTTGGATGTCCCTTGGTGACCCTTGCCCAGGTCAGTCCGCAACCGTGGTAAGAGTGGGGGTAGGACCCCACCTACGACCTGCTGTAGCTTCACCCTGTGGCGTCAGGGGTGTTACAGCACCGCCCGTGTGTATTCGTGTACAAAATTCTCTACAATACTCCAGTTAGCTGGAAGCTAAAAGGATAATCATACTTTGTATTGTAGTATTATAATTACTGAGCCACAGCAACGCGTGGTTGGGTGAGCTAGTATATATATATATATATATATATATCAATCAGAGTGCTCTACAGGAAAGAACTTCAGTGGAATTTCGCTCCCTGGTATGACAAAATATTGCCGAATGTTTGTATGGAGCTAAGTCAGCTTATAGATATCGAGCGCTTCCTGACTATACGAGTTCGATAAAAGATTCATTGGACGCTCTCCGCTATTACGAGTATATTGTCATTGAACGCTTCAGTGTTGAACCCCTCACGTGCGGCGTCGATCCAATGAGCCGGCCCGTGTACATACCCAAGCTGCGGTCGAGCCATGGAATCGACACTTTCCCTCAATATTAAAAAAATATTGAAAGGTTTTTTCACGGTGATGACAAATTCAATGGAGAAATTGGCCTATTCGGTCGAAGCAATGAAGTATTGCAAAATAGTTCGATAAAATGAAGTGAAAACTCAAGTTGTAAAAAAAAAGTTGTCATTTAAAAATTATTTTCTCTAATACTAAAGCATGTATACTAATTCATTTGTTATAAACAAATTGCGTAAATTAGATATTTTGTGGACTAAGTGCCCGGGAATTTCGAAACAATCCAAATTCACGGGATGGCGGAAATCAGTTTGACATTCGTATTTAATTGTCAGTTCGCGTTTGGATCGAGTCCGATGGAGATTCAAATTAAATTGAAACGTCGCGAATTGACATTTCCGATTATGGCTAACCTGATTTCCAATATGTCGTGATCTTCATTTGCATTTCGGAATAGACATTGCATTAGTTAGGAAAACTGTAAATTTTCAAAATTTCCAAAGAATTAAAAATCTTCAAAAAAATTCAAAAATTTATGAAAATTCAATTTTTTTAGATTTCAAATTTTTTTAATTTTTGAAATTTTCTTCCCAACTTTGATTTATTTGGATAAATTCTAAAAATATTTCTGCCCGATGAATTTCAGATTGCAACTTATCGAAGTTGTGCCTTCTAGATTTCGTCACCACCACCCATTTTTTCGAATTTCGGATATATCTTGAGACTGAGTCGACGGAGAGAAATTTGCCCTGAACCTTTTTTGTCGGAAATGAAATTCGCTACAAAAAAGGGTCTATACTATTTTCCCCTAAAACCACTTGATAAGGCGCTAATCGACCTTCTAAGGACCCCCGAAAAGCGCGGGAAAAGCGGCGTCTCATCAGGTTGAGGTTATACGCAGTAAACCCGCGGAGCCCTGAACATCGGAAAATTCACGAAATTCCATTCACTGACACACAGCAGTGGGGGAGTTTACCTTGCACGGTCTATATAGACGAGAATTTGCATTGTAAATGTCTGTGGGTCGAGGCGGAATACATAACAGACGCGTTTGACAGCGCATCTAGAATCGTAAATGGCGGCGCTGCTATCTCAAGCGTTAATTCGTGCGGTGAAAGGTAGTCATGCTGAAGCCACAACATACACAATAAAGTTAGCACGAGTTCAAGGTCTTTTTTTTCTGAATTTTAGGAATTGGTAAACAAGGAAGTGATGAAGCAAATTCGGCGAATTGCGCGACATGCAGTTCTACTTGCTGGGGCGGGGCAAGGTAAATATTTAACACATAATTTTTCAGTTTGGACACATTGTGTAATTCGACCTATCTGGCATTTTTTCAAAGTCAAAATTTGAAAGAAAAATTTCAACCCCCCACCTCCCCCACCCACCCACTCCCGCCAATCGCCTCTCCCTTTCCCACCCACCCACCAAACCACCACCTCCCACCCAACCACCCCCGGCCACCCACTCACGCCCTCCCACCCACCCACCCACCACCTCCCACCCACTCACCACCTCCCACCCACCCACCCACCACCTCCCACCCACTCACCCCCTCCGACTCACCCACCACCTCCCACCCACTCACCCCTCCCACCCACCCACTCATCCTCTCCCACCCATCCCTCCCCCCTCCCACCCATCCACCAAAGACCACCTAATAAATTACCTGTAGCAGCACAAACGCCTGTAAAATGATACGGTCCAACAGCCTCAAGCTGTACAAAAACAAGTCCGCTATACCCCATGCACAATACTGCCACATAGTGCATGAGCGTCAGTCCGGGAATGTTCCTAAGTTCCGGTAGGACCGCGTAAACGGCAAAGGTGGCAGCGAGGAACGGCAAAGAAACGATCAGGCTCATGGTATACCCAAGGGGGATTTCCCTTTTTGTCTCCTCGGGCGGGAAGCACGCGAGGACCTTCGTAGTCGTTCCATTTGCCCTCATCCAACTGCTCAAGCAATAGTCGTGCAGCTCGACAAATACACTTGGCGCATCGTAATTGGTATTATCGAGGAAGAGACGTCCATCTTCTTGCAGATAAAACGTATTGGACTCAGGTGTGAGCTCGTAAAATCCGTATTTACAGGGAATCCCATAGATGCGTTGGAATGTCTCCGGGCTTTGAGTCGATCTTCTCGCGCCGTTTCGGTAAATCTCGGGGATTTCCACGTCATAAACGAGCTCGGCATTGCCCGAGTTACTCCTCATGCAGGCCATCACCGTATCTGACGTCATAAAAGTGCCGGAGGGACAGCATATAGATATGCTTGGTCTTTCTGCGGGCTTGACCGATTTGCGGACTCGGGATCCTCGGAGCTGAAATTATATACTTTTTTTTTGGCGGGAACTGGAGAGTCGTCAAATTTTTTGGCACCTGCCAAATCCGACAGTTTGAGGTGTCACAATCGAAATGCCAAGTTATGTGTTGCGGGCAAATTTTTGTGACATTTCTGGGTATGGTCAGCCATTTTCAATTTTTTGGTACGGAAAACGGGAGTGGAGGTGGCTTTTGAAACTCACCGCTAAAGGGCAATTCTATTTAAATTTTTCAAAAACCAATTTTTTTCGCGCGAATATTTTGTATAAAGCTCATTTATTATACCTGCGCGTGACGAAATTGATGTGGACGTGGGGAATAAGTGCAATGATGCGCATTTGGGGGGGGGGAGGAAGTATGCGCGCGCCATCTGGAGCGCACGAAGAACCCCTCGGCCATAGACCAAACACATCGTACGCGCATGCGCGCGAGCCACGTGAAAAACGCGGGAGTGCTATTGAACATTTCGTAACGATTCATAAATCAAGTTTATACAAAATATTCCGGCGAAAATTTTTTTAAAAAATTTAAATAAATTTTTCGGGGCAACAGGGAGTTTCAAAATGCATCTCCTTCCACATTTTTTGTAATAAAAAATTGATATTTGGTGCCACACAAATTTGGACGCTCCACATTTCGGTAAGTTTCTTTTCGATTTTAAACAATTCGAATTTGAAATGTGCGAAAAAAATTGAGTCCACAATTTTTTTATTTATTTGGCAACGTCTCTTTGAAAATATGAAACGTATTTCAGGCTTTCTGATCATCTCGAACCATCTAAAAGTTTCCGAAATATTGAGAATTTAATGAATTTCAAAATCGCTAACACTTTCCAAAAATTCCAAAAACTGACGATTTTTCAAAAATTTATAAATGAAAAATTTGCAAAATCAAATTTATATATATATAAAAAAAAAAAAATCTAAACACATCATTCCGAAGCTTTCAGCGCCTGAAATAAGCTCCACCTCTTCCCATATAAACTTTACAACTTAACTACGGCAATTGTCCACCTATATAGCCATAATCCTTACATTTCCTGCATCACGCTCACTCAAGTTGGTAATCCGGGAATCCCCGCACTGCACATATCCCGCACAAAAGCACTTTACACAAAAGATAACCACAAAAATCTTGAGTGCCCACATTTTGTCGCACTAAGTCCGAAATGCCAGGTAAAACTAAAATTAATATTGTTTCCTCAAGAGGAAATTGTTTCTGACGAGGAAAATTTTTTCTCACTTTCCAGCGATGGAGGGGAATCCCGAGAAATTTCCTCAAGTGCAACTGACGCCCCAAAAAGTCCCTAGGAATTTTCGGAGGTCACTAAACGCGCGGCGAACTTCCCCAAAAATTCCCAACCTCAAATTTGGCGAAGCGCATTCCTTGGTGATTCTTCAGCAACTGACGAAAAAATATTCCGCTAGAATAAAATGCATTTCACATTACTGCAGTAATGGGTGTGTTTGATATTCGCGACGTGATACGCCTATAAAGACCATTAGATTAAAAGTGCCAGATACTTGGGATTCCCCTCTGGAGAACCACAAATTTCACGCGAATGAGGCGTGTGACATCGTTTAACCTATCGGCATTGCTCAAATTTTACCCTAGGGATTTTCCCAGCAATTCCAAGATGCACTATGTTTCTATATTTGTTTTTATGACATTTACTCCGCCACTTTTCAGCTGCAGGCGTTCCCGGTAATGATGAACGTAGTCGCGCGTCATTGATGTAGCGGAAAAAGCCCGTTTTGGAACATTTAAGTTTGCCTCCCCATAAGGTCCCAATGTTAAATTTGGCGAAAATCGAAAAAAATTAATTTGACTTGTTCGACCCAAATTCGACGGAAACGTCTTCTGGGGGTTCCAATTGGATAGTGTAGATGCGCACAGGGCCAAAAATTCGATTTTAAAAAATTTAAGTTTGCCTCCCCATAAGGTCCCAATGTTAAATTTGGCCACAATCGAAAAAAATTAATTCGAATTTTTCGACCCGAATCCGACGGAAATGTCTTCTGGGGGTTCCAATTGGATAGTATAGACGCGCACGGGGCCAAAAATTCGATTTTAAAAAATTTAAGTTTGCCTCCCCATAAGGTCCCAATGTTAAATTTGGCCAAAATCGAAAAAAATTAATTTGACTTTTTCGACCCAAATTCGACGGAAATGTCTTCTGGGGGTTCCAATTGGATAGTACAGACGCGCACGAGGCCAAAAATTCGATTTTGAAAAATTTAAGTTTGCCTCCCCATAAGGTCCCAATGTTAAATTTGGCCAAAATCGAAAAAGATTAATTTGACTTTTTCGACCCAAATTCGACGGAAATGTCTTCTGGGGGTTCCAATTGGATAGTACAGACGCGCACGGGGCCAAAAATTCGATTTAAAAAAAATTAAGTTTGCCTCCCCATAAGGTCCCAATGTTAAATTTGGCCAAAATCGAAAAAAATTAATTTGACTTTTTCGACCCAAATTCGACGGAAATGTCTTCTGGGGGTTCCAATTGGATAGTACAGACGCGCACGGGGCCAAAAATTCGATTTTAAAAAAATTAAGTTTGCCTCCCCATAAGGTCCCAATGTTAAATTTGGCGAAAATCGAAAAAAATTAATTCGAATTTTTCGACCCGAATCCGACGGAAATGTCTTCTGGGGGTTCCAATTGGATAGTACAGACGCGCACGGGGCCAAAAATTCGATTTTGAAAAATTTAAGTTTGCCTCCCCATAAGGTCCCAATGTTAAATTTGGCCAAAATCGAAAAAAATTAATTTGACTTTTTCGACCCAAATTCGACGGAAATGTCTTCTGGGGGTTCCAATTGGATAGTACAGACGCGCACGGGGCCAAAAATTCGATTTTGAAAAATTTAAGTTTGCCTCCCCATAAGGTCCCAATGTTAAATTTGGCCAAAATCGAAAAAAATTAATTTGACTTTTTCGACCCAAATTCGACGGAAATGTCTTCTGGGGGTTCCAATTGGATAGTACAGACGCGCACGGGGCCAAAAATTCGATTTAAAAAAAATTAAGTTTGCCTCCCCATAAGGTCCCAATGTTAAATTTGGCGAAAATCGAAAAAAATTAATTCGAATTTTTCGACCCGAATCCGACGGAAATGTCTTCTGGGGGTTCCAATTGGATAGTACAGACGCGCACGGGGCCAAAAATTCGATTTAAAAAAAATTAAGTTTGCCTCCCCATAAGGTCCCAATGTTAAATTTGGCGAAAATCGAAAAAAATTAATTCGAATTTTTCGACCCGAATCCGACGGAAATGTCTTCTGGGGGTTCCAATTGGATAGTACAGACGCGCACGGGGCCAAAAATTCGATTTTGAAAAATTTAAGTTTGCCTCCCCATAAGGTCCCAATGTTAAATTTGGCCAAAATCGAAAAAAATTAATTTGACTTTTTCGACCCAAATTCGACGGAAATGTCTTCTGGGGGTTCCAATTGGATAGTATAAATGCGCACGGGGCCAAAAATTCAATTTTAAAAAATTGAAGTTTGCCTCCCCATAAGGTCCTAATGTTAAATTTGGCGAAAATCGAAAAAAATTAATTTGACTTTTTCGACCCGAATCCGACGGAAATGTCTTCTGGGGGTTCCAATTGGGTAGTACAGACGCGCACGGGGCCAAAAATTCGATTTAAAAAAAATTAAGTTTGCCTCCCCATAAGGTCCCAATGTTAAATTTGGCCAAAATCGAAAAAAATTAATTTGACTTTTTCGACCCAAATTCGACGGAAATGTCTTCTGGGGGTTCCAATTGGATAGTACAGACGCGCACGGGGCCAAAAATTCGATTTAAAAAAAATTAAGTTTGCCTCCCCATAAGGTCCCAATGTTAAATTTGGCCAAAATCGAAAAAAATTAATTTGACTTTTTCGACCCAAATTCGACGGAAATGTCTTCTGGGGGTTCCAATTGGATAGTACAGACGCGCACGGGGCCAAAAATTCGATTTTGAAAAATTTAAGTTTGCCTCCCCATAAGGTCCCAATGTTAAATTTGGCCAAAATCGAAAAAAATTAATTTGACTTTTTCGACCCAAATTCGACGGAAATGTCTTCTGGGGGTTCCAATTGGATAGTATAAATGCGCACGGGGCCAAAAATTCAATTTTAAAAAATTGAAGTTTGCCTCCCCATAAGGTCCTAATGTTAAATTTGGCGAAAATCGAAAAAAATTAATTTGACTTTTTCGACCCGAATCCGACGGAAATGTCTTCTGGGGGTTCCAATTGGGTAGTACAGACGCGCACGGGGCCAAAAATTCGATTTAAAAAAAATTAAGTTTGCCTCCCCATAAGGTCCCAATGTTAAATTTGGCCAAAATCGAAAAAAATTAATTTGACTTTTTCGACCCAAATTCGACGGAAATGTCTTCTGGGGGTTCCAATTGGATAGTACAGACGCGCACGGGGCCAAAAATTCGATTTAAAAAAAATTAAGTTTGCCTCCCCATAAGGTCCCAATGTTAAATTTGGCCAAAATCGAAAAAAATTAATTTGACTTTTTCGACCCAAATTCGACGGAAATGTCTTCTGGGGGTTCCAATTGGATAGTACAGACGCGCACGGGGCCAAAAATTCGATTTAAAAAAAATTAAGTTTGCCTCCCCATAAGGTCCCAATGTTAAATTTGGCCAAAATCGAAAAAAATTAATTTGACTTTTTCGACCCGAATCCGACGGAAATGTCTTCTGGGGGTTCCAATTGGGTAGTACAGACGCGCACGGGGCCAAAAATTCGATTTAAAAAAAATTAAGTTTGCCTCCCCATAAGGTCCCAATGTTAAATTTGGCCAAAATCGAAAAAAATTAATTTGACTTTTTCGACCCAAATTCGACGGAAATGTCTTCTGGGGGTTCCAATTGGATAGTACAGACGCGCACGGGGCCAAAAATTCGATTTAAAAAAAATTAAGTTTGCCTCCCCATAAGGTCCCAATGTTAAATTTGGCCAAAATCGAAAAAAATTAATTTGACTTTTTCGACCCAAATTCGACGGAAATGTCTTCTGGGGGTTCCAATTGGATAGTACAGACGCGCACGGGGCCAAAAATTCGATTTAAAAAAAATTAAGTTTGCCTCCCCATAAGGTCCCAATGTTAAATTTGGCGAAAATCGAAAAAAATTAATTCGAATTTTTCGACCCGAATCCGACGGAAATGTCTTCTGGGGGTTCCAATTGGATAGTACAGACGCGCACGGGGCCAAAAATTCGATTTAAAAAAAATTAAGTTTGCCTCCCCATAAGGTCCCAATGTTAAATTTGGCGAAAATCGAAAAAAATTAATTCGAATTTTTCGACCCGAATCCGACGGAAATGTCTTCTGGGGGTTCCAATTGGATAGTACAGACGCGCACGGGGCCAAAAATTCGATTTTGAAAAATTTAAGTTTGCCTCCCCATAAGGTCCCAATGTTAAATTTGGCCAAAATCGAAAAAAATTAATTTGACTTTTTCGACCCAAATTCGACGGAAATGTCTTCTGGGGGTTCCAATTGGATAGTATAAATGCGCACGGGGCCAAAAATTCAATTTTAAAAAATTGAAGTTTGCCTCCCCATAAGGTCCTAATGTTAAATTTGGCGAAAATCGAAAAAAATTAATTTGACTTTTTCGACCCGAATCCGACGGAAATGTCTTCTGGGGGTTCCAATTGGGTAGTACAGACGCGCACGGGGCCAAAAATTCGATTTAAAAAAAATTAAGTTTGCCTCCCCATAAGGTCCCAATGTTAAATTTGGCCAAAATCGAAAAAAATTAATTTGACTTTTTCGACCCAAATTCGACGGAAATGTCTTCTGGGGGTTCCAATTGGATAGTACAGACGCGCACGGGGCCAAAAATTCGATTTAAAAAAAATTAAGTTTGCCTCCCCATAAGGTCCCAATGTTAAATTTGGCCAAAATCGAAAAAAATTAATTTGACTTTTTCGACCCAAATTCGACGGAAATGTCTTCTGGGGGTTCCAATTGGATAGTACAGACGCGCACGGGGCCAAAAATTCGATTTAAAAAAAATTAAGTTTGCCTCCCCATAAGGTCCCAATGTTAAATTTGGCCAAAATCGAAAAAAATTAATTTGACTTTTTCGACCCGAATCCGACGGAAATGTCTTCTGGGGGTTCCAATTGGGTAGTACAGACGCGCACGGGGCCAAAAATTCGATTTAAAAAAAATTAAGTTTGCCTCCCCATAAGGTCCCAATGTTAAATTTGGCCAAAATCGAAAAAAATTAATTTGACTTTTTCGACCCAAATTCGACGGAAATGTCTTCTGGGGGTTCCAATTGGATAGTACAGACGCGCACGGGGCCAAAAATTCGATTTAAAAAAAATTAAGTTTGCCTCCCCATAAGGTCCCAATGTTAAATTTGGCCAAAATCGAAAAAAATTAATTTGACTTTTTCGACCCAAATTCGACGGAAATGTCTTCTGGGGGTTCCAATTGGATAGTACAGACGCGCACGGGGCCAAAAATTCGATTTAAAAAAAATTAAGTTTGCCTCCCCATAAGGTCCCAATGTTAAATTTGGCCAAAATCGAAAAAAATTAATTTGACTTTTTCGACCCGAATCCGACGGAAATGTCTTCTGGGGGTTCCAATTGGGTAGTACAGACGCGCACGGGGCCAAAAATTCGATTTAAAAAAAATTAAGTTTGCCTCCCCATAAGGTCCCAATGTTAAATTTGGCCAAAATCGAAAAAAATTAATTTGACTTTTTCGACCCAAATTCGACGGAAATGTCTTCTGGGGGTTCCAATTGGATAGTACAGACGCGCACGGGGCCAAAAATTCGATTTAAAAAAAATTAAGTTTGCCTCCCCATAAGGTCCCAATGTTAAATTTGGCCAAAATCGAAAAAAATTAATTTGACTTTTTCGACCCAAATTCGACGGAAATGTCTTCTGGGGGTTCCAATTGGATAGTACAGACGCGCACGGGGCCAAAAATTCGATTTAAAAAAAATTAAGTTTGCCTCCCCATAAGGTCCCAATGTTAAATTTGGCCAAAATCGAAAAAAATTAATTTGACTTTTTCGACCCAAATTCGACGGAAATGTCTTCTGGGGGTTCCAATTGGATAGTACAGACGCGCACGGGGCCAAAAATTCGATTTTAAAAAATTTAAGTTTGCCTCCCCATAAGGTCCCAATGTTAACTCTGGCGAAAATCGAAAAAAATTAATTTGACTTTTTCGACCCAAATTCGACGGAAATGTCTTCTGGGGGTTCCAATTGGATAGTACAGACGCGCACGGGGCCAAAAATTCGATTTTGAAAAATTTAAGTTTGCCTCCCCATAAGGTCCCAATGTTAAATTTGGCCAAAATCGAAAAAGATTAATTTGACTTTTTCGACCCAAATTCGACGGAAATGTCTTCTGGGGGTTCCAATTGGGTAGTACAGACGCGCACGGGGCCAAAAATTCGATTTAAAAAAAATTAAGTTTGCCTCCCCATAAGGTCCCAATGTTAAATTTGGCCAAAATCGAAAAAAAATAATTTGACTTTTTCGACCCGAATCCGACGGAAATGTCTTCTGGGGGTTCCAATTGGATAGTACAGACGCGCACGGGGCCAAAAATTCGATTTTAAAAAATTTAAGTTTGCATCCCCATAAGGTCCCAATGTTAAATTTGGCCAAAATCGAAAAAAATTAATTTGACTTTTTCGACCCAAATTCGACGGAAATGTCTTCTGGGGGTTCCAATTGGATAGTACAGACGCGCACGGGGCCAAAAATTCGATTTTAAAAAAATTAAGTTTGCCTCCCCATAAGGTCCCAATGTTAAATTTGGCCAAAATCGAAAAAAATTAATTTGACTTTTTCGACCCAAATTCGGCGGAAATGTCTTCTGGGGGTTCCAATTGGACAGTACAGACGCGCACGAGGCCAAAAATTCGATTTTAAAAAATTTAAGTTTGCCTCCCCATAAGGTCCCAATGTTAAATTTGGCCACAATCGAAAAAAATTAATTCGAATTTTTCGACGCGAATCCGACGGAAATGTCTTCTGGGGGTTCCAATTGGATAGTATAGACGCGCACGGGGCCAAAAATTCGATTTTAAAAAATTTAAGTTTGCCTCCCCATAAGGTCCCAATGTTAAATCTGGCGAAAATCGAAAAAGATTAATTTGACTTTTTCGACCCAAATTCGACGGAAATGTCTTCTGGGGGTTCCAATTGGGTAGTACAGACGCGCACGGGGCCAAAAATTCGATTTAAAAAAAATTAAGTTTGCCTCCCCATAAGGTCCCAATGTTAAATTTGGCGAAAATCGAAAAAAATTAATTCGAATTTTTCGACCCGAATCCGACGGAAATGTCTTCTGGGGGTTCCAATTGGATAGTACAGACGCGCACGGGGCCAAAAATTCGATTTTGAAAAATTTAAGTTTGCCTCCCCATAAGGTCCCAATGTTAAATTTGGCCAAAATCGAAAAAAATTAATTTGACTTTTTCGACCCAAATTCGACGGAAATGTCTTCTGGGGGTTCCAATTGGATAGTACAGACGCGCACGGGGCCAAAAATTCGATTTTGAAAAATTTAAGTTTGCCTCCCCATAAGGTCCCAATGTTAAATTTGGCCAAAATCGAAAAAAATTAATTTGACTTTTTCGACCCAAATTCGACGGAAATGTCTTCTGGGGGTTCCAATTGGATAGTACAGACGCGCACGGGGCCAAAAATTCGATTTTAAAAAATTTAAGTTTGCATCCCCATAAGGTCCCAATGTTAAATTTGGCCAAAATCGAAAAAAATTAATTTGACTTTTTCGACCCAAATTCGACGGAAATGTCTTCTGGGGGTTCCAATTGGATAGTACAGACGCGCACGGGGCCAAAAATTCGATTTTAAAAAAATTAAGTTTGCCTCCCCATAAGGTCCCAATGTTAAATTTGGCCAAAATCGAAAAAAATTAATTTGACTTTTTCGACCCAAATTCGGCGGAAATGTCTTCTGGGGGTTCCAATTGGACAGTACAGACGCGCACGAGGCCAAAAATTCGATTTTAAAAAATTTAAGTTTGCCTCCCCATAAGGTCCCAATGTTAAATTTGGCCACAATCGAAAAAAATTAATTCGAATTTTTCGACGCGAATCCGACGGAAATGTCTTCTGGGGGTTCCAATTGGATAGTATAGACGCGCACGGGGCCAAAAATTCGATTTTAAAAAATTTAAGTTTGCCTCCCCATAAGGTCCCAATGTTAAATCTGGCGAAAATCGAAAAAGATTAATTTGACTTTTTCGACCCAAATTCGACGGAAATGTCTTCTGGGGGTTCCAATTGGGTAGTACAGACGCGCACGGGGCCAAAAATTCGATTTAAAAAAAATTAAGTTTGCCTCCCCATAAGGTCCCAATGTTAAATTTGGCGAAAATCGAAAAAAATTAATTCGAATTTTTCGACCCGAATCCGACGGAAATGTCTTCTGGGGGTTCCAATTGGATAGTACAGACGCGCACGGGGCCAAAAATTCGATTTTGAAAAATTTAAGTTTGCCTCCCCATAAGGTCCCAATGTTAAATTTGGCCAAAATCGAAAAAAATTAATTTGACTTTTTCGACCCAAATTCGACGGAAATGTCTTCTGGGGGTTCCAATTGGATAGTACAGACGCGCACGGGGCCAAAAATTCGATTTTGAAAAATTTAAGTTTGCCTCCCCATAAGGTCCCAATGTTAAATTTGGCCAAAATCGAAAAAAAATAATTTGACTTTTTCGACCCAAATTCGACGGAAATGTCTTCTGGGGGTTCCAATTGGATAGTACAGACGCGCACGGGGCCAAAAATTCGATTTAAAAAAAATTAAGTTTGCCTCCCCATAAGGTCCCAATGTTAAATTTGGCCAAAATCGAAAAAAATTAATTTGACTTTTTCGACCCAAATTCGACGGAAATGTCTTCTGGGGGTTCCAATTGGATAGTACAGACGCGCACGGGGCCAAAAATTCGATTTAAAAAAAATTAAGTTTGCCTCCCCATAAGGTCCCAATGTTAAATTTGGCCAAAATCGAAAAAAATTAATTTGACTTTTTCGACCCGAATCCGACGGAAATGTCTTCTGGGGGTTCCAATTGGGTAGTACAGACGCGCACGGGGCCAAAAATTCGATTTAAAAAAAATTAAGTTTGCCTCCCCATAAGGTCCCAATGTTAAATTTGGCCAAAATCGAAAAAAATTAATTTGACTTTTTCGACCCAAATTCGACGGAAATGTCTTCTGGGGGTTCCAATTGGATAGTACAGACGCGCACGGGGCCAAAAATTCGATTTAAAAAAAATTAAGTTTGCCTCCCCATAAGGTCCCAATGTTAAATTTGGCGAAAATCGAAAAAAATTAATTCGAATTTTTCGACCCGAATCCGACGGAAATGTCTTCTGGGGGTTCCAATTGGATAGTACAGACGCGCACGGGGCCAAAAATTCGATTTTAAAAAATTTAAGTTTGCCTCCCCATAAGGTCCCAATGTTAAATTTGGCCAAAATCGAAAAAAAATTAAAATTAATTTTTCGTTCCAAAATGGATGGAAATCTCTTCTGGGGGTCCAATTACATAGTATCCATCCACTGGAGACCCAAAAAACAAATTTATAAAATTTAAATTGCCGTGCCCTATTTGGAGGCCCTGGAATGGATATTAGACTGTTATGATGCAAATAGAAATCAATTTGACAGTCAATTTGAACGGAAATTCTTCCGGTCTTTTTTAATGAATTTTCCCCGTTTTTTTTGTCATTGGTCCAATCCCAGTAATTCATATTTAAGGAAATTTATTCTCCTCGTCATACTTAAGGAGATGAGAAACATTGTTTAACGTTCATTACGGAGTGTCTGCACTGTAATTATGGCTATGTTTTTTTTTGCAATTATTGGTCTTGCTGCAAAAAAAAAATCGTTTATATCACATGAATTAAACAGCTATTCGGTTGAGAGGAGAAGAAAATTGTTATGAACGCCCTGGTGATATTGAGAATTCTCAAGACGTGCGCAATAAAATGAGTATAAATGGTTTGCAAAATCGGTTGGAAAATCGGAATTGATGACATTCGAAAAATTATTTTTAATAAATCTTTCGAATTTTGAAAAATAGATCAAACACTTGAATTTCGAAAATTTCAAAAATTTTAAAAATTCCAAAAATTTCAAAAATTTCAAAAATTTTAAAAATTTCAAAAATTTCAAAAATTTCAAAAATTTCAAAAATTTCAAAAATTTCAAAAATTTCAAAAATTTCAAAAATTTCAAACATTTCAAAAATTTCAAAAATTTTAAAAATTTCAAAAATTTTAAAAATTTCAAAAATTTCAAAAATCCCAAAAATTTCAAAAATCTTAAAAATTTCAAAAATTTCAAAAATTTCAAAAATTTCAAAAATTTCAAAAATTTCAAAAATGTCAAAAATTTCAAAAATTTCAAAAATTTCAAAAATTTCGAAAATTTCAAAAATTTCAAAAATTTCCAAAATTGCAAAAATTTCAAAAATCTTAAAAATTTCAAAGAAGTTACGGGATTTTTCAAATTCTTCAAAGATTGCTAAAATCTAATACAATTGTGATAAAAGGAAAAAAAAACGTTCAATTCATATCTTCAAGAACTATATTGTGATAATCTCGCGTAGAAACCGCTTCTTCCTGGTTATCGCGTTACGAAACGAGGAAATAGACTCACTAATCATGCATAAACGTGACTCATTAGCAACAACAATTTTAATTTTTCATCGCAAAATTCCGTTGACAAACGTTTTCACACATCCTTCAATTTTTCACCGTCTGCAAACAGCAAACTAAAACTCCCATTTTCCTCCTAAATCATCAAAAATCTGAGCAATTGGAAAAAAAATGGAAACAAAAATTTTTCGCCAAAATTTCATTTTTTCCCAAAATTAGAATAATTTTTTCTCTCAATTTTTTTACACTCCTGAAAATGTAAAAAATCTTTTAAAAAAATTTCAAAAACTCAAAAAATCTGAACCTTAAAAAAAAATCAAAAAGTAAAAAAAAATGAAATTTTAAAATTTTCAAAAACTTAAAAAAAAAAATCCTAAAAATTAGAAAAAAAACAAATTTTCAATTTTTTTTTTTTTTTGTTGCTATGACCAAACTGAAAAACGAGGGCTCAGCGGCTCCAAGAGTTCGATTACCCCGACTTGACCATCAAATCGCGCAATTTTCCGGAGATTTCCACTAAAAAAAAATCAGAAAAAAATCACTAAATTCACAGCACAGAACCTGTTAAATTAATTAGTAATTCGAGGGGACGTGTGAAAGCTATGATGAGCTTCGTACGACTGATCCCTGAAGTTTGCAACTGGCATTAATTCTCCGGTGAAACTCGGTGACACGTGTACACCCACATCCGGCATACCCCCATGTCCCCACAAAAAAAACTTTTTCCTTTTTTTCCACAAAAGGTAATAAAAAAAAAGTCGGAACTACGTGATTTTCCCTCGGCCGGAGATTTCCCACGTGACTGTTCTCCATTTCACCTCGACAATCGGAATTTTTTACACCGGCCACCTCAAAATGACCGACACCCTCTTCTGCCTATCCTCCCCAAATATCAATTTTTTATCCCGAAAAATGCGGGAGGAGCTGCATTTTCAAACTCCCCGCTGCACCGTAAATTTATTTAAATTTTCAAAACAAAAATTTTCACCGCAATATTTTGTATAAACTTGATTTATGAATCGTTACGATATGTTCAATAGCACTCCCGCGCTTTTCACGTGGCTCGCGCGCATGCGCGTACGATGTGTTTGGTCTATGGCCGAGGGGTCCTTCGTGCGCTCCAGATGGCGCGCGCATACTTCCTCCCCCCCCAAATGCGAATCATTGCACTTATTCCCCACCTCCACATCAATTTTGTCACGCGCACGTATAATAAATGAGCTTTATACAAAATATTCGCGCGAAAAAAATTGGTTTTTGAAAAATTTAAATGGAATTGCCCTTTTGCGGTGAGTTTCAAAAGCCACCTCCCCACCCATTTTTCGTAATAAATTTTTTTTTAATTGATGGTCATGGGCAGAAATATGTCACGAAAAATTTATCGGAGATTTTTTATTGTAGGATTAGACTCAAACGCTCGAACTTTCGTGATGCTTAGAGTTTATGGTGAGTGTGGATAATTGTATGAGGTGGGACATTCAAAGCTTGCGTGAAGCTCCGGTGAAAAAGGCGCAAGTTTGGAAAAAAATTAAGCTTGTTGGGGCGACATTATGATTATTCACGATGTTATTGAGTAATGGAAGAATATAGCGGGGACAAATTGCATTTGTTAAATTGACACTGATAGTCAGGCAATTGGACCGCAGGCCGTAACATGACCCCATTCATTTGCGACAAAAAAAAACTCAGCCGCGATGAATGAAATATTTTTTTTTTCATGAAAAATAAATTAAAAGGGAGTGGCAAGTAGAAAAGCGCAACGCGACATGCTCGGATGTTCCATAATTTTCAATTTATTAAAAAAAATTATTTTTTAAAATAAAATACAAAATTACAAATAATTTTTTTTTTTTGAAATTTGAGATTTTCAAAAAAACCCAAAAAAAATTTTAAAAAATTTTAAATATCAAAAAAAAAATCCAAAAAAAACATTGAAAAAAAAAATTCCAAAAAAAATTTTCAAAAAAAAATTCCAAAATTTTTTTTTCAATTTAAAAAAACTTTAAAAATTAAAAAAAAAACTCAAAAAAGCTTTAAAAAAATTCGAAAACGTTTCAAAAAAATTTGAAGAAAAATTCAAAAAAATTGACATAGAAAATTAAATTTTGAAAAATGCAAAAATTGTTTTTATTCCCAAAAACATAAATTTCCCAAAAAATTGAAATTTTCAAAATTCGGGACGGTTCAAATTTCGAAAAGCTAACAAGGTTAAAATTTTTTTTAATTTTCCAAAATTTGCAAATTTTGAAAATTTAAAAAATTTTCAATCAATTTTCCATGAAGAAAAAAAGTTCCGTATGTTGAGGTAAAAAATGTTAATTTCGCTTACAGTTTACGGCGGACACTTGGTATATTTATAGAACCAAAAAAAAAAAAAAAAAAAAATGGATAGTCAATGATAACTGCAGCACAAAAAATGATGCATTCATTGACGCCTTAAAGTTATCACTGATCAGTTTAGTATCACAGTTGCGTACCTAAGATGGAATTTCCGCAATACGCGAGATGAGACGGTAGTGGGGACTCGCGCAATCGAGAAGAGCCCATTCTAACAATTTATTTCCCTGTGATATATATCTATATATGCATTTCATCGATCCTGAGAACATAAGCGCGAGAATTTCCAATAGGACGTAATAATCAAGGCTACAGCCGGGAAAGTCCCAAACAAACTTTTAATTTTTTCTCCATTATAAAAAAATTAATTTCCCAATTTACCCAAAATTTTCCAAAAAAAAAATTTTTTTTTCAGTTTTCAAAATTTTTCTTTTTTTTCTTTATTTTTTCAAAATTTTTACACTTTTCCAATTTCTCAAATTTTTCACTTTTTTTTTTATTTTCCAAACTTTTTAATTTTCCAAAAAAAAATCATTTTTCATTTTTTTCAAAATTTCCGAAAATAATTTGCAAAAAAATATTGAAAATTTTAACATTTCAAAAAAAAAAAATTTCTAGTAAATTCAATTTTTTTTTCTTACACATCAGAGTATATATATATATATATATGCGATATATATGGAATTCAATTTATAAAGTGGTTCAAATCTCCCATCGACTTTTACCGCCTTTGCCTTCTGGGGGTAATCAAAGTCCCAATGGGTAAGTTGCCCGTTCCCCCGAGTTGCGGTCAGTGTAAATATCAAATGACCCCCACCAAAATTTTCATATCATGAAAAATATGTTCAAAAATTGAAATATTTGAGCGAAACTTTTTTAACGCCTCAAGTAGCCCTTTCAGTTGATTTAGGTGGAGATAAAAATCATTGATACCACACAGTTAAGTTGATGGGAATTATATTCTTCGACTCGATCAAAATTGTCACGTGTTGCGCGCGCAGCTGGTACCGGAAGTGCGCCATCTAGGGAGACGCGCGGGCATCAACCGAAAGCATTTTTGGCTGATATCTTCAAAACTAAGAATATTAACGAATGTTCATATAGAGCTTTATTGTAGCTCTCAGTGTGCACTACAAAAAACGTTCTCATGAAAATTGACCTATCTCCTTCACATTTCGACATATGAGCCCAAAACAGAGTGTGAGAGATTCTATCAATGCGCGCCTGGACAACGTTGGGAGAATCGCCAAACCAAAACGAGCAAATGGAAATTTATTGTCATTACACGACAATGGGGCAATACGGGTCATTGATTTTGGGGGATTTTGAACTCTGCATTGAATATTCAAAAGTCGCATTTTTTTCAACATTTTTCATGGACTTTAAAAATTGTGATTGATCGGATAGTGTGAAATCACGATGACATTGAATTCGCAATCATTATCGATGACTTCAAGTGTTTATCCACAATTTCATGGAAATATTTACACCACTGACGCACGTAACATGAGAATTGAGATTTTGAAGATTTGTAAAAGAATTAGAAAATTTTAAAAATTTTGAGAAATCATTTTTTTGGAAATTTTTGCAAAAAATTGAATGAAACATTTTTGTGATTTTTTTTTACAATTTTGTCCGCGAAAGAAAACCGTCTTAGACCTCTGATTACTTATTCAATTTGGCGGGAACAACGTCATAATGGTCTAATGTGGTCCAATGAATAAGCCCACTCAGCAATTTGACTTGGAATTTAATTTCCTCATTACACTTACTAAAATTCTTGTAAGCGATTGCTCATAATTTCAGAAAGCTTGAAAATTTTAAAAACTGGAATTTTTTAAATTGAAAAAACACCTATAGGAAGTTTTATACATAATCACCAAATATCAATTTTTTATCCCGAAAAATGCGGGAGGAGCTGCATTTTCAAACTCCCCGTTGCACCGTAAATTTATTTAAATTTTCAAAACAAAAATTTTCGCCGCAATATTTTGTATAAACTTGATTTATGAATCGTTACGATATGTTCAATAGCACTCCCGCGCTTTTCACGTGGCTCGCGCGCATGCGCGTACGATGTGTTTGGTCTATGGCCGAGGGGTCCTTCGTGCGCTCCAGATGGCGCGCGCATACTTCCTCCCCCCCCAAATGCGAATCATTGCACTTATTCCCCACCTCCACATCAATTTTGTCACGCGCACGTATAATAAATAAGCTTTATACAAAATATTCGCGCGAAAAAAATTGGTTTTTGAAAAATTTTAATAGAATTGCCCTTTAGCGGTGAGTTTCAAAAGCCACCTCCGCCGCCATGTTTCCCGCCAAAAAATTTGAAAATTCATATTGAGAATTGTGTCACAATTTTAGACGCGCTGATTTTTCCGTGGTATCCACTTATCCATCTGCGTCAATTTTCGAGAGAAAAAACTCTAATTGCATAATTGCAGGTGGATAATCATAATAAATTATTTCGTCGCGTGCTCTCGCGTCATAACACCCGCAATAGATTAAAAGCACAAAATTCAGCGGGATGTGCGTGCATCACCCCGCGCCCACCTTTCACAAAGTCTTATCAATAGTTATTAATCAAAAATAGCCCCTTAATTAATTGAATCACTTAGCCACGTGTTACCATAAATTCCGATAAGAATTTTCATTTCAATCTTTCACGAGAACACTCAATAATGCACTAAATCGTACTGGCAATTCTCGATGAATCGATCGTTTTATCATTATTTATTTATCTCGTGTGATATAAGCGATATCATACGATATTGATAGTGCCGCTAGTCGAGGAACTCAATGTGTAATAAAATAAATATAGTCGTAAATACGGGGGTGATAAAAATGAGTGAATGAAAGGTGAATTGAAGAGGAAGAAAAATAATGAAAAATGGGAGATAGAATGTAACTATTGGTTTCTGGAGTTTTTGGAAATTTCTCGTTTAATAAGCGAGTTAGGTGAAAATGGTAAAAGACATAATTTGTGGGAAATTTAATTCTCTACAAAAAGTGTAGAGAGAAATTTTTCGATATGAGCACTTGTTAAGGAGATAATGGAGTTTCAGAAACAAAATTTGAAGAAGATTGACCGGTCTGTGGGTGTGTGTGTGTGTGTGTCCATATTTGTCCCCCCTCCCCTCCCCCCCCCATTAAACTTAGGTACTTACCAATAATAGTACACAGTGCTTCTCCATGATAAACAACGGTCTGGCTTAGTACTGTAAACCCATAAGCCGCGATGAGGCATCCAACGTAGCACATAAGGGTCATCCCATAAAGATTCCTCAACTCCGGTATAATGGCGTATACCATGAATGTAGCCACAAGGAAGGGAATGGAGACTATAACCCCAACCCTATTAACAAAAATGGATTATATATAGCAACAACGTATCGAAACCGGTCATACCGATCTTTTGCGGATATCGATATTCGCCAAAAAAAATGGGAACATTCCGTCTCTCAATTAACGTGAAAGAACCAAAAACCGCCAAAAGTTCAATTTGAATTTCGATCGGTACATCTGCGCGAAATATCGATCATTTCGATATATCGATCATTTCGATATATCGATCATTTCAATATAGCGATCATTTCGATATATCGATCATTTCGATATATCAATCATTTCGATATATCAATCATTTCGATATATCGATCATTTCGATATATCGATCATTTCGATATATCGATAATGACCGATGCATTCGGCCAATAGGAGCAAGGGCTCTCACGCAGCCAACTTCACGCCACTCTTCCAAAATGTCGAACATTTCAAATTGATCCACAACTGCCGATCTCTTACCTATAAACCGATTCCTGAATTGCCGCCGTTTCAACTTCTTCAGCAATGCAAACAAGTGCTCTCAGTACGCCAACTTCATCCCAATCCACGCAGAATCTTCCCTGCGGCATAACCTGCTCCAGCGCCAACAAACTCCCATTACCAAACAGCGTGAAGTTATCCTCCGTGTGTTTTTCCGGTTGCAGGCGCATGCGCAGACCCGGACAAATTTGTTTTGTGAACACCCTGAAGTTGTTATGGACGAGGTCAACGTGCCTCACGTCCTCATGCAAATTTTCCGCCCTCATTCTCAGCCCCGGGCTAACATTCGTCCCCAAAACGCACTGGGACACTTCAGAATCACTCAATAATTCATCATCCTCGCAACACTTCACCAAACAGGGAATTGTATCGTTAAGTTTGCAAAAGCAGCCAAATGTCGTATTGCCATCTTGCCACTGGAGCTCTTGGGGGTAAATATGGCCCCCATGAAAAATCGAGCCATTTTCAAAGAGGGGGGAGTCCGGGGGGAGGGGAAGCGCCTCGGAAATGTCGCATGGGGCATTTTGCTGGGTGTTTCCTGCATTCAACACGATTATTAAAACCGGAAGTAGATTTTTTTTGGAAATTTTCATTGTTACTTTATGGGGAGATCTGTTTTCGAGAGTTTGGCGGATGGGGGTTGAAGGGAATTGGGGGTGCGCCCAGGCAGGTACGGACACGGGTGAGAGCTACGCGACGACTGATTTCGAATTTGCGGTGAACCCGAGCTTTGTTCCCGCCAAATGCACGATGTTGTGTTTACCCCGTTGAAAGGGGTGGGGGGTGGCGGTAAGGGGTGGGCTGAGAGGGGAGAGATGAGTGGTAAGGAAGAAATTGATTGGGTATTTTTTTTGGGGGGCAAAGGGGTGGGGGAAGAAAGCGCGGGAAAAATTGGGAGCGGCTAATTTGACGGGGACTTATGACAGTCTATATTGTGTCCATAGCTATTAATAATTTCACTAATTATCGATCGCACGTTACTGCACTCGGAGAAGAGATGTGTCCGCGAAATTTGCGGGGGAAAACTACTCGTTCGATTGTTGGATTCGCGCGCTGACAGCGCTGCTTAACGGAAGTCGGTAACTCCATCGATAATGAAAAATGGCGGCCGATCGTATATCCTCAGTGATCTTCTGAAAAATAATTAAAAACTTTTATTATTAATATAATTTTCTTGTAGAAGATTCTAACACGTTGATTTTTGTGATCCGTTTAGGTCTGGTTTCATGTTTTTAAATATAATCTACATTGATTATTCCGGCTGACAGTTTGGACTGCGCGTCCCGCGTAAACAGTTGCGCGCGCACCCCGCGCTTCTTTTTTAAACGGCATTTCCCGAAATTTATCGTTTAAAGGATAATTATTGTTAACTTATTTTGAAAAATGTGGAATATGTTTTGACACATTTTATTGGGTACCTTTTTCACGTTACGGGGAGTCCAGAAAGGGGCAAATCGGTATAGTAGAAACTTTTTCAGAAATTGGGAGTTTCGACGCATGCGCCATCTGGCGCGCGTTTTTCAACGCGCTTTAAAGTCTTCCCCGTTTTTTTGTTGTTTTTGTAGGTTATGACCACTTGCGAACGCTGAGGGCCTATTCTGGATTCTTGAACAGTAGCCCCAAGGTACGAAGTGCCCTTACAATAATAACTTTCGTGTTTTGAGTGAGGAAAACTGCGAATTTTTTCCACAAATATTGGGACACAAATGGAGGTCGTCGAAGTGCCCGAGGAGACCCCATCTAGGACCCAATTCACTGTCGATGATTTGGATATCGAAATTTTACCTCTAATTTACGAAATCATTCGGAGGTTCGTCACTCAATTTCACAATTTTTCTTTTTCTGTCTATTTTTATATAGTACACAACTTTGTGAGTTGTTTTTTTTCTCATTTCCGACGTTTTTTGAATGTTTGAAGATACTCAAATTTTTAGTGTTTTCTGGAGCTTGAGAAATTTTTTCAGTACCTCGGTATTTTTTTACCAATTTTGCAATTTGACAGTTCTATAATTTTTGGAGTATTTCAAGTTTTTGGTGCTGACAACTTTTTTCAATTTTCACCTTTTTACTTTTTTTTACATTTTTTGAATTTCCTGATTTTTTTTTTTAATTTTGCAATTATTGCACTCTTCAATTTTTGAATTTGTCCAATATCAAGTTTTTTTCGAAAAAAAAAATTTTGGATTTTTTTTAAAGGGGTTTCCCTTTTGGGGAGTGAGAGAAAGACTTTTCGCAAAAAAGTTAAAGAAGTTTTTTTTCCGTTTTAGCGTTGAGAAAGATCCTTACGACACAACGCAGAAAGCCAAAGAGTCCCAGGACACTAGTCACAAGATCCTAGAGCTCCAGAAGAAATTGGATTCTGCAAGATCTCAAGTAAATATCGAAAAAGCTCTCCAGCAGTTTTTTTGCAATTCCCAAAATTTGAATTAATTATAGTTCTCTCACAAAAAATTAAATAAAATTTATCAAATTTAAAAAAAAAATGGTCTCCCTTTCTTAAATTATTTTTCAATTCCTGATATATTTTTTTTAATTCTCATTTTTTCACACTTTTCTATGTCTCTGCATTTTTTTATAAATTTTGAATTGTCAAATTTTTTATCATTTTTGATATTTTCAAAATTTCTCAATTTTTATTTTTTTCGAAATCTGAAATTTGGATCTTTTTCAGAATTCCATTCATTTTTTTTTTTTTTTTTTTTTTTTTTTTTTTTTTTTTTTGGTTCCTAGAACTTTCAAGGACGGAAGTTTTATTCATGTGTTTGGTTGTTTCCAGATAAAGCGTCTGCCAGGAATCGAATACAGCAAAGAGGAGCAGTTGCAGAAGCTGGAGACTCTGAGAAAACAATTGAGACTGAAACGCGAGCTCTTGCTGAAGTATCGTAACATGTGCACCTTCGAAGTGCCAAAAGTCTCTTAAAAATCCGCAAACAAATAGTACTAATTATCTTAAGCATTGCAAAAAAAAAATCAGTCGAATTCACGTAATTTTCCTAAAATTTCGGTGATTTTTCGAAACTTTTAAAACTTCAACCTGGAAATTTCCCAAAAATCTTTTTTCCATTTTTTTCTGATTTTTAGTAAAATTTTAGAAATCTAGAAAATTTAACAATTTACAAATTTTGATAGTTTCGAAATTTTTGCAAATATTTCCAATTTTTAAATTCCTTAAAATTTCGGAATTATAAATTCAGGAATTTCAAATTGAGAAAAAAATTGAAATAGTCAAATTTTCAAATTTTGTAAATTTTTATAAGTTTCAAATTTACGTAATTAAAAATTCCGTATATAAAACCTGATTGGATTAGCTAAAAGAGAATTGATTGATCAAATTTTGGAAAACGGTTGTGGACTGAATTTAAAATGCTACGATTTTTGATGAGATATTTGGCCAATAATGAGCGACTTGTATCGAAATTGGCGGAAAGTAGGCCAATGAGACGAGCAGCTCAATTTGTCGTCTACATGTGGCTGAGAACAAAATCAATTCATGGAATTCAAAATTTATCAGCAGATCCCAGGGAATTGGCTGCTCAATTAAAATCCATTGCGCGAAAATATGCGAGCAACCTTAGAGAAGGGATTGAGGATGCTAAGAGAGAATTGAAAAAAAAATAGTGTGTTAATTGATTAGGGAACTGTACATTTTCAACAATTTTTTGTGACTTAGATTAAATGATCTTGAAGTGAGAACTGACGGTTACTTTCCATTCTTTTTTCCCAGGTCTATTTGACTCGTATCTCACAGTAAACGTCCCTTGGTAAAATCAAACCAATTTCCGGTCCATCTCTCCAGGCTGCCAACCCACCCCCAAGGATCATTGTTGAATTTGCGTTGGACAATTACAATTTGTTTGCTCACACTCATTTTATTTCCTCACATCTTCCTGAAAGACGCTATGAAAAATCCTACAGAGTCACTTTCCGGGCCAAATCTCAGTACTTTATCAGCGTCATGAGGAGTGAGACCATCGACACTGTAGCCTGGTGATCCGGCTAATTCTCCCAACTCAAACGACTCGTATTTCTCCCTCGCGGACATCAACTCCAGGCTGGGGAATGTCTTCAACGCCCACGCGACTATTCCCTCATTTTCACATATGGTTATAGTGCAAGTCGAGTACACCAGGACACCTCCAGTCTTCAGCAACTCCACAGCCTGATGAAAAACATAGATGAGAAACATTTCAAACCATTATTACCCCACCAAAAGCCACTCCCCCAAAATGTTCTCCAATGGTCCCTCTGAATTTTATGATAGACATCTCGGTCTCGGGTGGTCCAGGATCATCCCGTCCAACAACCAGGAAAATTACTGATTCCAAATGCTTTCATTATTGAACTTCTCAGAATATTCAATGTTTCATTTTCCCGCCAAAATGGCTTTATTCAAATATCTTCTCAAATAAGCCAGATAAATTATTACGCAAGTAGAGAATGAGGGGAATCCCCGTTCCAGGTTTTTTTTTCGTAAAATAAGTTTCCTCATTTTATGAATATTTTTGGTTCATTGAACAGGAAAAAATTGTCGGAAAATGAATATTGAGAATTTGATTAACTTACGGCTGAGAAGAGTTTCCTTTGCAGAGGCACAAACGACCTCAGTTCCTTTTCCCCGATTTTATTAAAAATTTGAGGTCGCTTTCCGAGGACACTGCAAGGTCCATCCACCAAAATTTTGTCGAAAGTTTCTTTTGCAAATGGCGGACCTTGCTCGATATTTCGATTTTGACAGATTGGGTCAAAGGCTTTAGTGGAATCAAAACAGAAAATTTGAATGTTTTTGCAGTTGAAGTTGTTGCAATTTTTTTTGAGTCCTTCGATTTTTGATTTGATCTTTTCTAGGGCAGTTAGGTGTCCTGTGTTGTCCATGAGGTTTGATAGGTGCGTGGTTTTGTTGCCTGGAGCGGCGCACAGGTCCAGCACTGTTTCACCAGGTTGAGGGTCCAAAATTCGGGAGCAAACGATCGAGGGAAAATTCTGGAAGAGACCGGCGCCCGCTGGTAACACCCCTTCGGAAATTTGGGGAACCCCCGAAATTGTGTCCGCCATCTTTATCGCAATTCCAGTTCCGCTCGTTCCCGCCAGGAATATCGAAGTGCGAGGCTGAACCAGCGTTCCTGTTCCGAGGAATTTCTTTTTTTCCAATGACAATTTTTTGGGGAAACCCTTCTTGCAGGTACCTGAAGCGTCTGCGAAGACACTAATAACGTCTCCGATTTTCGCACCTGAGCATACGAAAATTTTTGGTTTTTGGGAATTGGATAATTTTGGAAATTTCAAATATTTTTTGGGAAATAATGAAAAATTCTCAATTTCTTTTTTTTTTGGTTTTTAAAAAAGTTTTACACTTCTTTTCTTTTTCTGAATTAAAAAAATTTTTTTTCAAATTCGAAATTTTTGCAATTTTTTTTCCATTTTCAATTTTTTTTTTCAGTTTTTTTGGATTATTAAAAACAATCGTTTTTAATTTTTGTGTGTTTTAAATTTTTTCAAAGTTGATGATATTTTTAAAAAAAATTTGAATTCTTCTATTTTCTTTTTTAGATCAAATTTTGGAATTTGGAAGAATTTTAAAAATGTAATACTTTGCCAATGGAAAAATTTGATTTAAAAAAAAAACGAAACAATTTTGGCAATTAATTTTTTTTTTTTTTTTTTTTTTAAATTATAATCACCTGAGGTCAGCCCCATGACGCCTGGAGCAAAAACATGGGCCCCCCTGAGAACCGCCGAGCCACAGGACGCATCCACAATTGCCTCATGCTCAGTCACAATTATGTCCAAATTTTTGGAAAATTCGACCTCATTTTTTCTCCTCACAATAATCAACTCTGGAATTTTCGGATATTTTCCGAAGCTGTAGTCACCAATTTCCTGTAAAAAAAAATTGAAAAACATTAGTTTACAATACTGAGGTAATTAAAAAAAAAATTTTAGGCTCCGTTTTCACGAAAATTTGCTTAAATTTTTCCCCTAGATTCCCCAGAAATTTTTTGACTTTTAGCACCTTACGCGAATCCTAATAACTTTTCATAGAATGAGTTCTAAAAAATTAGTTTGATCCCAAATGAGAGGTGAGATATTTTTCCAGGTTGGAAATTCAGTCTGGGAACTGAATAATGAGTAATGACGTCATAACTAGCCCTATGAAAAATAGGGAAAAATTCCCCAGATTTCCCCCACAATTAACCCCCTGATTACATCCTCATTACTCATTATTCAATTTCCAGACTGAATTTCCGACCTGATAAATCCTCTGCTCTTTAATTTGCCACCAAACTCACAATTTTTGACACATTCTATGAAGTGCTATTAGTATTGGCGTCAAGCGCTACAACGTCTAGGGAATCTAGGGAAATTTTTTTACAAATTTCGGGGAAGCCCCGTCGCAACTTACCTCGTCTAGGGAATTTTTTAAAATTTCAATCAATTCATCAGAGGTATTCAAAAAAGTGTTTGTCCGTATAACTGTATTTTTGGGAGCAGTTTGCAACCAATTAATTAATTCTTCATATTTTTTCTGAAAAAAAAACAAAGAAAATTAATTTTAGTTTTTAAATAATTTCTATGCGAAATTTCTAACCTCATTGTTTTTTATCTATCAAATATGTAATATTAACCTCAACAATTTCTTCGCCGACATTTCTTTCGTCGACTCGAATTTTCCGGAGATCATTTTTCAACTCTCGTTCGATTTCATCCGCAAATTTGAAGAAGGAATTTACGTTTTTGTCATCTGTCATTTTTGTTTGTAGTTATAGGTTACGTACACGTGGTGTCGTCCATGTGGACTCGTCGACAGAGCGACAGTTTGATTTCCATGGAGCGATGGGAATGAAAAGTTGGCGATTAAAAAAAATTAAACATTAATTATTGATGTTAAAATTTCCCCCACAAATTTCTCAATTAATGATAAATACGACAACATTCTCAATACTTATTTTCCGACAATTATTTGCTGTTCAATGAACCAAAAATATTTATAAAATGAGGAAACTTATTTTACGAAAAAAAAACCTGGAACGGGGATTCCCCTGATTCTCTACTTGCGTAATAATTTATCTGGCTTATTTGAGAAGATATTTGAATGAAGCCGTTTTGGCGGGAAAATGAAACATTGAATATTCTGAGAAGTTCATTAATGAAAGCATTTGGAATCAGTAATTTTCCTGGTTGTTGGACGGGATCATCCTGGACCACCCGAGACGGAGATGTCTATCATAAAATTCAGAGGGACCATTGGAGAACATTTTGGGGGAGTGGCTTTTGGTGGGGTAATAATGGTTTGAAATGTTTCTCATCTATGTTTTTCATCAGGCTGTGGAGTTGCTGATGACTGGAGGTGTCCTGGTGTACTCGACTTGCACTATAACCATATGTGAAAATGAGGGAATAGTCGCGTGGGCGTTGAAGACATTCCCCAGCCTGGAGTTTATGTCCGCGAGGGAGAAATACGAGTCGTTTGAGTTGGGAGAATTAGCCGGATCACCAGGCTACAGTGTCGATGGTCTCACTCCTCATGACGCTGATAAAGTACTGAGATTTGGCCCGGAAAGTGACTCTGTAGGATTTTTCATAGCGTCTTTCAGGAAGATGTGAGGAAATAAAATGAGTGTGAGCAAACAAATTGTAACTGTCCAACGCAAATTCAGCAAGGATCCTTGGGGGTGGGTTGGCAGCCTGGAGAGATGGACAGGTGGAAATTCTGTTTGTTTATACTCACGGGCGTTTACCCTGAAATACACTCAAAGACAAAACACAGAAGCATTTTTGACCTTTTTATTCACTGTCCAAGAGAACAGAAAAATCTACACGTAATTCACTCACGAGTCATCACACTGCAGTTAAAAAAATGAGTCGACATAATCACAATAAATTGCACAATAAAGCCCTAAGAAAATGTAAAAATTGTGGTTAAAAAATTGCGAGGATCACCTGAAGAATCAGATCGTGCTTCCAAAGATCTACAAAAAATTGCCCCAAGAAAAAAACCCAATTGACTTAGATCCAGGCCCAATCAGGAGTTACAGCATCGAAATTGAATCTCTCGGGTTGTCCAGCGTGCGGCACTCTTGGGAAGTCTCTCCCCCACTGAAAGTCACCCCCAAATTGCCCACTGAAGGGGCCTGAGGTCGCTTGGAAGGTCTGAATTCCCCCGGCATCAAGCAGCACCAATTTTGTGTCAATATTTCCGAAGGGCACGGCCTTCTTGCCGAGATCTCCTCTGAAGCCCATGACATCCTCAGCACCAGGTGTCTCTCCTATCAATTTTGAATTCAAAGTTGAGTTTGATTTGGCAAAATTTTGCTCTGTGCTCGGAATTTCTGAATCGTCTGCATTTTTTTCTGTCACATTTTCAAAAAATTTTTCGGTTTTTGGATTTTTTTCTGTCACATTTTCAAATTTTTTTTCGGCTTTTGGATTTTTTTCTGTCACATTTTCAAATTTTTTTTCGGCTTTTGGATTTTTTTCTGTCACATTTTCCATTTTTTCTTCGGTTTTTTTATTTTTTTTTTGGAGTGTTTCTGATTGGTCCATTGGGTCCAAATTTTCGTCGGCTTGGAATTTTTTTGCGGGCACTTGGTCAATTTTTTTTGGAGCTTCCGCAGTTTTTGGCAGCTGCTGCTTGTGCTCGAAGACGGATTTGCCGTTGCAGAAGAGGGACTTGGAGGTGTGGAAGTAAGTTGTGAAGTCGATGGAGTGAGTCTCGGTGGGATGCTGCTCGATTATCCAGATCGAGGGACCTTGCGGGGTCGTGAGGATCCACTGGACTGGGCGGGATACGTCTTCTGGGGCCCGACGACGCGCCAGGTAACGACCCCACGACAGCGCCGAGGAGCACAGCCAGTTCGAGGACATTATTCGAGCTGATGACATCACGGTGTGCTGGAAACAACCGTCAGTGAAAATCTTTGGGAAAGACAAATTATTTTTGAATCGTTCCAAATCAGCTTTTTTTACAATTTTATTTCTTCTTCCCGAATTTTTTTTTTTTTTTTTTTTTAAGTTTTCAACAGATTTGAAATTTGTCATTTTTAAGCATTTTCGCGGTTCCATCATTTCCAACATTTGCAATGTTCGAAATTTAACACGTTTTGATCTTTTGCATATTTTGAAAATTGAAAAAAAAATTAAATTTTAGAAACTTTCAAATTTGGAAAATTCCTGGAATTTTGGAGACTTCCAAAATTTTCAGTATTCTGAAAATTAAAATGTTCGAAGATTTACAAAATTTACAAAAAGTTTCAAATCCAAAATTTTCAAAAATTTCGAAATTTTTAAAATTTTTAAAAATTTCAAAATTCTCATAAATTTCAAATTCCAACATTTTCTAAAATTTCAAAATTTTCAAAAGTTTCAAAAATTTCAAAAATTTCAAAAATTTCAAAATTTTCAAAAATTTTAAAAATTTCAAAAATTCCAAAATTTGCAAAATTTGCAAAATTTTCAAAATTTTCACAAAATTTCAAAATTTTTCAAAATTTCAAAATTTTCAAAATTCTCAAAATTTCAAATATTCAAAAGTTTTCCAATACTTAAAATTTGAAAAAAAATTCTTTGAAAAATGCAAAAGTTGTGAAAAAAAAATCAAACAAAAAAAAGAATAAAAAAATACAAAAAACTTTAAATTATGAAACTTACAGATTCCTGTTTTTCCGAAACAATAATTTCCCCCTGGGTCTCCGAAGCATCAGGCTTGAATGGGGCTAGAGGTGTGCCCGCAATAATCATGGTGTCCCCTCTATTTTCCCCATAAAGCATATAGTACTCATCCTGAGAAGACAGAGCACCTGGGTAGGAAGATGCAACGATGGAGCGCGTGGGGACGCGCTCAGAATTTTTTGCCGGATGCACGTGGTACCCAAAAGTATATTTCTTCAAAAGTCTCAGCATTTTTTGATACCTAAAAATAAAAAAAAATTCTCATCAATTCCTCCCACAATCACAAAAAATATTAATTTTCTTTTAATTAAAGAAATTACCAGTCGAGTCATCCTCTAGTGTTTTGCGTAATAGAACAATTTGCATTAATTAAAAGTGGAATCATACCACGTGGTCCATTTTTCATTAAATATCCCCAAAATTGACCAAATATTAAAAAGATTTTTTATTCCCAAAAATTTGCAGATCAAATTTTCATATAAAAAAAACCTTTTATGAAACCTTCAAATTAAAAGAAAAAAAAACAAAATTGGCACAATTTCAAAAATCGAGAATTTTGTAATTTTGAAAATAAAAAAAAATAAATAAATAAAACGAAATTTGGTAATTGAAATAAAAACAATTTGTTTTTTTAAATCAGAAATTGAAAAAAAATACTCAAAAAAATGAAAAAAAAAATTGTAATGATCCTTTTTTCTTGTAATGATTTTTTGTTTTTGCTTTTGTGTCTGTTTTTGTTTTTGTTATTGTGCCTGTCTTTTTGTTTTTGTTATTGTGCCTTTGTTTTTTGTTTTTTGTTTTTGTTTTTGTTTTTGTTTTTGTTTTTGTTTTTGTTTTTGTTTTTGTTTTTGTTTTTGTTTTTGTTTTTGTTTTTGTTTTTGTTTTTGTTTTTGTTTTTGTTTTTGTTTTTGTTTTTGTTTTTGTTTTTGTTTTTGTTTTTGTTTTTGTTTTTGTTTTTGTTTTTGTTTTTGTTTTTGTTTTTGTTTTTGTTTTTGTTTTTGTTTTTGTTTTTGTTTTTGTTTTTGTTAATTCAATTAGTTAGTTAACTTACGGTGCAGCAGTGCTATGAATAATTCCAATTAACCCATCAACATTATCCTCGCCCATTGCCACATACTTGAGCAGTATTCCCCCAGCTTCAACATTAAAATTTCTCTCAGATGTGGGCTGATCATCGGGCCCAAAGTTGGATATATCAGAGGCCATTGCTAGCCACAAAAAGTCCTCGTGTGAAATTTCAGCTGATTGCTTACTCGGCTTAACCGCTTGCCTCCAGCCCAGCTCCATACCCTCCAATTGAGTATAGAATAGTCGAACCTGAAAAACACAAATTTAGGGAAAATCTAAAATTTGCAAAATTTTACAATTTCAAAAATGCAAAATAACAAATATTTTTCAATTTTCAATTTTTTTTTAATTTCCTATTTTTGAAAAAATTATATATTTAAAAAACAAATTGAGGTTTTAAAAATTTTGAAAATTCAAAATTTCAAAATTTTGACAATTAAAAATGCCCAAAACTTTGAAATTCCAAAATTTCCAAAAATTTGAAATTTCCAAAAATTCGAAATTTCAGGATTTCAAAAATTTTGAAAATTCAAAAAAAAAAAATTAAAAAAAAAATAATAAATTTTGAAAAATAAAACCCACCATATGCCAAAAAGGATCGTCAGCTTCAAGGACATTGGCCCGTTCCTTGGTCGAATCATAATTCTCCTTGAGTGCCCTCCTGATCTTATCACAAATTGCCGGTTGTTTCTGGCATGGTGCCTCGATGGTATTTTGCCAATGTTGATGGATGAGCTGCCAAGTGAGAGCGCCCTCTAAAAGTCCCGCAGAGTAGGCTTGCACGGTGTCGGGATAATTAGGTGACGTTTCAATTTCCACAAATGACCAACCAGTTTCCTGCATTCTTGTTCTATAGTACGCCCTCGCTGCCCGTCTTGGCAATTTACCTAAGTCATTGCCCTGTTTCCAATAGTCAATTTTGTAACCAGTTTTCGGATTCCAAGCGACAGTCGCTGCATACGTTCCATCATTGTCGATCCTGAAATTCATTGTGGAACATTAGCTCAAATTTTCCGTCAACTAAACTGTTGAGAAGACCATGAACTAATTTGTCAAGCGATGCCACGGAAACAAACTTTAACGTGAACTACCACTGGATCACAACAGATGGCGCTACATGGGAGAAGCTGCCTTCGGCACCGTGACGGTCACAGCGCATTATGAAACACTAGCGCCGCCGCGGCCGCGTCGTTGGATCAGTTTCTTATTCAATTTTGAACTGCAATATGGTTCCAGTTTTTTTCCATAAAGTGTATATTCATTTGAATTGTCTATTTATGATGGTTTCATTGCACTCTGGAATGTAGTTTCGAATAAAAATATCTGCTACGGAGTAGTGGAAAGATGCAAATTTATATCGATACTATTTTATCGATACTATCGCCTCTTTTTATAGTTTCATCAACTGTGAGAACAATCTCTCCATAACTCTGTATTTTTTATTTTATTATTATTATTATTATTATTATTATTATTATTATTATTATTATTATTATTATTATTATTATTATTATTATTACTAAATAGAATGCGACCTCTCGTGTTGCTCTTTGAACTTGTTCTCATTTCGAGATATTTCGAGTTCGACTTTTCTCAACTCGAGATTTTTCTTTCGTGTCTTTTGTATAATAGGATTCTACTTCTTGCAAGTGGTAACATAAGAAAGAGTAGAAGTACAAGATGGGGAAGTCCGGTTTCGACAAATGTGAGCAGAGACCTCGCCTGCGGCTCGGCCGGTATACTTTAGATTCGGCGAAAAACTCGTTTATGGTGTGACGCGCAGGAGCGGAGGTAATGAGAGGCCGCGAGGAGTGCGGCGGTCGCTAAACTCCACTTCTTGCACGTGGTAATGTAATAAAGATTAGAGTACAAGGTGAGGAAGTCCGGTTTCGACGAATGTGAGCAGAGACCTCCACTGCGGCTCGGCCGGTATACTTTAGATTCGCGCGAAAACTCGTTTATGGTGTGACGCGCAGGAGCGGAGGTAATGGGAGGCCGCGAGGAGTGCGGCGGTCGCTAAACTCCACTTCTTGCACGTGGTAATGTAATAAAGATTAGAGTACAAGGTGAGGAAGTCCGGTTTCGACGAATGTGAGCAGAGACCTCCACTGCGGCTCGGCCGGTATACTTTAGATTCGCGCGAAAACTCGTTTATGGTGTGACGCGGGAATTTTTTGTCAATTGAACTTTTTTGGTTAGAACTTACCTGCCGAATTCCCCAAGAACTATGGCGCCAATACCCATGAGGGCAACGGCGACCAAAATATAGGTGGAAATGCGGGTCTGCAGCCAGGAGGCACCTACTACCTTCAGCATTGTGGTTCATCGGTGAGCTACGTGATTCGATATTATCAATTCTCTTCGACATAAACAATGGTCAAACATAGATTTTCTTTTCCCCAATTTTTTACATGAATTTAATTCAGTAAACGGTGAATGGCGTTCTCAACCCATCGATTACAGATTTTGATTTCTTGCTTTGGGGCCTGCGGCTTTTCTACTTGCAGACGCCAATCGATGGTTTTCTGAAAATAAGCACATTTTGAGAGATTAGTTGTGGACTTTTTTAGTTTCTGAAAGTTATTGCGCCATTTTTCAGCGTCACGCACGCCTGATACTGACCAACGTAGTAGCGCGACAAGGACGTATCAAAATGGACGCATGGGGCACACGCTATATGTCGTATATACTAGCGCCACTCCGGCCGCAAGCCGGGATGTTGATCGACTTATCAAATGAACTTTTTTCATATTTAAATGATTTGGAGTTTGAAATGAAATTTGAAATTTTTTTATTTTTAATTTTTGTCATTAAATTTTAATTTGATTTTGATTTTTTTAAATCGAATTTAAAAATAGATATGATTTTTTGCATTGGAATTTGAATTTGGATTAAATGTGAATTTGAAAAATATTTTCAACTTGAAATTGAATTTTATAATTGGAAAAATGAAATTGTAAATTTTTTGAATTTCAAATATGAGCCCGCGCAAAGAGGAGCGCTTTCAGCGGCGCATGCGCGTAATGTGGCGCTGCGATCGAGCCTACCTTTACTGTCGTCAAAGCTCGGAGAAAATCAATTAGTTCTGTCTTAATTAAATAGATTCAGAAGAATTATGGTAAGAAAAAATTAAGGTTGTGAAAAATGGCCTTTTACCATTGCCTCCTTAAGGCATACCTTGCATCCTTAACAGTGAGCTCGGGGCAATGTGCAAATTACCACGTTATTAGTTCGATCGACCGTAAAGAATTAATTATCAACGATTTTAATTAAATTCGCAAGTGGTTAACTCGTTATGAGCTACAGATTACCTTCGACGTTTTTTTCACTTCCCTATTTAGAATTTACGGATAAAATAAATAATAAAATAACTGCGAGCAATTGAAAAAAAAAATTATGATTCTAAAAGAGCTTCAATAATTCCAAAAAAATTGGAACTGCCAAAAGAAAAGAAAATACCTTTTGAGATGACGCATGCGCGTGTGTGTGTGTATGTTTGTGACCGAAATATTGAGCGCACTTTCCCCACAATCGGAGCGCACAATTGAAACGATTAAGGTCGCAATCGAAGTGTCCCCCGCGAACTCTCGCGCTGATTAGATTTTGGTTAAAATCGCTCCATTGCATTAATTGTTATAAACAATTTTAATTGTTTATAACGCTCTTGCGGGAGAACCGTTGGTGGCAGAAAAAAATATGTATAACAAAAGTTGTTCCACGTGTAAAAATGCATATTTTAGGTCATATGACTTTTCACGCTAGCTCGCATAATTAGTGAGATATTGCAAATTGTTGCTAAAAAAAAAATCAACAAAATTAATCAATTTTGGGAAGGAGCCGATCTACGGGTGCACCTGTGTGTGTGTGTGTGTGTGCAAAGTAAGGAGCAAAAATGATCCGATGGTGTGCAATCAGGAGCTATCGGGTACATTGTAGGGGTCGACTATTTTTTTTTTTTAACGGTTAGTGCATAATAATTCCATCGCTAATCTTGTGTCATACGACTTCGCAGGAAAATTGACATGCGAGCAATCCAGATCTTTCTTCCCCCTTCGATAGTTATTATTGTTATTATCATTCTGGCTCATGTCAATGGCGCTTGATTTTGCCTCGTGCCACACATTTATCAATCATTTAAGCGCCGTATGCTTCTTACGAAAATAAAATAAAGGAAAAAGAGCGACTTTGCCAATGGTTAAATGTGGGTTTAAAAATACCGCAACTGCGCATAATTTTTTTTTTTTTTTTTTTTTTTTTTTTTGGTTTGTTTGCTTTTTTCTCTGTTTGCAAAATTGAGAGCTCTTGAGATTGTTATTAATATAAATTGTCAGAAATTTTTTGGACAATATTTTTTTTTTTGTTTTTTTTTCGCAGTCTCCATTTTTTCCAGTTTAATTTATGTAATTTATGTAAGTATTGTCATTGGCATAATTGCCGTAATTAAGTTTCGTAAAATTTGGATTAAATTGGCGCCATTGAGATTGAATTTTTGAAAGTTTTGTTTTAGTATTTTTGAATTTTTCGGAGAAATGAAAAAGTGAAAACAGATTTTTTTTTTTTATCAAAATGTGAGAATTGAATTTTTTTTGCAATTTTTTTTTCAATTCTCAAAAAAAAAAACTTTTTTTTTTTTTGAATTTTTTTTTGGCAATTTCCAAAAAAATTCTCCATTAAAAAAAAAAAAAAATTTGGCCGATTAGCGCTTTGAAATTCCCAAAAATTTTCCAAAATTAAAAAAAAAAATTTCAAAAATTATTTTTTTTTAGCAATTTCCAAAAACATTCCAATGGAAAAAAAAAAATTCTCGATTAAAAAAAACATAATTTTTGGCCGATTAGCGCTTTGAAATTCCCAAAAAATTTCCAAAATTCAAAAGAAAAAAATTTGTCTGTCATTTTCGAATTCCAAAATTTCCCGGAAACATATAAAAAAAAATTGAATGAAAATCTTCTCAAAATTTTTGGAAGTAGAAAAAAAAATTGCCAACAAATTTTTTTTTTTTTCAAATAAACTACATGGTTCACTACGCCACTGTGCACGTGACCACGTGACACCCCTGACCCCTAGTCCTAGTAATTTGATTTAAAAATCCAGACAAAATTCCTTAATTTTGAATAATTCAAGTGCACGTGGTTTGTTAAGAATTTGAAAAAAGCGCGCGAAAAAAAAAGGAAATCGTTGGCTTTTTTTTTGGCTAAATATGTTGGGAAAATAACCGAAATTTGGAAAAGATTTTTGTACTCACAATTGATGAAAAAATCCCGTTCGTTGAATCGCCACCAAAAACTCCAATTTAAACTCATAGATGAACTATTTAAGTTAGCGCGTGACTTTCGGAATAAAATAATCCAGGAATTTGGGAAAATGCTTGGGACCAGTTGCTCCGACACTGAAGTCCTAAGCGCGTGTTCATTCGATCTTGACTTTTAGGTATGGCTCCTCTGGGGCTCCACGGCACTACTACTTCGTGACGCGCACTCGGGGAACATCGTACCCAGTTGTCACACGAATATACTTAGTGAGAAAAAAAATTTTGGTGGGGGCAATCACCAATGAGAAACGCTTGCATGACTTTTTTACATTTTTCTTTTCATTTTGAAGAATTTTAAAATATACGCCATTTTTGTAATTTTTAAATTTTTGAAATTTTTGAAATTTTTGAGATTTTTGAAATTTTTGAAATTTTTAAATTTTTTGAAATTTTTGGAATTTTTGAAATTTTTGAACTTTTTGAAATTCTTGAACTTTTTGAACTTTTTGAATTTTTTTATTTTTTTTGAAATTTTTTATTTTTCTGAAATTTTTGAGAATTTTAATTTTTGAAATTTTTGATTTTTTTGATTTTTTTCAAAATTTCAATTTTTGAATTTTTTTTGAAATTTTTAAAGATGGTGAAATTTTTAAATGACAGTGGCCCAATTGACAATTGCGACATTTATGCACCTTACATTTGGGACATTGACTATATATTGTCAATTGGATTAAGTGATCCAATTGTTAAATGGGCCATTGGCCCAATTGACCATTTGGGACAGTTGTGTTGGATAGTAATCCAAATGCCAATTGGGATAATTACGGTCCAATTGTAGAATGGAGCACTGACCCAATTGAAATTTGGGACAGTTTGCCAATTGAAGACTGAGACAGTTGCCCAATTGTCAATTGAGACAGTTGTCCAATTGTCAGTTGGGCGAGTTGTCCAATTTGCAAATTGGGGGAGTTGTGCAATTTCTGAATTGGGACAGCTGCCCAATTTGTGAATTGGGACAAATATCCAATTTGTCAATTGGGACAAGTGTCCCATGTGTCAATTGGGACAAGTGTCCCATGTGTCAATTGGGACAAGTGTCCCATGTGTCAATTGGGACAAGTGTCCCATGTGTCAATTGGGACAAGTGCCTCAGTTGGCAATTGGGACAAGTGTCTCATTTGGCAATTGGGACAAGTGTCTCATTTGGTAATTGGGACAAGTGTCTCATTTGGCAATTGGGACAAGTGCCCCATTTGGCAATTGGGACACGTACCCCATTTATCAATTGGGACACATGTCCCATTTGTCAATTGGGACACGTGTCCCGTTTGTCAATTGGGACAATTGTCCAATTGTCAATTGGGACAATTTCCAAACAGAACAGTTGTTCAATTGTCGTTTGGGACAGTTGCTCAATTGCAAATTGGGACATTTGTTCAATTGAGAATTGGGACAGTTGTCTAATTGTGAATTGGAACAAATGGCCATTGTTCAAATTGAGAATTGGGACATCCATCCAGTTGTCAATTGGGACATCCATCCGATTGTCAATTGGGACATCCATCCAATTGTCAATTGGGACATCCATCCAATTGTCAATTGGGACATCCACCCAATTGTCATTTGGGACATTCACCAATTGTCAATTGGGACATCGATCAATTTTAAATTGGAACACCCATCCTCTTGGTAATTGGGACATTCAGCCAATTGCCAGTTGGGACCGTCCAATTGACAATTGGGACATTGGCCCAATTGACAATTGGGACATTGGCCCAACTGGAAATTCAATGTGGTACCTACCGAAAATTCCCATCTTTGGAGTTAAGAGTTGAATAACGAAAAATTCCCAGTCAAATTATAAAAATTTGCAATTATTCGTAATTTAGTATATGGGGCAAAACGGGCCATCCTATGGACGTCTCATATGGAAAAGTATCACGGTTTTGCTGTCTGTAATTCTACAGAACAATTTTGTTTGCGTTGACAAGTGGGATTTCCGCACTTTCTCCATGCGCGGGAAAAATTAAATTCCCGGAACGATTTGCTTCATTGCAAATGACTCACGAGCGTTTAATTATCGTGCGACTGTTTGATGTGGTGATTCACATAGTCTGCAGTGTGCAATGCTCTTTTTTTTCGCCCCCTTTTTCCTTCGATTTTGTTTTCCTTTTCTTGCCCCTTTTTTATTTGCGGTTTTTAGCGGCCGACGATGCGGTTTTAATAGCGCCAACGAAGTACGGATTCAATTGGGCTTAATCAGAACTCATTCGGCTGATTGGAATGGAAGAGACAATGTTGGAAAATTTTTTTAGAAATTTTTTTGTCACCACAAAATTTTGCAATTATTTTCCATAATTGTTTTTTTTTGCATTTTGAAAAATTATAGAATTTTTTTTTTCTTGATTTTTTTTTTTTTTTTTTTTTTTTTTTGAAAATTCAATTTCAATTTTTGAAAATCCTAAAATAATTTTAGAAGAAATCAAATGAAAATAAAGTTGTGGAAATTATTGAAAAATTTTTTTTTTGGGTTTGAAGAATTTGAAAAATTATGAAAATTAATTTTTTTCTCCAATGAAGTTGAAAAGTTGATGGGAACTCCGATGGAATTTCTTGATTGCTCTGTTATAGCCGGAACGAATTGAGCCAACAATCGTCTCGTATTCCCCCCCCCCCCCCCCCCCCATGGGCGTCTTCATTTTGGCGCTGGGAAGGGGCATTCCAGACGTTCCATCATTCCCCTTTTTGCGCCATTCACCGAGGAATCCGATATAACCTGGGATTCTCCGTGCTTCACCCACCACGTGACCCATTTGCTCTTATTAATATTCCCCGATCAGAATACATTATTGATCCCAAAAAATTCAAATAATCATACCAAATATTTGGGCAAAAAAAGAGTTATTTTTAATAATAATAAACAAAAATTCAAGGAATTAAAAATGGCCGTTTCAAAAATTTCAAAAATTTCACATTCAAAATTGCGCGCGTTCGCAATTTTTAAATTGCAAGTAGTGACCTCATTTCACTGACCAAAATATTTTATTTATAAACAAAAAATATAAACAAATTGAGAGATTTTGTTTATGACGTAGCTTTGATTACTCCAACGTTCAAATTTCCGATGGAAAGCCCGCGGCAGTGGGCAGATACATATATAACAATTCTGTGAAAACTTTGCGTTATGAATTTGTTGTGAAAACCGCATGGAAAAATTTCGATAATATTTCTAAAAAATTGTTCCCTTTAGATTTACAGAATAGCAAAAGTTGAGCGTAATTTGAGGGGAATAAATCGGTTTTAGAAAACTTCGAAAGTGCGAGGTGGACGCCGCCGTCTCTGTCGCTCCCGCCTTTTTAGCAAGATGGCGGCAGTCGCCGGGAATCTGTCGCTTAAGTCCCATTCTCAATGTTTTTCGTGCGTTTTGATGTTTCGAAAACATTTTAACCACTTTTCGAAATTGAATAAGTGCAAAATGGACTTAAAAATGGATGCAAAACTAATTTTTTGAAAAATATGAGACCTTTCAATTTATAATTTTCTCATTATAAATTAATTTTGAGAAAAATAAATAGATGAAAATTTCGAAATGTTGAAGTTAAAAAATTGCAAAAATTATTTTAAAAAATATTTAATAAATCAATGGATTTTTTTTGCATTTTTAGAAATTGAAAATTTGAAAAAAAATTTATGGATTTTTTAATTGAAAAATGTTGGAAGAATTCTGAAAAGTGTAGGATTGAAAAATTAAGGCGCGTGTGCGGTTTTGTAGAGCATGCGTCTTCACGTGCACATCCCTTGTCGATTTACGAAGCGCGGAAATTGTCAGTCTCAATCCGGAAAAGCGTCGAGATCATTCGAAATTCCGCGGCGAAAATTTTTCCGGAAAATTTCCTCAGTAAAAAATTGTGTTTTTCAATTTTTGGGGTCACTACGATCGAGTCATGAGATTCCTCATTTCATTTTTCGTCTTTTCGCGAATTATTCTGAGCGTTTCCGGTCAGTCCGTGCATTCCGTGCCCCTGGGGTCCGAAGCCAGTTTTCATTGGCGGTAAAAAAAAAATAAATAAATAAAAAATAATTGAAAAAATTAAGATTTGAAAATTTGGATAAAATTACAAAATTGTAAAGTGGTAAAAAAAAATTCGATGTGACCAAATTGATGTCTTAAAAAAATTCAAAAATTTTGGAAATTTGAAAAGAAAATTGAAAGTTCAAATTGTCAAAAATTTCATCAATTTCAAAAATTTCAAAAATTTCGAAAATTTGAAAATTTCAAAAATTTCAAAAATTTCAAAAATTCCAAAAATTTCAAAAGTTTTGAGAGTTTTGGAAAAATTTGCAAAAAATCCCAGAAATTTCGACAAACCCAAAAGTATCTCAAATTTCGCAATGAAAAAATTTTTTTTCAGAGTAAATGCAATCGAGGAAAAAGTATCCATTGAGGTTCATTATTCGGGCGAGGAATATTCATGGTTCGCAATTGGTTTTTCGGATCGAGGAGAGGCGAGCCCGTCGGACTACTGCATATTGTGGATTGACTGGCACCGAGGAGTCAATTTTCACGTAACAAATCCAGAAAATTTATTAAACAATCTACGGACAATGCGAATGAATATTGATCGGCTCATCTTGCACGGAACAATTGTTTCATTGTTCAACTTCCGAGGAAAAAAATAGTGTATTGTGAGTCTAGGTCGGAAAGTTGAATATTTCCAGCGAGTGTGTTAGGCGTGCCAGAGGTGGCGAAAAATACTTTTCCGGCCTAGGGTTGATGAAACACCAAGTTTGCGGCCTAGGAGCGGAAAGTAGGAACTTTCCGGCCTAGGACAGAAAAGGACCAACTTTACGGCCTAGGACAGGAAAATGTTCACCTTTCGGCCTAGGGCGGCAATACCAACTTTGCGGTCTAGGAAGCGAGAGTATGAACTTTGCGGCCTAGGACAGAAAAGTATGAACTTTCCGGCCTAGGACAGAAAAGGACCAACTTTGCGGCCTAGGACAGGAAAATGTTGACTTTTCGGCCTAGGACCGGAAAATATGAATTTTGCGGCCTAAGACAGAAAAGTATGAACTTTCCGGCCTAGGACAGAAAAGGACAAACTTTACGGCCTAGGACAGGAAAATGTTGACTTTTCGGCCTAGGACCGGAAAGTATGAATTTTGCGGCCTAAGACAGAAAAGTATGAACTTTCCGGCCTAGGACAAAAAAGGACCAACTTTGTGGCCTAGGACAGGAAAGTGTGCACTTTTCGGCCTAGAGCGGCAATACCAACTTTGCGGCCTAAGACAGGAAAGTGTGCACTTTTCGGCCTAGACCGGCAATACCAACTTTACGGCCTAGGACGGGAAAGTATCAACTTTCGGGTTTAGGCGGAAGAGTACGAACTTTTCCGTCTGTGGGGCGGGAAATTATTAACTTTTCGGTCTGGGACGGGCAAGTACCAACTTTTCGTCCTAGGCCGGCAAAGTACCAAGTTTTCGGCCTAGGGCGAAAAAGTAACAACTTTCTGCCCTAGGGCGGAAAACTATAGTTATACTTAGGACTTTCCCGTCCTAGGGGGAAAAAATTAATTTTCCGGCCTAGGAAAAATCTTTTCAAAAAATGCAAAAAGCCATTGATAGGGCGCTTCGAAAATTTCAACTATTTGGAAACTTGTAATGAAGAAGAAAAAATTTTTTTTAAAAATAATTTCTTTGTAAAAAAAAAACAAACAAATAAAAAAACAATTTTCAAGGACGCATGGGCAGATGATGATGGCAGAATCACAACAGATCGCAGTCAGGATTGCACAAACTTTGCTTGGAGGAAGCCAGACAAAACGAACGTGACTAAGTTTACATTTGCCCGCAAATTTGACACCTGCGACCCGCAAGATTACGTTATCGAGGTATTGTGACATACGAATCATGAGCTTTGTCGTCTCATAATAAAGCAGATTAAACTAATGTATACATTTACATTTGCAATTTGGACTTATCAGCAAACACAAAACGTACAATTAAAATATAAATACCACCAAGTGGGTCAGACAAAAGAAGCGCCTAATTTTGACTCGGCTGTATTTGATTAAATAATGGAGCTAGAGAAAAAAGTTTCAAATAAAAAATGTTCATCGCTGTCCGAGAAATAATTTTGGTCCTATGAATCACATCGCTATCTGCAATACTTTCTGAGAAAACCGGGGTTAAACGCCTAGCGGGACGCGAACCCGCGTACCGCAGTCGCCTATGAACTCGAATATGTTCTAAAATATTGAAAATACAGGAAAAAGTCATAAAACTTGAATGATAGAACTTTTCATACCGAGTATTTTTCATAATCACTATTTTTCTCTATCTCCACTCATACTCTCAATAAACGCGGGAGAGTATCCGTGGGTCGCTTGCTCGCGCTCGCGGTCTGTCCGCGATGGCGCCGACCGCATTTCCTCTTAAAATATGATCGTTAGAAAAAAAGTTGTTTGACATAAAATGTGTGTTTTGATGTGAGGAACAAAATTCGTTTCAAGCTTTTTTCTCTATCTTTATTTGTTTGCGAGATAATTTGGGATAAAGGCAAAAAGTGGTGAATTGATTGTGCGATTGGTATGAGGAACTGTTTGGAGCACGCCGCAACACACACACAGCCACCCACAGCGACCCACATCTACCCACAAGCAGTCACAACCACTAACATCCCCCCTAACCACCCACATTCACCCACATCTACCCACACCCACCGACAAGCGCCCGCACCGACCCACAACTACCCACATCCACCCACAAGCGCCCACACCCACCCACATCTACCCACAAGCACCCACATCTACCCACAAGTACCCACAACCACTAACGACCCTCCCAACCACCCAACTTCACCCACAATCACCCACATCCACCCACAAGCACCCACAAGCACCCACACCCACCCACAGAATATCTTTTGATTCAAATTCATATTCCAAAATAATCCCATGATTCTAACAATTGAGAAAAAAAAAATCAAAATTCAAAAGATAAAAAAAAATAATAATAATAAAAATTGACTGAGCTCCCCCACAGCTAAAAATAGCACTGAACATTTTTTAAATTTACATCTAGATTAAATTATCGCCGTATTAACATAACCCGATAAGTCCCTATAGAGTGTCATTTTAATCTACTTGCGGTGTTACAGAGAGGCACCACCCACGTCGTCTGGGCCCGGGGTAGGGGCCCACTATCATCCCTGGACGGATTGAATGTCATCACTGACGCCACAACATCGGGCATGTCACGCAGTGAATTACTGCGTTTGGGAAGTGCCAAAAAGGTGCATTTGCCAGGGGACGCGTGGAAATTTCAATTGTTAGCTGATGAGGTGAGAGTGCCTGATGTGGAGACCACTTATTGGTGCAGGGTCCAACGGCTGCCTGATGTCCTACGACAAAAGTATGGCTAAGATTATTTTTTTCTGTCATCTGAAAAAATTTCAAGGATCTAAATTTTTTTGAAAAAAAAAAAATAATAAATAATTTTTTTTGAAAAAAAAAAAAATTAATTTTTTTGAAAAAAAAATCAAATTTTGTTGAAAAAAAAAAAATTTTTTTGAAAAAAAAAACAAAAAATCAATTGAAAAAAGAATCAAATTAAAAAAGAAAAATCAATTTTTTTTGAAAAAAAAAAATTCAAATTTTTTTGAAAAAAAAAAATTCAAATTTTTCTGAAAAAAAAAATTCAAATTTTTTTGAAAAAAAAAAATCAAAAAAATTTAGACAATGTAAATTTGTTTGTTAAAAAAAATTTAGACACCATATACTTCAATTCGGTCCGGCAATTGAGAAAGGAAATGAACATCTGGTGCATCATATGGAGGTCTTCCACTGTGCTGGACCACCAGATGCTGCGGTGCCCTCCTACAGTGGCCCCTGCGATGCCGAGGATCGCCCTGAGGGCACGCAAGTAATTAAACCTTGATTACCGCTCCATAAATTAGCTGGGTAATTGGGGAACGATCGGATTCCGTCGCATTTCCTCGATATCCTTGAAGTCAAATTTTTTTTTAATTTCAAAAATCTCAAAAAAAAAATTGGAGCAATATTCAAAAAAAATTCTCTTGTAGATATGCAAGAAGGTATTAGCCGCTTGGGCAATGGGCGCCGACGCATTTGTCTACCCAGAGGAAGCAGGATTGTCCATAGGTGGAGAGTCCTATAATCCCCACATAATGCTCGAAGTACACTACAATAATCCAGAATTGCAGAAGGAAAAGATTGACTCGTCAGGAATTGAATTTTACCTAACGAAAAGCTTACGAAAATACGATGCAGGAGTGATCGAACTCGGCCTGGAGTATACTGATAAAATGGCCATTCCACCTCAACAAGTAAATTAATACATGGGGGTTTATGGGGGTCTATGGGGTTTATGGGGATTGAAAATAAGCTCATGTTGTAGCCCGGAAAATTTCCGATTCCGTTGACTGGTCACAAAGCCATTTTGACCCACTCAATCCCGAGTTATTGAGCAAAACAGTTTTCAAGGTCACATCGACTCGCCTGACCTTGAAAACCGTTTTTGTGAATAACTCGTCAACGGCTGGGGGAAAATCGATGTATGACCAGTGAACCAGAACGGAAATTTCCCGAACTCTCGATTGAGATAGGTTTGGTGTCTGTTGGGACCTCAGATCCCCGTCAAAATGACGTTTTTTTGATGTAGGAAGAATTTGAACTTTCCGGACATTGCGTAACGGAGTGCACTGGTGTTGGCCTTCCACAAAGTGGCATTCATATCTTCGGATCTCAATTGCATACACACCTGACTGGTACACGTGTCAGGACTAGACACATCAGGGACGGCAAGGAATTATCACCGCTCAACTTTGACGATCATTATTCAACGCATTTCCAGGAGATTAGACTGCTGCCGGAACCCGTTCATGTGTTGCCGGTAAACTGTTGGATATGAATAATTCGAAGCAGATTGAACTATTTTATAGTGGGATTAGTGGGGAAATGTTCCAATCTCTGGGATTGTCAAGGAGGCTAATGATTCCGTTTTCTAGGGGGATTCCCTGATCACAACTTGCACTTACCGAACTTTGGATCGGCAGAACGTGACTCTGGGAGGTTTTTCCATTTCTGATGAGATGTGCGTTAATTATGTTCACTATTACCCCAACGCTCGGCTCGAGGTAAACATGGAAATATAGTTAACATTTTCCTCTTTTTTTATTAAATTTTTTTTGAAATTATTTCAGGTGTGCAAAAGTGCAATAAGTGACGATGCACTTCGCACTTATTTCCGGTACATGCGCGAATGGGAGAATCAGAAAACCGATTTTGATGACGCGATTTCGCGGAGCTATGGAAATATCGAATGGACCAAGGTGCGAGTCGCAGCCCTTCATGATCTATATCAAGCAGCTCCATTGGGTAAGATACATCTCAAACTTGAAAAAAAAAAAATTTTATTTGTTTTTTCATATCTTCCAAATTCTCTGAATTGCTATAATTTTCCATTTTTTGGGATATTTCTTGGATTTTTTTCATCATTGTGAGGTACAGTGCACTCCCCATGACTCTCCAGTCTCCGGGCTGAGGTTTCCCTGTGCGTTGAGTTAGGGAGTACCCCCTCCACGCGGGCAATAGGCGTGGCCAGAGGGAGCGGGAGCTAATACGATGGCTGGAGTGGGGACCGCGCGGGTGTCTTCGAGCCCCCACTCCTCCGGAACGGCAGTACCCCTCAAGCGCAACTCCTAAAGCCACGCGTGGTGGGGGACGCCTTCCCCTCCGCTCGCCGGCGCTGGAGGAGTTACACATTGGAGATTCCCGGAAAGTCCACTGTATCAATTTTTTATTTTTATTTATCGAGATTTGTATTGATCAAAAATTTTATTTTCCATTCTTTACGAAATTTGCAAAGAAAAACACATCTGAATTTTAGGGATGCAGTGCAATGGGTCGGATGGCTCTCGTCTTCCAGGTCTTTGGGACAATATCGCATCGACTCAAGTGAAATTACCCCTAGCACCCCCACCCCGAGATTGTCCCCAGCTTTCCTCCCACTCGAACGACCTTGTTCCCTAAAAAATCCCTCAAAAAATTCTCAAAATTGCTGATTACATAAATACAAATAAAAATTCCCACGAAACACAATATTTTTCCAACGGAGCCCACAACATTTAAATTCCCTCAGCCAGGATGAAAGTTCACCAAAACATTCTTTTGGAACTTATTATAATGAATGATGCAATGCTCATGTGCTTTCGTAATTGTATGTGAAAATAAATAAATGAGATAAGTGAGTGTTCTCATTTTTTATTATGCAAACTTAATGTAACAATTCGAATTCGCCCACTGAACGTCGAAAAGCGCGCGCTTTCCCGCCCTAGGCCGCAAAGTTCGTACTTCCCGCTCTGCGCAAAATTCGTACTTAGCCGCTCTAGGCCGCAAAGTTCGCACTTTCTGGCCCTAAGGCGCAAAGTTCGTACTTTCCCGTCCTAGGGCGGAAAGTTCGTACTTTCCCGTCCTAGGGCGGAAAGTGGTTACTTTCTCGCACTAGCGCGCAAAGTAAGAACTGTCCTAGCCTAGGCTGTAAAGTTCGTACTTTTCTGTTCCAGGCCGGAAAGTGGTTATTTTACGGCCTTAGGCCGCCAAGTTCGTACTTTCCCACCCTAGGCCGCGAGATTTGTACTTTTCCGCCCTAGGCCGCAAAGTGCATAAAAGTCCTCCCTCAAGCGGAAAGTACTCACCTTCCGGCCTTGGGGGGCAAACGAACTTCCGGTGAGGGGTATGAAAGATAGTAGATGCCCCTCAGGCGTAAAGGTGATCACTTCCGGTGTATTCATCGGGTGGCCCGTCACCGAAAGAAAGGTCCTAAAGCCCTCGGGTGATCGACCCTCGTGCTGTTGACCCTTTTTGGCACCTTGGGCGAACCTATCACACTCACCGGGTATGTTCAACTTTCCGCCCTAGGTGCGCAATATACAACTGACTCTAAAACAATCCATTCGTTAGCTCAATATTAAAGGAAAATTTGAGTTGACGTGGATTTTCACGAGCGTTTTCTCAACAGATGCTAAGAAACATTTTTGAGAATGTAAGGGCGTCAAGTTTAAGGGAGGGCAGAGGGGCAAAACGGGACGGGGCAGAACGGAATGGGGTGGGGCAGAATGGGACGCGACGAGGGGCAGAACGAAAGGGGGGGGGCTGAATGGGGCGGGGCCAGAACGGAATGGGGTGGGGCAGAACGGGTCGGCAAGCAGAAAAAAATACAACACAACACATTGTTTTGTCAATATTTCTTTATTAATAATAATGGTAGCACAATCGTACGAAACAGATCAATCTAGCTCGATTGTCCCCGAATTCGTCGTCCATAAGAAAAAATTTACAAAAAATGTTCTCTCTCCCCTCACACATCATTACAAAACCATTTATAGGGTAATAAGTATTTTGTTTCCAGGTTATTTATCATTGCTCAATGGTGATACACCATAGGAATATTATGTATAGGATGTAAGACAGACGTCCGCAGCGCTGTGGACGGCAAGCCAAGCTTCCTTGCGGTAGAAAATGGTTGTACATAGTTTTTGCATATTACGGTACTTCCTCAGTATTTGCATTCTTCAAAAATAGATGCAAAAATTAGGAGAGGATTTTACCTGCCGGTAGTCGCGTTGTGAGACATTCACCAAAATTTTCATATCATGAAAAATATGTTCGACAATTGAAATATTTGAGCGAAACTTTTTTAACGCATCGAGTAGCTCTTTCAGTTGATTTAGGTGGAGATAAAAATCATTGATACCACACAGTTAAGTTGATGGGAATTATATTCTTCGACTCGATCAAAATTGCCACGTGTTGCGCGCGCAGCTGGTACCGGAAGTGCGCCATCTAGGGAGACGCGCGGGCATCAACCGAAAGCATTTTTGGCTGATATCTTCAAAACTAAGAATCTTAACGAATGTTCATATAGAGCTTTATTGTAGCTCTCAGTGTGCACTACAAAAAACGTTCTCATGAAAATTGCCCTATCTTCTTCACATTTCGATATATGAGCCCAAAACAAAATGTGGGAGAGCGACCATCGACGGGTGAAATAAGTAACCTAAAAATATCTATATCGCAAAACTCGTTATCCAAATAATGAGGAAGTACCTAACATCAAAATGTCGTCGTTAAAAATTTTTCATAAAATTCTAGAAAAATTTCCGGTAAAAAATGTGGTTTGCAGCTGCCACTTCAGGTAATGATTATCATATTTGTATTCAAGTACAAAATGCAGTAAAAATTTCTTTCTCCAAAAATTGCAAACATTTCTTTTATCAAGATTACAAAATCATTTACCCCACTCATTTGGCACCTACACTCTAGATTCGCAAAAATACGAAGCCATCAGCTCATTTCGTGTAAAAATACGAAATATATATTCATCTATATATTTTATAAAAAAAACCTTCAGAAGAAAAAGGAAAAAGTTTTGTAGAAAATTTATTGGCAAAAATTATTTTCTATTTTCTCTTTTTGTTTTTTTTTTTTTGTTCCATCGTCATTTGATACTGGGTCATCAGTCTCTGGCAGTATATCGTTAAATCATGATAATTCCTTCGAAGTACGAAAATATTCCAAAATCAAAGTTGAACTATCCAAAACTCTTCAATTTTACCTAAAAATGTTTATCAAGCCGAAATTATCAACTTTGGCCCATTTTGCCCCATAGCAAAAATTTCGAAAAATCCTCTTAGAAATTTCTGTTTCGAAAACTACTTTGTTATTAAAAAAGAATGTCCAGCCTGAAGCACTAATATATAGGAACATTTGTCTCAAAAAAAAAAAATTCTGACCCTCCCAAAGATCCGTCAGATCCCTGCGGTCGCCGCCAAAAGACCCCACCGGAACTAAAAAATACCTGCATTGTCGCTGCTCAAAGTCTCCCCCCCCCCCCTCCCCCCACTACATAACTTCTTTTTGGACTAGATTAAAGCGATTGATGATTCTCCCTGTTCATTTGCAGAAAGCAGTAGAGAATGCCAGCCTGCGCCATAACATCGACAGTACCCGCTGCAAGTGGGTCCCGGCTCTTTGGATCGGCCCTCGAATTACTGGTGCCAGGTCTGAGTAAAGTTGGCCCAAAGACAGTTGCAAGATTGTGCAGAGACATTTTATTATGTCCCTCATGCTTGTTAACCCGCCTCAAATGGGCTAAAAGGAATGTTATAACGGCCTTATTGACACCAGGTAGGTTGTCATGTACCCTGCGTAGGGCGTTGCCGCGATTCAATTCGCCAGTTTGAAAGGCCTCGAGATAGGCAGGATACAGTGCATCCGTGAAAAGTGCTTCTGGCATCTCCCGCAAGTAGAGCTTGAGAACTCCAGTGACTGAGTGCACGTCAACCTGGATGAAAGTTAGATTTGGGAATGACGGATGAGGTGGTTTTGGGTGATACTTGTATCAATTCTTCTGGAAAATGACTAATTAACATGGTAAAAGGTCACAGGACCTTCGACAAAGCTTACCTCCTTCAGCAGTTGTTCGGCTTCGTAAGAGTTGCTCTCGAAGGACTTCCTCAGCTTGGTAACATCTGAAGCTGATCCGGATACCCTATATAGTCCGACTTCGCTCATACCCCGGCGCTCGACCTCCCTCACACACGCCGTGATGATGAAAGGAACATCCCTTTTCTCCCTCCTAGAACACCGAAATGGTTAACACTACACCTTCCCCACGCCCGTCAGCAGCTACCACTAATCCGCTAGCTTGCATTCGTCGGGCACAATAGATTAGTCAGATGCAGTGTATGTGTACAAAAACCTTCTCAAGCTTGCTGAAACATCGACTCTAGCTTCTGACAGACCTCCATCGCTACACTGAGAGAACGATTTGGTTAATACTACACAGGCTCGGTAACTGTTACCTCGTAGCGCGGTTAAATAAGAACAAGTGAATGGCCCGGTGATAGTTACCGAATGGCTCAGTTGAGAGGTTAAGCTTGAGCCAACTGGAGCATTTGGTAATAGTTACCGAATCGCTAGTTGATGTAACCTCTCTATTGTTTATTATGTCTGCATTTGTGAATAACTTATTGTTTTAGTCGTACCTTACAATTAACCGCTTATATTATTCAAAGAAAGTAAATATGTTCTTGTTTCTTCATTCTTTGAAACTGTCAACAACGTGAGGAAAAGCCTGAAACTAGGTGAGATCAATTGAATCAATTAAATAGGTCCACCACTATTGATCGAATGAGCCAAATACATATGGGATAATGCACAGTTATTGTAAAACATTTCTTCCATTTTATCTTCACTTTTTATTTGTTCTTTGATCTTTATCACCAATTTTTCATCACAAAAATTATGCCGAGCCGACCGGCGTTCACACACGTGATGGCTTCTTCATACATATACATATATATATTATAACTAGAGGGCGCGTGAAATTAACCTCCATTCGGTAACTATTACCAAACGCCCGGTTGTATCAATTGGGTGCCGGTTTGTGTCAACTGAGAAATTCAGTACAACCAAATGGTGTGAAAATCAACTAGCAGTGTGTACCGCCATTAGCTCTAGCTATTAATGAATGTACGGTTATGTGAACCTAATCGGCAAAAAACCTTCAACCGAATCCGTCAGGTAGATACAACCAAATCGTTCTCTCAGTGTAGTTGTCTGTACAGAACTAGAGGAGTGCCACTCGAGTTGCAAAAGCCAAGCTTCAGCAAACCGGACACACTTGTCCAAAGCCCCAAAACCCACTCCCATCAGCCACTTACTTGCAAACCTGCTGAATCTTGGCACCAAAGAGCCCCTGAGGCTTGGCACTGGGCACCCTCCGCAGCGTCACCTCACTCGGCACGAACTTCAGTCCAACTTCGAGACTAGCAGGACCTAAATTCAGGCCCCTCTCCACTCCGTCGCCCTGCAGCCAGCTCCTGCTGAGTCTCTGAGTGCACTTACCTCTCAGCACCCACTTGCCTCCGCACTCCTCATACAGCAGAATCCTGAGATTCTGACTTCCCTCCAACTCCACGACAAAGGTCTCGCCCCAAGTTGGCGCCTGGCCCCTAGCAATCCTACTCTTAGCTCTCTTGAAGTAGTGTCCATAACTGTCCACCTCCACCACAATAAACAAGTCCCCCACTCTTTCCACACCAGGTGGGATCAGCCCCAAAAGCGTCAGATGTAAATCGCCGAGGAGAAGGCTCTCATCCCTGCCAGACCTCATCAAGTAGGATCCCATATCTGTCTGAAGGTAGGTTCTGCATGCTGTCACCCAAGCTTGCAGCTCATACATTGATAATGGAAGATTACCAGGGGGCATTCCACCCTGCTGCAGTGCCTCCACCGCCTCAATCCACTGTCCCCTCTCAAATTCACTCGACAGAAAGAACGTATAACAATTCTGACCTCGTGCCTGCCTCTGCGACACCCTCATCAGCAAATTTGGACTTGCTAACACCAACTGAGCCTCAAGCTCCGCAAGCTTCTTCCTATGTTTCTCGGAGTACCTCTGGGAGCGATTTTTCTTCTCGTCATTGCGCTCCTCCCAGAGTATCTGATCTCGGACGGTACAAGCTTGCGATCGTAATGAAACAACATTAGCCGGAGAGTTTTCTCGCGGTTCAATACCATCTTCCGTTACGAGAGCCTCGCTCACTGGAACATACCACTTCAGCTCAAAAGTGAACTTGTCCCGACCGGAAGCTTTGTACTTGGCGCAAGCTATTACATCGTTGAACAGGAAGAGATGACGCAGCTTTCTGTGGCCATCGGCAAGCTCAACGATGAATGAGTTCTTCACCAAGCGCCTTTGAGCCCTATCGTGACTGGGGAACATGGACTTGGTCTGGATGATGTTGAACTCATCCAGGAAGTTGCGAGTCATTGCCAGCGCCTCGCTCAGTGGAGCATGATCAGAATGACTGACCGGTGTGTGCTTAAGCAGATCGTGCAGCACTAGGGCGTTCTTCTGGACACGCGCAACTGGCTTGTGCAGCAGGTCCTCCAGGGACAGACCCGGACCCTTCGGAAAGCTCTTGAGACGAATGTCTCGAGTGATTTCACCAAATTGCGAGCAGTTTGTTGAACACCTGCGCACTGTATCAGTTGCGCGAGCGTAATTATGCAAGAATGCACCGTAGAGGTTTATGTTGGAGGCCATGACCTTGAAGTGCTCGCCTATGGAGGTCTTTGGGTCCCATTTGTCTAGCTTTGAGCGCAGCTCATCTAGGAAGTTTTGGTGGAGAGCATGCAGCTCTGGTATCTTATAGAACATTGTTTGGAACTCTTCCTCGGTTATCACGGGCTGGGAAGTCGTGAGGGTCGCTCTTATTGCCTTCATATATTGCAGCATAACATTCAGGCATTCGACGTAGATAGTTTCAGAGTCGACCACGGAATTTACGATGCATTTCACCATGGACTGGCGATCGTTGTCGCAGTTATCACGTGAGTCGGAGTCGCGCGCAGGTTTACGCGGCGTTGTGGGAGTGGGGGACTCGAGCGAGCCCTCTGATAGGCTCAGGGGCTCCGCATCGGAACTTCCGGTTTCGTTGTCTGTGGAGAGGGCGCGCAGGAGAATGCTAGGGGCGGAGTTTGATGCCTCCTCATCCTCCGAGTCAATTTGCGCACGATTTTGAATGAAGTAATCGATGTTGACGTAGTTTGAGCGGGTACCGGGGGAGTCGGGGAGGGAGGGGGGACGACGCGGTGGTTTTTCGGGATTTAGGGGGGGTATTCGCGCGTCTATGTAGACGTATTCACCGGTTTGGTCTAGGGCTACTGAGTCGTAGTAAGGCTCCTCCTCGGAGGCCTCGCCATCACCGTCTTCTGCTTCCTCGGTGGTCTTGGGGGAAAAGATAATTGGGGGTCAATTCGGGCGCTGCTTTTTGGCGGACGTTAGGGACCATGCATGAATCTATTTTTTTTTTCTATCTTTTTTAATGAGCTGATTTGACTTGCAGATGATATTTGGAAGAAAGCTATGTGAGTTTGACATTGCTTTGCAAATTGACGGTGCACAAATTCTTGGCGCCAAATTTTTTTGGCGCCAATTTTTTTTTGGCGCCGATTTTTTTTTGGCGCCGATTTTTTTTTGGCGCCAAATTTTTTTTTTAATAATAAAAAGGTAAAAATGTACATGTTCAAGTACCTTGCCATGTTCACCCTTCTCTGGCCCCTCCTTCCCATCATTTTCCTCAATTTTCTCACGTTTAGAATTGCCAGTGACCTCGATAACAGTAACATAATTACTGGGAATATCAGGATCACTATTTCGCCTTGGGCTCGGCGATATTTTCGATGGTGTTTTTGGAATTTCTGATTTTGGACGTCGTGATGAGTGCAATGAGGAGCTTAATTCTGACACACACTTGTCCTGGAATGCATTTGTCAAGCGATTATCTCGATAAGGAGTGGGTTTAGAGGAAAATTGCAAGAGACATTTTTTGTTGGCCATTGAATTTCCTACAAAAAAGGTTAGGGAGTATTTCCCCTTAAAATGACTCCTTGAGGAATTATTGGACCTGGAAGATTGGGATTAGCACCGTACCTGCAATTTGCTGATATCTTGGCGAACCGGAAGTGGTGGAATTGATGCATCTGTGGGGGATTCCACGGGTCTTGGTGACTCTGGGATTTTTCTATCTGACTTACGATTATGGACCGGTGATTCCGGAGGCTGGGGAGTCGCCGGAGAGCCCGGCTTTTCCGCGAGCTTTCTGTGCTGCTCAACATCAGCTAAAAGCCTTTCTAAGTATTCCACGTAAAATTCCTCTTTTTCAAGCTCCTCTCGAAGTGCTGCCACCTGAAATTAGCACAATGTTTACCAGGATTTTAAGCCGAATTCAATTTCCCCCCCCCCCCCAACTCCCCCCCCCCCAAAATTGCATTTCAAAATTCCCCCACCCCAAAAAAAATTTCCCGCCATTTTCAATTGAGTCCTATCGAAGAAAGCGCATGCACATAAATGAACATTTCGAGTCGAAATATCTCGAAAATCGTGACATGACAATTGAAAGCTCTCATTTTGTTCAGAGTCAATGATTAACAGTATTTTTAACTTCGGAAAATATATTGTTACCTAAAATATCAAATAGTAATTCTGCGCGCTGCGCGCGCATTCTTTTTTTCACCGCAAAGAAAAAAAAAGTTTGAGAACAATTGCAAATGCATTCTTATCATTACCTTCTGCTTGTGCTTTATCAAATTGGCCCTCACATCCTCCTCCCATGCAGCAGGAAGTGCCGAGTCCGGGAATCTCTCCACCCATACCCTCTGAAAGTCGCCAAAGACACTCATTCTAAAAATTAATCCAATCTGTGTAACAACATCATATCAATTTGCCAATATTTGTCTATGGACTGTCTATGTCTCGTGATGATAATGACACCTTGCCAGATTAGTTGAGTCACCGGCAAATTTCCCCCCCACCCACAAGCACCCCCCCCGCAAATTGGCTAATGGCCCTGGCCCACCATTGGCTCAATTTTTCACATGCAATTGAAAATGATGAAAATTAAAAATTCCCATTGGGACCTGACTTTTTTTTGTCACGGACCTCACCCCCACACTAGTGCACATTCATAACCCACACAGGCACTTTATTACACCCCAAACCACCCCCGATCATCACCGCCCCTTGACAAACTTTTTTTTCTCGTTTATTTTCAATCACTTTTCCCGCCTTTTTACTGACATTAGAAATTACTTTCGCGGGATTAAACTTTAGTGATTATAGGATAAGGGCGGTTCTGTGGGAGGTTCACTTGATTATTCCTCAGCTTTTAGGTGTTATACACTTCGCTAGACATAAAAAAAATAGGGGATATCGATGGGAGCGCCATTACCGATTGTCCGTAAGACGCGGGAGTTTTGGTTTCCCGCCAAATTGAAAGTGGTGAATTTGAATGGTATGGGCCTGCGCGCGCATGTTTAACGGGTACATTTGCGCGGGAAAATTGCGTAAGGACGTTCTTTGCTATATTGAGCTGTGGTAATGCTCAAAGAATTGTTTGAGCGCTCAAAATCTGTTTGAAAAAAACGGGAAACCGATTTTACCGGCGGAAATTCATTCCATGGGAATTCTTCGACATTTTCCCCCACACATCGCTCATCTAGGAACACTTCTAGGGAATTTTCTAGGAATTTTTCTAGGGTGCCCATCGATCAGCTGTGATAAGTATAGTTCGTTTATGCAGGATTTCTGGTACGTAATCACTTTAATGTCAATTTATAATCAAAAACTTTTGTATGCATGATTTTATGAATTTTGAGGTTGGTTTTTGGTCATTTATACTCTGTTTTATTTCAGGGTGGCGTTGGGATAGGTTAAGGGGGGTTTAGGGGACTTTTCTCGGCGAATTATTGGAAATATTGGACGGCATAAACTATAGCAAATTCTTGGCACTGCGGATGCAAAAGGGTATTGACACATGATTTATTAATTTTTTTTTTTTCATCTTGTTTTGGTTATTTTTGAACATTTTTTCATTCAATTGATGCTTTTTTTCGCGGATTTTTTTGCCCGGGAAATTTGAATTTTTTATTTATGTAGGAGTTTTTTTTGGCGGTTTTTAAGGAATGGGGGGCAGGGGAAGGGGGGAGGGCGGCGTGGTGGGGGAACTCGAGGGGTGTATTTTTGCGCAGGATAAGGCGGGAATTTTGGGCATTTTGAAGAGGGTGAAGGAGGATAACAGGACTTTTGAGGGATTCCTCAGGAGTGGCGGGCTTGGACTTGTTGTCAGGGCACTCAGGGTACAGAACACCAAGGTCCTGGATTATGCACTTAGCATTTTGGCTAATGCCTATTTGAAGAACTCGGTCAGGGAAGAGGTGAGATTTAAAAGCGTTTTACCAATTTTTAAACCTATTTTTGAATTTTTAAAATTTAAAAAATTTTTAAAATATTTAAATTTTTCGAATTTTTCAAATCTTTAAATTTTTCAAAATTTTAAATTTTTTAAATTTTTAATTTTTTAAATTTTTAATTTTTTTCAAATTTGAAAATTTTTCAAATTTTTCGATTTTTCAAATTTTTCAAAATTTTTCGAATTTTTAAATTTTTAAATTTCGTACATTTTTCAAATTTTTCAAAATTTTCAAATTTTTAAATCTTTTGTATTTTAAAATTTCCTAAATTTTCAGACCAAGGACTCAAAACTGCCAGAAAATCTTCTTTGGATTCTGCAAAATTTGCCAGCAGGCCCAACCCTCCACTGTCGTGCATGTCGTCTTATTGGGAACATGTGCTTATCAAAACGCCACAGTGAGTCCCTGTGCGCAATGGGCATTTTACCAGCTTTGGCCCTAGTTTTGAGATCCTCCTCCACCACTCAGACCCTCTCCATGGCGGTTCGAGCAGTGCGCAATATATGGGAGAGCCATAAGGCCTCACAAACCGAGATCATAGATCGCGAGCTCGTAAAAGACGTCATGGGCCTCCTCATCACCTCTAGCAGTCATCACGCCAATGACCCTACTCAGATCAAGTACAAGGACCTGTCAGACACTTGCCTGAAAACCCTGAAGGTTTATCTACACTTTGTTTATTTTTTTTATGTCTTATTTATTTTTAGAGCTCATACTTTTTCAAATTTTAAAAATTTTTGGAAATTTTTGAAAATCGGAAAATTCGAAATTTTTGAAAATTTGAAACGTTGCAAAATCAAAAATTTTGAAAAATCGAAAATTTTTGAAAATTTGAATTTTTCAATTTTTCAAATTTTTAATTTACTTCAGTTTTGTAAATCCCAATTTTTTTGCAATTTTTTAAAATTAAAAAAAAAACGATAATTAAAAATTTTTTTTTTTCAACTTTTTTGAATTATCAAATTTTTTTAATTTTTTAATTTTTCAATTTGCCCCCTTGAAATTACATGAATTCGACCATAACTTCAGTAACCCTAAAATCATGATTTGTGAAGGTTTTTCTGGAGTCCCAGGACGCACGTATATCCACTCAGATAAAGTCATCGAAGAACTTTCTCTTCATAATTGATCTCTGCGCCTCGAATCAGCGAATTGGAATTCAGCTGTTGCACAGGCTCACAAGAACAGCGGAAAATCGTCCTGACCTTGGGACCTGCGGTGCCATTGACGTCCTCATAACATTCCTGAAAAATGTCAGCTCAGAGTCTTCACTGAGCTCAGTTACCTACGAAGTCATTACAAGCCTTGGTCTCTTCTCGAGGGAGGCTGTGAACAGGGCAAAAATTCGGGACTGTGGAGGTCTCGAGGTACTTTATTTATCTCTAGGATTATTTCAGGACTTTCGAAAAATTCTTAGGATTTTTTCAGGACGTCCCAGGACACCTTAACTATTAGCAAAAAAATTATTGTCAACATATTTGAATTTTTAAAATTTTCAAAAACTCAGAAACTCAGAAAAATTTTGCAAATTGAAAACCAAAATTTACGGCGAACGAAATAATTCGTAACTTCATCCTAGGATTATTTTCTTCAAGGATTAATTTTTTTTTTAGGTCATGCTGAACATCCTGGGGGATGAGGAGAAGGAGAGACACCATCATGTGCTGCTATTTGCATTGACCCAATTTGTTGGGGACGAGCACAGTGTTGCGGTGATGATCAGGAGTGGAGTCGTCGGGGTCATCGTAAAAATGCTGAATAGGATGGTACTGGATATCAGACTGGGTGAGGAATGCAGGAAGAGGAATGCCGAAGTCAAGGCCCAGGAGGCAGCTGGTGAAGTCAGGGCCAATAAAATTAGTAATGGAAGGTAATTTGATTGCTCTAAAGTTTTCGGATTTTCAGTTTTTTTTTCGGGGACTTTTAGGATTTTTAGGATTTCTAGGATTTCTAGGATTTCCAGGATTTTTGGGATTTTTACGATCTTTAAGATTTTCAGGGTATTTCGGATTTGTTTAGAGTTCTTAGGATTTCTAGGATTCTCAGGATTTGTTTAGGATTTTCAAGATTCTTAGGATTTTTAGGATTTTCAGGATATCCAGGACTTTTAGGATTTTTAGGATTTCTAGGATTTTTAGGATTTATAGGATTTATAGGATTTCTAGGGGGTGTAAGGATTTTTAGGATTTTTAGGATTTCTAGGGGGTTTACAGCTTTTTAGGATTTCTAGGATTTCTAGGATTTCTAGGCGGATTTAAGGATTTTTGGGATTTTTAGGATTTCTAGGATTTCTAGGGGGTTTAAGGCTTTTTAGGATTTTTAGGATTTCTACGGGGTGTAAGGATTTTTAGGATTTTTAGGATCTTTAGGATTTTTAGGAGTTTTAGGATTTTTCGAATTTTTAGGATTTTTAGGATGTTCAGGATTTTTAGCATTTGTATTTTGTTTTGCCTCTCAGATCAAGCCTGACTCTGTATCTGACCTTTGAAGTAACAAAATCTTGTACTGTAATTCCTGAAAAGTTTCGAAATTTTTACGTTTTTTAAATTCTTTGCCATAATTATGATATTTTTTGTAAAATGTTTTTCCATCACTTTTTCAATATTCTGATGATTTTTTTTCTCATTAATACCTGTTTCTTTTCAGGTTCAGCCTAGATTTCCATTCGAGCAGGTGGAGTCCCCGAAGTGCTAATAGCCCAACCTCGTCCCCCTCGGGCTCGCCCCCTGTACCATCCCCAGATTTCAATGATATTGATGAAAAAAATTATAGCCCTGTGTGTTCAGATGCGGAAGATTGCCCTGATAATGATGATACGAAGAGTACAACAACGAGGGATGAAATAGATTCACTCAACAGTTTTGTATGCTCGAGTATTGGCAAGGACGATGCTCATCATGGTAATTTTTTCATTGATTTTTTATTCACATCTTATCTCCTCTGTGAGATTTCCGAAAAAAAAAACAAAATACCAAAAATGTATTTGAAAAATTGAGATTACGAACTTTTCCAAATAAGGATCTTTTTTGCCATTTTCAAAGTGTCTTAACTTTTTGGACTTTCTTAATTATTCTATAATCAATTTTCACCATTTTCGAAATTTTCAATTTGGGTAAATTTTTTCTCCACTTTCAAAATTGAATTTTTTGAAAAATTGAATTTCAAAAATTCCATTTTCTGAAAAATTTCATTTTAAAAATTCCTAAATTTTATTTCTTAAAAAGCGGAATTTTTTGGACAGAAATTTTGGATTGAAAAAATAGTCGAAAATGTTACAAAAAAGGGAGATTTTTTTTTTATTGAGAAACTATGGAAAATCTTAAAAATTCTCCAATTTTGGTAAATTTTGCAGACCTCCAAAACTGAAGAAAAAAGTCTCAAATTTTCTGAACCACATATATGTCATATCAGACTATTGACCTTTTACGTTTGTACAAGTAGGTGATAGAGATGAGGAGGAGTGTCCAGTGATACCCACAGAGATGAGTGCAAGTCACACGTGGACCCTCCAGCTTTTAGCAAGACTGTCATTTTGGGAGCGTCCAGTGGATGGTTTAGCAAATCCAACGACGGTTCAAGCCCTGACTGCTTATATTGAAGCGTCGAAAAATGCCGATGTACTTCCCATTCTCAATCGCATAATAGAGTGAGTAGAATGCGTCTCATTCACTAAAGCTCGTTTTCAAAAAAGAGTAAAATTTATGGACAAAATATTTCAATTCCATTTTTTTCTTTTTTTTTTTTTTTTAATTTTTTTTTTTGTAATTTTTTTTTATTCTTTTCTTTTTTTTATATTTTATTTGTGCAATTTTTTTAAATTTTTTTATTTTTTTTTTTGTATTTTTTTTTCTTTTTCTTTTTTTATTTTTTTTTTATTATACTAACTCCAATTTTTAAATTGTCATCAATTCGTCACTTACTTTTCACGCTCAATCTAAAATTGGTACTTTCCATATTAATTTTGTTTTCCTTTTGCAGTAATCACGTCTACTTCCTGCCACTCTTGCTGCAGGGCTTCGTTTTTGAAATTCAAAGTTTGGGAAATTGTCGGGAGTACCTGAGGACGTTTTCAAAGAGCGCGGAGTCTGGTGGCGCCTTTGGAGAACTATCCGCCATCCTCAGGAGAGGTCGTGATGCCCAGAAATTCATGGTCGCCCTTTCCGTACCTTTCCTACTAAGGTTTGTGGGAAATTTTTATTTTACCTTGAATTTTTAATTATTGTGTGCATTTTGCAAATATTTGATTTTGCCTATATTTTCATTTTCTTTTAAACTTTCTCGGAGTTTCCTGGGGACCTTTATAAAAATTGTTTAGTTCCACTTGTTCCACTTACCTCCACTTGTTCAATTTTTTTTAATGTTAGTTTTTGAAGTTTTTTTCTTCAAGTTTTTCAGCTTTTTACCATTTTTAATTTTTGCAATTTCCAATTTTTCAAATTTTTAAAATTTTCCAAATTTTCCAAATTTTTGAAATTTTCCAAATTTTCCAATTTTTCAAAGTTTTCAAAATTTTCAAAATTTTCAAAATTTTTCAATTTTTTTCAAATTTTTCCAATTTGCCAAATCTTTCAAATTTTTCGAATTTTTCAAATTTTTCAGGTTTTTCAATTTTTTCAAATTTTTAAAATTTTCCAAATTTCTCAAATTTCTCAAATTAAAAAAATCTTTGCATTTTTAATATTTTTCAAATTTTTCACATTTGGAATTTTAGAATTTCCATAATTTTTTTTTTCCAAATCTTGCAATTTTTCCCAATTCTTAAAAATTAAAAAGAAAAAAAAAATCTGGAACTATATATATATATGGTTCAGGTCGAGGGACAAGCTGAGGACCCTATTGACGGAGTACGGAGGATTGGACCTGATTTTTCAGTTACTTGGAGACGAGCAGAGTGAAATGAACGAGAATTCCGTTTTTTCTGTTTGCCAACTTGCGGAGGCTCTGGGGGTGAGGCCTGAGGGGCCTGGGGGTGTTTCTGAGGACCTCGGACTCGCGGGTGGTGACACAGAGGTGGACGATGATGGGGACGTGGGAGCCAATGAGGGACAACGGAAAAGACGAAAAAATGGGGCACATGAAAACTTTGTCGTTTTTGAACTCGATGACGGGGGCACTGTCGAGGCCTCCAGGAAAGTCCTCTGCGAAAAAAGCGAGGCCTTCAGCGCTATGCTTGAAGGGAGATTTCACGAAGCTGGTACAATTTTTTTATTTTTTCCCCCTCATTTTTTTTTATTTTTTTTTATTTTTTTTTTATTTTTTTTTTATTTTTTTATATTTTTTTTATTTTTTTTTTATTTTTTTTTTATTTTTTTTTATTTTTTTTTGTTTAAAAAAAAAAAAAAATTTTAATTTTTTTTTTTTAACTAGAAGTTTGTTTTGACAATTTTTGAAATTTCCAATTTTTTGTAAACCTGCAATTACAGTTTTTCTTTGAACTTTTTTTTTTTTGAAAATTTCGATTTTGTCGTTTGAAATGATGATTAAAATTTTTTAAAAAGTTTTTTGAACCGCTTGAAATTTTTTCAATTTCCTGAATGGTGCAGACTTTTTAGTTTCCAGCCAATTCAAAAAACGCTATTTTTTTTTTTTTTTTTTTTTTTTTTTTTCGTTACAATATTTATGAATACTAAAATTTTGGTTTTTTTTTCAGACCAGGAAAAAGTTCGTCTTCGTCACGTGTCCACCGAGGGTCTTTCGGTGTTGTGTGCCCTGGCAAGTGGAAAGTTGTCCCTGGATGCAAAACGCCCGCAAAAACTTGAAATTGAGGCAATTCTCGATGCAGTTCTTTTGGCTGATAAATTTCTTATGTTCGACGAGTCCGAGGCCCTCACTGAGACTTCAGTCTCCGAATTGTCCCACAAAAATCTCAGCCGCGCCTGGACCTGGGCCCGCAGCAATGGCTGCACAGAATTCAAAAATTGCTGCGTTCAACATTTTTTAACAACTCACGCCACACGGGAGGATCGACTTCAAGCATTCAAGGACTTTCACTCAGGACGACACTTTGCGGAATTCTTGGACGACATTCGTGCAATTATCCTGGAAAAATTATTAATTCGATGAGGATTAGAATTGTAGGGCAATTGTTTATTCGAATTTTGGCGCGCTTCTGTGAACATTTTGGACAACGAAAATTTGACAGTTTTTGGAGAAATTTTTTGAGCATTGAAAATTTGGAAAATTTTTGATATTCAAGCTTTTTGGAAAATTCTGAATTTCTTGAACTTTTTTTTTCGAAACTGAGATTTTGGGCAAAATTTTAATGTTCTTGGAAGGCGTTTGCAAATTGCGGTGGGTTCCAAATTTGAAACAATTATTTTTCACATTTTCAATTTCAATTTTTTTTTTCGCTAAAAGGACGCAAATTTTTTTAGGTTTTTTGATTTTTTATTTTTTTTTGACAGTTTTGAAATTTTTGAATCTAAAAGTTTTGGAGTTTTTGGTGTTTTCCTGAAATTTGTAAAATGTTCGGAATGATCAAAATTTATCGAACTTTTCCAAATTTTCAATTTTTTTTTTCAAATTTTGAAAATTAATTTTTTTTTTCAAATTTTCAAAATAATTTTTTTTTTCAAACTTTCTGAACGTTTGAGATCTTTGAAATTTTCTAAATTTTGAAGGTGTTCCTAGAAATTAGAAAATTCCTGAAAGTTTTTGGCACTTTTCAAAATTTGAAAAAAAAAAACAAAAACCAAAATTAGAGAATCTTAGAAAAAAATTAAAAACCGAAGAACTGAGTCTGAATTATGTGATCAACTCATTATTAAGTTCATTAAAAAAGAAAAAATTCTGATCATTAATGAACCCATTTTGCCCCATTCGTTCTTGGGATATTGAAGAAAAATTTCGAGCTAGATATCGAAGTATGTACATTCACTTTATTTAAACAATCACGTTAATTATTATTTTTTTCTAGTCTAGATATCATCGCTTTTTTTACGAACCAACCAATCAAGTAATTGACTTAAGCTTCATCGCAAATTGTATATTTTATTCATTTTGATGTACATTAATTGAGCGTACATTAAAAGTACTTGGTTAGCAATTATTTGTTATGTGAAAATTCATTTTCCCAATTTTAATTTGAAACTGCTGAAATTTTTTGCAACTTTTTTTTTAGATATTTCAGCTTTTGCATTTTTTTTTTTTCGTTATTTTTGGAAAAGAAAATCGTTATTTTCGAAAATATATATTTTTCTTCTTTTTGCTTTTTTAATTTTTGTAATCTTCACAGTTTTCTCTATTCGTGAAACAGTTTATTTTTGTGAAATTTCGGTTATTTTCGAATATTTGAAATTTTTGAATTGTCAAAAATTTTGGAATTCCTAAAATTGTAAATTTTGTGGTAATTTGACGTTTTTTTAATTGTTTGATATTTAAAATAAAATTAAAATGATCTTTTTTAAATATTTAAAAAATTTTAAGTGAAACAATTTTTTGAAATTTTTTTTTTTTGAAAATTGTGAAATTGAACTTCGAAATTTCAAAATTCAAAACTAAAATTCATTTAGTTTTATAAACGTCTTGAAAATTACGTAAATGTTAGAAGTCCTTGGTTTGATATTTTTTATTTATTTGCAGTCAGTTGATTCCTTGGAGTCAGTCGAAGCTCTATGGGGCTGGATGGCACGGAGATCAGGTGGAGGATCATCCTGATGCTGTCGGCGTTATCACAAGTCATGGTGAAATTTTTTATCAGCTGAAAAAAAAGTTGGGGGGTTAGATCCACCAAAATTGTCGAATTTCCAGAATGACAAAAAAAACATTTTCAATTTTTTAACTTTCAAAAATTTTCAAAAAATCGAAAATTTCCAAAATTTTCAATTCTTCCCCAGCTTTCCCAGACATTTTTACAGTCCTCAAAATTTTCAAAAATTGAATTATAAATTTTTTTCTAACTCTAATTTTTTTCCAATTGTTCAATAACAATGCCGATTTTTTTAGCTTGCAATTTTAAAGAAAAGAACCAAATTTTTACGAACTTTAGATTTAACTTTTTTTCTAAAAAAAATCACGAATTGTTTTTTTCATAATTCTGCAAACTTTCTCAATTTTACAAATTTCCGCCATTCATTTTTCCAATGTCCAGAATCATCAAAATTTTCAAAATTTTCAAAATTTTCAAAATTTTCAAACCCTTCAAAATTATCCAAATTAATTTTTTTCGTTCGAATTATCCAAAAAAATCCTTTTCCTTAAAATCTCTGATTTTTTCCAAATTTTAATTCCCCTATTCATGTCAACGAGTTTGGCCGGTTGCGCACGCGCACTTCCTATTTCCGCCGCACTGACTGGTGTCGCGTCGGTTTCGGTCGTACGCTCTTCGATAATTTCGATATATAGCGATAGTTTCTGTTGTCTCTCCTTTTTACTATAGATTAAATAGTTCAGATAAATTTATTTTTTCTGCTCACTTGAGTTATAGTGAGGGTCATCTGGGTCTCCGCTAACTTTCTACCGATGCAGCTGCGAGCGCCAGCAGCGAAGGGCAGACTTCCAAGGGGATTCACCACATTATCGTATTTATTTTGGGAATTACGGAGCCAGCGTTCAGGTGAAAATTTTTGCGCATCTGGAAAATTGCCATCGTCCCTTCCACTCGAATACAACGACATCAAAATTAATTCCTAAAAAAGATTTTTTCTTTAATATCTGGTCTTTTTGGTGGACACATTTTCTTGCTTTGGAGATGAATTCTTACCCCTTTCTCAATTGTGTAAGGCCCTATGTCAATATTTTGTGGCAGGGTCCTCAGCAGGAACGGTGCGGTAGGGTAGAGCCTCAAGGACTCGCGGAAAACTCCTTTTATGTACGGGTCACTCAGTAGTCCAGGAGAATTTGTACCTCGACAAATGGTGAATATTTTTTGCTGGACTTCTGGATGCGTTGAGAGGAGGTAGAGCGCCCATTGAGTGGAATAAGTTGTCTGAAAAAAAATCCGGGAGTTTATCATAATTCAAAATTTTGTGCCAAAATTTTTTACCAAAATTTTGTGCCAAAATTTTTGATCAAAACTTCTGACCAAAATTTTGTAGTAAAATCTTTGACCAAAATTTTGTGCCAAAATTTTGTAGCAAAAGTGTGCGAATTCAGCCAGTGGTAATTTTTTTTTTCTTTCCAAAATTTCCAATAAATTTGAAATGTTCAATTTTTAAGAAAAAAATTGAGAATTTCAAAATTTTGAAAAAAATTAAATTTTCTTAAATTAAAAAAAACAAAATGAGAAATTTTAAATTTTAAACGAATTTTAAGGAAATTTGAAAGATTCATACAATTTCAAAATTTGGCTGAAAATTTGAAATATTTGAAATTTTCGGAATTTCCAAGAAATTCGAAATTCTCGATTTTTTTTCAAAAATTGACAAATTTTTAAGAAAAAAATTGGGAATTTCAAAATTTTCAAAAAATTTTGAATTGCTCAAGTTTTTAAAGAAAAAAACATGAATTTTGAAAAAAAAATAAAAAAAAATCAAAAGTTTGAGAAAATGAAAGAAAAAAAAATTTGAAAATTTCGAGAATTCTGTACACTTAAATTGGAAAAATTATTATGTGTGAATTTTTTTAGTCAAAAAAATTTTACCGTATCTCCGGCAGCAATGACCATATCCGTAACAATTTTGACCAGATTCTCTCCTGGAATTCTCGCGTCTTTCATTAACCCCAAGAGTCCATCACCGGATAGGCTGTCCATGCGAAGAACCAACTTCCGGGTGACACTCATAGTCGTATCCATTACTCGAATGAATTTTCGCCAAACCGGAAGTTGGAGTTTCACCACTTGCTTCAGCGGTAGAAGCGATAGTTTTGCACTTTGCACAAAAACTTGGTGAAGATTGTCGGCTAATACTTCGACATCGGGAGAAAACTCTTCTTCATAGGCTTCCCACTTGGTCCCCATGAGAGTTGCTACTATAACTAATTTGGGGAATTAATTAGTCACAGCAAATTGTGTGTAATTTTTGACATTTTGAAATTTCAAAATTTTCAAAATTTTAAAGTTTTTGGAATTTTTAAATTTTGAAATTTTTGAACTTTAAAAATTTTTGAAATTGTCAAATTTTTTTGATTTGCAAATTTTGAATTTTTTGAATTTTTTGAATCTTCGAAATTTTCAAGATTTTGAAATTTTCAATTTTTGACATTTTTCGATTTTCAATGATTTCTCTAATTGTGTAAAAGAAAAAACTAATAATAAAAATTTCGAATCTTGTACCTTTTATTGACCACAGGTATAGTTTCTTTTCAAGTCCTGGTACAGTGTTCCTGGTATTGGCATAGAATTTCCAATCGTTGCATAATTTGATCGCTTCATTTTCGCAGGAACTGACAATTACATCTTTCGCTGTGCATGGCTTCAAAAGAAGTTTATTAAGTATTCGCCGATTGCCAAGCCACTCCTCGCCATTCCTAATTGATTGAAAAATTTCATAACAACCAATACTGATTTATAGGCAGTCGTACGCATGTGTACAATGTTATGACTAATAGTGCGCAAAGTGACTCCTTACGCACGCATTTTACCGTAAATCCGTGACTCAACCCACTCGTTGATTAAAATTGTTGTTCGGCACGCATGCGCAAAGTGTTTTTCAGCACAGTGCTGTGCGCAAAATGCCCACTCTCCCCACATTGTGTCAAAAAATAGTGTTCGATACTCGCGGCAAGTGTTTTGGACTCGCGCTATAAACCTCCCAGGCGCCCCAAAAACACTTTCCCCCAATCGCATCGAAATGTACTATTTCCGGCGAGCACGTGAAGTTGTACTCGCCGAAGGCGAATAAAAAACACTTTGCGCACCGGCATCGAAATAGTATATTGTGTTGCTAGTGCGTAAAGTAATATTTTTTGCCGACACGTGTAACACATCCTATTTTTAGCAACACTCGTCCAAAATTCACTTGTCGGCACTGCTTTGAGTGCAGTGGCTGTTGTCCGCGATCCGTGCGCAAAGTAAAACTCGCGCGCAAAGTGTCGCTTCGCGCACTCTCTCTTTCACTTTGCGCATAATTTTTGTATTGCGCACACATTGAGCGAAAACAGACACGTTGCGGACAGATGATTGAAAGATTGTTACGGTCACGTGACATACGTAAAGTACGCGGTACCACGGAAGCTTCGAAATGTAAACACACATCACGAGGCAGATTAGAGCATCCGGAGCAGCCAGATGTCAATATTTCTGCTCAATACGTAGGGCTACATTTTTATTATGCAATTAAATTTTTTTTTTGGGTTTGGAAAATTGTAAAATTTTTCTTTTTTTCAAATTTTCCAATTTTTTAATTTTTTCAAATTTCAAATTTTTGAAATTTTGAAATTATCAAATTTTCAAATTTTTCAAATTTTTCCGATTTTTTCAAATTTTTCAAAATTTTCGAATTTTTCAAATTTTTCAAATTTTTCAAATTTTTCAAGGTTTTCAAATTTTTTAAATTTTTCAAATTTTTCAAATTTTTCAAATTTTAAAATTTTAAAGTTTTCAAATTTTTCAAATTTTTCAAATTTTTCAAATTTTTCAATTATTTAAATTTTCAAATTTTTCAAAATTTTCAAATTTTTCAAATTTTTCAAATTTTTCAAATTTTTCAAATTTTTCAAATTTTTCAAATTTTTCAAATTTTTTAATTTTTTCAAATTTTTTTAATTTTTCAAATTTTTCAAATTTTTCAAATTTTTCAAATTTTTCAAATTTTTCAAATTTTTCGAATTTTTCAAATTTTTCAAATTTTTCAAATTTTTCAAATTTTTCAAATTTTTCTCACATGAATAGTAGGCCTCTAGGGCACTTGCGCATTTCACTATGAATTCTCCATGCCTCAGGTACAAAATTCCCGGGTGTCGGGCCCTCCGCCTTAAAGATCCTCTGATAGCCCTCGGCCGAATTAACGAACACAGCTTGGACCGATCCAATCTCCATTCGAAATACAGGTCCCAGCATCCGATGATTTTCGTCCACATGTTCGTGCATCCGCCTTGCCCTATCCCAACAAACGAGATTTTTCAAATTGTCGATAAAACCCGCCTTTTTACAATGCGGAATTTCAAATTTTCCCGCCTGTCTTCCATCCGACAAAAATCGTCTCTCCGGTAAAAATTCACTTGTCTCAAATGTTTTAAACACTTTTACCGGAACTTTTTCGCGGATTAATACACATTTTTTAGCGGAATTCATTATTTTATTTTTTTTTTTTGTTGAAAATAATTTTAGATGACTTTTTTTTGTGATTTTTTCGTGTTTTTTTTTTGTAGCGCGCGCACGTCGTAAATGTTCGACGGCCGCTGGATAACTGAAGCCGGTGATATTTTGAAAGCTCGAAGTGGGAAAAATAAATGGCGATGAGATAAGAGAGAAGGACAGAGGTGAATATATAAGGCCCCGGTTACAGTGATGTATGGTTTATTCAAATAGTTTCGGGTAACCAACTGAGAATTTGTGGAATATGTATTGGGAATAAATTTGGATATTCAATAGTTTAATTCGGGGAGAATATTTTTCTTGCCGACTTTTTTCAGTTTTTTCCCCATTTCCGGTTTTTGATTTTTCCAACATTTTGAAATTTTTGAAATTTTGAAATTTTGAAACTTTTGAAATTTTTGAAATTTTTGAAATTTTGAAATTTTGAAATTTTGAAATTTTTGAAATTTTTGAAATTTTGGAAATTTTGGAAATTTTGGAAATTTTGAAATTTTTGAAACTTTTGAAATTTTGAAACTTTTGAAACTTTTGAAATTTTGGAAATTTTGAAATTTTTGACATTTTGAAATTTTTGACATTTTCAAACATTTGCGAAGGCCAAAATAGTTAAAAATTGAAAAACCGAAGGCAAAAAAAAATTGTCAGTATATATAGTAATACTTACAGTGTTGTATATAGATTTCTTTTTTTCGGATTTCGGATTTTTTTAGAAGGTAGTTGTTTGAAGAGTCATTTTTCGAGTCACATTTCAAGACTTCAACATTTATTGAGTGCAAAAATCAATTTTTGGAACGCTTATATCCGCATGTTTCCCCTTCCCCACCCGCTATGCATTGCGCGCGCTTTTTCAAAAATGGCGGTCAAGGTCAAACTCAACCAATCGTCGCGCAGGTGTACTCTAAAGAATTCGTAATATTTCTACTGCTGTTTTGTGGAATACAAGTTTATAAACATTGATTTAATTATGTCTTTACGTAAATTTATGCACGATAGAAATAAATACAAAGTGGAACCGAATTTTAAGGAGCTGGGAGATATATATCCGGAGTTTAAACAGCATTTGGTTACTGTGAGTACGTCAAACATTTGGCCCGTAGATTTTGAGGTTATGTTGATATTTTGAACAATCAAAACGGAAACAAAAATCTTCTATAAATACTTTTTAAAAACGTAAAAAGATTTTACTTGAAAAACGTAAAAAGTGAAAAAAAAAAAATATATTTTCCTTTCAAAATTTTTGCGGATTTGCAAATTTTTTTTCTTCAATTTTTTTTTTAATTATGCAAAAAATTTGGAGTACCGTGACATTTTTTTCTTCTGTTTTTAACATTTTCGACATGTTTGAATTTTTCAAAATTTTGACAGTAAAAAGTTTTTCAAATTTTGACATTTTTCAAACTTCCGGGAATTTTTGACCTAGTCGAAATTTGGTAATTTTTCGCAGTTTCTTTTCGTTTTATTTTTTTTCGAATGTTTTTCCAACATTGGTGGATTTTACGTAATTATTTTTTTTTGTCCAACCCTCACTATTAAATTTCCATAATTGTTCAATTTTTCTCTGTTTTCAAAATTTCCTCTGCTAAATCTGTAAAAGGAACTCACCACCGGACGTTCTGAACGCATCGCTTACTTTCCCGCCCATTTTTGAAACCCAACCTCACTAACCTATACATATCCTTCTCTTTTACATCTGGGGTTCCCCCTCCCCCAACTCACCCCCACCACAGGAAAAGAAAATTCCCTAGAAACTATGTATTCCAGGATCTCACCGGCAAGCTGAAGTTCAACTTCAAAAGCTCGAATAGCCTCCGAGTGCTAGCCGAAGTTCTCCTAAAGCACGACTTCGGCCTATCCGTCAAAATCCCCCCCTCCAAGTTAGTTCCCGCGCTACCGCTGCGCTTGAACTATATTCTATGGTTGGAAGACCTCCTAACCCACTCAAAAATCTCCGAAATTCACGGTTTGGATATCGGCACTGGCGCAATCGCCATCTACCCCCTGCTCTGCTCCAAAATTTTCCACTGGAAAATGACTGGAACCGAGCTCGACCCCACCAGCCTCACTTCCGCCAAAAACACGATCAATCAAAACGACTTAACCAACCTAATTCAAATTTTTCCCGCGCAAAAAGCCACTATTTTCATGTCAGCGACCGAGTCTGGACACCATTTCACTTTCTCCATGTGCAATCCGCCATTTTTCGACGCCGACAAAATGGCGGACAAGCGCTCGAAGAAAATGGCGCCGCGTAACGCGCAAACCGGAAGTGAGGGGGAGTTAGCAACACATGGCGGGGAGAGGAGCTTTGTTTTGAAAATGATTGATGAGAGTTTAGTGCTTGGGAATAAAATTCGGATTTATACGACGATGATTGGGCACAAGTCGAGTCTTGCGTTTTTTAAGAGAGAGTTTAGGGAACGGGGAATTGAAAATTTCACGTGGACTGAGTTTTGTCAGGGGCATACGAAGCGATGGGGAATTGCCTGGACTTTTGCAGATGAGATCGATTTGAAAAGCGCGCCATTTATTAGAACGAGAAGTGAGGTTAGGAGGGCGGGGCAGGGGGCGTTCGCTGTTGAGATCGAGTTTCCGATGGAGGGAGAGTATGAGGAGGGGATTCCCCGAGTTGTGGAGAGGATTAAGGCGCTGATGGAAGAGTTACAAGTGAGATTTTTTTCGCTTTATTTGTTCTATATGAAAAGAATTACAAACACATGTTTTGCAAAACCGTATTTTTCAGATTCAAATTCAAGAATTGAATATAGAAGATGAAGACTTGAATGTATGGACTTGTCAATTGCGCGCAACTAAAGATTCTTGGTCTCACGCAAGGCGAAAGCGCCGAATGGCCTTGAGGGTAGAGCAGGAATCTAAAAAGTCTCGTTTAGATCCGCCAGATGGCGCCGCACCAGAGAATCTTTTTGCAAGCGAATCCGACGTTCCTTCAGACCTAACCAACACCAAGGAATTGTTTCTACAAGCGACATTAGCAGTTGGCGAAGTTTCCGAAGTCCTGGAAGACACAGAAGCCGTCGAAGAGTCTAAAATCAAGATATCCATGATTTTGGAGGGGGGAAATGGCGGGAAAAATGCTCTCGAGACCTTCCGTCAATTTTTAGTAAACAAATTGGGGGTCAGGGAATACTTACAATGTCGAAATAAATCAAACTGTCCGAAGAAGAAGCGAAAGCGAAAGTGAAATTGAAGTAGAAGAATAAAATGTTATTGTAAAAAAGTTGATTCTGTTGTTCTATTTCACGTATAACCTCCCATAACCGCAAAACCTTTCTCATGGTCCAAATGGGAAAGCTCCGATTCCTTTGGCACCAAAGGAATCTAAATCGTGCTATGCAGATAATTGCTGGAAAACATTAGTGTTTAAAAGTGGTGATTAACCATCCTGATATGGTAATGCAACGCTGATTCTACGCTTATTATAAAAGCCTATTGATTTCATTTGGCGATATCAGCTTTCGCTAGTTGAGATCCAATCGCCCCAGTGCTTCCGCCTGCTACTGCAGATAAGGAAGTCAAACTTTTCGTCAGGTAGTCTACCAGTTGAAGCCAGCAGGCACTGTAGCAACCTAATGCAGCAGCAGGACAATAATGAGAATCATGGAGCTGTCCTTCCTCGTGCTGTCTACCTTGAGGATCTCTGATTCCTGGTCCACCCACATCGAGTCTCACATATCTCGTCATCCGAAGATCTACCAAGTGGTCTTCTTAACGGACAACGCAGAAGCCCTCAACGTTCCAGGGATATCCGACCTTCTTCGAAAGATCTCGTCGATCCGCCTAACGCTTCAAACCGACGTAAGCAGCTTTGATGACTCCAAGTACCTCGTCGAAGACAACATGTCGACTCTCTTCATTTACATTCACACCACCAACCTGAGTCCTCTCCCATCCGATTCGACGATCCATCTTCTAAAAGACTCGTCATTCGCCAAGCTTCAGGTAGAGTACCTCATCATAACGTACTCCGAAGTCAGCGATGCTTTACTGAAGGAGTTCTTCGCCACTGCTTGGACAAGGCAGCTGCTGAACTTCGCTGTTCTTGAGATAACCGAAGATCCCCAAGGCATGAGCCAGACTGTTCTGCTTCACCAGTACAATCCCTTCGAAGACCACCTGACAACAGAAGCCTACTCCGAACAATCAGACCTGTTCCCAGATCTGCTAGTCGACATGCACGGCTATCCTTTGACGGTTTCTCCTCTTAGCGAGCCACCTTTCAACTCGATAGTCAAGGACGATGAGGTTGTAAAGTGGGGATCGAACTTGCTGTTGGTCGACACCATAGCAAGCAGAATGAACTTCACGATGGAGTTGATGATACCTCAACGGAGGACAAGCTTCTACGATACCTTCATGGAGAACGAATTGGACATCTATGCCAATCTCTTTCCCCACTTCTGGGACCATGGTGAAATGAACAATTTCCTGACGACAACTGTTGGTGATGATTCCTTGTGTGCTGTTGTCTCCCGTCAGACAAATACACAGTCTACATTCTCTGTTAGTGTCTTGAACGGATACGTTCCTGCTCCTGTTATAGCTGCTCTCTTCTGGGTGCTAGTTCGGGTCTTGAGGATGGACCGGGACTACTGGGGTCCGCTTATGGTGGTGATGCTGCTGCTTGGAATGGGTGTCAGCAGACAACCAACAGCTGCTGTTGAACGGATAATGTTCGCTTCTCTGATTCTGATTTCTATAGTCTATGGTACAGAACTTTATGGCTCCCTGACTCATGGACTTATGAATCAGGCCGATGTGAGTAATTGGGATGATCTAGAGGAGTTGGTTGAGTCCGGGATGACTCCGGTTATGCAACCTCTTTATTACAACAAGACGTTCAATCATGCTGAAGGGATGATTCTGAAGATGAAGGACAAGGTTAGGCTTGAACGCGTGTCGACTCAGATGGGGGTTATGAGGCTGAAGTTCGATGAATATGGGAAGGAATTCTTTATGACTTCGAAGAGGTATTTGGACTATGCTGGGTCAAATCCCAATCGGCCTTTGACCATGATGCAGCCTTGTCTGTGGACGGATACCACCGCGCTGCTGCTGTCTAGAGAGTCACCCTATCGGAACAGAATTGGGGAGATCATCACTAGATGTCGCGAGATGGGGTTCATCCAGAAATGGTATACCAAGATTTGGGACAGGTGGCACCTAACGAACATCCAAGAAGAGGAGGATTCCGAGATAAGGAGTATCAACAGAACTGGGCTATTGTTTCTCATGATTGGGTACATTGTTGCGGTGATAGTGTTCTTCTGGGAGCGAAATTTTTATCATCTGTTTGGGTAGAATTGGGAATTTGCGAAAATCTAGGATTTTTTTGGAATTTTTTTCAAATTTTCCCGCCGTGGGAGCGCGTCCTGCGCGCGCAGCTACCGATGAGGGGAATCCCAAGTCGAAGGGGGATTCCCCCAATTATGTAGGAGGGAATTGACGCTGTTTGAGGGGAATCAATGTATTGATTGGCGGGACTGGATTTGTTGTCCCAGTTTGATGGAATCTTTAGCTCTAATTACATGATATCATGCACGTGTGTGTCTGTTATCAGATTTCATGATGGACAATTAAAAAAACGATAAATACGGGGTCATAAAATATTCCCAAAAAGTAGGTGAATAAAAAAAAATTAAATGTCAGTAAAAAAAAAACAAAATTGAAAAATGTACAAAAAATTAATTTTTTTTTTTTTAAGAAAATATAGAAAATTACATTAAATTTGTAAAACTCATTTTATTGTTCAATCAATTATTTTAATCAATTATTGATACACAAATGGCATACAAAATGGCATTTATTCACGTAATTGTTAAATTTGTTTTCACAATGTCCTCATTACCAAATTATATAACAGAGTATAAAGAATTAATTTGTAGTAGGTAAAATCAGGTATTTTCTAATTTTATTTATTTACGCGTTCACTTTGAAATTGTTTGCTCTCGTTTGTTCTTTTTTTAATTTCTATCCACCGACTTTCTGCAATTTATCTTTTTCAATTCATTCTATGCAATCTAAATGCTAACAAGTGCGATAATCAACTAGTAATGTTATCATTTGTTCGTTCGCCAAAAAAAAAAATTGAAAAAAGGTGATTTGTTAAAAAAAAAAGTAAAAAATCCGCGGGTACTAAAAAATTGTCTGTCAATTTTTTTAAAAAATTGACAGACAATTTTTTTGCAAAATTGACAGAATTTTTTTTTTTTTAATTTACAAAATTTTTTTTTGCAAATTGACAGTAAATTTTTAAAAAAAAATTGACACAAAATTTTTCGAAAAATCGACAGACATTTTTTTTTTTTTTCAAAAATTGACAGAAAATTTTTTTGACAATCATTTTGTGCAAAATTGTTTTTTCACTTTTTTTTCGGTTCATTGGTAACGATAACTTCTTAATTGCTATTTTCACTAGGACTATGTACTATTTTCTACTCTTCGGCACTAGTTATTAGACAATCGAGGATCACTTCCGGGGGGTTATGGGGGTTATTAAAGACTTTTATGCCTCCCCCCCCCCCCCCAGAACTGGTCGTATGTCAACAATAAAATCTTTACGCACCTTCATACACCTCAAAAGCCAATGATAAGGGAAATGACTACTCACAGAAACACAGATGGTAAAACACAGGAAAATAATGAGGGAGGGCAAAAACGGAAGTGGAGATGCATTTTGAAAATTTGAACGACTCGAAAATTTTATAAGTTTTTTTCAGAATTTTTTTTTTAATATTAAATTATATATATATATAATTTTCAAAAAAAAAAAAAAAAAAAAAAAAAAAAAAAAAAAAAGGATCGTTAAGTTTTTGGAAAATTAAAGAGAATTAAGAAATTTAAAAATTAATTTTCGGAAAAAAAAATTGCGTCTAGAAAAAAAAGAGAAAGCAGAAATGGAAAATTCTCAAATTTTGAAATCTCGAATTTTCGAAAAATTCTAAAAAAAATCCGAGAATATAGAAATTTTAGAAGCTTTAAAATAAGAACAATTAACAATTAGACAATTGCATCTCCAAGGGGGAAAGTGCCCTCGTGAAGTATTCGGCCTCCAAAAAACAACTCAACAACGATTCACTTCCCAGTTAACCATGCGACGATTAAATCGTGAAAAAGCCCCACTCACTCCACTCGCTGCAATACCTCTAAAAAATAAGCGGCTTTGATACTTTGCACGAAAAAAAAAAAATCTTTTTCATTAAATTTCTAACTTGTTTATTATCATTTTTTCCGGCCACACGAGTCGACGTGGGGAAAAATTTCATAGTCAATTGTTCATTACTAATACTAATTATCTGAACGGAAAATTGTGGCAATTGGCATCGACTCGTGATGACCTAGATCATATTCGAAACTATTTACATCATTGCCAACTTTCCAAAAGCTTGAAAAGCTCAAAATTTCATCCTCACATAGAAAGCTCGCATGAAGATCAATATTCAATTTTTCTTAAATTTTAAGATCAATTTTCTGGATTTTTTTTTATCTGTTTTTTTTAAATAATTTTTAATTTGTTCCAAAATTTTTTTTCTCAATTTCTGAAACTAAATTTGTTTGTCTGTAATTTTTTTTTAGGTCTTCGAAAAAACTTGTTCCAGGAAAAATTGGTGATCTCATACGAGTTTCCTACCCAAAAAGAAAAAAAAACCAAAATTGTTCGAAAATTAAAAAAAAAAAAATTATCCCAGTGAAAATTTTTTTTAAACACGAAAAAATGTCGTCAGTTAAAAAAAAAAATAAACACAATTGTTCAATTTTGATCAAAGTTTGAAATTATCTCTAGATGAAACTATTTACACCCTACAAAAAAAAAATTATAATTTTTCAAAATCAAAGAAAAATTCTCAAACACACTTGCTCAAAATAGAGAATTTGCACGTTTTCTTTTTTTTTATTCCAATTAATTGGTGGAAGATTGCGTGCGCATGCGCAGATGTGATTATGTGTAACGCGCCTGCGCAATGGATGATTTCTTACGCATGCGCAGATCACAACCGTTGAACGATCTCATTTGGAGCTTTCAAAAAAAGGAAAAAATGCAAATTCACTATTTCAGGGGATTAAGGAGCGACTCCACCACAAAAAAATTCATTATCGAGGAAAAAACAGTATTTTTAATTTTCTGTCTAAATAAAATTTTTCACATAATTTTTTTCTATAGTTCCGAATTCAAAATTGATTCTGTAAAATAGCAAAATTAATTCATTGAAAATCCTCAAAATTGAAAAATAAAAATGCTTTTTGTGTTTTAAAAAAATTGGAATTTCGGATCTCCCTGATAGAATGTAGATCTAAAAACTTCAATTTCCCCTAAAAAAAAAATAACACGCATTATTCATTAAAAAAAAAAAAAAAAAAAAAAAAAAAAATCAAAATTTTTTTATAAAAAAAAAATAAGAAAAATTTTTCTGAGTGGCTCCTTAATCTCAAAATGCCCATGACCAATTAATATTGTCTCACAATCCTCCGAATTTCCGGAATTCACCCCCTCAAACTCAGCTCTCAATTTCCTCGAGCTTCCCCCTCTCCTTGCCCTCCCCCTCCTTATTCTCCCCCTGCTCCTTCTGTCTCTTCTCAATTTCCGCCTTGAGATTCTCAATATCCTGCTGGCTAATCTGCACAAAAAGTATTCCATTGATAACGTTGAGCATGTCAAGTACACTGCCCATAGATGGCGGTTGAATTTGAATGGGTGGTAATGAAACACCGCTCTTTCCGGTATAAATTTCATTCATTTTCTTCTGCAAGACAACAGCCTGCTGTGTGAGATGTCTAAGACAATCGGAGCTCTCTCTTGTCTTCTCATGCTCCTCGCCCAGCTGCTGCTTGTAGATGGCATAAGTCTCTTTTTCATTATTGAGTGCAGCCCGGAAGTCGCCCATGCAGCTTTGAGTTCTCGCCACCAGGTGGTAGGACACTGCAACTTTGAGGGAGCGTGGTCCATGGTACCTAGAATCATTCCCAAAACATAAAACTTCCCGATTTGTCAATTCTGTTTTCCATTCCTAGATTTTCCGACACATCCACTAAATGTTCAAAGACTGGTTTCAGAGAAAAAAAATAGGAATCATGAAATTTTGAACAATGGAATACAACAGGTGTCGCTACCTGCGACTATGTCACGTGACGCACTGACCAATCACACTGCGCATCGCGCATTCAGACTCTCCTGTGCAAATGCGGGCAAACGCGCATGCGCCGGCGGTAGTCGGACAACTTCGGATCTAGACCGAATATAAAAGTTTGAATAGTCATTAAAATTTCGCGCCACTCAAAATCAACCAATACCTAATAATTCACTACATGAAAGTGAGTGAAATTTTGATCGAAGCTAAGTTACGCCGAGAGACTCCAATTGCGACATTGATTAGCTTGATCACAACTTTCCTTCGTAAATAATGATCGATTAAAACTTTCGGCGATTTTCATGCTTCATGTTTAAAAAAAAAACCGGAAACTACTGCATGAATTTCTTTCAAAATCCAATCAGGTCTCAGTTGCGTGAAGACGCATCGATGAAAAAAAAATTATCGAATCGTAAACACACATACACACATGCATACAGACATTTTGTTAAAAATGCACGAGAATGATTAGAGACTTCTGTTCTTCCCCATCTCTTCTTCAGTATATCGACAAGTGAAAAATACATACCTAAGATTGAGAGACAGCGCATGCTCGAGGAACCTCAGCGAGAGTTCATACTCCCCAACAGCATGAAGTATCAGCGAGATATTGCTGTCGATCAGTGCGACCTCTGGATGATCCTCACCGCATACCAAAAGCGCCAAATACCTCGCTCGATAAAGCAGTCTCAACGACACTGAAACCTGACCATTGGCAAACGAATACAGCGCCAAATGTATATACTCCGTGATAGTATAAGGATGATCAATGCCATTGACCCTTTCGCTCATAAGCACGGCCTTTTGCTGCGTAGCAAGTGCCTCCCCATGATCCCCCATAATATAATTAAGTCTCGCCAGCATCCTCAGACACTGAGCGATCTCTGGATGCATCGCCCCATAGACATTATTCAGCAGATTAAGCGCTTCGCTAATCAGCTCATAACCATCCTTGAGATACCCCTGCTGAATCTTGCTCTGTCCAGTTGTATAAAAGTTATAAGCATCAGAAGCCCTAGGATTAATATGCTTAACCACTGGAAAGATATTAAGAATATCCTCCTCAAAGAACGTCGCTCTATTCTTGTTCTCAAAGTTATACTCTCTCAGCAGAATTTGTATTCCAGTCTTAACACAGAAGTTCCTCAACAAGGATATCTTCTGCAGCTCAAAGTTGTCAATGGTAGCATCGAAGGACTCCGGAAACGGTGTTTCCCAATCGTAGTACGATTTCAAATCTACCTTGATCTGCTGCCAAAGTGATTTCGGTGTTAGCAGTGCCCACTCGACTTCCTGCTGATGATTGGCTCTCCCCTTGCGTTTGTTCCTTCGTTTAGCAGTCTTGCTCTGCAGCTCCTCCAAGTTCAACTGTGGATGGACGAACTGCGAGCAGGAGAGCAGGCAGTTCAGGAAGTGCGATATCGATGCTGACAGTGACATCAGTTCAGTTCCCTGCATGTACGTTGTAAATATGTGCTTAGACGACCTCAAGATCAGCTCTGAGACAGCGATCTTGTGTAGGTACTTAAGTTGCGGAACAGCTGCAAGCATTGCTGCAAGCTTCCCAAGATACCGAACGTTAATCCCACGACCATGAAGAGCTTCGACCAGAGTAGTACCATCCATAGCAGCAGCTGTATGATCCAGGCACTCGCGAATGAAGGTTGGCAGTTGAACAGTGAGCAAAAAGTCAGCTGCATCGATCACCAACTGTCGCTGCTTGCGCAGTGAATCACCACTTGCATCCGGATGACGAACGCCAGGTGAGAAGACATCAGGATTGAACTTGACGTCGAATTCGGCTTCGCGAAGTGAGCCAACAGCAGCTGCTGCACGCTTCACTATTTCCTTGGTGGATTCTTCGAGCTCCTGCTTCTCACCACCAGTTATCGAATCCGTAATAGACTCGACGATCTTCTTAGCTTCGTCAGCTTCGATGGAAGACGGTGTTTCCTTGTTGGAATCAACTGAAGGTTTCTCGACGGCCTTCGCCTCCAAGCTTTTCGGCTCAGTTTGATCCTTAGGCTTGGCAAGCTTCGACGTTGTCAGCTGTTGAAGATGGACTGCAGCATGCTTGATAAACTGTACATAACGAGCTTCGACGAACGAGTCAATGAGCTCTTGACGAAGGCAAGCCAGTCGATGCTTGTGCTCGACTGGAAAGCCTAGGGCGCGCGCCTCCTTGCTAAGCTCGACATTTTCGAGCTTCAGGAAGTTAACGTCTGGGGGAAAGGTCCTCAGGAGATCGAGAACGTAGTGACGACTGTCATTGCCGATGATTCCCTTGCACTCGACACTTGAGCACAGCTCGATCTCCTCATTGGCATCGTTGATCACCTTGTGCGGAAGGATCTTCAGCTGTTGGCCGGCCTTATTCAACAGCTCCAAGTACTTCTGATGGGTCAAAACAGTCTTGCCGAAGTCTATCGAACCGTAAACGACAGACTGCTCTTGCTCCCGCTCGAGAATTCCCGGTATTATCGATTGCGCCGTCACTCGATAGCCTCTGTAATCGATTACAACAGTGCCAAGGGTATACAAACCTGGAAGATCCACAGCTGCATACACACGGACACCTTGCAGATCGTTTCGAGGTGCTACGAACGCAGCTGCATCACCGCCAAGCTCCTTGTAGTGATCGCGCACGTCGAAGCCTAAGGAGAAGAATATATTGTTCCATATGAACATCTGCATCTTTGCTTCCTCCCCTGGATTGATCGCCATGACGTTGCCATCGATCACTGCAACAGCACCGCGTGTCGCTGCTGCAACGAAGTCCGAATGCACTTTGAATACTGCGCGCTCTCTTAGAAGCCTTTCCGGTAGGTTCTTTCGAGGCAGCTCACGGGTCGTTTGCAGCTCTTCGTTCCAGTCGCGGGTTTGGCCCGGAATGTGCTCCTCGTAGCCCAACTTTGCGGAGAATGTGTCCTCTGCACGGATGGCGTCGATTGTGTGCTCGGTTTGCGGCGCTGACCAGGCGTAGAGTTGGTAAGGTGTTGCGACGCGCTCGAAGGGGTGTCGTTGGGTTCTTCGACGCTGCATTGAGGTGAAGCCGCGCTTGAAGGCCGGGGAAAGCTGGTTTAGGAGCTCGATTAGACTGTGACAGAGGTGGGATGGTGTCGCGGGTTTTGGATTGAAAGTGTCTTTGGTTGATTGGTTGACGAAGAAGCCGCGAGCGCAGGCGGTTAAGTAGTACTGCTTGTCTTCGAGGGTTATCACTTGGAGGTACATTAGGTCGCCGTGGAGCTTGCGGTGACCTGGGGGTGGATTCCACCCGGATGTCGTCAGAACCTAGTTGGAGTGGGGAGAAGATTTCGTTAATTTTTGGGCGGTTTTGGGGGCGGGGGAGGGGGGGTTTGGGGAGTTACCTTTAGGCAAGGTGGACACTTCTGCTCCTTGGCTTGTGGCTGCAGCGGAAGGAGGGGACGCTCTTTACCACCCGGGACTATGTAGTCCGGTGGCGTGCAGTCAACGGCGTCTGCTCGGGTCTTTTTCTTCTCAAGTATGTCACCATTTGTGACTACATTGAGGAAGCTTAGGCTACTACATTCTACGCCGTTGTAGGCGTCAGCTGGGTCAACGCTCTTTAGCAAGTCACGCACGTGTCTTACGTGAATGCGAGCCTCGCGCATCGTGTATGGCTCCTCCACCACCTAGTTCATTCATTTATTCGAGTGAATTTTTCAATTTTTGAATATCAAAAATTTGAGCAGTGCATATTAATTCAATGCTTTTGATTTTTTTTTTAATTTTAGAAGTTGATTGTATTTTTTTTTCTTTTGATAAAGTTTTTTCGATTTTTAGAATGTAAAAAAAAACAAAAAACCAAAGAAAAAAAAACAAAAAAAAATCTACAATTGGTCATCCAGGATTCTACTTTACCGACAGATGTAACGTTTTTGAAACGATTAGCAAAAATGCTATAATTTCATAGATGTAAAAAGTTGAGCTAATAACCACTGTAGTTGATGCGTCGATAACAAAAAAAAAAAAAAAAAGTTGAGCAGATAATGTATGTTAATAATGTCACCTTAATGATGGATGCCTCCTTAAGGCCCTCGATATTTTTAAGCTCAGCAAAATTGTCGAGAGTGTTACCATCCAATTGAAGGGAGAAGCACGTTCTGTGACAAGTGTCCTCGCGATCCATAAGCAGTTGATGAATTTCCTGGACGAGCTCCATGGAGGACACCTGAATGTCGAAGGGCTCCGAGCCGGGACTCACGATTTTCATGGTGAAGCCCATGTCCTGAATGAAGACGACTTCCTGGTCATTGCCCTCTTTTTCCTTCTCGTCGTTGTCCTTCTCCTTGTCATTCTTCTCCTTTTCACACTCCTTCGTCGCTTCTACCTCGCCCTTCTCCAGAACTTCAGTGGACGCCTCCCCAGCGACGTCATCCTTGTGTGGATCGTCTGCGGAATTCAACATTTTTCTTATTTTCAAATATTTCGGGGCTTTACCGCCAAAACTTTGGGCTTTTGACACTCTGCGCACTGAGGGTGCGCAATACAAAACGTATGCGCAAAGTGAACGAGAGAGTGCGCAAAGCGATACTTTGCGCACGTGTTTTACTTTGCGCACGCATCGCGGACAACAGCCACTGCACTCAAAGCAGTGTCGACAAGTGAATTTTGGATGAGTGTTGTTAAAAATAGGATGTGTTACACGTGTCGGCAAAAAATATTACTTTACGCACTAGCAACACAATATACTATTTCGATGCCGGTGCGCAAAGTGTTTTTTATTCGCCTTCGGCGAGTACAACTTCACGTGCTCGCCGGAAATAGTACATTTCGATGCGATTGGGGGAAAGTGTTTTTGGGGCGCCTGGGAGGTTTATAGCGCGAGTCCAAAACACTTGCCGCGAGTATCGAACACTGTTTTTTGACACAATGTGGGGAGAGTGGGCATTTTGCGCACAGCACTGTGCTGAAAAACACTTTGCGCATGCGTGCCGAACGACAATTTTAATCAACGAGTGGGTTGAGTCACGGATTTACGGTAAAATGCGTGCGTAAGGAGTCACTTTGCGCACTAGTGATGGAATTGCACTTTTTTATGCGTGCGCAAAACGTGATTTTCCACACGGTGTACCAAAATTTTTTTTTTTTTTTTTAAGAAAACGAAAAATTATCGTGTTATAGTAAATGAACAGGACTCAAGATGGGGAATGCATATTTGCAGTGGAAAATTTTTATAGAATTCCGGAGGAATCCTATTGGGAGATGCGAGCGGGGGCCGAAGCCCCCTAGTTTATAAATAAGCCACTAATGTAAATAGTAGTTAAATGCCCAGGGGGCTATTTTTATCGATTAGAAAGGCATTTGGGAGGTGTCTCGGGACGAGTGGAACTCTCATTATTTGTTTTTTCTCCCCATGGAAGATTTATGGGTCTACGATAATTGAATGAGTAATATATTTGAATGGACTTAAATTGTGCATTTTTTGCAAATATTTTTTAACTTCAGAAATTCAAAATTTGAGGAAATTTGACAATTTGAAAATTGAGAAAAAAAATTGAAAATTGAAGTTTTTAATTTCTAAAAAATTGTGGTAAAATTGTCAATAATTTTGTACATTTACAAAAAAACATTGCAATTATTTTGGAGAGTGGCAAGGTGTCGATATTTTTTTTCCAATGTTTGGAAAAGTTTATGTGAGAATGAATAACATTGGATTCATTATGAAATTAAAAGAAAAAAAAAAAACAATTGCAAAATGGGGTGGCCCAGGGAGATAACCCTAGTGTTATCAGAGACGCTCTCCCTTTACTTTCAGTACCAGTCCCCATTGTATTTCTCGACTTATCTGTTTCTAAATTCCCAATCTAGGCTATTTACTCTACTATTATTTTTCTTAACCACTATATTGTTAATTTTTTCATTTTTTTTTCTCAATTTTTTTTCTTTCATTTTTTAATTTTTTTAAATTTTGTTCATTAAAATTTTTTGTTTTAAAAAATTTTTTTTTTTCATTTCTTATTTTCTATTCTTTATGTATTTTTTTTTTTTTTTTTTTTTTTTTTTTTGTTAAGAATGAAAAGTGAGAAAATTGAATAACAATAAAAAAAATCCCAATTTTCCAACCGAAAATTCACAATTACAATTTTATGAAATTTGTAACATAAAATTGTTTGCAATTAAATGCAAATGAAATTTGTAAATTTCAAAAAAAAAAATCTCAAAATTTTTTTTTTTATTTTCAAAAATGGCAAAAAATATGAAAAATTAAATTGAACTGAATTTTTTTTCCCTCCAAATTTTTGCAACCTGAGCCAATAAAAAAATTGTTTGAAAATGGCCTATATATATCAATGGCGAAATTTTTTTTTAAATGTCTAAAATCTCAATTTTATGGTACAAAAAAAATTTGGTAAAGTGGAACTCTTAGGAGTTGCAATTGAAAAATTATATAGAAATGAATATAAAAATTTTTGGGTGTAAATTAAAAATTTGAGGGTGTCGATAAAATTTTCATGGCCACATGTTCCCATCCCTGAGACCCCTGAAGGCCCCGTGGGGTCCTCCCCCCCTCTCCTCCACCCACCCCCAATTCCCTAACGTTCAAAAAAAATCAAGAAGCCAAAACCAAATTTTTGCCTCTAAAATATAATTAAAAAAAAAAAAAAAAAAAAAAAAAAAAAAACTCACATCCGTTTTTAAAAATTTCATAAGAAAATGAAAAAAAAGTGAAACGTATACAAACACACAAATGCAACCCCCCCCCCTCCCCCAAAAAAAAATCCCAAAAAAATTTCTCAAATTAAAAAAAAACAAAAATTTTGTTCTGAGAAAAAATCCCTCCCCCTTTCCTCCCACCCTCACTTTTTTGTTCCAAAATTTCCACACAATTTTTTCCCTTGCAAAATTTTTTCATCCATGCTCCAAAAAAAAAACGGAGTAACTAAAAAAAAAAAAAATTCGGAACAAAAATTCAATGAATAAATATCCCCATGAAAGAAAAAACCATAAAAAACTGATAGAGAAAAACAACCATGACGCAATGTGGCACCGAAATTCCCAGAAAAAAAAAATTCCAAAAAAATCCCCCCCCCCTCCCCCCACCACGTGCTCGCGTCGAAAAATTCATTTTCCCCAACAAATCATTTTTTTCCCCCATTGCAAAACGTGCTCACATGACCACGAGACTCTAACTCGTGCAATTGAAAAATGTTACATAACCCGAGCTCAATGCCCGGCACTCTCCCAGAGCCCAACAGTTCGCCAAAAAAAATTTCCAAAAATGTTCACCTCCCCCCCCCCAAAAAGGGGACGAAAAAAAGTCCCCCTCCCCCAAAAATCGAATATTCAAAATCGATAAAAAAAAATCGATTGCAGACCAAAAAATTGGTCTTTTACGCGGCGCAAAAAATCCGAACTAAACATTATTATTATTATTATTTGCCAATGTAAAAACTGAAAGTATCTCACCATTATTTTTTTTCCCATTGACCATGGGAATTTTAACAGCCCCATCCTCTCCATTCTCCTCAACCTGCGACCCAAGTGCCATGTCCCAAATTGCCCCAATTTGAACCTTCAAATTTAGAGATTAAACAGTAATTATTATTATTATAACACAGGTTAAAGTGGACACACTGATTTTAAAATTGTGGTAATGAATTGTTTAGTGATAATCAAGCTTTGTATATTGTGGTATTTAGGTGGGAAAATTTATTGAGTAATTGTAGGCTTCGTGAGGTGAAAAATTGCGGCCAGAGCCCTCCAAGTGCCGCACTTTATTCCCGCACGTGCGTTTACGCGATGGAAAATCGAGGCACAAAGGTCTGGGGAATTTCCGGTAAAATGGTGGCCTGTGATTGGTGGTAATTAGCGAGCTCAAAGCGCTCATAGATCCCTCATATTTGCGTAAAAACTTAGAGAACACGTTTTAGATAGAGAGAAACTGGTTTGGAAAGGAAATTGTCACATTGTCAGTGTGTTAACTGGCCGGCGACCATTTTGAATTTCCCGCCCAAGGAATTCAAAATCTCTGGAAAAATTGGGAATTTAGATATAATGTGGCTTTAATTTGCGGTGAAGTAAACTTATGACAATGTAGCATCAATTTTTGCACGTTTTTCGTGAGAATTTTTTCGGATTTTTTTGAATTTGCGATTTATAGGGACTTTCATGAGTCACGTGACTTCTGCGCCAATTTTTTGCTCGTGCATTTTTAGAGTGCGCAGTGAAGTTATTTGAATTTCCCGCGCAGGGGCATTTCTAAGACCGAGTAGGTCATTGGAATCCTGGAAATGATGTACACGTGCGGTGATAAAATGAAAAATAGTCGGGGAAATTTCCGGTTAAATGGGAATCTGTGATTGGTGTAAATCCATGGTCATAAAATACTCATAAAACTCATAATTTACGAAATTGAAAAAATCTTTTGTGCGTTTTGAGTTCATACTTATGTTTTTAGTCTCCATTTTGAATTTCGCGCTGAGCTGAATGCTTACTTGAAGTTTTTGGAATTTTTGAATTTTTGGAAAATTGTTTGAGTTTTTGAAAATTCTCCAAAATTTCTTTTATAACTCGAAAACATTATATTTATTGCAATTGAAAAATTTGTACTAAATTTCTGAATGAATTTTCCCAACTTTGAAATCGGCTAAATTCAAATTTCCCGCCCACTGAAATTCCCTAGATCAGGTGATCGCCCAGAGGTTGGATCCTAACCTCAAATTTGTTTCACGAAAATTTAGTGGAGTGAAAAGTGAGTGAGTAAAGTTAGAGATTATTTTCCCAATTTTTGGTTTTTCTTTTGGAAAAAAATATGTTGGGGATTTTGGAGTTTTCGCGCGCTTTTTTTGCGTCATGTGGTGTCATTCAAAAATTGAAATTTATTCATTTTCAGGTGAGATAGGTTAGAGCCGAAATGTCAGAAGCAACTGATAAACCTCAGAAGGAATTTCGGTTGGGACCTGATCCGAGCGTTACGTACCCGATTCGGGTGCAATATTGTGGAAATTGTTCACTTCCAATTGAGGTAAGTTATTGCTTGGAAAATTCTATGTTTAGCACAATTTTTTCAACAAATTTCGGTTAATTTTTTTGTCTTTTTTTAATATGCGAAATTTGAAAGTTCCATTATTTTGGTCTGATGAACAATTTTCAGAAAGTCGTGGCAATTATTTCGAACAATTTTTTAGGAAGTTGTTGTGATTTTTAGGGCAATTTTTTGGACGGACCTTCAATGTTTTTTGAGGGAATAATTCGACTTGAGGAAATGTTGAAGAAGTGGATGAAGGAATTAGACATTTTTCATGATGGAATTTTAATAATTTTTGGGTGATTGAAGAAAAAATATCTGAATTTTTTGACATTTTTATATTTTTGAAATTCTTTCATTTTTCAACTTTTTGAAATTTTTGAAATTTTTGAAAATTTTGAAAATTTTGAGAATTTTGAAAATCATGAAAAAATTGAAATTTTTGAAAATTTCGAAGGTTTTGAAGATTTTGAAATTTTTGCCATTTTTGAAATTTTGAAAATTTTGAACATTTTAAAAATTTTGAAAATTTTCAATATTTTGAAAGTTTTCAATATTTTGAAAATTTTGAATTTTTTAAATTCTTTCATTTTGGAACTCTTTGAAATTTTCAAAATTTTTGAAATTTTTGAAATTTCGAAATTTTTGAAATTTTTGAAATTTTCAAAATTTTCGAAATTTTTGAAATTTTCGAAATTTTTGAATTTTTTGATTTTTTTGTAATTTTTGGAATTTTTGAAATTTTTGAATTTTTTGAAATTTTTGAAATTTTTGAAATTTTTGAAATTTTTGAAATTTTTGAAATTTTTGAAATTTTTGAAATTTTTGAAATTTTTGAAATTTTTGAAATTTTTGAAATTTTTGAAAATAAATAATAATTTTTTTCCCAGTATTGCGAGTACTACCCAGAGTATGAAAAATGCAAGCAGTGGCTAGAGCGAAATCTTCCCAATGAATTTGAAAAAGTGAAACTAGTTGAGGATGGTAATGCCGAGCCTGGAGGTGGTGAGGATGAGAAGAAGCGCCAAAAGAGGGGTGGAAAGGGTATGCTCAAGGCGAAAAAGAAGGAGGACGTACCGAAATTAGTGACAGTTTCCAGAGCTCCACGAGGAAAGAAAAAATCAGTAACTGTGGTCACTGGGCTCAGTACCTTCGGTAAATTTTTCAACTAAACTGATTCATTTTTAATTGACAAAATCAATTTTGTTTCTCAAAATTGAATTTTTTTTTTTTTTTCAAAATTGAAACGAATTTTTTTTTCACAATTGAAAAGACTTTTTTTTCAAAATTGAAAAACATTTTTTTTTTCTAAAATTGAAAATATTTTTTTTTTTTTCAAAATTGAAAAACATTTTTTTTTAACATTAAAATTCCTGGAATTTTTATATAATAAATTTTTTTTACCAATTGCGAAGATTGGAAAATGTTTATGATTTTTTTTTACGAAATTTTCAAAAAAAAAAAAAAAAATTTAGAATTTCGTAATTTTCAAAATTTGTTATCAAAAAAATTAAATTAATTAATTTTGCAGACATCGATTTAAAAGTAGCAGCCAAATTCTTCGGTAGTAAATTCGCCTGTGGTTCGAGTGTAACGGGAGATGACGAAATTGTGATCCAAGGTGATGTCAAAGACGATCTCTTCGATGTAATTCCAGAAAAGTGGCCGCAGGTAATTGACTCCATTACTCAATTTTCAGATTAATTCCCAATAAAATTTGGAATTTATCAACAGACATTAATTTATTATAAATAAAAAAAAAAGATACAAATTTCTGAAAAAGTGTAAATCTCCCCAAAAATATCCTTAAAAAAAGCTATTAATTTTTTTAATTTACTAAACTTTTCAAATCTAAAATTTGTTAAATTACAAAAATTTTCAAAATTAGGAAAATTTTGCGTTTTTAAAAACGTAGGAGTTCCAAAATTTATGAAATGCTCAAAATGAAAAAATAAAAGAAAAAAATAAAAAAAATGAGCAAAAAAAATTTTTCTTTAGAAATTTAGAAATTTCGAAATGTTTGAGAAAAAAATGCCTCAGAAATTCCAAAGAATTTCTACAAAAAATAAATAAATAAATTTGAGAAACTGAAATTAAAAGAAAAAAATAAAGTAATGAGAATTTATTTTTTGATTAAATTTTGGTGAACTCCTAAAATTTCTCACCAAGCTCCTTAATTACGCCCTTAATAATGCCCCATGCGTTTCATTTTTCAGATTGATGAGGACTCGATAGACGACCTCGGGGACCAGAAGAGATAATCAATTGGAAGGAATCGCCTCGCACAATATTTATGATAAAATCATTGAAATCATTGGATGTAATGAAATATAATTTTTTTCTCTAGTAATACTTTTGGTGTACATAAATTTACTCCGGCTCAGCCTCTTCCTCCATAGCCTCGGGATCGTCCAAATGTGTAGAGACCACTTCCAAAAGTGACTCGATCTGCTCCTCGGATAAACGATCTTCACCATCTTCGATAATCTGAAATCGCAAAATATCAAATTTTCAAAATGTCAAAATAAAATTGCAAAAAAATGCAATTTGGAAATTGTGAACTGAGTTAAAAAAAAAAAATCTGTTACAAATTTACAAAATTTTGAAATTAAAAAAAAAATTAAAAATATTTGCAAAATTTGAGAGATTATTTTTTATTTCGTGTAAATCAAAAAGAATTTACAAAAATTGTCAGAAAAAATATTTTCACTGTCAAAAATTTTTTTCAAGAGAAAAAAAAAAATTGCAAAACTTGCAAAAAATAAAATCTTCTATTTTACATTCTAAGAATATTTTTCAGGGCCTCACCAATTGCATTTCAATCGCTGTTTTGGGGCACAAATTTATGAGCGTTAATTTCTCACATTTTGTCAGATTGAATGCTTCCACAGCTTTCAAGAAATTCTGAATTTTTTCTGGACTTTGCTTTTTGCAGGATGTGTCCTCGAGATACCTGACAGTCTGATAAGTTATCGTGGCCAATTGATTCCTCGATTTCTGCTTTTTGTTTCCTTTTATGCCCTTCAATATCTCGAGCACTTCGTAATTGCTGAGATATGCCGTATTTTCCTTCAACCTGAAAAAAAAAATTACGTCACTTGAAAAAGCATTTTTTAAAAATGGCAAATAATGATAATAATCGGATGATAAGACAAGTGTAAAAAATTCAAACAATCAATTCTTGTGATGACACTGTCAATAAGCAAAACGTCAAAGATGATTGAAACTTTTTCAAAAATCGGGAAAATCGATATAGTAAGACACTACTCACACCTCCATTTTGTTTTTTTGAAATCACTGGAAAAACGCGGGAAACCCCAAAAGTTAAAATTGTTGAATAAATAAAAATGACAAATTATTTACAAATTGTTATTACATAAATAAAATACGCGGTAATATTGTTTATTCGAGGTTAGAAATGCCAATCGCATGTTTGAATTTGCCTTCTGACATTTTCATGAAACTACGAATTGTGTTGAGTTTCCCGCGCACTTTGAATCGGCGCCCAATATGGCGGCAATCGAAGAAGTGTAATTATTTTTTTTAACATTGCTTTTTCATTGTCTTACAACTTTTTGGATAGTTTTGAGTGGCGCGACAAGTTATATAGCTCCCAAAAGGATGATTATACATTTTGCGAACAAAAATCAGTTGAAAAGGTATTCAAAAGTCCCGCCAATTTGAAATTTCGTAAGAACAAAGTCCATTGATTTACCCGCGCATTTTCATCTACCGCACTGCAATAATTAATGTCACAGAATGTAAAAAAAGTGTTTTAAAATTTTTTTCAGGACTTTATATAATTTTTAAAATACCGTTCAGAAATTTATGGGAATATTCTGTCAATAACTTTTGGAAATTCCCGTAAGCCCCGAAATTCAAAAAAATTGCTCACCCCATGTAACCGGAGATTGTCATCCCTGATGTAACAGTGTTGAAGTAAAACTTAGTTTAAACATCTAATTTCCTACGACTGCTTAAAATTTCCTCCAATTATCTTAAAAGTTTTCGATTTTTTAAAAGAGTATTGGAATCTACAATTTTCTAGAACGAAAAAGTCACATTTTAGGTGCGCGCACATTGCGCTTGGAAATGGCGCCAATTTCAAATTTCCATGAAGCGACAAAGGCCAGTTAGTTTCCCGCGCATTTTGAGAATACCGGCGTTCATAAAGGCCCGGAACGTAGCAACAAATCACACAAAACATCGTAGCAACGAAGAGCGCGCATACACGGTATACATTTCGTTAATTTGTCAAGTTTTTCCTTCATTTTCGGGCAAGTTGAAAAATGCCGGACTTTCTGCCATTTTTGGCGGAATATGCGAAAAGCGGGCGAGCATCGTGTAAAGCTTGCAAAGGGTCAATCGCAAAGGAGTCCTTGAGAATCGCTAAAGTCAGTCAGGTAAGAATTGTTTTTTTCTCTTATCGATTTGCTGATATAGCAACTTCAGCTGTCTGCAAAAATATTCGAATTTTTTTTGGGAAATTTCCGGTGTCTCAGGATTTTTTGGAAATTTTTTTCGAGAATTTTTCGGGGATAAATTAAATTTAGAAAATGGCGAAGGGCCGGCGAAAAGGGGGCGGCATAAAGAGATATCTACGTCGCGAGAAATTCCCGGAAAAAAAAATAGCGGCAAATTTTCAAATTTTGTGAAACTTGTTAATGCAAAATTTGTAAAATAAATTTGTAGCATTCTTCAAATTTCTGGAAAGTTTAGTAAAAAAAAAAAAAAAAAAAAAAAAAAAAAAAATCTGAAAAAAAATAGAAATATTTTTCGCAAATTTTCAACGAATAAGCGAAAAATAAATGTGCGATAATTTAGAAAAAAATTGAGAATATTTTTGGGAAATGGTAAGAAAGTGAGGGAAATTTTTCGAGTGAACGCAATGGAGCAGAAATTGGCAGGTAGAAAAGAGGGGAGGGGATTTACGTCGCAGGGAAATTCAGAAACACAATAGAATATTTCGGGGTCACCTGAAAAAAAGTATGCAAGGGAGCCGAGGTATTAGTGACATATATTCAAGGACGAAAAATTAGTTATGGTTGTTGGAAATTTTTCGTAATTGAAAAAAAACAAAAATGCTCTTTGAAAAAAAAAATTTTTTCTTGAATTTTCAACTTTAGATGAATGCAAAAAAATTTTAGGGATTGCAAATATTTTTTTATGGTGAGACCTAAGCAAGTTTCGGACAAAAACAAAAACAAAAACAAAAACAAAAACAAAAACAAAAACAAAAACAAAAACAAAAACAAAAACAAAAACAAAAACAAAAAACAAGAACAAAAAATCAAAACAAGAACAGAAAACCAAAAACAAAAAAAAACAAAGAACAAAAACAACAAACAAAAATCTAAATCAAAAACAAAAAAAAAATCTGTTTTTTCGAAAACCGAAAAATTTTGAGATGAAATGGAAATGTGGCCTCGATTTTTTCGTTCTAAAAATTTCAACAGTTGTAAAAAAAAAATGACAAAAATGTGCAAAATAAAAAAAAAGATTATTGAATATTCTAAAGTAAAAAAAAATTATATTTTTTTCAGAGCCCCTTCCACGATGGAGTATTGACGAACTGGTACCATGAGCGTTGCTTCTGGAGCAAAGCCAAGGTGAAGGCCGCAGGTGATGTGGCGAACCTGGAGAACCTTGTTTGGGAAGATCAGGAGAAGATTCGAAGCAAAATTGGCTCCTCGGATAGCACTGATGGCCCAGTTGCGGGTGGCTCAAAAAAATCTCGCAAACGCTCAAGTGCCAAGGCCAATTCCGATTTCTCCATCGAATATGCTAAGTCCAATCGTTCGGTTTGCATTGGCTGCGAAGCGCCAATCCTCAAGGGCACCATTCGCATCTCCAAGATGGACTTCGACAGTGAAATAAGTCAGAACCTTTTTCAAAAATTTCGAATAAATCTTAAAAAATTTCAGATTTTAGAAAATTTTCATTTTCTCTGAAACTTTAGAAACTTTTTTTTCTGAGTTAATCAATTCAAGTTTTTTGTAAACTTTGGAAATATCAAAAATGTGAATTTTCCAAAGACGTTTTAAAATTTTGGAAACATCAATAATTTTTTTTTTTATTGGAACGATGAAAACTTTCTAAAATTTGAACATTTTCAATTTTTTTGTGAATTTAGAGCCGCTTGAAATTTGCCAATTAAGGGGGAAAAAATCGTTAACGAGTGGTTTTTGAGGAAAATTGCATAAGACATTTTATACAGAGAATTCAATTTCTGACAAAAAAGTTCCTCAACATTTTGCTGTAGATTGGCTTGCTCACGAGATAAATCCAAAGTTTGAATCGAAAAAAAAATCAGTTCGAGTTAAAGTGAGAAAAAAGATGACACACACACACACACACACACACCCTTGCTAAAATCACGCATAATCAGATTGACGTAAGAAACGTTCTCCCCAGATTGTCTCATCACCCAAGTGTCCCTGAATGACTATGAAGTCAATAGAAAAGTTATTAGCCTCAATCTAATTAGTCTTTTTCCCCAGGTTATAAGACCGCAGCTGGTGGAGTGCCTCGTTGGCATCATTTGGACTGTTTCGTCTCTCTTCGCTCTTCCCTCGAGTTCTCCGATTCTGGTGACTTGATCCCAGGGTTCAAGACCATCAATAAAGAGGATCAGAAGCTGGTTAAGTCCAAGCTTCCCAAGTTGAAGGGTGCAGACGTGCCTCCAGCATCCAAGAAGATGAAATCTGAGCCCATCGACGTTGATGAGGTATTATTGATCAATCAATCTACTGATCAATCTACTGGTCAATCTATTGATCAATCTATTGATCAATCTATTGATCAATCTATTGATCAATCTATTGATCAATCTATTGATCAATCTATTGATCAATCTATTGATCAATCTATTGATCAATCTATTGATCAATCTATTGATCAATCTATTGATCAATCTATTGATCAATCTATTGATCAATCTATTGATCAATCTATTGATCAATCTATTGATCAATCTATTGATCAATCTACTGATCAATTTATTGATCAATCTACTGATCAATTTATTCATCAATCTACTGATCAATCTATTCATCAATCTACCGATCAATCTATTGATCAATCCACTGATCAATTTATCGATCAATCTACTGATCAATTTATTGATAAATCTATTGATCAATCTACTGATCAATCTACTGATCAATCTACTGATCAATTTATTGATCAATCAATCAATTATTGCTCCAGAGATTGATTGACTGCTTGAACACTATTGATCAATTGGTTCTTCCATTGGTCAATTCTTTAAAAAATTTCTAACTTTTGAAAATTTCTATAAACATTAAAATTGGCCAAAAATTTAACTAACGTTAATTCCGAACATTTTTCCAAATGTTTCCAGAATTTTTGAAATTTTAAAAATTCACAATTCCAAGTCTATAAACTTGAAACAATTTGAAAATTACTTTCAAATCTCGTATTTTTTTGGAAATTATAAGTTGTCTTATCTGCCTAAATTTCTGAACATTTGTACTTTATATTCCTCAAATTTTCAACTCTCACCAAAATTATCCTACAAATAATTCAAAATTACTTGTGCAGATTGACGAGATGAAGAAGCAGAACGAAGCGTTATTTGCCCATCGTGAGAAGATTCAAACATTGAGCAAGCCACAGCAAGTTGAGCTAATGGAGTACAATCATCAGTACGTGAATAATGATAATGGTAGATTGCTCAATAGTTTGTGTGATCAGATGACATTTGGCGCTTTGAAGCACTGCAAGAAGTGTTCAGGTGGATTGCAGTTTGTTTCTGGAGTTGGATATAAATGCAGGGGTGATATTACTGAATGGACAAAGTGTGAGGAGGTTACGCTTGATCCTGAAAGAACAAAATTCAAGGTGATTATCAATTTTAATCTCTCTGGGCTCTCTCTGTCTCTGCCTGACTCTCTCTCTGACTCTGTGTGTGTGTGTGTGTGTGTGTGTGTGTGTGTGTGTGTGTGTGTGTGTGTGTGTGTGTGTGTGTGTGTGTGTGTTTGTGCCTGTGTGTACCTGTGTGTCCCACAGCATTCACCAACAAAATCAACAAAATTTCAGATACCCAAGCACCTAAAAGAAGACATTCCCTTTTTGGCCACCTACACAAGCTTACCCCAACGTCGTATAATTCGCGTAGCAGCACCATCCTCCTCATCCTCCGTAAAAACCGAGGGCCCCTCAGGGCCCCAAGTCAATCGTGGCCCAATGCCCCTGCGTGGAATGCAATTTTTCATTGCTGGTAAAACAGCAAAAACCAAGGAGAGCCTTCGCAAGCAGATAATGGAGCTGGGTGGTCAAGTAGTCTCACGTGTCCATGAAAATCTTGCAGCACTAATTGCTGATGATAAATCCCTGGAGAAGGGTGGCAAGGCATTTGAACAAGCTGAAGATTACCAAATCCAAGTTGTAACTGAGGATTTTGTGGACGAGGCCAAGGACTACAAGACCACTCCAGTTTCCCTGATAACAAAAAAAAATATTGCACCTTGGGGCGCTGATCCAGAGACTCGAATCAAGGTGACAATGGAGAAATCAGCATCTAAAGGTAAGAGTGTGTACGAGAAAAAATCATCTGGCAAGGTGAGGCTGAAGGTGAAGGGTGGTGGTGCTGTGGATCCTGACAGTGGCCTGGAAGACACAGCTCACATATATCAATCAGGCAAGGATAAATACACAGTTACCCTCGGTTTAACCGACATACAATCAGGGAGAAATAGCTTCTACAAGCTGCAAATCCTCAAAGACGACAAACGAGAGAGGTACTGGCTGTTCCGCAGTTGGGGAAGAATTGGCACGACAATTGGTGGTAACAAATGTGATGGAATGGCACTTGAAGAAGCCATCCAAACATTCCAGGAGCTCTACCACGAGAAGTCAGGTAACGAGTGGTCAGTGCGTGAGTACTTCGTCAAGTATCCAGGTAAGTTGTATCCAATTGACGTTGACGAATGTGGTGATGACAATATCGAAAGCTTGGAGTCCGACATTAAGAGCAAACTGAAGAAGCCAGTTCAGGATCTCATAAAACTGATCTTCGATGTTAATCTCATGAAGAAGGTGATGAAGGAGTACGAGTTGGATACCGAGAAAATGCCATTGGGTAAGTTGTCCAAGAAGCAATTGCAGATGGCTTACAGTGTGCTGAAGGAAGCACAGACAATGCTTGCTAATGGTAGCCCAGATAGGGTGAGGCTTATTGACGCTTCTAACAGGTTCTACACACTTGTTCCTCACTCGTTTGGAGTGGGAGAGCCACCAATACTCGACAACGAGATTATGATCAAGCTGAAGTGTGAGATGCTGGATTCACTTATAGAGATGGAGATTGCTTACAGTCTGCTCAATGTCAAGTCAGAGAGTGGGCAGAATCCTCTGGATGCTCATTATGATCAATTGCGCACTGAGATTGATGTGCTTGATAAGGATAGCAAGGAGTTCAAGGTTATTGAGGAGTATACCAGGAATACTCATGCTGCAACTCACACGCAGTATCACCTGGTCATTGAAGATGTATTTGTGGTGAAGAGGGAGGGCGAGGAGAGGAGGTACAAGCCATTTAAGAAGTTGGGTAATAGAAGGCTACTTTGGCATGGCTCGAGAACGACAAATTACGCGGGTATTTTGTCGCAGGGATTGAGAATTGCACCGCCAGAGGCGCCAGTTACTGGGTATATGTTTGGTAAGGGCATATACTTTGCTGATATGGTGTCGAAGTCGGCTAACTACTGCTGCACTAACAGTCAGAATAGCACGGGATTGCTGTTATTGTGCGATGTGGCACTTGGTAAGTGTTATGAGAGATTGCAAGCGGATTATATTGAAAAATTGCCGAAGGGATATCATTCGACTTTTGGGCGGGGACAGACCGAGCCGGATCCTACTGTCGTTACTACTATTGATGATGGCGTTCAGGTGCCTTATGGCGTTGGAACTACAGCTGAACTCAGTGGACAGAGCTCGCTTCTCTACAATGAGTTCATTGTTTATGATGTTGGACAAGTCAAGTCCAAGTATCTCGTTCGCATGAACTTCAAGTACAAAATGTAAAAGTTGGAGATTCTGGGGAAAATTTTGTTGTGCCAAGGTTAACATACCCAAAGTTTCTTTTTTTTTTCATGTTTTCTATGTTTTTTTTACTACTTGTTCATTCCATTGAGTTTTTGTATCTGTTTGAACTAAAATTATTTTGTAACTGTGTGAAATTACCATTATGTATTTCGATATTTTTGGGAATGTAATGGGAAAATTGTGGTGTCGAGATTTGTAAAGAATTGATATTAATAAATGTGATATCATATGTACAAGTTGTTTTATTTACAGATTTGCAGAGATTTGTTTGGAAAATTGTAGATATATAATTTTTTTTGCACCCACTCATAAGCATCACACCCCCCCCCCCCCCCCATTCACAAGCACTCCCCCCACTCACCCACAGGCCCCAATCACCCCCCCCCCCCCCCCTTACTCACCCCTACCCACAAGCCTCCAATCACTCCCCCCACTGACCCACAGGCCCCAATCACCCCCCACCCACAGCCCCCCCCAATCGCCCCTCCCCCTCCCCCACCCAAAATCAGCTGCTTAAGTTTCATCCAATAAAGATGGACCTGTCAATAGTGTGAACGTTGGTCAAATCATGGACAGCACACTTCCAGCCATCTCCAAAGATCTCATAGATTTTTTGAGGATGGTCAGTAGGATGCTTCCAAATTCCAACTGGACCTCCACTCCACAAGTTTGGTCCAATCACCTGGACAAGCTTCCCATCGGTCCTCACCACCTCAAGCAGGATGACAAACCCATTAGACCTTTCAATGCCTGCCCGAAGCCCATCCCACCTAAATCAAGATGTCCAGAAGTGGTGGAGCATTGCTGATATCCTTGATGGTAACACTGGTGCAGTTGACATCAAGGATGAGAGGAATGTCATTCTTCCTCATCACCATTTCCCTTATAGCTGCTTGGACGGTGGCATTGGTGATGTAGGTGCCACCTAGGTAGAGCTCGCGTAGATTTGGAGCAGCTCGTATCAAGGATATAGCTCCTGCATCGTGAATGCCACAGCCAGTGAGGCTGACGACTTCCACCTGTGTCAGATAGCGCAAGAACCTTCCAGTGAGGTGGAGGCATCCATGGATCCTCAGGTCCCTGAGTTTCTTCAGCTCAGCAAGCCCCATGAAAGTGGGATCTGTCAATACAGACATGTCCGTTAGATGATGGGAAGCACCCAGGGAGAGACACTCCAAATTCACCAGCTCCATTGCCAGCAAACGAACGAAGTCCGTGTGCAAGGGGATCTGCAGTTGAACGTAAAGACCCTTATGAAGGCTCATTGCTGAAACGATGCTCAGGTTGCGCAGGTTCTTCAGATTGAGGATTGGCAGCAGGATGCTGGGCTCCAGGTCCGAATAGGCATTCCACACCACTGTCAACTCACGCAGTGATGTGGTTTGTCCTATCAGTTGCAGAAGGTCTTCGTCGACAAAGTGAGTCGTCAATTTGGTTAGTCGGTAGCTGAAATTCAGCAAGCGTCGGTGATAGGTCGTTGCTTCGCATGGTGGAAAACAGCGGCGACCTGAGACGCTCAGGTACTTGGTAGGTAAGTCTGTCGGGATCGTGGAGAATGCTGATTCGGCGTCTGAAAGGTGAAGCAGTTGGGTTTAGGTGATGGGAAGAGGTTTTGGGGTTAGATGGAAGAATTTTGATGGACACATTTTTCATTGGACTGGGAATTCTATGCAAAAATGGCGCCATCTTCCTCAGGCTAACCTCAAAAATCTTTTTCAAATTCAAATTCCAATGCAAAAATTTAGATCCATTTTTTTAATTAAATTCTAAAACAAAATCAAACTCGAATTCAATTACAAAAATTAAAAATTAAAATATTTCAAATTTCATTTTAAACTCCAAATCATTTGAATAAAAAAGTTCAGGGTGGCGCTAGTATATATGAATTTGAAAGTGAGGTGGTTTTCGGAGAGGAAATTGGCGCGCGGACCAGTTTGACGAAATCCGCAAGCCGCTTCCCAATCCCGAATTATAAAAAATTGAAGTGAGTTATTATTATTATTGGACTATTTATACTTACGAGGATGACTCAGGAGGCCATCGAGTACACTCTGCATCGGCGATTCAAGTCTTATGCTATCGAAACTGCCACTGAGCTTGTGCTTCTTCAAATCCGCAGAGCCAAGCATCTGCAACTTGTCCACAGAGCGCCAGCAGTCATCTATGACGTCACGCCAGTGTTTGGATACTGGGAAAAAAAATAATCATGAAATCACAATATTGGGAGATTTTGGGAGATAACTAAAAATCCAATGGAGATAGGACATTTTTGGTGACAACGTTTTTTGTAGATCTTGTTATGCTCTACAAAAAAGATTATATGAAAATTTTTGTAGCTCTCGTAGATTTCGAGATATTTGATTTTTTTTCGGATGCTGCGCGAGCGTTTGAATTGGATGCGCGCGCATCCGGCCGGATTACCAACATGTACTTTAGATTTAAATTTGTTTTTTGGAAAACTTCGCAAATTGAAAGGTTTTTTTATCAAAAATTTTATGTAAAAAGATGTTTACAAATTTTTACAACTCACCACCGCGACATGCCATCCTACAGTGCGGCAGAGCCCAGAGAAAAATGATTCTGAGACACTCCTCAGGTAAATCGCAGATTGATGTTGGTCTAATGTCGGCGTCTGGTGCTTCCTCCACTGGCGGCTCCGTTTCCCCCTCAATTCTCCGTTTTTTAGCTGACGGCACTCGTAAATCGAGGGGGCCTTCATCAGGATATTCTTCATTATCCCGACATTCTTCAATATCAGACATAGTAGCGCGCGAAATTCAAATTTCACGGGAGCGGTTACGAGTTGACGTTATAACTTTGGGGTTATGCGGAGACGATGTTGACGGTTGGAGGGTCTGATACAATTTGAGGAAATGTGAAGGGAGGTTTAGGGTCGGAGTGTCAAAATATAAGGCTATTGGTCAATTCGGTGGGCTGGAGCAACCTAATTAGTGCGTAATTTGTCTATGACCTGAGCGACAGTCGGTCGGGCTAGAGAGGCGCGTTCGGGAGCCGAGCGGAAACACCCGAGGACTATTCCTGTGCGGATAACGGGGAAGGGGGGGGGGATACGGGAATTTCGAAAGGTAGCTCCAAAGAAATGTAGTTTTGAAAATTTCACAATTACGTAATATTCCAAAAAAAAAATGAGAAATTGCAAAAAAAAACAGAATTTTTTTTCATAGAAGGAATTTCCGAGATTTTTACAATTTGGTCAGTTTTTGGATATCACGATGTTTAAAAAATTTCAAAATTTCAAAATTTCAAAAATGTTAATATCAGAAATTTTATGTTAATAAAAAATATCAAAAATATAAAATATAAGGAATAGAAAAAAAAATGGTGAAAAAATTTGAGCAAATTTTGGAGAAATTCAAAATTTTTGAGAAATTTGAGACTTGAAAAAATCGAATTTATTTAAAAAATTTGATTGGTCAAATTTTCTTGCCCCTCCAGTGCCAGTGCGAGGACACTTCTTTGGCCGGTTGAAGTATAGATATAGGCTGACCAGTCGGGTGGAGGGGAGGGTCGAGCGGCAGGGTGGGGGGTATCCCAGAATTGGCCTGCGAGGTAATCTCCACCCACCGCATGCTAATTGTCGTAACCAACGGTGAGTTTTCTTTTGTTCGATACTTAAAAGCTTCCATAAAATTTGACAATAAAATCCCGGCAATAAAACAAAACGGTATGCAATATCCAGTTGATTGTTCCTGGAATTGTCACTTGCAATACCATTTTCACCAGAAAATTAAATATATATAATACATTTTGTTAGAGTTTAGGAAAAACGAGAAAAATTGACCTGTAAAACCAGAACCGGAAATCGCAATGTGCAACGAAATTTGGCGGGAGATTGGGAACTTTGCGGTCAAATTTTCTGACAATTTTCTATACGTATTTCATGAAAAAAAATCGGATAAAATCGGCTCCTAAAATTTGAACCTGGAATGGCAGTATGAAACGCAATGTGATCAAAAACCGGCAACTTCCGGTTTCCTCAATATCTCCTATACGAATTTTATAGGAAAAAAAATGGAAAATTTGAAAAATAATTGAAAAAAAAAGCAAAAATTTGCAAAGTTTGAAAAATTTGAAAATTTTGAAAAACTTAGAAATTTGAAAAATAAAAAAAAATCAAAATTCAAAAATTTCGGATTCTGACAAAATTGAAAAATTCGAAAAACATGGAAATTTAATGCTTCTGAAAATTCAAAATAAAAAAAAAAATCAGTAATGAAAAACGAAATTAAAAAAAAATATGAGACAGGGAAAGAAGAGATATTGTAATATTTAGGGGTTGCAGGATGTCCCGGATTTCGCTATACCACACGTGCTGTGTAAGAGCTTGTGGTGTAATGGGCAAGCAGCTGGTGTTGTCGCGCCGGCAGCCGGGGTTCGATTCCCCGGCCAATCACTGTTGGTTTTTTTTAATAAAAAAAAATCCACATGTGCCCGATGATGACTGTGCCAGGGGTAGTTTCCAGTCAGAATCAAACTTGCAACTAGTAGCCTACAAGCGGGTGCAAAAATTCCTCCGTGAATTTTACGTCACTCACAAGTGCTGCGGGAAGGTCTGAGAAAGTCCATGACGTTCTAGACGGACGAGCTCATAACTGAGCTGCGGTGATACCAGAAACAGCGGAACAATTCGGAGTTAAATTGACCTGGGACGCTTCGACTGAGGTTGTCCGATTGTACCGATGAAACATCCCGCGATTGGCCATTTGAGTCTAATTTGCAAGCCACAACACGTGGAACTCAATTCAGACTAATCTGATTCTGACTGGGCACCTTGGTGAACCTGAGGGCAAATTTTTTTCACCATAAATTACTCCATAATCCTATTATCCTATTTCCTATTATATAAACGACACGAAAGAAAAATCTCGAATTGTGAAAAGTCGAACTCGAAATCCTATTATATAAAAGATACGAAAGAAAAATCTCGAATTGAGAAAAGTCGAACTCGAAATCCTATTATATAAAAGATCGACCACAAATCGAATGAGAATCGCAATAAATCGATTATCGAAGAAAAAACTCGATTATCGAAGAAAAAACTCGATTATCGAAAAAAATCTCGATTATCGAAAAAAATCTCGATTATCGATGCCATGATAAAATTTGAAATCGAAATCGTATGTGGAAATGCATGTGGCCGCGTAGCGGCCACCGGCAAGGAACTAGTCCTATTATATAAAAGACACGAAAGAAAAATCTCGAATTGAGAAAAGTCGAACTCGAAATATCTCGAAATGAGAACAAGCTTCAGAAATAGCACCGAGAGATGGCGTCAGTTCCGATTTGGAAGTGAGAACAAGTTCAAAGAACAACACGAGAAGTGGCGCTTTATTTAGTAATAATAATAATAATAATATAGTAATAATAATTGCAGTTTAAAATTGAATAAGAAACTGATTCAACGCTGCGGCCACTAGTATCGCTTAAAAATGGGAAAATGTATATGATGAATCGATAAAACCACTCTCAAATTATCCAATCAAGATCCTGTCGCAATCGAAGCGTCTTGCCGTAACTTAGAGCTCATTAGTTTTTGCTCCATATATGTCTGCTGGTTTCTACTGCTGTTGACAATTTCAATTGTTCATAACGCTGTATCTCACGAAATATTATAGATACGCAAAAATGTGTCGAATAAATGTTGTTCCTTATAAAAAAATACATATTTTGTGTCCTCTGACTTTTTTCGTATCGTCAACCGTTTCGGCGTTTGAGCGTTATAAACAATTGAAATCATTCGAGCGTCGTGACGGGATATGCAACTGATCAAGACTTTGGAAGGTTAGATCTCACCATCAATTAGTTCAGCTGAAGAATTGTGTATTGTTATCTCGGTCTACCGCTTCCCTATTACCTTGTCATTTGTAAAAATTATGTGGTTGTTTTGATTGCAATTATCTCCCTGACCTCAATGTCTGCGCTTATTCTAATCATATGTTTAGGAAGAGATACTTACTGCGCATGCGCAGTCAATATTGGATTCTCATTTTAGTTGAATCAAACTGAATTAATTGCAGTAGAAAATTACAAGGGAATTTCCAAGTTTCTTTACATTTATTTTCGTTGTTTTTTCTTCAATGCAGCATTATTATTATATTCAAAATATTTATTTTTCAAATTGCATAAGAACAGCTGTGTTGTCAGAGTGTCTATCCGCGAGCCAATCACAGGCCGTCTTTAACGCGATTCGCGCGGATGCCGCCAATAGAACGCGCGCTATTGTGAAATTTGAAATTCACCCTTTTTTTGTTATTGAGACACAACTTTCAAACAATCAATCGTAAAACATGTAAGCGCAGTGTACGCCATTTTCTATTTTCGCGGTAATATTCAAATATAGTGCGCATTTTGCCCCAGCGATGCGTATATAGATCCTGTTTTAGTATGGAGGTTAGTTCTCTCAGGGCGCATACATATATATGTCATATCGATATATATCTATACCTATACATATATCTATACCTATATATATATTGTGATATAGAGATGGAATGACATATATATTGTATGCCTATATATATATCGACGCATAAGTATATATATAAATGTATAGATATAGTTATACTATATCTATATATATAGATGTAAAAACTATAACTATACATATATCTATAGATATTACATAAATTTTATGACATATATATATAATCCATAATAGGATCCATAAGACTTATATATATATGGAGTGATATATATATATATGTAGACGTACGGTAGACGATATATAGATGGTATGACTTATAGATAAATATCTATATGTCATACCAGTGGCATGATGGGCGCGCTATGAGTAAGCGCTAAGCGGTACAGTCACTTCAGAAAAGGCGAACTTTGTACAGTTTCACTTTTCATTCATTCGCCTGAGGATGCGGGCGCAAATCTTGGCCACCTGTTGATTAATATTCCAAAACAACAATGTCTCATTTGCTCAAGAATTTGACCAACAGTATTTGGCATGCGTTCTATGCACTCCAAGGACAAACGCCTAATATAGTCGCCAAATCGAAGCTCAAGGTAATTCAATATTTAATATTTATTTTTGTGACGCGCGTGTCAGTGACCCCAAAAAACACACGGGTGTGGTTATAAATTTGGAAAATGGGAAATGTTTTTGATCGTTTGAATATGGTTGGTGAAAATTTTTTTTGTCATTTTTTTTGGATTATAATTATGTCACAAAGTTTAAAAATGTCAAATTTCAAATTTTGGAGAAACTTTTTTGGAGACGAAAAATCACGATTTTGGTTAAGTTTCAAAATTTTACAAACTCGTTTTCACACTTGTTTTCTCAAATTAGCAAAATTCATGTTTGATGTTTAAAAAAAAAAATTGAATTTTCAGATTTTTTTTTTTAATTTTGCGCGGGAGAATAATGACAGTTTGAAATTTCCGCGGATTTTTTTTTAAAGCGCAATTTTTGTTCAAGGTCTTGACTGCTAATATTGGAACTCTGATGGACTTGTATGGAGTTGAGAAAGGACTGGAGCATTATAGGAGCACAGCAACACTATCTTTTGAACAGTATGTTTATTATTTACAGAAAGAAGTGAGTCAGATTTTTTAAATTTATTTATAGAAAATTCACAACCCAAAAGAATGAATTTCATTTTTCAAATTTTTTCCGTTAAAAAATTTTTTTTTTCGTTTTCAAAAATTTCAAAATTTGCAAAAGTTGCAAAAAATTCTCAGAAATTAAATAAAAAAATTTCACGGCCTTAAAGTGCTCCAAAAATAGAGGAAAAAATTATCTGCAAAATGATTAGAACGTGAAAAAAAAGTCAGTTTTCGTTGAATATCTCAAAACCTAAGGACCGCAGCGAAATTTGGGTCCTTACAATTTTGTAGGTCTCATCCAGCCCTACAAAAAAGGTCCTAATGGCCCTGGCTCTATCTCCATAACTTTCCTCAATATCGTTCATTTTCTCTCCCAGTTATTCTCTTCATTGACTGAGTCAACTGCCATAGAGTCATGCAAGGCATTGGAGGAGGGTGTCAACGAAATTTGCTGGTTGCTCTGTCGAAAATTGTTTCTCGAGCGGCCACACGCAGTGTTCGACGATCCGAGTGTCTACAAATTATTCCGGATTTTTTGTTTACTCGCGGAGATGGAGACTGACTCAACGGACACTTCATTTTTAGTTACCATGCACAGTGAAGAGGTGGCGCATGTCGCTTCACAACTAGTGACATCTCTGGGACTCAGGTGGGACTCCGCGGACTTCACTGCACTGTCCGCGGCAATCGGCAGTTATCGGTGAATTTTCAAAATAATTTTCAAAGCTGTGTGTGTGTGTGTGTTATCGAATTCATCAAAATTTTTGTAATTCATTTAAAAAATTGCAATGAATTAATAGTTGTGAAATAAAAAAAAAAATTAAGACTTATCGGATAATTTCTTAGGTTTTGGAAATTTTTTTGAAACTTTTTGAGCTTTTCCAAAAAAAATTTTGAAACTTTTTGAGCTTTTCCAAAAAAAATTTTGAAACTTTTTGAGCTTTTCCAAAATTTTTTTTGAAACTTTCTGAGCTTTTCCAATTTTTTTTTGAAACTCTTTGAGCTTTTCCAATTTTTTTTTGAAACTTTTTGAGCTTTTCCAATTTTTTTTTGAAACTTTTTGAGCTTTTCCAAAAAAAAATTTGAAACTTTTTGAGCTTTTCCAAAAAAAATTTCAGCGTTTTGGAAAATCTCATTGACAAAAAAAAACAGGTTTTGAGATGATCAATTTTGTGTTTCAAAGATTTCCAACCTTCCTAGCAGTTCTGGAATCCAAGTACTCAGGTGGTGGTACAGTTGATGACGTTGCAATTGCTGAGGCCATAGAGGACTTATACCGGGTCTACGTTGAAGATGTGATAAAAAAGGTAGTCGTTCCCCAAAAGTCCCTAAATTTTTATTTTTACAGGACCCTATGTGTCTGTGTGTGTGTGTGTGTGTGTGTGGGTGGGTGGTCAAGACTTCCACCGTAAAACATTTGCTGAAGAATTTTTTACATTGTCTTGATTAACCTAAAAGTTAGAAGAAGAACAATTGTAAACTTGCCCTAAATTTAGGGTTACTTGATGAAGAAGGGATTTCTCTTGCCGACCCTCAAGTGCTTCTACTTCACGCTGCGCCCAGGTGAGCTATCCTACTACAAGGACTCACAGCAGAAGGAGCCGTCGGGGATAATTTCCCTGAATATAAATTGCTGGGCAGATGCTGCGCCATCTGGCGGCAAGCCCGATCGTCGATTTGTTCTGGCGACACCAGAGCACCGATGTATCGAGCTCGTTGCAGAGGATCACAAAGGTCGCCTCCAATGGCTCACTGCACTGCAAACGGCCATTCGTTACTCAGGTGAGAAGACGAGCTATCAGAGGACCCTGGCCAATCAGCGCAGGACACTTCGGCTATCCAATAAACAGCATCGCGAAGAGACACGCCAGGAACTTCACCATGAGAGGGAAGCGAGGATTGCCGCTGAGGTGGGTTTCATCAAAATTCCACATAAAATTTTTTTTTAACCTCAGATAATGATTTTTGGAACGATAAATTGCGGCCGCTGACGTCACAGGGGGCGGACGTAGTGGCAAGGCCAACCGCGAGGGGCGCGAGCGATTGTTTCTGGGTGCGCGCGCAATTCAAACTGTCGGGCTGAATAATAAATGTAGAAGGTTATATTTTCCAAGTTGTCAGTGGGAACAAATGAAAACATAATTACATGTGAATAATGAAAGTCCAAGTGAATAAAAAGTTTGTGGTAGCGTCTACAAAACAATATCGCTAGCATTGTTTTTCTAGAATTTTCTTCTGACATTTTGGCGCCAATTTGTCTCCGAATGTTTTGCACCGGATCAGAACAATCTGATACTCTGATGAGCAATGGCGTCGACAGATGGCGCCACACGAAGGACTGGGTCCAGCACTGTGACGTCACAGTGGCGGTAGTAGTTTTAAGGACAACCGCGAGGGGCGCGAGCGATAGTTTCCGGCGCGCGCGAAATTCAAACTGTCGGGTTGAATAATAAATGTAGAAGGTTATATTTTCCAAGTTGTCAGTGGGAACAAATGAAACCATAATTACATGTGAATAATGAAGGTCCGCTAGCATGATTTTTTTAAAATTTTCTTCTGACATTTTGGCGCCAACAAATAAATTTTAAACACAGGTGCAGGCAAGAAAATTAGAGACTATCACGAGGGAGGAGGTAGCCAAGGTACAGGAGCTAGAAGATGCTAAAAAAAAATTGGAGGCTCTTTTGCAAGAGGAGACACAAGCGTTGAGGGATGAGGAAATTGTGCGGGGACTGCAGGCGCGAGTGCTCAGGGAGGAGTGGGAGAGGCGGGAGGAGCTTGAGAGGCTTCAGCTGGAGCAGCTGGAGCTATTGGAGATGGAGAAGATGAAGAGGAAGGAGTTTGAGGTGAAACAGGCGGAGAATGAGCAGCAGCTGCGAGGTAGCCCTGATTCAATTTTTTTGTTTACAATTTTTTTTTTACAATTTTTTTTTTACAAATTTTTTTTTACAAAATTTTTTTCGCAAATTTTTTTTTTTAAACTTTTTTTTACAAATTTTTTTTACAAAATTTTTTCTTACAGAATTCTTTTTAGATATATTTTTTACAAAATTTTCCTTACAAATATTTTATACAAAATTGTTTTTTATAAATTTTTTTTTACAAATTTTTTTTTTCAAAATTTTTTCTTACAAAATTCTTTTTATATAATTTTGTTACAAAATTTTTCTTACAAATTTTTTTTTACAAAATTTTTTTCGCAAAATTTTATTTTACAAATGTTTTTGAAATTTTTGAAGTTACCGAAAGTTCAGAAATAGCCAAAATTTTTGATAGTTTGAGAGTAAAGGGCACGGCTTGATTAAACGGTTTGGTATCGTTTAGATGCAGAGTTGAGGCTGAAGCAGCTGGAGTCTGAGAGGCAGAGTCTGGATAAGGAGTTGAGCGCAGCGCGCGAGACAGTGAAGCGCGCTGAAGAAGCGCAATTGCTTCTCGAAGCTAAATTTGTGATGATGCGACCGATGAGGAGCGGCGAGAGAGTGCGACGTACCCAAAGCTTTGTGCCAATGAGCCGAGAAAGGCCGTTGATCACAGATAGAATGGACAGTAACAAGCACATGTAATTTTTACGTAAGATTAATATTTTAAAGAGGAGAAGAGAAAAATTATGGAGGCGCGGGTTCGCCGAGGCATTTGTAAAATGGAAAGGTCAAAATGTTTTTTTGAAATTCTTTTTTCAAATTGATTTTTTTTTTTAGATCAAAATTTTTTTTGGAAATTTAATTTTTTTTAGAACACAATTTTTTTTGGAAATTTAATTTTTTTTAGAACACAATTTTTTTTGGAAATTTAATTTTTTTTCTCTTTTGAGAAAAAAAATTTCTTGGAAAAAAATTTTTTGGAGAAAATTTTTTTTTGCGGAAAATTTTTTTGGAGAAAATTTTGAAAAAAAAAATTTGGAGAAAAAAAAATAAAACTCTTGAGAATGAAGAGAAAAAAATTTTTTTGGGTTATTTATGAAAAATTTGACTGCTCCAAAAAATTTTGCTTCACATTTTTAATTTTTTGTTTTAAGATCTTTTTTTTTATTTTCGAAATTTTTTCGAGCAATTTTTTTCCAATTTTTTTTTTGCAAAAAAAAATAGTAATTCATTTTTGAGAACAGAAAATTATGACATAATTCTGGAAAAATTGAAAAGTGGAATAAAAAAAATTAGGGAATTGCATAGGACCTAATGACTGTTGATAAGAACATTGAGGGTGATAAGCTGCCACGAGACTAAAAGTGACTCAGAATAATTGAGAATAAAGAAATTATTTTTTGTATGAAATTATTGTAAATTCGTTGGTATTAAATAAAATAATGGAATTGATATTTCAAAAAAGTATTTTTGCGGACCTGAAAGTTTTGGATAATATTCAATTGCAGTAACGATAATTATTTTTTTTTATAGAGCTGCACTTTTTTATGTGAGTTTTTTTTTTTTTTTTTTTTTTTAGATATGCCATAAATCTAAATGCAATGTAAGCACACTTTTTATCAGAAGTATTTTCTCAAATCCAGACAAGTTGTAAATTTTATCAGATTTTTATCAATTGTTATCAGCTACTGGATCAATTTTTCGTCATTCACAAGGCAAAATTGCATCAGAAAAAATTGCACAAATTTACACGCCATTCCCAAAAATTTACAAAAAAATTCAAAATTTCATAAATTTGAAAAATTGGCAATTTTAATTTTTTTTTGGAAATTCTCAGAATTCCGTCTGAATTCAAAAAAAATCAAAAGCAGCCAAAATTTGAGGAAATTTTTTAAAAATCAAAATTTTTGAAAATTTTTGAAATAGAACAAAAAATATTCAAAATTTTGCAAAGAAAAAATTTGAGAGATTCCAATTTTTTTTTTAATTTTGAAGGACTTAAAAATTGCAAAAATTTGGAGATTTAAAAAATTTGAAGATTTACAAAATTTTGATTTTGGAAGGCTATGCCTCACAAAAAAAAATTGGAATGCAAGGATGAAAAAAGAAAAGTGTTTTCGAATTGCGATTATTTCCAAAGTGACTCAGATATTATGGCGCAAATTGAAGAGAACTCGAATTTGTATTGTGGTTTCGCGGACAACAAACACACCTCACCTGGAGTAATTATTGTTTACGATAAAGGTAATTACATAATTTACTTAACATGATTTTTTTCTAATTTTTACTTTCCCATTTTTTCTCAATTTTTCACAATGTTCAAATTTTCAAATATTTTGATTTTCAAAAATTTTCAACTTTTCTCGAAATTGTTGAAATCTCGCAATCTTATGCAATTATTAGAATCTTTTTTTTTACATAAATTTTTTTTGCACAAATTTTTATTTACGCCAATTTTTTTTGCCAAGTAAAAAATTTTCTTTAAAAATCCGACCAAATTAAAAATGAACATTTCAATTTTTTTGTAAAACATTTTTTTTCTCAATTATTCAAGTGCTCTATTCTCCAGAAAAAAATCCACTGGACCACAAAGATCAATAATTTCATCTCCCGATCTCGATCAAAGTTCAGGGATGCAATTAGCCCGCTCCAATATATCACACTTGATAATCAATACGAATCGAAATTGCCCGACAATTGGCGAAGATAAAACTTGAAATCTTTGATATAAGCCCTGGTTCCCAAAAATTCAAAGATTTTTCTGGTGCCTCGATCCCCAATTTGGCTCAATATCGAGTCACAAATTAGTGCCCACTATAATTACTATTATGCATAAGGATAATGCATCACTCACGCTACGCGATCGCGAAAACACCTGCAAATTTTCTAATTGTGAGAAAAAAAATGATTGGAAAGAAAAAATTGTGATAAAAGATTCACTGGATTTCATATCTTACTTCAATAAAAATTAAGTTTTGTTCCATTGGCAGTTTTGGGTGCCCGCCATTTGCAGTGCCTCCTCTTCTTCGTAGGTGTCGCCCTCGCTTACTGCAACAAAATATGTATATCTCTGGCAGTGGTGGCAATAGAGCAAGAGCGGAAGAGTTTGGTTAGTCATTAAAACAATTTTCCCTAATAAACCAAATTTTTCAAACATTAAGAAGCTCAAAAAACAAACAAAAATAACTAACAATTCTTCGCTGCTGCGCAGTGGACAACTGCGCAGGCGTCGCTGACGCGCGCGATGGGGGATTCCCCCGAATTCAAAAATTCTCCGTTATGATGTTGCAGCGTTTCCATTGAAACGAATAATTTTGAAGAGTCGATAATATTTATTTATCGATAATGTATACCCTCTCGAGCCTTTACATATTGCTCCGTTCCCTTTTGCCCCTCTCTTACTTATCACAGCACTCCTGACTCTCTCTTCCGTTTTCTTTCCTTCCACTTTCTTTTTAGCCTTCGGTTTATCTCGTCATCTCTCTTCCTGCCTTTCCTTTCTTTCTTTTCATGCATCCATCAACTCACTTGCGATTCAGGAGCCCGTTACTTGTACTGTATATTGTAATATGCTATCAATTGTTACTCACAAAATTTCCTTTTTTTTTGGTACTTTTATATATTGCGTATGGCTTTGACCTTAGTCATCGCCCCTAACCACAACACATCAAAATTACCTCACTCAGTCCTCCATCCCTTTCTTATCTCTACTCATATCCAAATAGTGGAAGCCAATAATATCCATCAGAATTGTTTTTCAGAATGCTGACCTAACCTCCGACAACGTCGCTGCGATTCTCAGCTCATTTTTCTGGGGCTACACGATAATGCAAATACCGTACGGTCACATTGCACGAATATGGAGCGCCAAAATGACGCTGGGAATCGGCATGCTGATAGGTGGAGTGGGGGGTATGCTTTGTCCACTTGTATTTGACAACGGTGGTTTGGTGTATCTGTGCGCCTGCCGCGTCATCATCGGACTTTCTCAAGCGGCTCTGTTCCCGTGTATTCACACGCTACTTGCGAAATGGGTGCCCCCGCATGAGCGCGGTCGTCTGGGTAACGATTTAGTCCGTTTCCAAACCGATTCGGTCCAGTTCCACCTCGATCCGGCCCAGTTCCAGCTCGATCCGGCCCGTTTCCATCTCGTTCCGGCCCGTTTCCAACTCGATCCAGTCCATTGCCCTCTCGTTCCGGTTCAGTTCGTTCCGGATTAACCGACTCCATTATAGTTCACACACCGAATTAATTTAATTAAACTGTAATAAAAAAATTCTTTCAATTTTCCAGGATCAATGACCTACGCAGGATCCCTGCTCGGCTTGATTATAACCTACCCCCTAACAGCAGCGGTGATTGAAGCTACTGGCTGGAGAAGTGTCTTCTACTTCTTCGGCGCTGGATGTGTCCTCTGGTCATGTATATATTTTTTCTTAGGATCAGATTCGCCTGCCACATCAGCTGAAAAAACTTATTGCGGGATAAGTGTGGGTGAAAGGCGGTATATCGAGACTGCTCTGGGTGTTCTGGATGATCATAACGAGCAAAAGGTAAGATTTGTCAGGAATTTCAGCACAGAAAACTCAGGTATCAGCTGTTTACATAGGCGACGCCATATTGGATTAGGATGCGCGCGCAGGTCAGAGGGAAATTGCCGTCTGCCTATGAAGCATCTGACATCTGGTGTCGCTACCTGGAACCTGGTGATGGTACCTACAGCTACATTACAGCGCTCTTCATTGTCGGCCCTCGGTGTGTCCTTGAACTATTGTTGCGTGAGAAAAAAATGGGGGAACCCCCCACTCCGCTGCTAGGTTTGTTGGAGTGGGGGAGGTGGGCAGGGGGACGCAAAAAGTACCCAATGACAAGACATTGGGACACTGCGCAGTTTGTTTCGCGCATGACGCCCAGAACAAGGACCGAGTGCAGGTAGTGGGGGGAGCGTTGTTGAGGATCAACAGGCCGTGAGGGGAAATCCGGACCATTAGAGAAGCCGTGAATGAAGGGTGCTCTATTCTATCGAAACTAAATATTTTCTCACCAAGCTCTGCATGATTAATGGTTTCCTACTGAAATTCAAGAAGCTGAAGACACCGTGGAAGGCCATTTTGACGAGTAAACCGTTTTGGGCGCTGTTTATTGTCCACTGCACCGCCGACGGAGGATTCTGGTTTCTCATTACACAAATGCCGACTTATATGGCGTATGGGCTGGGCTTCAATATTCAGGAAGTGAGTAAAATACAGTTGGCTCTCCCACTAGTGCACTGCGCGGAACCGGACCCCCCACCGCCCTGTCCCATAAGTGACCCTCTCCTACTTCCCCCACTCCCGGATGCTAGTAAGCGCAGGGAGGGGGTAGACAGGGTCGCGCGGGAGCATTTGCATAGTGGTGGGGAGCCGGCAGGCCCGGCGGAACAGCACATTGCGCGGCGACCGTTGGGGGGGGGGGGGCTGGTGGGATCGGCCCTGGGAGCCGGCGCTTGAGGATAGAGAGATAGATAGATAGATATTACGTTTATTGTTTAGAAAATTAAACAAAAAATATGGTAAAAAAATCCAAGTGAAAAGAGAAAACATATAGAAGAAAAAAAGAGAAAGTAGCGGGTAATAGCACTTTAAGATGAGTAATGAAGAGAAGTGCAAAATCATGTAAAATGTTGACTGCACAGTCATACATGACGAAATAGGCAATAATTTTTTTGGAGCATATATACGAGTAACAATAGCAAGTAGCAGAATAAGTTTAGCAAGTAGAGTTACTGCCTGAGTCTCCTGGGCGCCGCAGAGTCGGTAGGACGCACTGCGCACCGCGCGCAGCGAGGGGTAGCCGGAGTGGGGGGCCGATTCCCCGCGCGCGCCTTTCCGCTGGACACTTAGCGAGGTTTTGTGCATTGCGGGCGTTCTCCCGCATCGATTTGAATGGAAAAAAAAGAAAAGTGTTCAGGGTTTTGTTGGCTTATTGCCGAACTATTGCCGAGTAAATCTGGCGAATTGGAAAATTGAGTGGTAACTGTATTTGTTGATGATCAAATTGCAGAATGGGTTGAAGTCTTCACTTCCTTGGGTGACCATGCTCGTTATGTCATTTCCCATAAGTTGGCTGTCAGACTGGGGTGTGAGGAGAGGTCTTCCACGCGGACGATTGCGCAAGTTGTCCAATACCATGGGCCAGTGGGGCCCGGCTCTTGCTCTTCTGGGAATTTGCTTCGTAACACCGGGAAATACGACTCTTCCTGTTGTTATTTTGATGCTTGCTGGGGGACTCAGTGCCGCCTCCATGTGTGGGTTCCAGATCAATCATATGGATCTTAGTCCAAATTTTGCGGGATTACTTATGTCAATTACCAATACTGCTGCATCACTTGTTGGCCTGCTCGACGCTTTGGTCGTCGGAAAAATCGTCACTGATTGGGTAAAAATCTAAAAAAAAATTTTTTTTTTTTAATTCAAAAATTGGAATTTCAAAATTTTGAAGATTTTGAAGGTTCAACAATTTTTTACAGATTTTACCTATTTATGTTGCCTAATCCTTTTGCAGACGAACATTGCCCAATGGAGGACGGTCTTCTTTATGTCAGCCGGTATTTATTTCTTGGGTAATATGATATTCATCGTATTCGGAAGTGGAGAGACCCAATGGTGGGATCATGGAGATTCGCGGAAAATTTATGAGAATTCGATACACAGGCGACGCAGATCTACGAAGAGTTTTCCGATTGCTACGTAGTGTTCCAAATGCACAAGGGTGTGTGTGGGTGTGGGTGGGTGGGTTCATGTGGGCGGGTGGGTGGGTGGATGTGGGTGGGTGGATGTAGGTGGGTGGGTGGGTGGGTGGGTGGATGTGACTCTGTGTGTGTGTGTGTGTGTGTGTTGCAATCGATGCAACAAGTTTTCCCTTATCACCAATTTCAATCCTTCACAACGCTCTATTATGAAACCTATTAGAGATAGGGCAAAAAGTGTTAGATGAAAATTGTCCCTCTCTTCAAGATACACATTTTGTGTCATATGACTTATTTTCTTAATTTCCATATTTTAGGAGATATAGCGATCTCAATGTTATTGACTCAGCTTGTACGTTATCACACCCGAGAAATTTTGGATTTATCTCGACACTGAGTTGATGGAGGAAAATTTGCCTTATATCTTTTTTGTCAGGAAATGAATTCTCTACAAAAAATGTGTTATCACCTTTTTCGCTACAACCTCTTGGTAAGGAGATAATGCAATATGTGTGTATGTTTGTGTCTGTTACTGTTTATAAACTTTGTGTATGTGCAAACCGCTCAAATTTTTAGTAAATTTTTTGATAAAATAATTGACAATCATTTTCATCCCCCTCCTCCTCCTCCTCCCCCCCCCCTCTCCCGGTTTGGCAATAATTTAATCAGTGATTTATAAGATCAGATAACTACTCTGATAAACATGGACTATTAATAAACACCGGACTGGTTAATTTTTTTAAGAAAAAAAAATTCTCGGAAACCGACAAGCTCAGATCGCATTGGGGGCAAAACGGGATGAGATGAAGACTTTTCGGGGAGAGGCTTATCTGGTGTTCTAGCGGCATGAGCCGTATTACATAATTCCACGCACGTGAATATGAGAGATAAATGATATCACGATTAGGCGATACAAATGATAACATCGATATATCAATTCTCTCTCTATTAACCTTGACATTGAAATGTACTGATAAGGAAAGTCAATTTTTCCGCGCATGTTTTAAAATTTCGCGGTTTTTAAATATGGCTCTTTCATTCCATATTCTCAAAAATCCTGATCTTTTAGTCAACAGATTGCGGCCGATGACGTCACAGTGGCGGTAGTAGTTTCAAGGACAACCGCGAGGGGCGCGAGCGATAGTTTCCGGTGCGCGCGAAATTCAAACTGTCGGGTTGAATAATAAATGTAGAAGGTTATATTTTCCAAGTTGTCAGTGGGAACAAATGAAAACATAATTACATGTGAATAATGAAAGTCCAAGTGAATAAAAAGTTTGTGGTAGCGTCTACAAAACAATATCGCTAGCATTGTTTTTCTAGAATTTTCTTCTGACATTTTGGCGCCAATTTGTCTCCGAATGTTTTGCACCGGATCAGAACAATCTGATACTCTGATGAGCAATGGCGTCGACAGATGGCGCCACACGAAGGACTGGCTCCAGCACTGTGACGTCACAGTGGCGGTAGTAGTTTTAAGGACAACCGCGAGGGGCGCGAGCGATAGTTTCCGGTGCGCGCGAAATTCAAACTGTCGGGTTGAATAATAAATGTAGAAGGTTATATTTTCCAAGTTGTCAGTGGGAACAAATGAAAACATAATTACATGTGAATAATGAAAGTCCAATTGAATAAAAAGTTTGTTAACTGTGTCTATCTAATGGACCATTTTGAGCGAATTTCTTTATAGAATTTTTTTTATTAGCATCATCTTCTTTATAAGGTAAAATGGAAGACTTAAGTTTAAAGCCTTAATGAGAAGTTCTATATCTTTCCTTTTGACATGGATGATAAATCTGAATGCAGCGCTATCAGTCATTTTCCCCTTATCACCACCCACATCCAGACAAATTACAAACGTCAAGATGAGTTTATCACTCCTGTTTATCAACGTTATCAGCTACGGGGGTTTGCTCATCTGAAATTCAGATAATTGAGTAATGATTACCGATCAATTTATTGCACCTTATTACCTAAAATTGCATGGGTAACTCACTAATGACATGAATTAAAGTGTCGACAAGTTTTATCCACAGCATTGAAAAAAAAAAAAAAAAAAATCAGACCCATTAAGAAAAAAAAAATCAGACAAATGAAAAAAAAAAAAATAGAAATGTTAAGAGTATAATTTTTTATTTCAAAAATTATAAAATATTGCACATTAAAAAAAAAAATTATGTAAAAAATTTCAAAAGTTCGGTTTTTTCGGATGTAATATATTCATGAAGATTTTTCCCCACTCCAAAAATTTATTCCCCACCAATGAGCTGAGTGGAAAGGATAAAGCACATCGTCTCCAATTTTCACTCTTTTCCCAGTGCGAATATAATGGAGAACTCGGAGTTATGCGGAGATGTGAATGTTCCCTCAGCTCAGGTTATCCTCGTCTACAATAAAGGTAGTTGAATTTTCATTTTCAAAATTTATCCCTAGTTCTGAACCATGCGATATTGTTTTGTAGACGCTTCCACAAACTTCTTATTCAGTTGGACTTTCATTATTCACATGTAATTATGGTTTCATTTGTTCCCACTGACAACTTGTAAAATATAACCTTCTACATTTATTATTCAACCCGGCAGTTTGAATTTCGCGCGCACCGGAAACTATCGCTCGCGCCCCTCGCGGTTGTCCTTAAAACTACTACCGCCACTGTGACGTCACAGTGCTGGAGCCAGTCCTTCGTGTGGCGCCATCTGTCGACGCCATTGCTCATCAGAGTATCAGATTGTTCTGATCCGGTGCAAAACATTCGGAGACAAATTGGCGCCAAAATGTCAGAAGAAAATTCTAGAAAAACAATGCTAGCGATATTGTTTTGTAGACGCTACCACAAACTTTTTATTCAATTGCACTTTCATTATTCACATGTAATTATGTTTTCATTTGTTCCCACTGACAACTTGGAAAATATAACCTTCTACATTTATTATTCAACCCGACAGTTTGAATTTTGCGCGCACCGGAAACTATCGCTCGCGCCCCTCGCGGTTGTCCTTGACACTACACCCGCCCGCTGTGACGTCATCGGCCGCAATTTATCGTTCCAAAAATCATTGTATTTAATTCATTATTTGGTTAGATTTGCAATATATATATTCTAATGAACCACAGGACCACAAAATCATCTCATCTTCCTCATCTCGATCAAAGTTCGGAGATGCAATCGACCAATCTCAAATATCACCCACTTGATAATCGATAAGAACCAAAATTATCCGACAAATTGTGAAGATAATACTTAATCATTTTCATATAAACCGTTCTCACCGGAAATGTGCGGGAAATTGCAATTGGAGACGAACGGAAGAACTATAAATTTCCCCCTTCAAATTTTCCCGCGTCTTCATAGCTTCCGGTCCATTACAGTTCAAGTTCAAATGGATTGTTTATTCATCCAACTCGTGCCGTGGAAAATCATGGATCCGTTGACACCGCCCACAACTAAAAAAAATTGTTGGCAATTTTCCTGCAAAACCGGAAGTTGTGAGGAGAAAAAAATAATCCTAAATTAAAAAAAAAAAATTCCTAAAAAAAAATTAAAAAAACATAATTGAAGGCAAAAGTTTAAATTTTGTTACTAAATAAAATTTATTTTATACTTTATTCGTAGTTTTCGGAGCCAGGCACCTCCAGTGTTTCCTCCTGTTCCTGGGTGTAGCTATAGCGTACGCCAACAAAATATGTCTGTCATTGGCGGTAGTGGCGATGGAGCACGAGCAGAAAAATGTGGTTAGCCGATTAATTTATATAAAATAAATTTCCCGGAAGCCAAAAATTGAAAAACAATCATTAACAATTTAAAAATCCTTCGTAAAAACTTGATAATTGAACGATTACGCTTGGAACTGGACCACGCCTGCGCCGTGGTCGACTGCGCAGCCGGCGCGAGGGTTGCGCGCGTCGCGCTGGGATTCCCCCAATTCGAAACTTCCCCCATTTGTCTCCCAGTATTGGACGCCCCGCATCTCACTACAAATATGTTCCGCGTCATTTTTCACCACTGATAAAAAGCCAATCATGGTAACTTAACCTAAAAATGGCGCCAAAAATTAAAAATAAAATTGGAAAAATTCATTTAAAATTGATCCGATTGATGTTTTTTTCAGAATGGCGGACTGACTTCTGACAACGTCGCCATGATTTTCAGCTCATTCTTCTGGGGCTACACGATAATGCAAATACCGTACGGCCATTTTGCTCGAATATGGAGTGCCAAAATGCTCCTGGGAATTGGCATGCTGATAGGTGGCGTTGGTGGTATTTTCTGTCCACTTGTATTCGACGAGGGTGGTTTAGTATACCTCTGCGCATGTCGAGTGATCATGGGCCTATCCCAAGCTTGTCTTGTCCCCTGCATTCACACCCTGCTGGCGAAATGGGTGCCCCCTAACGAGCGCGGACGATTGGGTAATTAACCTACATTACTTTTCCAAATCGTGTAGTAATATCATTTCCCTAATCATTGAAAGCGTCTGAGAATCCATAGAAGGCGATAGGCTGCGCACAAGCCTTCTGCGCAGGCGAGTGGAGGGGGAAGGGTGGGGAGTGTCTTGCCGTCGCCGGAAAAGCGGTGTCCTCACTCGCCTTTTTTCTACACGCTATCAGATCTTCCACTTACCTTAGCTATGCTGATAGTTCTTGGACATCTTCTTTAGGATCTATGACCTACGCTGGAGCACTGTTTGGCCTGATTGTGACGTACCCCCTAACCGGTGCGCTCATCGACGCTGCCGGCTGGAGAAGTGTCTTCTACTTCTTCGGTTCTGGCTGCGTCCTCTGGTCCCTTGTGTACTTCTTCGTGGGATCTGACTCACCTGCGGCATCAGTTGACAAAGGCTGCTGTGGTATCAGCGAGGATGAGAGAAGATATATCGAGAGCGCTCTTGGAGTTCTGGATGGTCACATGGAGCAGAAGGTAGGGTTCTGCTCAAGTACCCAAAATCCTGTAATGTAAATAGTAAAAAAGTTAATTAATTTTTTCCAGAATTTAAAAACACCGTGGAAGGCCATTTTGACGAGTAAACCCTGGTGGGCGCTATTTATCGTCTACTGTACCGGCGAAGGTGGGTCCTGGATTCTCCTCACCCAAATACCAAGCTATATGGCGTATGTTCTAGGCTTCAACATACAAGAAGTGAGTAACTGATATTTTCCTCGCTGTTTCAGGGCGGTCGGAAGCTCACCCCAGTATAGAAAATCGAAACCCCAATGAAATCGGAGGTCAAGAACCCGCGGTAGAGCCTCCTTTAGCGTACAGTTCCTCTATTGCGCAAAAACTCCCCTCGCGGCCTGTGAAACCGTGTTACGCTTCCCCCACTCCTCGGGCGTCGACCGTGCATGGCTGACTGCCGAGCGCGCAGTGCAGTGGTGCTCAACCTATGTAACCTTGATGCAATGTAGCAGAGCCAAAATTTGGGGAAACTCTCGGCGTATTATTCATTAATGCCGCAATTTTTTTGTCAATATAAAAAGGGCGTATGTCACGACAAATATTGACCAAGTGGAACAAATTCTCCATTGTATTTACAGAATGGGCTCAAGTCTTCACTTCCTTACATCGCAATGCTCACGATGTCTTTCCCCCTAAGTTGGCTGTCGGATTGGGGTCTGCGCAAAGGACTCTCTCGCGGACAATTGCGCAAGTTATGCAATACCATGGGCCACTGGGGTGCCGCCCTGGCACTTGTTGGCATCGGTTTTGTGCCACCTGGTAACAGAACTCTTCCCGTTATTATTTTCATGGTGTCCGGTGCAATGAATGCTGGCGCCATGTGCGGTGGCACGATCAATCATATGGATCTTAGTCCGCACTTCGCGGGATTATTGATGTCCATCACCAATACAGCGGCGTCAATTGTAGGACTACTCGCGGCGCTGGTCGTTGGAAAACTTGTCACCGATTGGGTAAGTATTATTGTAACACCCGCGTGACGTCACAGGGCCGGAGTCAGACATTCGTGTGGCGCCATCTACCGGCGCAAGTTTGAATTTCGCGCCACCTGTGACGTCAGCGGCCGAAAGTTGGCCTTTAAAAAATTGAAAATTCCCGGAAAATTTTTTTGTTGTAACAATTTAGTGATTATTAGAGGATATATTAAAAATATATATATGTATTTTTCAGACGGACGTGGAGCAGTGGAGGACGGTTTTCTTCATCTCTGCCGGTATTTATTTCTTCGGCAATTTGATATTCATTATCTTTGGAAGCGGGGAAACCCAGTGGTGGAATAATGGAGATTCGAGGAAAAATGATGATGATTTAGAGGGCAGGTCTCGGCCATCATCAAAACGTCTACCGACTACGTCATAGACTTCTTTTGAATGAAGCACATTTTCAAAAATTATTTATTTGAATTATGATGATGGATTGACTGATTGATCAATTTCTTGCTGTCAATTTTTGGCAGGGATCAATATGTCACCAAGTTTAGGAAATGTTATTTGGTGCAGCTGAACTTTCTATTTCCAAGTTTTCATTGCATGACTTGACAGTTGTCAAGAGTTGGCAGTTGTCAAGAGTTGGCAGTTGTCAAAGTTGACAGCTGTCAAGAGTAGACATTTGCGAAAAAGGGGACAGTCGTTAAACGCTGACAATTGTCACAAGTATGTTGAGATTAGGCAAATGTCAAAAGTTGACAGCTGTCAAGAATTTGGCAGGTGTTAGCGTTTGAGGAGTGTGGACATTCAATGATTGTAAGCTTCGTAAAAAATGTTCCAACAAATTTCGATTATCAATAACTGTCAAACTTTGACGGCTGTCAATTTTTGACAACTGTCAAATGTTGACAGGTGTCAATTTTTGATTACTCTTCAATGTTATCAGCTGTGATTTTTGACAACTGTCAATTTTTGACAGCTGTCAACTGTCAATTTTTGACAGCTGTCAACTGTCAACTTTTGGCAGCTATCAATTTTTGACAGCCGCCAACTTTTGGCAGCTGTTAAATTTTGACAGCTGTCAACTTTTGGCAGCTGTCAACTTTTGACAGCTATAATTTTTTGACAACTGTCAATCTGAAATGTAGCGTAGAATCTGACAACTGATTCAATCAACTTCCTTTCTTCACAAGTTGTCAATGAAACATCTCGGCGACTTCTTTTTCACTTTTGGAACTCCCTGTATATTAAAAAAATATTTATCGCAAACATTTTATCTAGTCCGTTATAATGACTCATTTTCACACGTGTGAGATGCCAATTTGTAAATATATAGAAAAATATAATCAATGTCCCGATAAGAAAATGAAACTAGAATAATATTCAAACACATATACTATGTGGAAAAATTCGAAGTGCTTATTGATAAGGATAATCAGTTAGTGAAGACTGATTTGAATAATAATAAAAAAATCGGATGAATTTATATAATCTATGTCATATATATATCTGATTTGTTGTAAATACATTGTAATTTATATTTTTTTAAAAATTCACTTTTATGTACATTAGTTTGTTCAAATATTTTGTTATAATACATTGAAATTAATATAAATATATCATTAGTATTTTTATATATCTATATTCATACGTGTATATATATATCTATATATATATATTGTTTTTTTCCCCGATAGGGAAAGTTATTGTAATTCGAAAATGAAAGGTCCCAAATTTCATGATCCCCTGAAGGATTTTGTAACGTTTTTGAGATCGCCTATGTGTATGTGTGTGTGTGCGTCTGTATGTTTGCGCCCGAAATTTTGAGCGCGCTTTCCCCACGAGCGGTGCGCACAATTGAAACGATTAAGGTGGCAATCGAAGTGTCCCCCGCGAACTCTCGCGCTGATTAGATTTTGGTTAAAATCGCTCCATTGCATTAATTGTTATAAACAATTTTAATTGTTTATAACGCTCTTGCGGGAGAACCGTTGGTGGCAGAAAAAAATATGTATAACAAAAGTTGTTCCACGTGTAAAAATGCATATTTTAGGTCATATGACTTTTCACGCTAGCTCGCATAATTAGTGAGATATTGCAAATTGTTGCTAAAAAAAAAATCAACAAAATTAATCAATTTTGGGAAGGAGCCGATCTACGGGTGCACCTGTGTGTGTGTGTGTGTGCAAAGTAAGTAGCAAAAATGATCCGATGGTGTGCAATCAGAAGGTATCGGGAAGGTGTTGGTGTGAGCGGGTCTACGGATCCTGCACAGGAGGGACACATCCTAGGTGTATATATGTATATATCATTATGGGTTATCGTAGTTCTCGTGTTCGAAGAGCATTTTCTCGTACGTCAATTGGCGTTGTTTATCCAAAAATCCCGGGCTTGAAGTTCGTTTCAATTCCTCGGCCGCCCATACTGCTTTGCACTTATCAAGGATCTTACGGAGAAAAAAAAAATAATGAGTTTCTAAACGTCAAAAAATTCTGAAATTTTTTAGGCCGTTCTATCATACGCTGCTTCATCCGAGATAAAAATTTCATCCAATTCTATTCATAACGCGCTTCAGCAAAAATGTAAATGTTAAAGAACATTGAAGAACATAATGGAGAAGATAATTACGTCACAGTATTTAGCGCTGGTATAGTTGAAGCACCGATAATCCTCTGGAATGCCATCACAGGAATAGCTGTGTATCTGAAATAACAAATGGAATAGAACCCCGTAATTATGGCATTTTTCAATTTTTTGTTTGAGTGAAAATGTCTATATATAGTGATTCAGTCACATAACCTAAAAAGCCACGATTCAAACTGAGGCTAGAAATACTGTTTCATTATTCTCTTTTCGATCAACATTTACTCAGTTTGTTGTTAGATGAATGGGGAATTGCATATTGATCGCTTTCTGGCCAATTTTTCGATTGCCAAACGACATTTTCAAATTTTGTTAATTTCCCGCCAAATGACAGTTGATTGCGCAAGCGCCGCCATTTTGAACTTTGGTGCCCTCTGTTTTCAGAGTGTATACATTACGTGTATGTAGACTATTCTAAAGTATTTACTACATATATATATATACTATATATATAGATATATTTACTACATATATATATATATGTATATATATAAGGAGAGAAAATTTAATATAGGCATGTCGAATCCCTCCAATTTCCCGCCAAAAACAGCTGATCGAGCGAGCGCCGCCATCTTTGTTACGCCATTTTGTCACGACCGTTCCCATTCCGAATTTTTTGAACAGACTTCTGACCACGTTCACTAAATTCTAGTCTTTTTATTATGAAACCGGGGCGAGGAGATGTACTCTGAGAGTCAATCTCGGAGTGGAAGTTTATTCATGGTTTTTGAGAAGAATTAGGCCATGGTTAATAGCAAAATAGCTTTCGCGCGCTTTTTGCGCGGCTCACGCGCATGCGCGCACGATCTGCGGAAGGGTTCTTCACATGCGACAGATGGCGCAGGCGCGCGTCCACATCAGTTCTGCCACATGTATGCATGATAAATAATCTTTATACACGAAGATTTAGCGGAAAAATTAGATTTTGAGAGACGAATAAAGTTCGAATGCCAAAAAAACATTTGCGCGGCAAGTTTTGAAATCTCCCACTTTTTTCGCGATGCAAAAATGCAGATTGTCATGCTTGAAAATATAGTGCATTTTGAACAAAATTATTTTTAAAAAATCTAATTTTGAATTTGAAATTAGTAAAAAAAAAATACAATTTTTTTTGAAAAAAAAAAAAACAAAAAATCCAAATAAAAAATTACAATTTTTTTTGAAGAATTTTTTTTTTTTTTTTTCATATTTACCTGCACCAACGATGATAACGAAATTGTCAGAATCAGAAGAGTTTTAGCGTAAGTCATGTCGATAATTATCACAAGTGTTGCACGCGCCAACTATTTTAGGCCAATGATACTCGCTCCGCTTAATTTTCAAAATTTATATTTATAGAAGCCGCCATATGTGGAAAATGCTTCCAATGAAGAAGCAATTGCTGATAAGATTCTTGTTTTTTTATCGCTGATAAAAGTGATTTTTGAAATTGATGGTAATAGGTTCTCAATGAAGCCAGTATGGGAATATTAATATTGCACGGTTTTTTGTGGCGAAAATTAAAGCGGAACGGTCGAGGCTTCTAAGTCGGTTTTAACGCGCGCAATTTATGGATTCATTGCTGCAATGTTTGCCAATGCCGTTTATGCTGGCGGTAAAGTGAAATGTAGAGGAAAATTTGCTGGGGTGAGTAGAACAATTCGATGAGTTGAATTGTAATGTGAAATTGGTTTTTTTTATCAGTATTTTTTTTTTGGACTTTTTGAAATTTTGGAAATTTTGGAAATTTTTGGAATTTTTGAAATTTTGGAAATTTTGGAAATTTTTGGAATTTTTGAAATTTTTGAAATTTTTGAAATTTTTGAAATTTTTGAAATTTTTGAAATTTTTGAAATTTTTGACATTTTTGACATTTTTGACATTTTTGACATTTTTTGGGATTTTTTTAAGTTTTTAAAAATTTTTTGAAATTTTGGCGAATTATGAGAGCTTTTGAAATATTGGAACATTTTGGAAATGGTGAAATTTTTGGGAAATTTTTAGAATTTTGGAAGTTTCTTGAAATCGTGAATTTTTTTGACTTTTTTGAAAATTTTGAAATTTTTGAAATTTTTTGAATTTTTTTTTTAATTTTTGAAATTTTTGAAATTTAAAAAAATTTTGGAAACGATTGTTCCGCGTTTTATTTTTCAGCCTAAAGTGACTAACAAATGAGGGAAAAAACTTAATTGTCATCGATTATCGTCACCATACTGTATGCCTTACCGTTTACGCTGATAGGTTCTTCATTGATAAATAATTGCGCTAAGCTGATAAATATCATTCTGTACCACTAATGATGTTCGCCATGAATGTTAAGTGCGATAGTCCTTCCGACGACTTCTTCCGTAATGGTACGTAAAATTCATCACATTTTATTCAAACACAACAAATTAAATATTTTTGATGATGCCACATAATTGTAAAACTCAACATACATAGATACATATATGTGTGTGTGTGTGGGTGTGTACTTACTGCATGCAAAAATCTATATTTAAGGCACAACTACAAATATCGCGAGAGCGTGCCCGCGCAACTAAAGGTTAAAACAATTTTGGCAATGATCCAACACGTCTACCACGCGCGGCACCTTCAACATTCTAATCTTGAAAATATCTATCACTAGATCGAAAACCACCATAGAATTTTCATTTGTTCGCACTGACAACTCGGAAAATATAACCTCCTACATTTATTATTCAACCCGACAGTTTGAATTTCGCGCGCACCGGAAACTATCGCTCGCGCCCCTCGCGGTTGTCCTTAAAACTACTACCGCCACTGTGACGTCACAGTGCTGGAGCCAGTCCTTCGTATGGCGCCATCTGTCGACGCCATTGCTCATCAGAGTATCAGATTGTTCTGATCCGGTGCAAAACATTCGGAGACAAATTGGCGCCAAAATGTCAGAAGAAAATTCTAGAAAAACAATGCTAGCGATATTGTTTTGTAGACGCTACCACAAACTTTTTATTCACTTGGACTTTCATTATTCACATGTAATTATGTTTTCATTTGTTCCCACTGACAACTTGGAAAGTATAACCTCCTACATTTATTATTCAACCCGACAGTTTGAATTTCGCGCGCACCGGAAACTATCGCTCGCGCCCCTCGCGGCTGTCCTTGAAACTACATTCGCCCCTGTGACGTCATCGGCCGCAAATGATGGTTGAAAAAAAAAAGACTAAAATTTCTAGAATTTACCAAAATTGCCAAAAAAATCTAAATTAATATTTAAAAAATATGCAATTGACTAATAATTGGAAATTTAAATATCCCAAATTTCGTCAGCAATTCAAATGGCGCGAACGATAGGGTACATTTAAAAATTAAAAGACCGGCGACTGAGACCGGTAAATCCAGACTTGACGACACCTCAAGATGTGATGAGTGGGCTCTTTTATCGTTATCGTAGCCGGTAATACGATGCCCACGTGTTATCGCGGAGCGCTGTTTCACCCAAAGCGTTTCACCTAATGGCCCCCGCAATTACCATTGAAAACGAAAATTTCCCCAATTCGAAAAATGTCAGGTGCATCCATTTGCAGTATAATTGCCTGGACAAAGCTGCCCGCATCCTTATAGACACGTTAACAATGATAATCATCGAAACTGAGAGAAGGGATAAGTTGGCCGTCCAGTAATTCATTCAATATAAAATCAGTCGTTTTCGAGATAGTGAAGCGTGAGCATCGGGCACAATGCCTTCGGAATTGATAATGAATGGTGAAGCGGAAAATCAACAAGTAGACAGTAAGTAGAAACAGTGTGATAAACAGTATACACAAATGTGTGTATGTGTGTGTATATGTGTGAGTATACATGTGTGTGTGTGTGTGTGTGTGTGTGAGAGAGAGAGAGTGTGAGAAGACTAATATAAATGTGTGTGTAGATGTGTACAAGTAGGTGTGTGTGTGTGTGTGTGTGTGTGTGTGTGTGTGTGTGTGTGTGTGAAGGGGTATATAAATGTGTGTGTAGATGTGTACAAGTTTTGGTGTGTGTGTGTGTGTGTGTGTGTGAGGAGTAAGTGTATGAGTGTGAGAAGGGGAATATAAATGTGTGTGTAGATGTGTACAAGTTTTGGTGTGTGTGTGTGTGTGTGTGCGTGTGACGAGTAAGTGTATGAGTGTGAGAAGGGGAATATAAATGTGTGTGTAGATGTGTACAAGTAGGTGTGTGTGTGTGTGTGTATATGTAATATTCTATCCCCAACCCGGGAGATTTCGTATACACACCAAGTCTTCCGTTTTCTTATCGACAATTTTTTTTTCGGCGATAAGAAATGTGAAAGTCCCCCACTTTCCCAGTGAAAGGTCTAAGGCCCCTCTGTTTCAATTGATCCACCTCCGTGTAACAAAATCTTGAGCGATCGAGGTGAAAGAGTAAATGAAAATATGGTGATTTAAAAATTTTTGAAACACATTCAAATTAAAAAAAAAAATTTTCAAAAAAATTAATTTTTTTTTTAATTCCAAAAAAATTCCAAAAAAATTTTTTAAAAATTCAAAAAAATGTTTTTTGAAAATTCAAAAAAAAAAATCCAAAAAAATCCCAAATAAATTCCAAAAAAAGAAACAAATATAAAAAAAAATCCCAAAAAATTAAAAAAAAAAACAAAAAAAAATTCAAAAAAAAATCCAAAAAAAATTCAAAAAAAAAAAAATCCAAAAAAATTCAAAAAAAAAAATCCAAAAAAATTCAAAAAAAAAAATTCTCAAAAAGTTCAAGAAAAAATTCCAAAAAAAATCAGCTCTTCCAATTTTTCTCTTCAACCATAACTTCAGCTATCAGGAACTTGAAAAAAAAAAATTCTTGAATCATCTTTGACTTCACTCGACCAGATTGACCAGTTCAGCATTCACGGTCAGTAAGATTACTGATGACAAAGGGGCTCGCTCCTATAAAACGATTTAGCCATTCAAGTGCCCGCATTCGTCTCAGTTGATATTCAAGTGAGGATGAGGGCACTGCTACTTCTCTGGTGTATCTCTAACATTTTTGCAGAGGAAAATGAGCCAAAAGTCATCATCGTCGGTGCTGGACCAGCTGGAATTGCAGCCGCCTCAAAATTACTACAAAATGGAATAACAAATGTTACAATTTTGGAGGCGGAAGGGAGAATTGGTGGTCGTGTCAATAGCACAAAATTTGGTATGAGAAATTTTAATTTCCTCAGAATTTTCAAAATTTAGGTATTTCAAAAAAATTTGAAAATTTTCAAAATTCTCAAAATTTTCAAAATTTTTAAAAAGTTAAAAATTTGAGAAAGTTAAAAATTTGAAAAAGTTCAAAATTTTAAAAAGTTCAAAATTTTGAAAGTTTCAAAAATTTTGAGAAATTAAAAAAAAATTCAAAATTTTGAAAACTTCAAAAGTTCAGAAAAATTAAAAACATCTCGAGTGAATAAAACAATTCGTATCAATTCTACATTTTTCTGATGACTAGGAGAGTATTGGATTGATCTTGGCGCTGAGTGGGTCCACGGTGAGATCAATAATGCAGCTTATGATCTTGCCGCCCCCTTGGGACTTCTGTCGAAGGCTCTGGGTCCAGGTGTACCAGACGAACAGGCCCCGAAACGTTGTTTTTATACGTCACAAGGTGAAGTTATAATAAAGGATTTCAGTGCAGAATTTGCCAACTACGCAGAAATGTGCGGTTATGACCCAATCGGAGTTGATGATCTCGAGACTGGTTCGCTTGGAGAACACCTGCATAATAAGTAAATGAGTTTCAAAATAATTATTTATCAAATGTTTCATTCAAAAATATGGACTTTGAGATGCATGTACAAAAAAATGTTTTAGAACGAGTACCCACTCACCTACTCACTCACCCACCCACTCACCCACCCACCCATCCACTCACCCACTTATTCTCCCACCCACTGATCCACTCACCCCCCCCAGTCATCCTCCCACCCACACACCCACTTGTCCCCTCACGCACCCATCCATTCATCCGCCACCTACTTACCCACCCACCCACTCGACCTCCCAGTCACCCACCCACTCGTACTTCCACCCGCCCACCCACTCATCCTCCACCCACCCACCCCCTCATCCTCCCACCCACCCACTTTCTCGTTCTCTCATCCACCCACTCATCCTCTCACCAACACACCTACCCACTTATCCATTTACCCGCCCAGCCATCCTCCCACCCACACACCCACTTGTCCTCTCACGCACCCATCCATTCATCCTCCACCTACTTACCCACCCACCCACTCGACCTCCCGCCCACCCGCTCATTCGTCCTCCCAGTCACCCACTCACTGGTCCTTCCACCTATCCACCTACTCATCCGCTCACCCACCCACCCACTTGCTCGTTCTCCCACCCACCCACTCACCCTCTCACCAACACACCTACCCACTTATCCACTTACCCGCCCAGCCATCCTCCCACCCACTTGTCCCCTCACCCACCCATTCCCCACCTCCCTACCCACCCACCCACTCGACCTCCCGCCCACCCGCTCATTCGTCCTCCCAGTTACTCACTCACTCGTCCTTCCACCTATCCACCTACTCATCCGCTCACCCACCTACCCCCTCGCGCTCCCACCCACCCACCTCCTCATCCTCCCACCCACTTATCCACTTACCCGACCAGCCATCCTCCCACCCACACACGCACTCATCCTTCCACCCACAGACTCATCCTCTCACCCACCCACCCCTCGTCCTTCCACCCACCCACTCATCCTCTCACTCACCAACCTCCTCCCACCCCCACCCACTCATCCTCTCACCAACCCATCTACCCACTCATCCTTCCAGCCCATCCACCTACCCGCACATCCAAACCACCCACACCTACCCAACCGCACACACACACACACACACACACACACACACACACACACACACACACACACACACACACACACACACGGCTTACGAATATAACAATCCGGCTGGTATTTCCTATCAACACCATTAACCCAACAACTCACACATCCACCATTACTAAAATTGAGAACAGGGGCTCGACATCGAATTGACCTTATCATAATCATTGAAAAATAGCGATCTATTGAGGAAACAATATGAAAGGCCAATGTGCAAATACGATCATAGAATACGCGAGAAATTTTCTAGCCACCAATTTCAGATAAATTTGTTTCAAGTTCCTTGGTTATTTTTTGCATCATCATTTTGAATTTGTTTCCCCGTTTTACTCATCACTTATGAGTATCTCAATTCCTGAATTTCGTAGATAAATTTACATGTTTTATTATTGTCATCACCATTCGGCCTTGTATATCACAACTAGATGAATTAAACTTCATTGATAAGAGCAACATATATAAGCTGCATGAAGATCCCAAACGTTTATCACATACATACAGAAACTATATCTATAGATGTTGATTGTTTATAGCGGCCAACATTTGCCCTAGGATCTAAGATTCCTCAAAATTTCTGAGCAATTGAACATTTGTTCCAGACTCAACGCATTCTACGATAACCATACAGATGTCATAACCCCCGATATGCGCCAAGGATTAACCCATGCCATTGAAGTGGGAATGATGGCCCTGGAAGGTGCTGCTAATTTATACGATGTTTCGATGAAGAGAACTCTTGAGTATGAAGGTGCAGGTGGATATCAACTAGTCAATTGGAAGGATGGAGCTTACAAAACTGTATTAGAAATTCTAATGGTTCGTCAATTCATTCATCTCTATATGCGATGTTCCAAAGCTGGATGCTTTGGAAGGTGAGAACAGGGTGAAATTCGGTGATGTTCCTCGTTACGTTGCGCCTGGAACTCGATTCTGGGAAGTTATTTAACATTGAAGTTGCGTCTGAGCTGCCTCATCTTCTGCTCATTTGGTCAGGTGTTGTGTCTACTAAGTTCACGTGGTAATTCAAATCCAGTTCCACGATCAGGAGCTGTTCCAGTACCTGGAACTGTTCCCAAGTTTGTTTCAATACGTGGAGCCGTTGTCCAACCGTTTCAATGCGTGGAACGGTTGTCCAACCTGTTCCAGTACGTGGAACCGTTCCCCGGTCTGGTTCAGTACGTGAAACCGTTGCCCAGGCTGGTTCAGTGCGTGGAACCGTTCCCAGCCTGTTCCAGTGCGTGGAACCCTTCCCCAGCCTGTTCCAGTGCGTGGAACCATTCTTCAACCTGTTCCAGTGCGTGGAACCCTTCTCCAGCCTGTTCCAGGACGTGAAACACTTCCCCAGCCTGTTCCAATACGTGGAACCCCGTACCAACTTGTTCTAGTATGTGGAACCGTTCCCCATCCTGTTCGAGTGTGTGGAACCGCTCCCAGCCTGTTCCAGTGCGTGGAACCGTTCCCCAGCCTGTTCCAGTATGTGGAACTGTGCCTGAACAGTGAAAATCCAAATCCAGTTCCATCATCGGTGACAGTTCCAAAACTTGTTCCACTTTCTGGAATCGTTCTCCATCCTGTTCCATTTCCCGGAACCGTCCCTGAACCTGCGCTATCATGTGGAACCGTGGCTGAATTTAGGTCTCCATGTGACCCTAGTAGACACGACTAGTGATTAAATGAGCGGAACAAGTAGTGGGCCGTCGTTGCGGGCGGAACCAGCATTCGGTCAACTTCAATGTTCCACAACTTTATGATAATGCATTTTACGGAACAGCAACAGAAGAACCTTCAGAAATTTCACGCTTCCACGATAAAAAATGTGTTCCACTGAACCCTCGGGGTTAACAGAACGAAATTTCAATAAAAAAAAAAAATTCTGATTTCAGAAAAAAATTCCAAATGCTGAGGAAGAACTGCCAATCGCCAACAACACATTATTGAATAAAAAAGTGGCGAAAATTGAGTACAATGGGGAACCGATAAAAGTGACCACAACCGATGGTACTGAATACACAGCTGATCATATTATCAGTACTGTATCACTGGGAGTTATGAAGGGAGATCATGAAAAGATGTTCAATCCTCCTCTACCACATAGAAATAGAAATGCAATTGAGGTATGTCACTATTTTAATTGGCAAAAATCAGACACTATACAGGGTGTTCCTAAACTGCGGGCTTTCCTCTGGGGGTTCCACCTCAAATTTCAATCCCCCCCCCCCCCCAACTGCCGACTGCCCTGGGGGGGGGGGGGGGGGGGGGGGGGTTTGTAATTGAAATTTGGGGTGGAACCCCCCAGAGGAAAACCCGCAGTTTAGGAACACCCTGTATAGATCGGGTTCTTGGCCTATTTGATCATACAGACTTTCGAATAATTGTAAAACAATTTTTTCAATTTGTTCCATGATCAGAACCTGGGATTTGGACGTAGTGCTAAAATATACCTGTACTACGATGAGCCTTGGTGGAATATGACCGATCACGTTGTGAATTTTCTCACATGGTCTGAAGCAGATAGAAAGGAAATCGAAAATGACGTAAGATTTTTAATTACTCCGTCCATTAGCTTTCCTCCCATCCGCCAATTCCCTAAATGTCCGAATTTCCCCTCACAGTTCGCGCGCCCTCCCGCCATACTCCCCCACTCTTGACAAATCGTTGATGGCATTTGTCGGTACTGCTATATACAGGGTGGCCTGCACCTGCGCCTGTTCCTCTGCAGGGTGAAGGGAGAGAGGGGGCGGGGGGGGGGTGGGATTGAGAAGTTTCCCTTCGTATTTTCTTTACGAACCATGGCTGTGAATTTGTTCAAAATTTCTTGAGAAGTTGACTCATCTCGCCCACAGATACGTGCTGCCTACTACGTTGCCCTGCTCATTTGGTCAGTTGCTGTATCGAGTTCCGCCATCAGGAACTGTTCCACGACCTGGAACCGTGCTCCAACGTGTTCCACCATCAGGAACTGTTTCCACTCTTGTTTTGCCACGTGGAACCGGTCTCCAACTTGTTCCACCATTAGGAACTGTTCCCACTCCTGTTCCACCACCTGAAACCGTTCTCCAACCTGTTCCACCATTCGGAACTGATCCCACTCCTGTTCCACCGCGTGGAATCGTTCTCCAACCTGTTCCACCACCTGGAACCGTTCCCCGGCGTGTTCCACGATCAGGAACTGTTCCCACTTCAGTTCAACCACCTGGAATCGTTCTCCAACCTGTTCCAGTACTTGGAACCGTTCTCTAACCTGTTCCACCATCGGGAACTGCTTCCACCCCTGTTTCGCCATCAACAACCGTTCTTCAACATGTTCCACCATTACGAACTGGTTCCCCTCCTGTTCCACTATCAGGAACCGTTCTCCAACTGGTTCTACCACTTGGAACTATTTTCCAACCGGTTCCACCACTTGGAACCATTCTCCATCCTGCTCCTACACCTGAAATTGCTCCCCAAACTGCTCCACCACTTGGTACCGTTCCTCAACCTGCTCCACCACCTGGGAACCGTTCCCAAACCTGTTCCACCACTTGGAACCATACTCGAACCTCTACTCCTACTTGGAGTCAGTGGATTTCGATCTCCACGTGAACCTAGCAGGCACACCAGCTGACCATGTAGGCGGAGCAAAGCAGTAGGCGTGGCACTGTGGGCGGGGCCAGCGCTGAGTCAACTTCAATGTCCAATTCCTTCGCAGCAATGGGTCCAAAGAAAACACGAAGTGGTGGACCATCCTCTATGTTGATCTATCGAAATTCTATTGTTCATTGCATATTCCAGCCCGAGAGAAGGTGGATGCTGGGGGTTGGCTACTCCATTCCAGTGGAGTACAAACCAAAGCTCTTCTTCCTGTGGATGAGTGGACCATATTGCGAGCAAATGGAGAGACTACCTGATGAACTATTCAAGGAGCTGATTGTCGAGTTCATTGAGAGATTCTTCGGGAAGACACACAAGCTAACACAGCCCAAGGACATCATCAGGAGCAGATGGAATACCAATGAGAATGTCCGTGGGAGTTATAGCTATCCAGCTCTAGCAGCAGTAGCCAATAATGCAACTGCTGAGGATCTGGGAGCGCCAGTGATGCGAGATGACAAACCTATTATTCAATTCGCTGGCGAAGCTACGGAACCACAGCATCACAGCAGTGTCCATGGTGCTATAGCCTCTGGGTGGCGCGAAGCTGATCTGCTAATCAATTTTTACAGGAAGAAAGATAAATCAACTTAATGACAATAGTAATAAATGGAAATTGCTTTGTGGGATGAGTAATAAAGTGATTTTCAAAAAAAAAACAGGTATAAAGTCAAGTTGTATGTCAGTTCCGCAAAATTTGACGATCGATCAATTATTGCGATTTTCGGTCGATATCTCGTGGAATATGATGTCTAGCAAAAAAAGTGATAAGATATCAAATGTGCAGTTTCACGAGAGGAACAACTTTTGTTTGACACTTTTTCTCGTATCTGTCACCGTTCTCGAGATACAACGTTATAAACATTTGAAATTGTTGATAACAATTGAATGGATGGTACAATTGCAAAAACGCTTGCTTCAGAGCTGGAGGCTCGGGAGACGCGTCGATTGAAAAACAAAAAAGTATAATCGGTCCAGACGTAGATGTACCGGGAAAGAGCAAGGTAAGTGGAAAAAATGGAAAAAAATGCTTGCATATCCAGGATTTAGCTAATGAGACCACCTAGGTTAAAATGTAGTTATTGGTCGAACTGTCGATCTAATGCGCTTTTTTCTCCTTTCCGGTTTTTTCCTATCACTCAGCACCATGATGATAAATCAACGAACTACATTATTCTCATTCGTCATCTTAATTCGAGAGACTACCAGGAAGCAATGGACTTTGTGGAAATTCGAAAACTCATTGTTTAATTGATGCTGAACTTTGTCAGTGTTTTTCAATGGCATGTTTCACGCTGTTTTCAATTTCCGATATGGTTGGATGTTGATTTTTTTTTGGATTGTTGAAAATTTCGGACAAATATTGAGACATTTAAAAATTGTTAGAATGTAGGGGTTTGAAATTTTGAAAGACATTTCGGTTGAGGAAAAATGTTGAGGTTGATACATGGTTTATCACTCATACCCCTTTAGAGCGGTCCACCCACGTCAGCACCTAGCCACACCCACCTGCCCACTCGCCTAGCCACGCCCACTCACCAAGCCACACCTACCCCCCCCCCCCATTGACCTAGCCATACCCACTCGCCCCGCCCATTAGCCTAGCCACACCCATTCCCGCCGCCTATCCACCTAGCCACACCCACTCGCCCCGCCCATCTACCTAGTCACACCCAGCCGCCGGTGCATCCACTTAGCCACACCCACCCTTCCACCTAGCCACGCCCTCGCATCCGCCCATTCACCTAGGCACACCTACCCGTCCATTCATCTAGACACACCTACCCGCCCACCCATCCACTTAGCCACACCCACCCGCCCACCTAGCCACGCCCATTCACCTAGCTACACCCACCCACCCGCTCATTCACCTAGCCACACCCACTCGCCCCCTCCATCCACTTAGCCACACCCACCCGTCCACCTAGCCACGCCTACGCACCCGCCCATTCACTTAGCCACACCCACCCACCTGCCCATTCACCTAGCCACGCCCACCGATCAATCTAGCCACGCCCACCGATCAACCTAGCCACACCCACTCGCCCCCCCCCCCATCCACTTAGCCACACCCACCCGTCCACCTAGCCACGCCTACGCACCCGCCCATTCACTTAGCCACACCCACCCACCTGCCCATTCACCTAGCCACGCCCACCGATCAATCTAGCCACGCCCACCGATCAACCTAGCCACACACACCAACCCGCCCATCCACCTAGCCACACCCACTTAACACACACATATTCACGTACTCCCCCCCCCCCTCCCACCCACTTCCCCGAGAAAATGGACTACAAATAGTGGACATACCTTAAATCGTAGAGATCTACTTAGTTGAAAATAGAAGGCAGTTAAAAAAAATTTGGAGTGACCTCGATGCTTAATGAATCCGCCAAAAAAATCAGGATTTTTTTTCCACTGCACATATCCCTCAAAGGTCAGTGTAAAGAATGTGCGAATATGGGCGCACAGAGCTGATCCAGCATTCGGTGGACTATGTGAAAAAAAATTGAACCCAGAAGTCGGACTCCGATCTTGCCGCAACTGCCCAGTAATTAACAGGAGAAAAATACCATGATTATGCCATCTCACACCAGTCGAACTCGGATAATTTTGCCGTCACGGTCAAATAGATTACGGATGGTAATTAACTGTTGGTCTATAAAATCATTGGGGTCTTGAGGTTTTTCGCAGTTGTGTGGATTTATGTGATGGCTGAGATGAGGCTGCTCGTGCTTCTAGTTTGTCTTTCTAACGTTTTTGCGGTGGAAAAAGAGCCCAAAGTTATCATTGTTGGTGCTGGGGTCTCTGGTATTGCTGCTGCTTCGAAATTACTCCAAAATGGAATAACTGATGTTACTATTTTGGAAGCGGAAGGGAGAATTGGTGGTCGCCTCAATAGCACGCGATTTGGTATAAAAATTTTTTAGCAATTTTTTATCAAAAAATTTATCAAAATATATTTTAAAATTCTTGCAATTTTGAATTTAAAATCCGCATTTTTTAAACGACAAATTTCGGCCGATGACGTCACAGTGGCGGATGTAGTTTCAAGGGCAACCGCAAGGGGCGCGAGCGATAGTTTCCGGTGCGCGCGAAATTCAAACTGTCGGGTTGAATAATAAATGTAGAAGGTTATATTTTCCAAGTTGTCAGTGGGAACAAATGAAAACATAATTACATGTGAATAATGAAAGTCCAAGTGAATAAAAAGTTTGTGGTAGCGTCTACAAAACAATATCGCTAGCATTGTTTTTCTAGAATTTTCTTCTGACATTTTGGCGCCAATTTGTCTCCGAATGTTTTGCACCGGATCAGAACAATCTGATACTCTGATGAGCAATGGCGTCGACAGATGGCGCCACACGAAGGACTGGCTCCAGCACTGTGACGTCACAGTGGCGGTAGTAGTTTTAAGGACAACCGCGAGGGGCGCGAGCGATAGTTTCCGGCGCGCGCGAAATTCAAACTGTCGGGTTGAATAATAAATGTAGAAGGTTATATTTTCCAAGTTGTCAGTGGGAACAAATGAAAACATAATTACATGCGAATAATGAAAGCCCAATTGAATAAAAAGTTTGTGGTAGCGTCTACAAAACAATATCGCTAGCATTGTTTTTCTAGAATTTTCTTCTGACATTTTGGCGCCAATTTGTCTCTGAATGATTTGCACCGGATCAGAACAATCTGATACTCCGATGAGCAATGGCGTCGACAGATGGCGCCACAGGAACGGCGGTGTCCGCCACCGGAAACTTCAGTCAAGAAAACCGGATATGGCGGGAAATTCAAATGTACTCATTTATTATTTTTGTTTTGCTAGGAGAATATTGGATTGATATTGGCGCGGAATGGGTCCACGGTGAGATTAACAATGCAGTATACGATCTCGCAGCACCACTGGGACTTTTGTCCAAATCTTTGGGCCCTGGCGTTCCAGACGAGCAGCCTGCTAAGCGTCGCTACTATTCATCAGACGGCAAAGTGATAATACAGGATATCGAAGAGGAGTTCACGGACTATGCTTCCATGGCTGGGTATGATCCAACAGGAGCCCTGGACTTGAAAACCGGATCTATTGGTGAAAATTTAGAAAACAAGTAAAGTTTTTTTAGATAAAATAATCAGGAAGCATCATTTTATTTTACAACCGATCATTTAATTAATTTTTTTTTCTTTCATTTATTTGTTTTTTTTTTAATTTACTAATTTTTGAAAATTAATTTTTTTTTTATATTTATAATTCTAATAATTATTTATTTTTTAAAATTAATTTTATTTTTTTTTATTCATTTTTTTTTTGTTTCTTATTTACTCCATTTTTTAAAATTTGTTTTCTTTTTTTTATGTATTTTTTTTTTTTAATTTATTTATTAATTTTTTTCATTTATTTATTTTAGCCTCAACGAGTACTACGATGATCACCCAGACACAATTACACAAGAGATGCGCCAAGGTTTAACCCATTTAATTAAAATATTTCTAATGGCTCTTGAGCCGGCAAATGACCTGAACGACGTGTCGCTTGAAAGAGCACTGGAGTACGACCTCCCTGGAGGATATCTATTGAACAACTGGAAGGACCAAGCTTACAAAACTATCTTAGACATCCTAATGGTTCGTAGACAACGACAATAACGAATCATTAAAAGAAAAAAAGACAATTAATTTAAACATATTTTCAGAAAAAAATTCCAAATTCTGAAGAGGAATTGCCAATCGTAAATAACACCTTGTTGAACAAGAAGGTCACTAAAATCAAGTACGATGCTGAGCCGGTAAAAGTGACGACCGCCGATGGGAGTGAATACACAGCTGATCACGTTATTAGCACGGTTTCATTGGGAGTTATGAAGGCAGATCATGAAAAGATTTTCGAGCCCGCTCTACCGCAGAAGCACAAAAATGCGATTGAGGTATTTTTCAAATTGAAGAAATGAGAGAGTAGCTATTTTCGTTATAAGAGCTTAATGCATCACATTACGGTCGAGTGAAGAGTTACTCGCAAGAGGCGTGGCCTAGTGAAGAGTCAGTAGTAGGAGGCGTGGCCGAGTAAAGAGTTACTAGCAGGAGGCGTGGTCAAGTCAATAGTTGCTGGTAGGGGGCGTGGCCTAGTGAGGAGTCAGTAGCAGGAAGCGTGGCCGAGTGAAGAGTTGCTAGCAGGAAGCGTGGCCGAGTGAATAGTTGCTGGTAGGGGGTGTGGCCGAGTAAAGAGTTACCAGTAGGAGGCGTTGCCTAGTCAGGAGTCAGTAGCAGGAGGCGTGGCCGAGTGAACAATTACTAGCAGGAGGCGTAGCCAGGCCAATAGTTGCTGGTAGGGGGCGTGGCCTAGTGAGGAGTCAGTAGCAGGAAGCGTGGCCGAGTGAAGAGTTGCTAGCAGGAAGCGTGGCCGAGTGAATGGTTGCTGGTAGGGGGCGTGGCCGAGTAAAGAGTTACCAGTAGGAGGCGTTGCCTAGTCAGGAGGCGTGGCCGGGTGAACAGTTACTCGCAGGAGGCGTGGCCGAATGAATAGTTGTTGGTAGGGGGCGTGGCCGAATAGAGAGTTACCAGTCGGAGGCGTGACCTAGTGAGGAGGCAGTATCAGGGGGCGTGGCTTAGTGATGAGTCAGTATCAGGGGGCGTGGCCTAGTAAGGAGTCAGTAGCAGGAGGCGTGGCCGAGTGCATAGTTCCTGGTAGGGGGCGTGGTTGACCAAAGAGTTACCAGAAGGAGGCGTGGCCAAGTGAACCGTTTCTAGCAGGAGGTGTGGCCGAGGCGAGTCTCCACCTAGTAACTTTTCACAAGGTCAATGTGGTGCATCAGGCCAGCATAAAAACAAAATTATAAACCGACATATTGACCTCTAATTATTTTTTAATTGTTTTACCATCAGAGTTTGGGTTTTGGACACAACGCCAAAATATTCTTGTACTACGAGGAACCTTGGTGGGATACGAATGATCATGTCGTGAACTTGCTCGCCTGGACCGAAGCAGATAGGAAAGAAATCGAAAATGACGTAAGAATTATTCCCATTCAGTTACGAATCGAAAAAAAAAAAATCGTAAAATTTCAAAATGATTCATTGACCATTTCAGCCGGAGCGAAAGTGGATGCTGGGTGTGGGCTTCACCATCCCCATTGAGTTCAAACCAAAGCTCCTATTCCTCTGGATGAGTGGCCCCTACTGCGAGCAGATGGAAAAGCTTCCTGATGCTGTCTTCAACAAGCAGATAATCGAGCTCATCCAGAAATTCTTCGGGAAGACCCACAAGCTAACACAGCCCAAGGACATCATCCGGAGCCGTTGGAATACCAATGAGAATGTCCGGGGTAGCTATAGTTATGGGTCCCTTGCAGCTGTAGCTAATAATGCACAACCTGATGACCTGGCAACACCAGTAATGCGCGATGATAAACCTGTTGTTCAATTTGCTGGAGAAGCCACTGATCCGCAGTATAAAAGTGTTCATGGTGCACTGAAGTCAGGGTGGCGTGAAGCTGATCGTATCATCAAGCTGTATGAAGATCCAGGCATGTTGAGATGATGATGATGATGATGATTAATAAAGGACACTTTGTAATACTCATAGTCGCTGAGATTTATTTTCTTCTCCAAAATTTTGGTCTGCTTGACCAAGATGATCAATGGTAGATCTCCAGGGTGATGCTGCTGCATGTAGGGTGTCCGGAGTCTGGAGCAGCTTGGAAGAAGAGATTGTCACAAATACTTTGACCTATGATAATCGTTAAGAGGAATAAGCACCTCGACTCTCATATCGACAATTATAATCCATAGGTAATCATAATTACGCAACTCACCTTGACTCCACAATTAAGCATTCAATCCAGCTAGCCGGTTAATCGGAATGACCTTCCGACTTGGAATAAGGAAGTGTTTCAATGCAATGCACTGCGTTGTTTGCTCACAGCATTCAGCACCGATATCACTCATGGACAAGTAATTAAAATATAGTGATGATTTCATATTTATATAGGTATTGTCACCTAACCACGCCCACTTGCCCATCTAGTCACACTCACCAATCTAGCCACACCCGCCCACCAAGCCACGCCCACTCACCTAGCCACGCCCACCCACCTAGTCACGCCCACCCACCTAGCCACGCCCACCTAGCCCCGCCCACCTAGCCCCGCCCACCCACCAAGCCACACCCACCCACCAAGCCACACTCAGCCGCCCACCAACCTCCACCTAGCTATACCCGGACCACCAAGCTACACCCACCCACCCATCAGGCCACGCCCACTTAGCTACACCCACCCACCTAGCCCCACCCGCCGACTAGGCCACACCCACCCACTAAGCCACACTCAGCCGCCCACCAACCCCCGCCTAGCTACACCCGGACCACCAAGCTACACCCACCCACCTAGCCACGCCCAGCCGCCCACTAAGCCCCGCCCGCCCACCAAGCCACACCCATCCACGCGCCCGCCCACCTGTCCACACCCACGGATACTGATTAAAATTTGGAGAACATCAGACTTGATGAAAGACAACAGGAATTAAGTATTTCCAAAATATCTAAATTTCGAATGATCTGCAAGTTCTGGTGGTGTTGTTGAACCAGTTCCAGGCTGCACACGTGTTGCCCGGCAGAATCTATCATTAGCGCTGTCTGTGCACATAGACGCTGGCCAATAGGACAAGGACTTCTTGTTTAATGACGTCACGAGGGCTTTCAGAGAGTTTTGGATCTTGGTTGGACTTTATCGGAGAATCTTAATTAATTACGCGGCCGAGGAAAATTTTTGAACATGAAAGGTAGACCATTGGTACCAAAGCTGATTGATCCTGGTATGTTCTCTTAAGAAATTAATTAACATGCACGTAATTAACATGTACGCTTTAGAAAAACTTGACGAACATTTTGTGTTTGAAATAATAATTCTGTCACGTTTTACCATGTCATATATTACCATAGACAATTATTCTACGATACGTCATGGACCTGCAAGGTCAGAGGCTGTGCACAGATGGTACGAGGATAAAAAAAAAAATTAACGGATGCTTTTTTTTAGATCGCGATGAAATTTTTGAATTCTTCCCATTTGCAAGACAAAAAAAATTTCAAACTTTTGAATTTTAAGAGATGGAGGGGCCGCCAACATTTGTGTTACCTTGGGGTCACGCAAAATATCGATTAAACAGGAGGGGACAGGTCGAGCAGTTGAATTGAGCATTGTCGAGGAAAAATACTTGTTGAGGTAACGAAAGAGAAATTGCAAAAATTATAAATTGAAAAGCAAAATGCCGCCGAAAAAGAAGGGCGGCTCGAAAATGGCTCGGATGAGCGATGAGGAAAAATTACGCTACCTCGCGCATCGAGCGGAAATCGAACTCGAGGCCAAACGCCGGAAGCAACAATTAATAGCAGTTTTTACGAAAGTAAGTACTGTCATTGCTAGTATTTTGTTAATTTTTATTAGTAATTGTGTCCGTGGACGTCCGGAGAACTTTGGTTTGGTCCGCGGACGTCCGGAGAACATTAGTTTGGTCCGCGGACGTCCGGAGGACATGACATTGGTTCAGGAGCGTCCGGAGGACATTACGTTGGTCTGGGGACGTCCGGAGGACATTACGTTGGTCTGCGGACGTCCGGAGGACATTACGTTGGTCTGCGGACGTCCGGAAAACATTAGTTTGGTGTGGGGACGTCCGGAGAATATTAATTCGGTCGGTGGACGTCCGGAGAATATTAGTTTAGTCCGGGGACGTCCGGAGGATATTAGTTTGGTCTGGGGACGTCCAGAGAACATTACTTTACTCCAGGGACGTCCGGAGGGCATTACGTTGGTCCGGGGACGTCCGGAGGACATGACATTGGTTCAGGAGCGTCCGGAGGACATTACGTTGGTCCGCGGACGTCCGGAGAACATTACGTTGGTCCGGGGACGTCCGGAGAACAATAGTTCGGTCTGGGGACGTCCGGAGGACATTAGTTTGGTCCGGGGACGTCCGGAGAACATCAGATTCGTCCGGGGACAATATACACACCGAGCTCGAATATTTAGTGAAAATTTCCTTCATTTCTAATTGCATCTCTAGTTCCTGTATCATTCACTAATAAAATTTATGATCAAACTTCTCTCACGCATTTATTTGCATTCTTCAAGAACAAATTGAAGCGAGAGGAAACATTTGCTCGTTTGAACACAGCAAAAATAAACGAACAATGGCGATTTATTCTACGACAAGTGAAATGCAAAGAGTTGTACGAGGACTTGGAGTACTTGTGGAAAAATTTCGATCGAACATTGACACTAAAAAAGGCTATAATTCGAAAATTGTATGAGGAGTTAGAAAAAGCGGATGCAGATCATAGACGACTTCAGGACGCACACATGGAAATAATGGATGTCCTGATAACAAGGCAATTTTCCTACAATAGATAAACACTTCTATGAAACAACCACCTACCGACCCATCCCTCCCATCCCCCCACTCACCCCTCCCCATCCATCCACTCACCCACCCCTCCCCATACAACCACCCACCCACCCCTCCCCATCCATCCACCGCCCGCCCACCTACCGAACCCAAGCCTACCCACCCACCCAACCGAACCCTACCCACCCACTCAACCGAACCCTACCCACCCACCCAACCTACCCACCCAACCTACCCACCCAACCTACCCACCCACCCAACCCTATCCACCCCCCCCCCCCACCCACCCAACCCTATCCAACCACCCACCCACCCAACCCTACCGACCCACCCACCCACCCAACCCGACCCACCCACCCAACCCGACCCACCCACCCAACCAACCCGACCCATCCACCCAACCCTACCCACCTGACCCATCCACCCAACCCTACCCACCCACCCAACCCTACCTAGCCACCCAACCCTACCTAGCCACCCAACCCTATCCACCCACCCAACCCTACCCATCCACCGCCCGCCCACCTACCTACGCAACCCTACCCATTTGCAACCCACCCAACCCTACTCATCCACCCACCCGCCCACCTAACCTAACCCATCCATTCACCCACCCATACCCACCCCCATCGATCGACACGCCGACACATACAGGTATATCGATGTTTCAATGACATCCTGAAATGCACTAATACCATCTAAGACACCCAGAACATATCTAAGGATTTTTTTTCGATAGCTATAATGGAATCAATTTTTTTTCGTACTAAGGCACAAAGTGAGACTGCAAGATTTAAGGGAGGACTATCTTGCGAATGTGAAAAACGTGGAAATCGGGGAAATTGACGAGATGAATGGGGCGAGGGATGAGCTAAACGGTGACTGCAAACATCTTGAAACCGTAATATTTGCGCAAAATAATTTTATTGACGAGAAACTCACGGAGACCAGGATGAGAAATGCAGTTAACACCTACACCATAGAGCATTCGGTAAGTCCGATTAATTCCCCCAATTCCTAGCCCAAGGAATGAAGATAAATGCGTTGATGATGTTATTCGCGTGATAAAGCATCAGACTTATTTTTTCGGTGATCAATTTTTGTAAGGATTGATCGAATTGATTTGGACAATCAGGAATCGTGTGTGTGACTTGTATGATTGATTGATCCATTGGTGGATTGATCAATAGATTGATCGATGGATTGATCGGTGGATTGATCCATAAATTGATCGATGGATTGATTCACAGATTGATCGATGGATTGATTCATAGATTGATCGATGGATTGATTCACAGATTGATTGATGGATTGACCACCAGATGGATCGATGGATTGATTCACAGATTGATCGGTAGATTGATTCACAGATTGATCGATCGATTGATCCACAAATTGACCGATGGATTGATCCACAGATTGACCGATGGATTGATCCATAGATTGCTCGATGGATTGATCCACAGATTGATCGATGGATTGACCCCCAGATTGATCGATGGAGTGATCAATCATTCTTCACTTTTTTTATTCCTGGTTTTATTAGAAAAATACTCGATCACGTGATTGATGAAAAAAAAATTGATCGCAAAAGTTGATGAATCAATTTGTTTTTCGCTAGAAAAAAGAAGCTATATCGCAAATAAAACACACTGTTGGCGGCAAAATTGACGATCTCTGGTGCAGATTGACCCGCGTGATTTCCGACTATCATGCGAAAACCCAGAAAAAACGCAAGCAGTATGAATCCCTGAAGGCTCTAGATGACGCACATCACCAGGTAATTGCGAAAATATGGTTCTTATGTTTTGGAGGGTTGAAATATTTTTGAAGTCATGAAATTGTCGCATTTTGAATTTTGTAGAAGGTGAAAAACAGATTATTCAAGTTACAAAACATCATCTAACCTCTCTGAATATTTTTTTCAAATAGGCCGATCGTGTGCGCATGCGCGGTAGAGCCACGCATGCGCAGCTGCGCAAGTGATAGCCATAGTTTTGCCAATGGTTTATGATTTTCATAGTGGACTAAAAACTATAAATGTAGGAGACAAAAAATAGGAAACTTGCAGATCTATGAATTATGAGTTTGAGAATTTTTTAATGTATGAAAATAGTGACATGTACTAACCTAACCTCATGCGACGTGAACAGTGAATAATGATAATTATGGAGTAATTGCTGTTATTCCCAGGAATTTTCACAGTTTCCAAAGCTCCAATCACTTCTTCTAACGACAATGGAGAATTTGAAAAATCAAGAGTCGAAAATGTCGGACGAGAGAAAGCGCGCCATTTTTGAATTGACGCGGGAATCCGACGATTTGAATTTGAGGATTTGGAGTTTGAGGTAATCAGAAGAACGTAAATGACATTGACTGAAAATTTATAAATAAGGTTTTTCCACTACATTCTGTTTTATTTTTTGGAATTTCGACTAAAATTTTCTACTTTTTTTTTGGAAATTTGGGAATGTCATTTCAATATTTGAATTGTAGGTTTTTTTTTTCAATGTTTAAAACCCTAAAAAAAAATTCTTAGAATGGTAAAAAAACCTTAAAAAATGTGCAAAAAAAAATTGAAATTAATTATACTATGTAGAAAAATTTTGAAATTGGGAAAGAATAAAATTTTGAAAATAAAAATTTCAAAGTAACGGAAAAATCGAAATAAAAATTGAGACTTGTCTAAAAAATAAAAAATTGTTCATATTTTGAAAATGACAAATTTGGAAAATTTCAGAATTTTCCCATTTGAAAAAATTCAAACTTCAACATTTTGAAACTTAAAAAATTTCAAATTTCAAAATTTTTCAATTTACAAAATTTCAAATTTCAAAATTTTTCAAAAATCAAAATTAAACAATAACTTCCCCTATCGGGGAGTTAAAAATGAAAAAAAAACACAATTTTCAAAAAATTTCAAAATTTCAAAAAAAATTTCAAAATTTCAAAATTTCAAAAAAAATTTCAAAATTTCAATGAAAATTTTTCACAAATTTTGAGATATGAGAATTTAATTCTTGTCCAATGAACTACCTTAAGGCAGGAAATTCGACATCATCAATCGACGGATCAGGTGCAGCTGAAAAAATTGACGGTAATGAGTGCATCGGTGATTAAGGACCTGAAAAAAATTGAAGAAAAAAGCTCGACGATTCTCTTTTTGATGAAAATTTGTGGATCGTTGGAGAGCAAGCCACTGTGTTTGAGAAAGTTCAATTGTGGGGAGGGAATTGAGGAGAATTCGAGCAATGGCGTGATGAGCCCTTATGACAAGTTGGAAAATTTTTGGGAGCAGTTCAATTATGTCAGGGCTGAAGTGATCGCTGTCAAGGAGGAGAGAAATGAACTCATGGCCGAGAATAAGAGGCTTAGGACATCTCTCAGGACCTACTTGGTTACTGTAGCTAGGATGCCTGGATCTCGACCACAAACGTCGATCTAAAATTTGAAAATAAAATAAAGTTCTTATCCCTCAAAATTTTTTTCCAAAATCTTCCCAAAAAATTCAACATTTTTTAATTCCCTCAAATTTGGAAAAATTTTAAGAAAACAAAAAACGGGAAAAAAAATTAAATGTGGAAAATTTTTTTTTCTGGAATTGAGAACTTCAGATTAGCCAAAATTTTGGAAATTGGAAAAGTGAAAAAATTAAATGGAGATTGCAAAATTGGAGAAAACGAAATGTGACATTTTTTGATGTTTTCCAAATTTTGAAAATTTGAAGAATTTGTAGAATTTTACAAATTTCAGAAATTTCGACTTTTTAAAATTTTTGAAAAAATTTCAAAATTGAAAAAATGAAGTTTACTATTAAAAAAAAAAATGTTTTTCAGAAACTCTGAATTTTGGTCAAAAATTAGAAATTTGACATGTTATCAAAATTCTAATAATTTCAAAATGTTCCATAATTCAAAAGATTTCGGAAATTAAACAACAAAATAACAAAAAAAAAGTGCAAAATTGTGAAGTTCAAAGATTTACAATTTTTGTCAAAAAAAAAAAAAAAAAAAAATTGCAATATAATTTTTTTTTCCGGAAATATAATTAAGAATCGAACATTTTTGTAAACTACAATTTTTATTATGGTACATCTTATAGTGTGTACTGTTGGAAAAAAATACCTTTTCTTCATTTTGCATCATGACCAATTGTCCCAAAAAATTTGAGAAAAAATTTCTGCCCTTGGAGCATGGCCCAAACTAAAAATTTTGTTTTCCAATTATTTCCGAATTTTTCTATATATGAAACTAATAGAAAAAATCGAGCCAAACTGTACAAAAAATCGTCTCATTAATTCTGGGGAAGTCCCTACTGATCTTCCCCATTTTACTGCACATCTCTCCCAATAACTCTCAAACATTTCAACAGAAAAATCTGAAAAAAATTGACAGAGCTCTTGAAACCTGTCCCAAAATGTCCGAATTTTTTCTCAAATTATTTCCGAAACATTGAACTCATGTTAAAATATAGATGATGGGATGGGTTTGGAGTTAGCGTTGAGTGAATATTCCTCCACCAAGGGGCAAGAATTTGTAGGGCCTGGCTCGAGTTCTCCCTTTCACAGAATGGAAAAAGACTTTCTCTTTTGGCGCCAATCCCTCGGTCTCCAGGTAAATATCAAAGCAGGCGCGCAATCGCTGAATTTGGGCGGAAATCGTTGCGGGCTTATCCCACATCACATTCACCTCACACTCAATGTCTCTTATTATGTCCAACGAAGACGGAACTGAAGGACTCACTTTTATCGAAAAAATTGGGGAGACCTTTGGGTAGTCCGGCTTGATCGTTATATGAGCAATTAATTCATCTGAAAAATTCAAATTCCATTAATTAATTTATCATTTTTCAATTCTTTCTTTAACTCAATTTTTTTATCTGATCATCTCAAAATTTTATTTTTTATTTGAAATTTGAATTTTTCGAAATTTTTAAATTTTTAAACTTTTCAAGAATTTTAAATTTTGACAATTTATGATTCCCTAAAAATTTCGAAAATATTCAGAGTTAAAACTTTTTGTAAAACAAAACTTTCTGGACAAATGGAAAATAGAAAAAAAAATCAAATTTCTGAAATTGAGATACAAAGTTGAAGTAAAAAATGCCAATGTTGAAAAATGGAACAAATGGGTTTTTGCGTTGCAAAAAAAAATACTTACTACTCCCTCTCCTAATCACAGCCTCGTACCCCATTTCTCCTTTTTCGTCTGCCCCCTTGGCAGTTGAGAATCTCACGAGATTGGCGGAAATTTTGACGGGGAATTCCCCCTGTAATATTTGGACATTGCCAGCCTCGAGGGCCTTGATTTCTGCATAAAGATCGAGCCGAGCCTTAACGCGTTTCCTGACCTCCTTAAGGACCTCTTCCACGCTGTCATGGGCCATTTTGGCATCGACTTTGCTTTTGTCAGCCTCGCCTCCAATAAACTGCAGACCTGCCATTCGCTGAGCCCACCTGTAGAAATGACGAAATGAAAAAAAAATTTGACAATTGACAGTTGGCAATTGACAGTTGATAGTTGGCAATTGACAGTTGACACTTGACAATTGACACTTGACAATTGACAGTTGACAATTGATAGTTGGCAATTGACAATTGATAGTTGACAATTGACAGTTGACAATTGATAGTTGACAGTTGACAATTGACAGTTGACAGTTGACAGTTGACAATTGACAGTTGACAATTGACAGTTGACAATTGACAGTTGACAATTGACAGTTGACAGTTGACAATTGACAGTTGACAATTGACAGTTGACAATTGACAATTGACAGTTGACAATTGACAGTTGACAATTGACAGTTGACAATTGACAGTTGACAATTGACAGTTGACAATTGACAATTGACAGTTGACAATTGACAGTTGACAATTGACAGTTGACAATTGACAGTTGACAATTGACAGTTGACAATTGACAGTTGACAGTTGACAATTGACAGTTGACAATTGACAGTTGACAATTGACAGTTGACAATTGACAGTTGACAATTGACAGTTGACAATTGACAGTTGACAATTGACAGTTGACAATTGACAATTGACCGTTGACACATGTAATCTAACAGGCACCACATGACAGTTGACAGTCGACTATCACCTGTAGATTATCAACTATCAACTGTCGCCAATCAATGACCTACTGCCACCCTCTAACTACTCCTTTACCTATAAGGAAATCCTACGCCCAGAGCTTTAAAGCTTCCGAGATGCTGCCTGGACAGTTGATATGCATTGGCTGGATTCGGTGATTCCACGCCCAAATCCTTGGGATAAAGCTCCCGAAGGACTGCTTCAGACATCAGAAGATCAGCATGTCCAACATCTTCGGCAATCAGATGAGATTCCACGGTAACGATCTTGAGGACTGTCATGTAGAGAAATTTGAGGGTGATCTTGGTCTGATTTTTTATGGACAGCACAAGCTGAACAGTCAGGGGATGCTTCTGGAGCACCCTGGACTTTTTCTCTTCGAGTCGCGCTTCTTTTGACAGCCGATGGTGTCGCTTTTTATGCACCGGCGGCTCCTCCTGAGGTGTCTCCTCTGCTTGATCTGAATCTGAGTCATTTGCACCATCCTAGGAGCACCAATGGAGAAGGTTAGAGGAGGTGACGGAAGGTGTTTCATTCAGAGGAATACCAGGTCCGTCCATGAAATTGATGACCTGATGATTTGTTTGGATATCCTTACCTGAGCGTTGATTCTCTTGGCTTCTGCTTCATCACCTTCAACGGACACCAGAAGCTGGGGATCGTAGGCATCACGATAAGCCGTGGATTTGAGGTAGAGCACGTAGAGAGGTGCTGGTAGCAGCGAGGCTTTCTGGTGCTCTTCGTGGAGACGATCCAAGGGTAGACCTAGGCTTTCCTGCAGCGGCTTTGATGACTCTAGGATGGACCTGAGCTGAGGGGCGAGATTGTCCAGGCGCGATTGCTTCGTGGAGATACTCGAGCCAACCTCCTTCTTGCTCTCTGTTAGCTCGTCACATAGTGATGAGAGTTGCTTGCGCTGAGTTAGTTCCCATTCGAGACGAGAGAGGCGCAACTGATGCGCATCTTGTTTCGTGATCTCCTGGAAGAGGAATTACGGTGTGTAACTTGTATGGAGCGATTCATCAAATGATTTTTCAAAATAATTGAGTAAATGTTATTATGGCTCAAGCGATAGGTTAGATGACGTCACAGTGGCGGTAGTAGTTTCAAGGGCAACCGCGAGGGGCGCGAGCGATAGTTTCCGGTGGGCGCGAAATTCAAACTGTCGGGTTGAATAATAAATGTAGAAGGTTATATTTTCCAAGTTGTCAGTGGGAACAAATGAAAACATAATTACATGTGAATAATGAAAGTCCAAGTGAATAAAAAGTTTGTGGTAGCGTCTACAAAACAATATCGCTAGCATTGTTTTTCTAGAATTTTCTGCTGACATTTTGGCGCCAATTTGTCTCCGAATGTTTTGCACCGGATCAGAACAATCTGATACTCTGATGAGCAATGGCGTCGACAGATGGCGCCACACGAAGGACTGGCTCCAGCACTGTGACGTCACAGTGGCGGTAGTAGTTTTAAGGACAACCGCGAGGGGCGCGAGCGATAGTTTCCGGTGGGCGCGAAATTCAAACTGTGGGGTTGAATAATAAATGTAGAAGGTTATATTTTCCAAGTTGTCAGTGGGAACAAATGAAAACATAATTACATGTGAATAATGAAAGTCCAAATGAATAAAAAGCTTGTGGTAGCGGACTTGTGGTCAACATCTTAAAAAATGTTTGGAGGAGATTAACATTAGTTTTATTCGTCTTCGTAAATTTATTCTTTTCCATTACCGAAAATATATTGGGAAAAATGGGTTGGAGAAAAATTTGATTGGCAATTCGTCAATGAACATTCTGAAGAAAATAGCTCGTACAAATCTGCTCAGTAACACTAAAACCATGTAACTGAATGATGAAACAATAATCTTCATGACCAAAAAATAATCCCAGACCCACTCTTGATAACCCAATTATGACGCCAAGGCTGTTAAAAGGACAAACAAAGCGTAAAAAAAAATCAAATCAAACAACTCGAGAGGAGGTCTTAAGTTGAATAGAAGCGATTGGAATCGATCAAAACGAAAATTTGAGGATTAGTCGATTCGATAAAATTTCTAAAAAAATTGCAATAATTTCAAATACTTTTGAGTGTCAATAAAACTGAAACAAAAAACTAACATAATTGTAAATTGAGCATCCCAATAATCTTGGAAGGTTCAAATTGAAACAAACTTGAAAATATTTTCTTCAAAATTTTTTTCACAAATAAACTTTTGAAAAAATTAAGTATCGAAAAAAATTTCAGATATAAAAAAAATGATAAAGTCCGCAAACATTTCAAAAAAATCAAAAATCAAAAAAACATTAATTGAATTAAGAAAAAAATGGGAGCTCACCTCTCTAGAAATGTTTTCAGGTGCTTCTCTATAGAATTCCTCCTCAGACACGAGCTCGATCAGTTCATCCTTGGACCTAGACATACAAAAATTACCAATAAAAAAAAAATGAAATGAAAAAAAAAAAAATCCATCATTCCAATTTTTTATTTAATTTCCAATTTTTTCCAAAAAAAATTGATAAACTTCGAGAAAAATTAAGAAAAAATTTTGAAAAATGAATTGATTTGAAAAATATCAAAATTTTGAATAAACCAAAAATTACTAAATAATTTCGACAAATGCCAAAAAAATGCATAAATTTCAAAAATATGAAAAGACTTTTTTTTTGACAATTCCAAAAATTACAATAAAAAAATTCGTAAATATTTCGTTCACTATGATGATCAAGAAATATTTCCAAAAAGGTGGGAAACTAAAAAAAATATAATATTTCGCAATTGAAATCGACACGAGCAATGAGTTTATCCTTGTACCTAAATCTTCAATTCCGTGTGAGACAATTTTTAACAAATTTCCGTCACAGTCACACACTGCATATCTATCCTTATCTAAGCTTATTAACTATGGCAAACTTACGTTTAGAATAATATCCATAAAATTGCTATCCAGAATCATTCAATCCTTTTTTCTCATCTCTATATTTTTAAAATTCAAATTCCATTTTTTTTTCAATATGTCGAAAACGTTAAAAATTCAAAATAAAAAAATTTAAAAATTTGGAAAATATAATTATAACAATCTCCAAAATTTTTCAAATTTTTTATAAATTCAATTTTTCTTTCAATTTCAAAAATGAAAAATTTCAATAAAAAAAAAAAAAAAATTGGCAAAAAATTTCAATAAAAAAAAAAAATTGGCAAAAAAATTTGAATAAATTAAAAAGTTTGGAGAAATTTTCAAATATGAAAAAAAATATATATAAAAAATAAGGAACACAAATAAAAAAAATTGTAATATATAGAGATGGAAAATAAAATTGAAACGAGCTCGTTGCTCATCCTTGAGCCTAGATCCCCAATTCCACACAATACACTTTTCCACAAATTTCCACAATCCCCAAACAATTCCCTATCTATCCCCCTATCTACGCCCAATAAATCACTCACTTGAACTGCAAACACTTGACGACTTCCTTCTTCAGATGCATAACTTCGTAAAGTAAATTTTGCAATTGTAGGTGTCGGCTATCGACGCCCATTTTAGCTGAGGTCAATGAATCCCTTGCAAATTTAGTCCTGAATTTCTCCATGCGATTCAATTTTTTCAGCTCAATGAAAGCCAATGAAGTTTCAATAATGGACTCGTGTATGTCATCTTTGGTCTGAAAGTATCAATTAGAAATTAATTACAAATGTCAACATTAAAAAAAAATCTTAAAAAAAAATGCAAATTTCGAAAAATGCAAATTTCGAAAAATGAAAATTTCGAAAAATGAAAATTTCGAAAAATGAAAATTTCGAAAAATGAAAATTCCGAAAAATGAAATTTTTTAGAAATTTAAAAATCATAAAAACTATTTTTCAATTTTTTTTTTAAATTTCAAAAAAAAAAAGAAAAATATTTGAAAATTGAAAATTTTTTTTTTTTAATCAGAAGTGTTCATTGAAATTTAATTATTGCTTGTTCTGCAATTTGATTTTCAATGAGCAGTTTGAGATAAACTACAGCATATTAAGGACTCGAAATTGCCAAAAAAGAAGAAAAAGAAAATATTCAAAGCTCTCTGGTGTGAGATACGATTTATGTGTACAACTGGCTCGAAAGAACAAACGGTTGAAATAGAGGGGATGAGATTACACTAATATTTACATAGCTGAAGGCTTATAAGGCAATACTCACCTCTGGATCATCAGTTGATTTTAATTTAGATATTTTTTCCATCGATTTGCGTATTATGTCACAAGTGGAAAAAAAATTTCCTGAGTCTTGGTCCGGGGATCGGGATGTTGCTTCTTGCTCCTCAAAGGTTATAATCGTCTATGATGAAGGTAAAACAAAATATTTCTTGAAAAATCATCCAAAAAGAAAAAAAAAATTCTTCATGATTTTTAACAATTTTTTTTTCCATAACTTTCAAAAAAAAAAAAAAATCTTGCATTGTATAAAATGAGTAATAAATGATATTCGTAATTGAAAAATAAAAGAAAAATGTGAAAAAAGGGGGAAATATTAGGTTCATATTTCGGGAAGAAATCATAAATTTAAATGTGTGTATTTGGAAAAATGTGGGTTACAATTTTTTAGAATAATTAAAATTTGAAAAAAAAATAGGATTCAAATTTCCCGCGCTCATTATTTAGACTGTATCAGAACGTTTGATGGATGTCCGTGACATTTTCCGTATTCATTTTTGCAACGGTGGAATGGAAAAAAAACTGATTGGTCCACATGAATTTGAATATTCGCATTCGTAAGAAATTTTTAAAAAAGCGCGCGCTTCTCTGGATATTTAAATTAATAATAAACACTAACGTTTTTAAAAATTAATTGCATACTATTGAATATTTGAATAATTACTTTTCTTTAGTGGGAAAACAAATAGCTTCAAAAATTTTTGAACCCATTTTGCCCCACTTTTTTTTAAAGATGAAGACAACATGCGTTTTTTTTTTTTTTTTAAGTCAAGTCAATATATGAATGAAAATTGTATAAAATTACTTGAAATTTAGTTAACAATTAAATCTGCAGATTGGGTCGGCAAAATTGGGGCAAAATGGGATAATAACAAGTGGTATGAATGGTAAAAATATGTCAATTTTTCAACGTCGCAAATCGCCGTTCTTTATCTTTCATAGTTTCCGATAATCGATAAAGCGTCATGGAAAGTTTCGAAAATCTTGGAAAAAAACCTGAGTTTGATTTCTGCTGCTTATAATGTTAATTGCTATGAAACCTGTTCTGATCTAATGAATAATTTCACTTAGTGAATACTTACCTTGTACATATCGTGTTCTTTGCCGACAGTTCCACTATTATTGCTGCTCAATGATTTTCTCCGTTTTTTCGGGCTCTCGGCATCGTTGTCTTTCCCCATGATCGATTATTTATTATTTCTGCAAATTAATGTCAGTTTATTTTAGTATAATTGACAAATTGTTTGATAAGTTTGGTGCCAAAATGCGGCACGAAGTTCAGGTTATGGTTGACAAACTGTCAACATGTGATCGGGAACATTCGGAGTTTTTCGGGAGGAACTGAGTGCGCATGCGCGCGAACGTCGCGCATGCGCAAAGTGTCATTTTCAGTCATTTGTTTTATAAAACAGAGTTCAACAGATTTATATGGAGAATGTGAGTGTACCTAATTTTTGGATATTTGTAAATATATTTTAGGATTCTCTGGACTATTAGACAAGTTTTTCAAAGTTTATTATCACCCGATTTTTTGTGAGTATTGAAAATTCTGAAAAGTTGGCGTTGTGTAACTTTTTAAATTAATGAGGCTTAGAAAATTGAGCCTGTCAGACATTTTGCCGTTTTCGCATTTTCTGTTTTGCACACTGATCAAAATGTGTATAATCCTAAGGTTGGTGAGGATAGTTAAAAAAAGACAATTCCCGAAACCTCTTTATAATACTTTTACCTTCCGGGATGCGCTGCAATTGCCGCCCAATTCCGTTGCCACTATATTGGCGCGCAAAAAACGAAATCCAGGTACTCGCGCGCATGCGCAAACGCGCGTATTTTCAAGCCCAATAATTGGGCGTGCAAATATTTCAGTAATTTTGAGGTTTTACATTTCCTCAAAAATTTTTAGCCATTGTCATCAACAATTTCTTTTATAATAATAATAAAAAAAAAAAAAAGAAATTGACCCCGACGTGATTTGAACACGCAACCTTCTGATCTGGAGTCAGACGCGCTACCGTTGCGCCACGGAGTCATATATGACATTTAGTGCTATAACGACGCCATGAGTTGAATGCGCTTAATGGGGGGAAGGTGCAAAACAGGAAATTTTCAAAAATTTTCCCGCTTTTTATGTTTTGAAAACCTCATTCATTATTTTTCTGTCTCTTTTTAATTTATATTTCTGATTTATTTATAGTGTTTTGTGAAGTTTAGGCTTTCAGTTTTTTAAATTTTGGCGCGCTGGACCCACCTGCCTATATATGCCGTATTCGAATTCAAAGTAGATATATTTATAATTTGACGTGATCTCTAACCTTTAAATTGCTTTGACCCGACGTGGAATTTTCTGAAGACTGATCAGTTTCATAATACATACCTTTTCCAGTTTATGTGTAAAACATAATGTGTAATAATGCAACTCGTTATTTATTCGCTCAACGGGATGTAGTTTTTTTGTCAATTATTTAATATGGGGAATTTAAGCGCATTTAGAGTGATGGCAGACATCCCGCCATAAATAACGGAAAGTTATAATAGGAGCAGTGGTATTGGATTTACCGAGTAAACAAGAGGCGGACATACGCTTTATTGATGAATATAATAAATTATTGAGGTAATAAATAATCGTCATTTGAGATGCTCCTCATGAGCGCAATATTCACGAAGTGTGTATCTTATTATAGCGCATAATTTGAAATTTTAGAAAATTTTTGGAAAATTTGAAAGTTTTGGAAAATTTTGGAAAATTTTGGAAAATTTTGGAAAATTTTGGAAAGTTTGAAAATTTTGGAAAGTTTGAAAATGTTGGAAAATTCGAAAATTTTGGGAAATTTGAAAATTTTGGAAACTACGAAAATTTTGGAAATTTTGGAAAATTTCGGAAAATTTGAAAATTTTGGAAAATTTGAAAATTTTGGAAAATTTGAAAATTTTGGAAAATTTGAAAATTTTGGAAAATTTGAAATTTTTGGAAAATTAATAATTTTGGAAAATTTGAAAATTTTGGAACATTGTGAATATTTTGAAAATTTTGAATATTTCGAAAATTTTGAATAATTCGAAAACTTTGGAAAATTTTGGAAAATTTGAAATTTTTGGAAAATTTGAAATTTTTGGAAAATTAATAATTTTGGAAAATTGGAAAATTTTGGAACATTTTGAATATTTCGAAAATTTTGAATGTTTCGAAAATTTTGGAACATTTTGAATATTTCGAAAATTTTGGAAAAGTTCGGAAAATTTGAAATTTTGGACAAATTTGGAAAATCTGAAAATTTTGGAAAATTTAAAATTTTTGGAAAATTAATAATGTTGGAAAATTTGAAAATTTTGGAACATTTTGAATATTTCAAAAATTTTGAATATTTCGAAAATTTTGAATAATTCGAAAATTTTGAATAATTCGAAAACTTTGGAAAATTTTGGAAAATTTGAAAATTTTGGAAAATTTGAAAATTTTGGAAAATTTGAAAATTTTGGAAAATTTGAAAATTTTGGAAAATTTTTGAAAATTTGAAAATTTTGGAAAATTTGAAAATTTGAAAATTTTGAAAAATTTGAAAATTTTGGAGAATTCGCAAATTTTAGAAAATGTTGAAAAAGTATGTGGGCGGGGAGGGGGATGTGTTCTTTCAAAAGCCGGGAAAGAAATAACAACTAAAATTTTCCAAAATTCCCAAATTTTGCGAAAACAAAAAAGAAATTTTATAGATTTGACAATTTTCAAAAAATCAAACAATTCGGGGGAATTTCAATATTTCAAATCAAGATAGGATGCGATTTATAAAAAAAAACCTCAAGAATTATCAAGAGCACCGATGGGTGGGTGGGTGGGTGGGGAGGGGGTGGTCACAATCGAACGGGGTTCGACCGCCGATTTGAAAAAAAAAATCCAAGTGGGAGTAATGTCTGGTAAAGTGGGGAGGGCACCGTCCGTTTTATTTGTACAAATTTCGCGGGGTCGCGAGTTATTTAACGTCAACTTGTGGAATATGACGGGCAGCGGACTCGAGTGTGGGATTATCAAAGATGATAAGCAACTATGTCCAGGTTGTTTATAAAAAAAAAAAAAAAAAAAAAAAAAAATCTACATTAACAAAAAAAAAAAATTTGTAAAAAAAATTCAAAACCGCAAATTTGTTAAAAAAAAAAATTAGTGAAAATGTTTAAGTGAAAACTGCAAAATTGTGAACTAATTTGAAAAAATTATTTCGCGGTTTTTTTTTTTTTTTTTTTACAAATTTGGTTCTGGATTTTATGGAAAAATTTCCACCGATTTCTCCGAGAAATCGACATTTAAAAAATCGACGATTCGATAAAATATTATTGAAAATTGTGGATAAATATTCTGATTAATCTTACGAACGTAAGTCGAGCTTGTCGATAATGTCTCATAACATTGTTAACATCTAAAATGCGAAAATTTTGTGATAGGCAATTGGCCTTGAATGCGCGATACCCTGTTCCACATTATTAAAGTGCTAGTGACCCCATAATAAGTTGAAATTCTTAAAATTAAACGCAATTTTCTGTGCATAAGTGATTAGAATTTATCGCTCGGAAAATAACTTAAACATTATTGTTTAATTTAGAGTTCAACTGGCGCGATAGAGAAGAAAAAAGAAAGAAAGAGAGGTTTGAAAGAAGTATTATTTAAATTTTGGGCTAATTCATACTGATAATTGCCATTGACACCAATTTTGAACAATCTCGAACTGTGTGTGTGTGTGTGTGTGTGTATGTATGTGTGTGTATGTGTGTGTGCGTGTGTGTACTTGTGGGTGGGTGGGTGAGTGTGGGTGTGTGTGTGTGGGGGGGGGGGTGAGTGGGTGGGTGAGTGGGTGGGTGGGTGGGTAGGTGGGTGGGTGGGTGAGTGGGTGAATGAGTGTGGGTGGGTGGGTGGGTGGGTGGTTGAGTGTGTGTGTGTGTGTGTGTGTGTGTGTCACAACATGTAACTTTCAAAAATCGCAAATTGAGAGAAAAACCATTAAAAAAAAAAAACGTAATTTGCAAAATGAAGAAAACAAACATTTTTTTGTATTTAGCAGAAATTTTTAACATGTACCTTACATGTGAGTATCTCGAATGTCTCCAGTGAGAAAAACCGCGATTGATAAGATTGAAATTGATAAAGAGCGCTCATTACATCGATTGGATTATCTGATTCATTTTACATTTTACATTTTATCGTACGCGTATCTCGTTTCGACGCAATGAAGAATTCAAACTAGGACCCAAAATTTACAGAAACTGCGAAATCATTAGAAACGGAAGCGGAAGTCATTGGGAGGATCATTAAATAGTAGTTCAATTGACCCACTTTCGAGTACTGGTGGCAACACTGTGCTCCCTAACCTCACAATTGAAATTCCTACTTAAAACACTATATTATTCGCAGAAAAATTATATTAAAAAAATTAAAATAAAAAGAAAATCATCAAGTTTGTTAGCATTTGAAAAGTCGCGTTTGGTCGCCCACCTGCTCGCCCGTATAGCACATTGCCGCCGGTGAAATTTTCAATTTCGTAGGAAGCAAAATTCTATACTTAGGCCTCAAATTTCAAATCCCTCTCATTTCCCGCCAAAAAACAGCTGATCGCGCATGCGCCGCCATATTGGACTTCACAGTTCCAATCGTTTATAAGGCTCTATCTTGAAACCTATTGGAGATAGGAAGAAAAGTGGTTAACAAAAATTGTTCCTCTCTAAAAAATACATATTTTATGTCATATAACTTTTTTCCTTAAGTTTCATAGTTTCGGAGTTCTCAAAGTTATAGACTCCGCGCGTGCGCCGTGACGCCCATATTGCGCGGTTTTGCAATTTCGGGTTTATCTCGAGACCGAGGCGGTGGAGAGCAATTTGATATGGAACTTTTTTGTTGGAAATTAAATTCTCTACATAAAATGTGGTATAACATTTTTTGTTAAAACCACTTGGTAAGGAGTTATTGAAGGTTTGAAATTGCAAGTCGGAAAGTGGTTGTGTGTACCCAATGGGTCCAACTTCTTCAATTGTTAGGTTTAAAGATATTTAGCGGCCGTTATTAATTACAATTTTTTTATTTAACAGGTGGATTGGGCGCGAGGCATTGGCAATGTCTTTTACTATTTCTTGGACTCGCCCTGGGCTACGCAAACCGGATATGCATGTCTATAGCGGTCGTTGCAATCGAGAAAGAAGTGAGAAATTTTCCAATTGTTTGTGTGAACAAATAAAAATTATGTAACTTTCCTGACAATGCAGGGCGATCCCCCCCCCCCCCCCCCCCGCACCACCCCGCCTATCACCAGTAGAAATTTTCCGTAGGGAACTTTCCATATCTGGAATGAATAGTTCATTCATGATGATTGGAGATTTTTATGATCCACTAACGAGAATAATTCCTGGTGATAAGAAAACACTGTCAGCGGGACAATTTACTTACCGTAAAATTGTGATAAGGGTAGCCCTGATTGAGGCGAGGTGGGACAGGTGATTTTTATTTCGATGGCACTTGTCCTTCCGCTTAATAGAATTTTTTTTTCTTGCTAATTTTAGGAGCTTCAAAAATAGGAAATGCAAAAAAATTTCAATTTCAAAAGTTCAAAAAAAATTTCAATTTCAAAAATTCAAAAAAATTTCAAAATCAAAAATGCAAAAAAAAATTCAATTTCGAAAATAGAAAAAAAAAATTCAATTTGAACAATTCAAAAAAATTTCAATTTCAAAAATTAAAAAAAAAAATTTCAAATGTCAAAAATTGGAAAGTTGAAAAATTGAAATTTTCAAAAATATTAAAAATTTGTTTACACTTTTAGGAAGATGGGCTATTATCAAGCGATGTTGGAACAATCCTGAGTTCCTTCTTCTGGGGCTATACTGTGATGCAAATACCTTCTGGATATTTGGCGCGAATATGGAGCGCCAAGATGGTCCTAGGAATTGGTATTCTCATAAATGGGCTTGGTGGTCTTCTATGTCCATTTGTATTTGATGAAGGTGGTTGGATATATCTATGCGCATGTCGCGTAGTTATGGGACTCTGTCAAGCGGCGCTTTTGCCCTGTATTCATACACTATTGGCCAAATGGGTGCCCCCTAACGAGCGCGGACGATTAGGTAAGTGTGAAATATGAAATATGAAATATGAAATATGAAATATGAAATGTGAAATATAAAATATGAAATATGAAATATGAAATACGAAATATGAAATATGAAATATGAAATGTGAAATATAAAATATAAAATATGAAATATGAAATATGAAATACGTAATATGAAATATGAAATACGGAATACGAAATATGAAATATGAAATATGAAATATGAAATATGAAATATGAAATATGAAATATGAAATATGAGATCTGAAATCTGAAATCTAAAATCTGAAATCTGAAATCTGAAATCTGAAATCTGAAATCTGAAATCTGAAATCTGAAATCTGAAATCTGAAATCTGAAATCTGAAATCTGAAATCTGAAATACGAGATATGAAATATGAAATATTTGGCAGGTACCATCACTTATGCTGGAGCACAATTTGGTACGGTTATATCGTATCCAATATCTGGCACGCTGATTGATGCAGCAGGGTGGAGAAGTGTCTTCTACTTCTTTGGAGCAGCTGCTATTATTTGGTCATTCATTTTCTTGTTCGTTGGATCTGATTCACCGGCTGCATCGGCTGATAAAGTGTTCTGTGGAATTAGCGAACACGAGAGGAAATATATTGAGAGCAGTCTTGGGGTCTTTGAGGAACACAATGTTGATGTGGATCAAAAGGTGACTCCCCCACCCACCCACTCATCCAACCACCCACCTCCCCCCACCCCCTCACCCACCCCCACCCACTCACCCACCCACACCCCCTCCACACACACACACACACACACACACACACACACACACACACACACACACACGAACACACACACACACATTGACTTAGAAGAAATGAAAATTCTCATTTCCATGTTATTGCCATAATTTCTAAAACACCAAGTCAATGCTAATTTTCATCAACAACTTCATACAAAAAATTATTTTAATACTTTTTACAATTGTATCAAGTTTGTTTTCTCACGTACAAATCAATCGCATTACTAGATTACGGAAGATACTCATTAGTGGGAGTGGCCTTGGCTGAACAAGTGATAATTCACTCGAGAAATACCTAACAACTGTCCTCTCATTTTTCTTTCTTCAACGCCAATCCCGAGATTACAAACGGAATGTTTACGTTTTGTTTTTCGATACTCGCGTGTTTTCGCGTATGCTATGTGTTTTATTTTCATGCTCTCTTCAATCACGTTTTCTTAGATTTTCCTGCTTACTGAAGTCTTGAGAATTTAAGGACGTGATTGATGTTTTTTTTTATGTTGCAGAAAATGTTTTGTTTTTTCTTTGGCGCACAGTTTTTCATATTTTTTAAGTGTTCCAAGATGCAGATTTTTAAAACATTTGGAATAGGAAATTTGGAGAAAAATTGGGGTTTTTGCACTATATATAGATTGTCAGACAAGTTCAAAAAATTAGCACTTTTCAATTTCTAGAATTGAGATTTTTTAAAATAATTTCAAGTATTTTTTTTATTTATTATTTTTTTTTCCTCTGAACAAATTGATAAAAAAAAATGGAAACTAAAAATTATGGAATTATTTCGAACATTATGAATAATTTTTAGTGAAAATTTTTGGATGGTTCAATTTTTTTGTAAATTTTCGTTTGATTTTTTGCAGAACTCAAAGACACCGTGGAAGGCGATATTGACAAGTGTTCCATTCTGGGCCCTTGTTATTGTCCATTGCGGACAAAATTGGGGCTTCTGGATGTTACTCACGGAAATGCCAATTTACATGGCGGGCGTTCTTGAATTTAACATAAAAGAGGTGAGTCTCTCACACTTTGTTTTGGGCTCATATGTCAAAATGTGAAGGAGATAGGCCAACTTTCATGGGAATGTTTTTTGTAGTGCACACTGAGAGCTACAATAAAGCTCCATATGAACATTCGTTAATATTCTTAGTTTTGAAGATATCAGCCAAAAATGCTTTCGGTTGATGCCCGCGCGTCTCCCTAGATGGCGCACTTCCGGTACCAGCTGCGCGCGCAACACGTGACAATTTTGATCGAGTCGAAGAATATAATTCCCATCAACTTAACTGTGTGGTATTAATGATTTTTATCTCCACCTAAATCAACGGAAAGAGCTACTTGAGGCGTTAAAAAAATTTCGCTCAAATATTTCAATTTTCGAACATATTTTTCATGATATGAAAATTTTGTGGGGGGTATTTTTTCCATTGGGCGATTTTTAAAATTTATTGGAATGATACTGTAATTGATATCAATGAACCCGCGTCAATATCGCGGCTGATAGGATCTAGGTTGATTGTTAATTTTCGGAATCTCCCAAGATTGTGTAATCAGATATTTTAATTAGAAGCTCATAACAGTCGGTATGACGTTTTGTGGGTGATAGGAGTTTTTTTACGGCGAATCACAATAATCTCATCTGATGGTTGTGGAATTTCGGAATGATTAATAAATGAAATAAATAAGTTACAAAGCTGCGATTAATAAGGAAATGGGGAAGGTGGTTGGGGGGAAAATGGGGCAATGGGGAAACTTAACAAGCTTAACAAACTTAAAAGAGCACGTATTTTGAAATGTAAGTTATCCGCTGTGACCGTTCACACATGCTCGATCATTGAATTGGACAAATGTCTGATAATATCCTCCGTTATCGGCCCAAGCACAGAAGATGTCACAAATATTGCGCAGCAGATGCACCGAACCGACATAATAATGTGCATCCACTAACAAAAAAAAGGAAATATTACTTGTCTACTGGGGCTCCAATTGGGAAGGATCGATCGACTTTAGGACCAGGGATCAATTTTTAAAAAATGAAGGTTGCCTTCGGATACGGTGCCAATGCCAACTTTGGCCAAAATAAAAAAAAAAATGAAAGTAATTTTTTGACCCAAAATCGATGGAAATGTCTTCCTGGGGTTCCAATTAGGTAATATCCACAGCCGCGGGGCCAAAAATTCGATTAAAAAAAATTGAAGTTTGCCTCGCCATAAGGTCCCAATATTAAACTTGGCCAAAATCGAAAAAAATTAATTTGACTTTTTCGACCCAAAATCGACGGGAGTGTCTTCTAGGGGTCCCAATTGGATAGTATAAACGCGCACGGGGCCAAAAAGTCGATTTTAAAAAATTTAACTTTGCCTCCCCATAAGGTCCCAATGTTAAACTTGGCCAAAATCGAAAAAAAATAATTTGACTTTTTCGACCCAAAATCGACGGGAGTGTCTTCTAGGGGTCCCAATTGGATAGTATAAACGCGCACGGGGCCAAAAAGTCGATTTTAAAAAATTTAACTTTGCCTCCCCATAAGGTCCCAATGTTAAACTTGGCCAAAATCGAAAAAAATTAATTTGACTTTTTCGACCCAAAATCGACGGGAGTGTCTTCTAGGGGTCCCAATTGGATAGTATAAACGCGCACGGGGCCAAAAAGTCGATTTTAAAAAATGTAACTTTGCCTCCCCATAAGGTCCCAATGTTAAACTTGGCCAAAATCGAAAAAAATTAATTTGACTTTTTCGACCCAAAATCGACGGGAGTATCTTCTAGGGGTCCCAATTGGATAGTATAAACGCGCACGGGGCCAAAAAGTCGATTTTAAAAAATGTAACTTTGCCTCCCCATAAGGTCCCAATGTTAAACTTGGCCAAAATCGAAAAAAATTAATTTGACTTTTTCGACCCAAAATCGACGGGAGTGTCTTCTAGGGGTCCCAATTGGATAGTATAAACGCGCACGGGGCCAAAAAGTCGATTTTAAAAAATGTAACTTTGCCTCCCCATAAGGTCCCAATGTTAAACTTGGCCAAAATCGAAAAAAATTAATTTGACTTTTTCGACCCAAAATCGACGGGAGTATCTTCTAGGGGTCCCAATTGGATAGTATAAACGCGCACGGGGCCAAAAAGTCGATTTTAAAAAATGTAACTTTGCCTCCCCATAAGGTCCCAATGTTAAACTTGGCCAAAATCGAAAAAAATTAATTTGACTTTTTCGACCCAAAATCGACGGGAGTGTCTTCTAGGGGTCCCAATTGGATAGTATAAACGCGCACGGGGCCAAAAATTCGATTTAAAAAAAATTAAGTTTGCCTCCCCATAAGGTCCCAATGTTAAACTTGGCCAAAATCGAAAAAAATTAATTTGACTTTTTCGACCCAAAATCGACGGGAGTGTCTTCTAGGGGTCCCAATTGGATAGTATAAACGCGCACGGGGCCAAAAAGTCGATTTTAAAAAATGTAACTTTGCCTCCCCATAAGGTCCCAATGTTAAACTTGGCCAAAATCGAAAAAAATTAATTTGACTTTTTCGACCCAAAATCGACGGGAGTATCTTCTAGGGGTCCCAATTGGATAGTATAAACGCGCACGGGGCCAAAAAGTCGATTTTAAAAAATGTAACTTTGCCTCCCCATAAGGTCCCAATGTTAAACTTGGCCAAAATCGAAAAAAATTAATTTGACTTTTTCGACCCAAAATCGACGGGAGTGTCTTCTAGGGGTCCCAATTGGATAGTATAAACGCGCACGGGGCCAAAAATTCGATTTTAAAAAAATTAAGTTTGCCTCCCCATAAGGTCCCAATGTTAAACTTGGCCAAAATCGAAAAAAATTAATTTGACTTTTTCGACCCAAACTCGACGGGAGTGTCTTCTAGGGGTCCCAATTGGATAGTATAAACGCGCACGGGGCCAAAAATTCGATTTAAAAAAAATTAAGTTTGCCTCCCCATAAGGTCCCAATGTTAAACTTGGCCAAAATCGAAAAAAATTAATTTGACTTTTTCGACCCAAAATCGACGGGAGTGTCTTCTAGGGGTCCCAATTGGATAGTATCAACGCGCACGGGGCCAAAAATTGGATTTTAAAAAATTTAAGTTTGCCTCCCCATAAGGTCCCAATGTTAAACTTGGCCAAAATCGAAAAAACTTAATAAAAAATTAATGTGTCGCCCCACAATCGACGGAAATGTGATTCCTTGATAAACGCCTCTGAAACCGTCTACGATCACTAACAGTAGCACAAATCCACAACCTTGAATAAAAACCAACTTACCGAACTTTGCATCGCAGAATGGCCTGAAGTCGGCTCTCCCCTACGTCACCATGCTGCTCCTAACATACCCAGTAAGTTGGCTATCGGACTGGAGTGAGAGGCGAGGAGTGTCCCGTGGACTACTTCGCAAGATCTGCAACACAATTGGCCACTGGGGACCAGGTCTCGCCCTCGTTGGAATCTGCTTTGTAGCACCTGGTGATACGACCCTACCAGTTGTCCTCCTAATCGCTGCTGGTGGTCTGAATGTCGGAGCTATCTGCGGCTTCCAGATCAATCACATGGACCTCAGTCCAAAGTATGCTGGCCTGCTTGTGTCATTCACCAATTGTGCTGCGTCAGTTGTTGCTCTGCTGGCACCTCTGATTGTCGGCAGCATGGTTCCTGATACGGTAAGGTTCCTCATCATCTAGACCAACATTGTAACACTTTCCCTCGAAGACAATTTTTTGCCTACCATTTTTTCTCTGAATGACGCAACTTCTAAATAGCATCGGATGGAAGTGTTGGAGGCAGTGGAGGCTCCCATGCTAATGCCAAGTGAATTTTCCTTTACAGAAAAGTGCAGACCAATGGGCAATCGTCTTCTACATGTCCGGGGGCATCTACTTCTTCGGCAACTTAATATTCATATTGTTTGGAAGTGGCAAGACCCAATGGTGGGACAACAGTGATCACTCAGAAAAGCACGACGACGACAAGTTCCTGAGGCCCAGAGCTTCTTCAATAGTCCCTGGTGATGCCATGGTTCCTTGAAGTTTGTCATTCCATAGGTCAGCAGAAGAATTTGAAATGATTTCTCCAGGGTAGAAACCATTGCTTACTTGGTTAAAAAATTGAATTGATACACAGAAAAAGACAGGATTACTTTTGCAAAATAAGCCTTGATGTGCAGCAATTGATTTGGACGTCTTTATGAAAAGGGCCCACTTTGTCGATTTTGCTTTTTGAAGCATCCAGGCCTCTCTCTTGAGATCTAACATTCAAATAAGTGTAAAAGTGATGATTTGAGCTTTTAGATCACGTATCGACAAAGTGGGCCCTTTTCACTTAGACTGAGATTTTTGAAGGAAAAAATTGTACGAGTGGAGGGCGTAAATATTGGGAGGGACAAATTTATATATCATCCATTTTGGGGAAGTTTATTAGTTATTAGCAACACAATATTTTTGAGTATTTCTGAACATCCAAAAAAATTGTGAAATTAAAAACAAATTTTTTTGTTAATTAATTTTTTTTTAAGGTTTGTAAAATAGCTTAATTTTTTTTTTAATGTAGAAGAAAAATACCTGAGGAAAATTGATGCACGTGAATAGAGTTACTTTATCATCATCAATCCGATCAATTTCAGCTCAATATATAAATTTTTGTGGGAATAACATTTTTTACGAAGACAGGGTAAAAAGTGCGATCGAGCTATCACTCGTCTGTTGTTTAATTGTAAGATATTACGTGTGTTATTTATTATTAATTTTGTAAGATTATTTTTAACATTAAATAAAATACAGTTTTTTTAATTAATCCTGAACTCCATTTTCCGAACAAGAAGACAAACAAAAGATGAACTTCCCTTGTTTAGTCTGTGTATGTGTGTGTGTGTCTTGAAAATTCGGCACAAATTGAACGCTAGCGCCTTCATTATGAGTGTTGCAAAAAAAATCATGAAACAAAAAATGTATGTTTCTACATGGGGAACAACTTTTATTTACAACTTTTCCATCTAACTCTTACTGTTCGTGTAATAGAGCGATGTGCCAATAAAAATGCTTAACCGGTCATATGCCCTGAGCTATGGGCGTTACGAAAAAAAGTCATAAGACATTATGTGTGCATTTTTGCATAAGGAATAACATTCATTACACACTTTTTCTCCTATCTCTAACCGTTCTCGCCACAGAGCGATATAAACAATTAAAATTGTTAATAACAATTGCAGGAAATGTTTTTCAACATTGACACTCCTTCCCGCCCTGGACATCAGTCACAGGGAATTTTGTGTCAAAGGAGAAACGAATCGATGCAGCCGTTTACCGTATTTTTCAAATTTTCTAAATTCCCGCCAAAAAACAGCTGATCGAACGAACGCCGCCATTTTGATTCCAATTCCGGTTCGTTCCGCTCCATTTCCCGCCACTTCTTATTAATTGAAAAAAATCGTATGGTAACTCTTTGTAAATTATGTTTTTAATTTTTTCCAGATTTTTCAAATCAATTTTTAATTGAATAATTAATTAATTAATTAATTAATTCAAAAAATTATAGATGGCCGGACATAATTAAAAAAAAAAAAAATCCCGTCTTTAAAAATGTGAGGTTAAACGAACGGAAAAAATTCCCAAAAAATGTTTCAATTTAAAATTGTCTATAGCGTCCCCACTGAAATTGTTAACCTGCGCAATTATCAGCCCTAATCGCAGATAAACCCTGGAAATGAGCCAGCAAATTGATCTTTGTCTTCTGAAATATTTAATCAAGATGCGCTAGTCATTATCGATCATTGACCATCGATCAAAGACCCATCGTCACGTGCTGCTGACGAATAGAAACATTGATATTTATATTAAAGGATATGAATATAAGAGTGGGAGGATCGCCAGACTCTCTTGGAAAGTCCGGGAAAAATTTGTCAAATTATGTGGATAAATTTCGTGGATTGTGGATTCTACAGTTCAGTACAGAATGACTGAGAGAAACGTTGAAGGTTATGGAAACCGAAGTGATATATTACCACCAGGTGTGTTTATCGATCGCCGTTTTCGATTGATTTTGTGGTCGCAGGTTAATTTTAATTTTTTTTTGGGTAAACATTCAAGTGTGTTATGAAAACGTCTTAAGCAATTGTTTAAAAAAATTCTGCTAAGAAAAATCGTAATGGATGCGCAGTGGAGTACTGCGCATGGCGGGAATATGACGCATGCGCAGTTGAGTATTACGCATGGCGGGAATATGACGCGCATCCGCAGTTGAGTACTACGCATGGCGGGAGCATGACGCGCATGCGCAGTTTACTAAATGGTGTCCATTTTGGATATAATCATGTGAAGTTCAGATTTGAAAATGAAATTCCCGAATGAAGAAATATGTATATATATATATATATATATATATATACCACAAACATATATATATGTTAAACATATATATATATATATGTTAAACATATATATATATATATATATATATATATATGTTAAACATATATATATATATATATATATATGTTAAACATATATATATATATATAAGTGTGGTTAAGGGCGGGGGAGGGGGGGGGGGAGGGCAAAGCTTTCGACATCTCAACAGACTAAACTTTAAACTCCTGCTATCAACAGAAAGATGGGGCGTCCGACATTGGCAGTGTCTCATGTTGATGCTGGGCTTCATGATCGCATATACCAACAGAATTTGCGTGTCCATAGCTATAATCGCCATTCAAGAACAACTAAAAGACGTGAGTACTCACTCCTCCAAATTGCTGACTCCCCAAATGCCCGAATTTCCCCTCACAGTCCGCTCCCCCTCCAGGAATCTTCCCCCACTCCCAAAAAGTCGTTTGGCCCAGCCTGTCGGCGCATGCGCAGTGGAGTGCGCTGTCGTCCATAAACAAGGCAACTGTCATGCGGCCCAGGTATCTGTTGTCGATAAATAGAACCCCCAAAGGTAAAATGATGCCATCTTCCGGGAAAAAAAACAACTATAATTGAAATGGAGTTGCGTTGACCGCTCCAAGCAGGTTTCTCCTAAAATGGAAAGATCTGATGGTAAGGTGCTTGGCGGCTGAGAAGTCTTGACCCAGTCGGTAACTTACCTTACCCGAAGACCAACTCCTGGTAACGCCATTGAAAACTGGGCCTAAGCATGAAACTACAGTTGGAAATCCTGGGAATCCCCGAGCTAACTGATCAATGTTTCAGGAAGATGCTCTGAGCAGCAGTCATGTTGGTATGATTCTGAGCTCCTTCGGCTGGGGATATACTGTGTTCCAGATACCCTCCGGGCATTTGGCGAGAATGTGGAGCCCAAAAATGGCCATGGGCATTGGCATCTTGGTAAACGGAATTGGTGGTCTGCTATGCCCGCTTGTCTTCGACGAAGGTGGCTGGATATATCTCTGCGCATGTCGCGTTGTCATGGGAGTTTGTCAGGCCTGCTGTCTACCCTGCATTCATACTCTCTTAGCCAAGTGGGTGCCGCCGAACGAACGTGGACGACTGGGTAAGTTTGGCTTGTCTTTGACTTCCAAGGTCAAGCTGCTTGCTGAAGCTCCTTCAGTCTTGATGACTATTTGAATTGTCCTCAGGAACTCTGGCCTACGCTGGTGGTCACGTGGGCATCGTCATTGGTTACCCAATATCCGGCGCTCTGGTTGAGGCAGCTGGGTGGAGAAGTGTCTTCTACTTCTTTGGCGCCTCTGCTATCTTGTGGTCAATTGTGTTTCTGATTGTTGGGGCGGATTCACCAGCCGCAGCAGCTGAACAAACTTGCTGTAGGATCAGCGAGCGAGAGCGGCAGTACATTGAGAGCAGTCTGGGGATGTTTGAGGAACCAAATGCTGAAGGTGAAAATCAGGTAAAGGATAGTTCATTCGCTAAATGTCCGAATTTCCCCTCACCTGTCGCGCCCCCTCCAGAAATCTTCCCCCACTCCGGCGGCATCATGCGCGAAGCCTTGCGCAGTAGTCCAGAAATGAGCCAACTGTCGAGTTGGACTCCGCAAACGAAACCATTCCCTTGCCTCAGACGGAGATAACTTTCAGGGGTGGGGGAAGATTTTTTGGGAGGGGAGGGGGGCGAACTGTGAGGAGAAGTTGAGTCATTTAGAAAAAAATTCTTTCTCATCTTTTAGACGGAGAAGACTCCTTGGAAAGCCATCTTGACTAGTCTACCATTTTGGTCATTGGTCATTGTTCACTGCGGAAACAACTGGGGCTCGTTCGTACTGCACAACGAGATATCCTTGTACATGCATGGAGTTCTTGGATTTGGTATCAAAGAAGTGAGTAACAATAAGAAATGTGTCATTTTCATTCATCGAATAGGTTTCTAAGTCGTTGAGTTGATGAACGAAGTGGGTAGCTTGAGTAGATCCCGTGTTTATGAATATTCATTAACCACGGAAGCTATCAGAAGCTTGCCCGGAAGTTGATTGATCATCTGATGTCATCATAGGGGTGCGGAATTCGTTGCTTATGCCGGAAATCTGTTTCCTTATCACCTTCGGAGTATTGAAATCCATTGAAACTTCAATTTTATCATGTGGTTGCTTGGAACTTATTATTCATCAATTAGGGGAAGACTCAATTTGAGCTTTTTGAATGGAGTCATATGGATGAATTCGATCCAATATGGCATTTTCTTTAAAGGAATACATAGGGGTTCAAGTTGCAACATCTAAAAATGGAGAATTTGTGCAAAAACAATAGTTGTTTATTATTCATTGATGACAGAATGGACTGATATCAGCGATTCCATTTGTGGTTCTGCTACTTCTGACTTACCCAGTGAGCTGGCTGTCTGATTGGAATGAGAAGCGAGGTGTTTCCCGCGGAGCAATCCGCAAAATCTGCAATACCATTGGCCATTGGGGACCAGGGGTGGCGCTAGTGGGCATTTCCTTCACAGCTGCTGATGAGACGACGTTACCAGTTGTACTGCTGATTGCTGCGGGGGGATTGAATGTTGGAGCACTCTGCGGATTCCAGATCAATCACATGGATCTCAGCCCAAAGTATGCTGGTCTTCTGGTGTCCTTCACCAATTGTCCTGCTTCAGTTGTTGGTCTTCTAGCACCTCTGATCATTGGAGGTGTCGTCACGGACATGGTAATTCCAATTTTATTTTTCACCAACCGGCCCTGTAACGTTATGATCAAAAGGGAAATTCTCAAGAGTTTCTGAAAAAGCTAACCTCTATGACCACTTTGATAAGATTTGTAGGTGAAAAAAACAGGATTTGACGATGTCAACCGAACTTTCCTTTATAGAAAAATGCAGATCAATGGGCGATCATCTTCTACATAACGGGAGGCATCTACTTTATCGGTAATTTAATATTCATTATGTTCGGAAGTGGTGAGACCCAGTACTGGGACAATGCTGCACGAAAAGCTGGACATAGGACACCAGTGAGGCCTCGGGCATCATCCATAGTTCCAGATGACGCTGTGGAGCTTTGAACTCAATCTCAATTTTTATGAATAATCTAGTCAAAATTGTAAATTCTCTCGTGCTGTGCAACATGTGAAGTGAAGAATATAAAATTTTAATTTAGGTTATAAAATTCAATTCTGGTATCTGCCGAATGGAGATCCAAGATGATCATTGGCGTCTACGACCGTGCCAATGTTCAATTGAAGTTTTTCATCCGATGTCCGCATCTGTGTGTGTGTGTGTGTGTTTGTGTATGTGTGTGTGTATGTTTCTTGTTGTCTTCGTCCCCCTCGTTTGTACTCCACACGGTAGCTGCTCTTGAGCATTTCTCCGGTAGGGCCTACTGGACACCCATCCCTGCGGCTGCGAAAAATATTCGCCGGAAGCCGGGCGCGAACCCGGGACCTTCAACAGTGCGTACCTCTGTGTGTGTGTGTGTGTGAGGAGTTTTTGAAGGAAACTCCGGTTATGTTTTTCCACTTCCAGACTTATGCAAATTGCGATATGTCATAATTAATCATAATAGAGACTGTACTTCCCCCCGGTGATACGGTATCGATAGATTTAATCGGTTCATCCGAATCGGAATCAGGAAATTTTAAGATCCGCTACTTGCTGAGGATTGACACCAGATAACAATATGAAATTTACCGGTGTAAATGTCAACTCTGCTTCCGCTGAGAGCGAAGTCGCAGGGAAATCAAGCATCCCATGCTATATATATATATATATATGTGTACATATGTACATATGTACATATGTGTATATGTATATATGCATATATGTATATATGTATATATGTATATATGTATATATGTATATATGTATATATGTATATATGTATATATGTATATATGTATATATGTATATATGTATATATGTATATATGTATATATGCATATATACATATATTAATTAATTGTCCATAATTTTTCAGTTCCCCTCTAGCCCAGAATTTCCATAAATTTTTCCTGACTAAATCGATAATATTAATTATATAACCTTTCAGTTTGTGTCAGGGAAGGATGAGAAAAAAAAACCAGTTTTATTCATCAGTTAGGGAAACGATTAATAAGAATAACTCTGGGTAAAAGGTGTTCTTTTCCTCACTACTGTATTCATCATCATTACACGTATGAAAATTCCATTGATAATTTCAAGGCCTTCAACATTTAATTTCGTCATTCGTTCAATTAATATTCGGGCAATTGTTGAGCTAAGGAGAGGAGGCACGCGCTTTGATGGAAAATATCTTTGATTTGTTTAAACGCTATTATTGCGCATGTTATTTGCAGTGAAGCAGTGAAGTGACACATGGCGAGTAATGAAATTGAAAGGGGTACTGTCAAAAATGATAATGAGCCGATTAGAGGTGTGTAGAAAATTTTGTGAATAATAAGCAGTGGCTTATTGTGAAGTTATTTCGTGGAAAAGAAAAATAGGGAAAATTTGTGGCACCATTTAGGATGGACAATTTAGGATGGACAATAGTGGGGCAAAATGGACCAGTGGGGTATTATGGGACATGAGTGCAAAATGAAGTGGGGAGGGGGCTGTTACGGCCCAATTTGAGTATGTGTCCCACTATAACTCCCCGGTCCATAATACCCCACTTTTCCCCATCTGGTAAATGTATGAAATATTCTTAAAAATTAAAAAAAATACTGAAGCTTGTGTGTCTTTCGAAAAATTCTGAAAAAAAAATCGATGGTTACTGGACTCAAAATGCTGCCTCACAATTTTTTTCAGATTTTTTGAGCAATTTGATACATAGGTATGAATGATTTTAGAAAAAAACAAAAGGGGCCTTTTCTTCTATTTTTTTTTGTTTGTTAATTTATTTGTCAGTTACTAATTTTATCAATTAATTTTTCTAAATGGTTATCAGGATTGCGTATTAGATACATTCAGTGTTTTCTGATGTTCTTGGCATGGGCAATTGCATATTCCAACCGAATTTGTATTTCATTGGTGCTGGTGAGAATTCAAGAAGAGCAGGAATTGGTGAGTAAATATACCATTTGATTTCCATTCCTTTGTATTTTCATAGAAGAAATACAAAAAGGCGGCACCAGGATTTAATTTCTAATTATCCGGAAGATCGTGGCGCCATCTAGCGGATAAAGATGATGTACGCTCGATAAGGTACAAATTTTAATTATTCAGAACGCTCTATTACGAGAACTATCAGAGATACGGAGAAAAGTATACAATAAAAATTGTTCCTCTCTTAAAACTGCACATTTGATGTCTTATGACTTTCTGTCTTAAATCCCATAATTTTGGACATACGGCGATCTTAAGGCCGTTCGTGCGCCATCCCACTCAAATACCGTCCGTTGAATTTTCGGCTCTCTGCTGAAAACGCTTGAGCCCAGAGGAATTTGACATAAACATTTTTTGTGAGGAATTAAATTCTCTACAAATTAGGTCTTATGACATTTTTCGTTAAGATCACTTGGTAAGCGGCAAATTGACTTTTTAAGAAAATTGTCCTCGGCGTAAATGACAAATCGAAAACTTTGGTACCTGGTTCGAGTGGGTCACGTAATTTTTTTTTTCGAGGATTGAAATAATGAGCTCTGTTTTAGGAGGAGAAGATGACTCAGGCGCAAGTAGGATTAATCCTGAGCTCGTTCATGTGGGCCTATCCAGTTGTTCAGCTACCAATCGGTCATTTAGCGAGGATCTACAGTGCCAAGATGATTTTGGTAATTTCAATGCTGATTAGTGGAATTGTAGCCATCCTATCACCAACGATGTTCCACCAATGTGGTTGGATGGGACTGTGCGGGTGCAGAATTATCCTAGGCGTGACTCACGCGTGTATATTCCCATGTAGTCACACACTGCTCTCGGCGTGGGTGCCAATGAGTGAACGTTCACGCCTTGGTAATTGTTTTAATTTTTCATATGCTCAAGTAACTTATTCAGTTAATTTAGGTGGAGGTAGAAATCCTTGATATCACAGAATTGTATATGCGCGCGCAGCTGGTACCGGAAGCGGGCCATGTATGGGCTGTTCAACTCACGTCTTGCTATTGAGAACGCTCTATCATGAGAACCGTTAAAGATACAAAGAAAAGTGTTGCATAAATTTTGTTCGTCTCTTCAAGACGAACATTTTATGTTTATAACTTTTTGCTGTAGCTCTGTAAGTTTGGGACATATCGCGCTGGTACCGGAAGCGCGCCGTGTATGGGCTGTTCAACTCACGTCTTGCTATTGAGAACGCTCTATCATGAGAACCGTTAGAGATAGAAAGAAAAGTGTTATACAAATTTTGTTCGTCTTCTCAAGACGAACCTTTTATGTTCACGACTTTTTTCTGTAGCTCTGTAAACCTGCGAGATATCTCGGTTTGAAATTGCTGGAGGAGCGCTTCGGCTGCGCGCCAGCTTCTCTTGATCGTGAAGTGGCACCAACACACCCACATCTTGTCTATTAATTTATATTTTCTGCTGTTGAATTTTCTCAGGTGCTATGACCTACTCAGGAGCTGAGCTTGGCGCCATAATTTCACTGCCCATCACTGGTGTCATGATACACGCAGCCGGATGGAAGACCCCGATCTATATTTTTGGAGCTGCAATTATAGTTTGGTCATTAGTTTTCTTCATTGTTGGATCTGATTCACCAGCTACATCTGCCAAGAATTGTGTATTCAGCATTAGTGAGCCGGAGAGAAAGTACATTGAAAGCAGTCTTGGTGTTTCTAAAGAGTGTACCAGCAGCGATGGCAAAAAGGTGATCATCGTTTTTATTTTTTTGAAACATTTTTGCGATAGCAAAAGAGGAAATTTTCATGAAGAAATGTTTCCAAGATCGAATTAGGATAAATAGTTTTTCGAAATTCATTATTCCACCCGACAGTTTGAATTTCGCGCGCGAGGGAACTACCGCTCGCGCCCCTCGCGGTTGCCCTTGAAACTACATCTGCCACTGTGACGTCATCGGCCGAAATTTATCGATTAAAAATAATCATTTGCAGTTAATATTCTAATAGATTATGGGAGCAAGTTTCTATGGTCTTTTGTAATTTTCTGCTTGAAGAAAACTCCATGGATGGCAATATTCACCAGCGCTCCATTTTGGGCACTCCTCATCACCCACTGTGGACAGGGCTGGGGATTTTATATGCTCATCACTCAAATACCAATTTACATGAATGGCATTCTTGGCTTCGATATAAAGGAGGTAAGTTTTGGCAAAAAAATGGCGACCTTGGAAAAAAAAATTGTTAAACAAAATTTTGTTCAACAAAATTTTGTTAAAAAAAAAATTTTTTCTTAATTCTGTTTTAAAAAAAAAATTGTTTAAAAAACATTTTGTTAAAAAAATTTTTTTTTCTTAATTCTGTTTTAAAAAAAAATTGTTTAAAAAACATTTTGTTAAAAAAAATTTTTTCAAAGAAATTTTATGAAAAAAAAAATGTTAAAACAAAATTTGTTGAAAAAAAATGGTTTAAAAAAAAATTTATAGAAAAAAATTTTGTTAAAAAAATTTTTGTTAAAAAAAATTTGTTTCCAAAAAAACTATGATAAATTTTTACCAGAACGGACTTAAATCGGCGCTTCCATTTATTACAATGTTCATCCTGATATACGTAACAAGTTGGCTATCGGACTGGGGTGAGGAGAGAGGTGTGCGCCGTGGATTGTTGCGCAGATTGTGCAATACGATTGGCCATTGGGGACCAGCCCTGGCGCTCATTGGTATCTGCTTTGTATTACCCGGCGATACAGTCTTACCAGTTGCCCTATTGGCCATTGCTGTTGGACTTAATGCTGGAGCGATGTGTGGATTTCATCTTAATCACATGGATTTGAGCCTGAAATATGCTGGAGTCTTAGCGTCATTTACCAATGCCGCTGCCTCAACAGTATCACTACTAGCCCCTATAGTGGTTGGCTTGATCGTCACTGATACGGTAAATATAGTTATCAAAAATAAAATACTAATAATAATAATAATGTTGGAACGGAGATTCCCTACTTGTCCACCCGTCAGGTGCTGCCACCGCTGTGGCGCGCCGCCAGGCGAAGTTACCATGGCGCAGACGCCATTCAGTTCAGTCGTACATAACCTCTTGTCAGAGTTACATCCACGTGCTATATATACCTTGTACCATTCCTAATTACTACGTACTTTACATTAAAACTAGAGTTAACCGTTATAAAGAGTGTCTAATTATTTCTCTTAACCCAACTCATTCAACAAATAATAATAATAATAATATGTCACACATTTTTGGAGTGACAGTTTGAATTTCGCGCGCCCGGAAACTACCACTCGCGCCCCGCGCGCTTGGCCTCGACACTAAATCTGCCACTGTGGCATCATCGGCCGAAATTTATCAGCTAACCTAAATATCTTTCCCTGATTATTCTGAAAAAATCCTGAATATATTTTGATACATTTTGTTTTGCAAAACTTGCACTTCTCACGGAATCTGTTAATAGAAAAATTTCCAGACCTAACTATTCTGAAGCTAATACCGTGTTAACTTTTCTTTTCAGACCAATGCAGACCAGTGGAAGATCGTGTTCTTCCTGACAGCAGGAATTTTCTTCCTCGCTAATTTAACATTCATCATGTTCGGTAGTGTTCAGCCTCAGGACTGGGATAATGAGCATTCGGAAGACGTCAGACGCGAGACCTTCAGACCCCGTTTGTCGTCAATTGGGGAAGATTGACTATAGGATGCTTCAGAAATTAGTGTGTCACTTTTTTGTACTGAATATACAGGAACTATACTATTGTACTGCCCGTAAAATTTCTTACATCCATCAGAGACTTTATTCCACCGAATTGTAATAGTATAATGTATATCTCACTATAGTATAAAAATTTAAATCGACTTTTGGTGACACAAAATCGGTACTCGAAGTTAAGAGATTTTACGAGGGGGAGGGGGGGGGGGGGGAGGTATAGCAAAGGGAGGGAAGGTCTATCAAAGGTATGAATTTCGGCCAACTGCCAACATGCATCTGGTTGAATCCCACAGGAGAAGGCGTTGGATGGAGCCTTGAAAAAAACCAAGAAATGTTACGAGTAACCTAAGACGAAATCGTCTTACCGAAGTTGAGTCTATACAGAGTATTCATCAGTTCAAAATCTGATGAATACTTTGACGATAAGTGAACGATTCTAGTATTCATGCAAAAATTTGAGGACATTCGTATAATTTTTATGATTTTAGTGGTTTTCAGACCCTTGTACCTGTCTAAGAGCCCCGGGTTTACCGGAAGACACAGACATACGCGTGGACGACTCTAATCGGTACGCCTGAGTTGTAGCAAATAGTCGTTTTGTGGTTCTCGGTCTTCACCCGAAAAGCAAATGGAACGACACGAGTTGACATCGTGAAGACTGCTGTCGCCCTCAAAATGTGGTGAAGACATTGAAGACTTAAGTCGCTGGATATAAACGGCAAAAAAAGCCGAAAACAAAAGAAATCGTCCTTTTTGAAGACATAGGGAAGATTACGACCGACTTATTTTTCGATTCGGCATCATGCGACACCCGAAACTGTCGGAGGGGTCGGCGGGCGGAGTGAGCAGGGGGCGGAGCCCCCTAGTATATATATATATATATATATATATATCCAATATGTTTAATATGTTATGCACATCATTTTTCTTATCTATTGCATCCCGATAACCGAGAAGAAAGTGCTCATTTATCTTTCTACAATCTCATCGAGAATTGAAATATCATCCTAATCACATGCGATCGATCATTGCAATTATGCGGATGTAAGTGGGAGAAAGGCTGATAATTTTCGATCGAAAAAGAATGGCATTTTCAGTAGACGGAAAATTTTCATTTGTGTAACTTATGGACAAAGTGGGTGCTAGAATATGGAAGTGTCAGTACTCGAGTGCAGCATCCGGGATGAAACCACGCATTCTTCAGGTGTCGTACCAAATTTTTCATGTTATAGAATTTGTTCGCACTGACAACTTGGAAAATATAACCTCCTACATTTATTATTCAACCCGACAGTTTGAATTTCGCGCGCGCCGGAAACTATCGCTCGCGCCCCTCGCGGCTGTCCTTAAAACTACTACCGCCACTGTGACGTCACAGTGCTGGACTCAGTCCTTCGTGTGGCGCCATCTGTCGACGCCGTTGCTTATCAGAGTATCAGATTGTTCTGATCCGGTGCAAAACATTCGGAGACAAATTGGCGCCAAAATGTCAGAAGAAAATTCTAGAAAAACAATGCTAGCGATATTGTCTTGTAGACGCTACCACAAACTTTTTATTCAATTGGACTTTCATTATTCACATGTAATTATGTTTTCAGTTGTTCCCACTGACAACTTGGAAAATATAACCTTCTACATTTATTATTCTACCCGACAGTTTGAATTTCGCGCGCGCCGGAAACTATCGCTGGCGCCCCTCGCGGTTGTCCTTGAAACTACATCTGCCACTATGGCGGCTCAGACAACAATGGCTTTTAATGCATTATTTGAAGAAATCTGCAATATATTCTGATAAATTATGTGCTGGATAATTTTTGAACATCGCATGATTTTATCAAGAGTTAAAAGTTCACTTCGTAATCGTATTATCAACAGGAAGATTGGGGGTCAGGCACCTACAGTGCCTCATGTACTTTTTGGCGCTAACACTCGCATTCGCCAATCGAATTTGTATGTCATTGGCAGTTATCGCTATTAGAGATGAACAGAAAGGTGTAAGTACTTTATTAATTTAAATTTCCATTACATAATTAACAATTATTCAACGTTTACATTTTTACAAAATTGCTGGACACATTTTTTTATACACACACAATTTTATTATAATGAGAGAAAAGTGTTGAAAAAAAATTCAATGGATCATTGTTTGCGCATGTCTTCTGCGCATATTTTCTGCGCACGTCTTCTGCACAGATCTTCTGCGCATGTCTTCTGCGCATATCTTCTGCGCATGAAAATTGTGGTCAATGTTTCTTGTGGGACATGCCATTATCCATCTCGAAGACAAACTTTTGTGTGTGTGTGTGTGTGTGTGTGTGTGTGTGTGCCCAACCTAAACTAATTTTCTCACGCATGGTTCTCCTTTCCATCCAGGACAATGCCCTAACTTCCGGCAACATCGGTATGATCCTGAGCTCCTTCTTCTGGGGCTACCCAATTGTCCAGATACCCCTGGGCCACTTAGCAAGAATATGGAGTGCCAAGACAATTTTGGCGATTGGTCTGCTAATCAGCGGAGTTGGTGGTGTCCTCTGCCCACTTGCCTTCGACGAAGGTGGCTGGATGTCCCTATGCGCTTGCAGAATCATCATGGGAATATCTCAGGGCTGCCTCATGCCATGCCTTCACACGCTAATGTCCAAGTGGGTGCCCCCAAATGAACGTGGACGTTTGTGTAACTATCGCTAGGATATTTTCAGTTGTTGATTACTTTATGCTTAGAATGCTGATCGAAGCTTCATGATGCTTGGATCCCATAATCCAGGTCAGGATTGCTCCTAACAGCTTATTGATTTCCAATCTTTCCATCACTAGGTACCATCACCTATGCAGGTCCACCATCAGGCACCATTGTCTCCTACCTGATATCCGGTGTTCTGATTGATACACTTGGATGGAGAAGCCCTTTCTACTTCTTCGGACTGCTTGCAGTACTCTGGTCCATCATCTTCCACATCGTTGGATCTGATTCACCAGCAGATGCTGCGGACAGAGCTTGCTGCTGCATCAGCAAAGCAGAGCGCGAGTACATTGAGAGCAATCTTGGGATTTCTGATGAAGAGACAACTATTGTCAAGGAAATGGTGAGTGATCTTGGTAAGGCAGAACTTCTCATTATCGATATGTCTTCAGACTTTCTGCTTTCAAGAACTCGAAGATACCGTGGATGGGAATATTAACCAGTCCACCATTTTGGGCACTGTTCATCGTACATTGCGGACAAAATTGGGGGTTGTATATGCTGATGACGGAGATGCCGATTTACATGGCTGGTGTTCTTGGATTTCGGATTACAGAGGTAAACTATCGAAGTGGTTTTCAGACTGCTCTGAGGAGATTTGTGAGAATTTAAAACGTTCTAGCATGAGAACCGCTGGAGATACAATAAAATGTGTGTTATGAAAATTGTTCCTTATTAAAAAATACACACTTGAAGTTTTATGACTTTTTTCGCCAGCACCCCTCATTAAGGGTATTTTGGGCACGGAAGGTATTTTTGGTATGGTTTGGAAAAAATCACTTCTCTGTCAGCAATCACATTTTGCACTGTAGCTCGTGAGCGGCTCGGTTTAGGGTAAAATCACATAAGAGGTTTTTTGTTGGAAATCGAATTCTTTATAAAAAATGTTCTATAACATTTTTTTGTTAAGCCACTTGTTAATGAGATAATGACTTTTTGGTAGAATGGATTGAAGTCGTCCTTCCCATATATGGCAGCTCTTATCTTGACTTATCCTGCAAGCTGGCTGTCTCATTGGTGGGAGAAGAAGGGCCTGTCACGTGGCGTCTTGCGGAAATTATGCAATACCATTGGACATTGGGGACCGGGACTTGCTCTTGTTGGTATTTGCTTCGTTTCGCATGGGGATAAGTCATTACCTGTAGTCTTGCTGATCGTCTCAAGTGGATTGAATGTTGGGGCCATTTGTGGCTTTCAAATCAATCACATGGATCTGAGCCATCGATATGCTGGACTTCTTGTGTCTTTTACAAATTGCGCTGCTGGATTTGTTGCTCTGTTGGCACCTCTGATTGCTGGGAAAATTGTCACAGACCCGGTAAATATTTTTTTGAATTAATTTATTATAATTTTTTTTTTAATTTGCCACTTTTTAGAAATGATTTGTTAAATTTTCTGGCCTTTTCACGTCGGCTGCAATTTTTTACTTAAAAATTTTAAACATTCTTTCCGCCAGCGTTAGACGTTTCTCGCCGATTTTCCATTCCACTACTTCTATCCCCCCTATCTGATTAAATAATGGAGATAGAGGAAAAAGTTCTAACTATAAAAGATCCCTTGTCTCATGGAGAATCATTTATGTTTTATGAGTCATATCAATATCTGTTTTACTTTCTGAGATAGCGGACGTTGACTACCAGACGGAATGCTACCGCGCTGCACCCCGTTAGATATGAGATACGTCGTAAAATATTCGAAATTCGTCGTAAAGTCATATAACTTAATTGATGGGATTTTTCATACCGAACATTTTTTGTTCTTACTATTTTTTTCTAGGTCCACTCCCTTCCTCAAAAAATGCGGCGGAGTTCGCGGAGGTCGCTTGCAGGTGCGCGCGGTACCTTCCACCCGCCTTTCCTCCTAAATTATGAATCTTAGAAGAAAATATTATAGAACATAAATTATGCATTTTGATACAAGGAACAAAATTTATTTGAACTATTTTTCTGTATCTCTATCCGTTCTCGAGATATTTTGGTATAAACAAGGAAACTCGTGCATGGGAAAGCGCTTACGACACACACACACACACACACACATAGTTTGGTAAAAAGGTGATTTTTCATTGCCTTTTTCTAACTAAGTCATTCATATGCATCCCAATGTCACGATTAACGAAATGATAGGGGAGGGTGGGGTATTATGGGACAGGGGGCATGATGGGACACATGCCCAAATTGGGACATGGGACATAATGGCACTCCACCCCACTCTACACTCATCCCAATATCCCCACGTCCCATTATGCGACCGGCCCATTTTGCCCCACCCTATATTTTTTTTACTAAAATACTCAATGATCCATATTTCTTTTACAGACAAATGTGAATCAGTGGCACATTATTTTTCTGATGACCGGAGGATTTTATTTTCTCGGCAATTTAATATTCATTGTGTTCGGAAGTGGTGAAACCCAGTGGTGGGGATGATGGTGAACTTTGAAATAAGAATAGTTTCGAGCGCAAATGACATTTATTCATTGTGATTTATTTATCTATAATTGTTGATTAATTATTGATACTAATTGAAGATAAAACCGTTTAGACGGACCAACTTTACTCCATTTTTTTTCAGTGGAATTCTCACATGAAAAATTATATTTGATTTCGCATAATTTTATAATATATTTTTTTTGGAATATGGGAGGCATAAAAAAATTATTTTTATGAAAAATAAACAAAAATTATCTTCCTATTTTTTTTTTAAATTAAAAAATTATATAATTTTCGATTTTTCAATGTCTCAATTTTGTGAACTTTGTAAAAACTTATAAACATTTTTACTGTAGTAAATATGATGAATTAAATTCGAGTGAGAAATTTCACTCTGCCTGAAGTTTGTGCTCCGGAAAATATCAATAACCCCGGATCGACGTGTGAAGATCTCCAAGCGCCACAATGGCGCTGCTGTAACCAAAGTACTCCCTTCCCAACCTTGAAATTCATGTATTTAGTGTTTCTAGAAATGGCCTTAGTGGGTCGAGCGTGTTTGTGCGCCCAGGTAGGCTCGGGAAAAAATTTCCCGCTTTGCAATTCTTGTCTCACATATTTTTGTAGAATATTTTTCAAAGGCTCAAGTATTCGCGGGGAATTCGCTGGATGCGTACACACACAAACACACACCCACTCAACCATCCACCGACCAGCTTCGCGCCCACACAACCACTCACCTACCGAACCACCCACCCACACGCCTACCCGACCACCCACCCACTCAGCCACCCACTCAGCCACCCACTCAGTCACCCACCCACTCACCCATCCAGCCACCCACTCATCTACCCACCCACCCATACATCACTCACCTACCGAACCCACTTACCGGCCCAACCACCCACCCCACTCACCTATCCAACTACCCACTCACTTACCCACCCACCCTATCGCCTACCCAACCACCCATCCAGCTACCGACCTACTCACCCTCCCACCTCCTCACCTACCCACCCACTCACCTACCCACCCACTTACCCACCCACTCACCTATCCACCCACCCACTCACCTATCCAACCACCCCCTCACCTAGCCACCCACCCACCCATCCACCCACCCCCTCACCTACCCACCCATCCATCACTCACCTACCGAAGCACCCACTCACCGACCCAACCACCCACCCACACACCTACCCAACCACCCACCCACCCACTCACCTATCCAACCACCCACTCACTTACCCACCCACTCTATCGCCTACCCAACCACCCACCCACTCACCCACCCACCCACCCACACACACACACACACACCGACGTTATCTCAATACGCATTGCAGAACATTTTCAATAGAAGGACATCCATGCCATGCGTTATTTGTAATGCACTGAAGCATGAAGATAGGTATAAAAAACCTCAGCATTGATACTCCCGTTAATTCAATTATGACCTGGCAATTGATCTTCTTCCTATCGCCAATGGCAACTGTCATCTTCCTGAATAATACAAAAGCATTAGTAGTGATCCGCGAAATTGCGATCCATGTTTGAACTGATAAGACATCCTCAAACAACATGGTTGTTACGTAACCCAACCAACAAGGCTAATGCTATGGATCACTGTCCATTGCAACCTGCCTTGAGTAACAGCTCGTGAGTTAAGGAACCCAGGATCCACATGGAGTGTCCTTAATTACTAATTAAGAATTTTTCGCGCTTGGTTAGTCACAGTGATACGCGTGGTATATGAAAATGGAGACAACTTGTTCTGGGACGACGGCTCCAGGTAAGATCTGTCATTCAGAAAGTGCATGGAGAAATTTTTTTCTCCCAATTTTTTGGATAATTGAGGATATTTTTTGGTGCATAGGATTATTAGGTGCGAGACATTTGCAGTGCCTAATACTCTGGCTGACTCTCGCAATGGCATATGCCAACAATATATGCATGGCCATTGTAATTGTAGCGATAGAAGACGAGCAGAGAAGCGTAAGTACTCAAGCATTCATTATATTTTACACGTGGGTGAATAACGAACGCACTCATGAGGTAATTCTGCACGACGCAAAAATGATGATTTTCAATTATTGAAGTGAAAAAAAGTTGAATTTTGGAAGAAAAAAAAAATCGGATTATCTCTGTTAGTATTCGAACCCGGGTCTCGCAGTTTCGAACCCAGGTCTCGCAATTTCGAACCCGGGTCTCGCATTTACGAGCCAGGGTTTCGCAGTTTCAAAGCCGGGTCTCGCATTTACGAACCCGGCTCGCGCAGTTTCGAACCCGGGTCTCGCATTTACGAACCGGTGTCCTAACAACCTATGAAAATTATGGAAACTTTTTACTATGGAATTTAGCAGAGAATTTCACGGGTTCCGAGAACTGTATATTTGATTTTTGAGAGGGGGAATGTGGCAAAATTGGAAGTCGAGAGTTCCTCAACTTTTTTTTGGGTCGGTGATAGCAGGTGGTTGTCAAGTTCCCGGAGATGTTCCTGGTAGAGGGACAGTTCCAGGAACTGTTCGAGGTGAAGGCACGGTTCCAGGAACTGTTCCTGATGGAGGCACAGTTCCAGGAACTGTTCCTAATGGATGCATAGTTCTTGGAACTGGTCCCGGTGGAGGCATAGTTCTGGGAACTGTTCCCGATGGAGGCATAGTTCTTGGAACTTTTCCCGATGGTGGTATAGTTCTTGGAACTGTTCCCGATAGAGGCACTGTTCCTGGAATTGTTCTCGATGGAGGCACGGTTCCTGGAACTGTTCCCGATGGAGGCACAGTCTCTGGGAACCGTTCCCGATGGAGGCCTCAGTTCCTGGAACTGTTGCCGATGGAAGCATAGTTCTTTGAACTGTTCCCAATTGAGACACAGTTCCCGGAACTGTTCCATACGCTGGTACATTTCCCGGAACTGTTCCAGATATGAGTATAGTTCAAGTAGACGGGCAAGTTTCAGGAACTGTTCCAGGTAGAGTGGCAGTTTTCTGAATTGTTCCAGACAAAAGTTCAGTTCCGAGAATTGGAGCAGCTAGAAGGACAGTTTCAGGAACTGTTCCAGGTGGAAGTACAGTTCCAAGAACTATCCCAAATAGCGGTTCCGAGGGCAGATTAGAGGAATTATACGGTTACAGTTCTCAGAACTATACCTCCACCTCCGAAAATGCCCGGAACCGTACCTCATCCTGTAATATCCTCACCACCTGAAATAATCGTCGGAGCTGCAGCTGCAGCTGGAACTCTGATTCGCGGAACTATACTTCCACCTGGAACTCATCTCTGGAACTTTCAACTCCAAACCTTGCCTGCATTCAACCATGAACCACCAAGTCCACACTTTTGCCACATGATCCCTATATGAACCTTCCAAAGTTTTAGTATAAGAACCGGAGCAGGACAAATATTTTCTCCAAAATTTTTGTTACATGCTCAACCTGAAATAACGGAATGACATTGATGATTAATGGAGGAAAACACTTGTTTCAGAAAAATCCTTTGACATCAACAACTATAGGTATCATACTGAGTTCATTGCTCTGGGGTTCCACACTGCTGCAGATACCGCTGGGCTATTTGGCAAGCACATGGAGTGCAAAGATGATTCTAACAATTGCGACACTGATATCTGGCATCTCCGGCATGCTAACCTCGATGGCATTTGATGAAGGCGGCTGGATGTCTCTCTGTGGGTGCAGATTTGTCATGGGACTCTGCTATGCGAGTCTTCCCTCGTGCATTCATATTATCCTGTCCAAGTGGGTGCCTCCGAAAGAACGTGGAGTATTGGGTGATCGTTTTTCTGTTCAAGAACTCTCTGCTCTTGCTTATCGATTAATTTCACACTCCTATGTGCTGTGTGTTGCTGTGTGTGCGTGCGTGTATGTGTAAGCACAATTGAGGTAGCAAGCTTCCTAGCTAGCTTCGCCTGGTACATCAGCGGATTTGATATTTTCTCCTAACTTAAACTATTTGTAAACCTTTTAAGCCACCATAACCTACACCGGCATTGATCTGGGCATCATAATGGCGTACCCGGTATCAGGACTTCTGATTGCTGCTTTCGGCTGGAGAAGTGTCTTCTACGTCTTTGGATCCTCATCAGTCATTTTCGCCATCATTTTATTTATCCTCGCTTCGGACTCACCAGCCAGGTCCATGGAGAACAGCTTCTGCACCATTGGCGAGGCTGAAAAAAATTATATTGAGCAGAGTCTTGGGATGCTGGAGAAACAGCAAGATGATGACAATCTGAAGACACCTTGGAGAGCAATCTTGTCCAGTCCACCATTCTGGGCACTCTTCATAGTTCATTGCACGGACTTCTGGGGGTTCTATGTGCTGCTCAGTGAGATACCGATCTACCTAGCTGGAGCACTGAAGTTCGATATTGAGGAGGTAATCTGCTTGATCACTGTTGATGAGCTAATAACTGCTGTACTATGATATTTTTTTCTGGTGATAGAATGGATTCAAATCAGCATTGCCATATGTTGCCCTGTTCCTCCTGACCCTACCATCCAGCTGCTTATCAGGATGGGCGGAGAGGAGAGGATTGGCCCGTGGACTGGTGCGCAAGATCTGGAATACAGTTGGCCACTGTGGATCTGCACTTGGTATCATTGGGATCTGCCTGGTACCACCGGACAATACAACACTACCAGTGGTACTGCTGATCATTGCTGTTGGAATGAATGCTGGAGCTAACTCTGCATATCAAATCAATCATATTGATCTGAGCCCCAAGCATGCTGGAGTACTTGTTGGAATTACCAGCACTGCTGCATCAGTTGTCGCTGTATTAGCACCTCTGATTGTTGGAGGATGTGTCACTGATACGGTAAGGACAATTTGGTGCTATTGGAAGTCATTTGTGCTGATGATTCAGCTGATATTTCTGGGAAGAAGTTGTAGAATTAAGTGAGTTGGCGGTAGGGCCGACAGATGGCGCCACTGGAACACTATGCTCCAGCAGCGTGACGTCACGCGGGGTCCTGGCCTGGAAAGGGACCATTTGGGTGGCGGTTAGCTTGATAGGATTTCACCTGTCAGGCGAAAATCATTGGCGATGATTCACCCCAATGATCCCTTTCCAAGGGAACCTCCAGCTAGATGAACATGTAGCTATATAACCACAATCAGATGGAAGACCATATGGGAAAATAAATATGTTACAGACGAATGCTGACCAATGGCACCTGATCTTCTACGTAACTGGAGCTACCTATTTCCTGGGGAATTTGGCATTTGTCTTGTTTGGAAGTGGTGACACCCAGTGGTGGAACGGATGAATTCATACCTATGACATTTTGTATTTCTCTTATGGATCTCTTCATCAAATAAAATTGCTTGTTTGTATGTTTGCACTTTCAGCAGCAGACCGATATCTAAGATATTTCCAGTCCATCCGTCCGCTTGGATCTTCTGGATGTTCGGTATGATCAAGACTTGTTTCAAGATGGTGAGACCTCACCATTTGGATTAGGTATCAAGCTGGGGAGGGATGCTTGTCTATTCGAATCTAGAAGAGTCGGTTGGAGATCGTTGCTCTATATGACGTCATCAATTGCTAATTCGATTATATTGACCATCATCATCATCATCTGGTCTCACACACGTATATGTGTGGGTGGGTGGGTGTATGTGTGGGAGGGTAGGTGGGTGTATGGTTGGGTGGGTGGGTGGGTGGGTGGGTGGGTGGGTGGGCGTATGGTTGGGTGGGTGGGTGTATGGTTGGGTGTATGGGTGGGTGGGTGGGTGTATGGTTGGGTGTATGGGTGGGTGTATGGTTGGGTGGGTGGGTGGGTGTATGGTTGGGTGGGTGGGTGGGTGTAGGGGTGGGTGGGTGGGTGGGTGTATGGGTGGGTGGGTGGGTGGGTGTATAGGTGGGTGAGTGGGTGGGTGGGTGTATAGGTGGGTGTGTGGGTGTATAGGTAGGTGGGTGGGTGGATGGGTGTGCACGTTTGTATATGCATGTGTGGATGTGCGTACGTTTGTGTGTGTGTGTGTGTGTGTGTATGTTTGTGGGTGTATCTCATGTGTGTGTATATGCTTGTGGGTGCATCTTAGGTGTGTGTGTCGGTGCATCTTGTCTGTGTCTGTGGAGGGGGGTGGGTGGGTGGCCTTCTCAGTTTTACAACCTCAGTCTTTCCTCAATTATACATGATTACTCGAGAGGGCGGGGTCTAGAAAAGAGTTAAATACGCGTGCAAGATGATACTAGCCGGAAAAATACCAACAGTGGGGTGGGGTGGGAGAGGGGGGGGGGGAGATTTTTACCCGGACTATTTGTAGCAAAATTCAATATTATGGAATCCGGCTAGCGTCTACAGTTCAATCATGTCGGATAACCGAGTAGTAACTGTGCCCGAAGATCCAGATAAACGCAATTGTTCAGGTGGAAATATTACGGAAAAAATTCTCCCTTAATTACGGACATTTTTACCTTCGATTGAAAAAATTATTAAAAAATTGTCAATTTTTTTTTCACTATGTAAACTTGATTGGTTATTGTTATTAGTGCAAAAAAAAGAAATTCAGTTTTGACATATTAATAATAAAATGTTTTTTAAAAATCGTTTTAAGTGCACAATTTTGTTAATAAAAAAAAAAAATCTGAAGTATGAGAAAAAATAATTTGCGAACAAAAAAAAAATTGCGGAAAAAATACAAATTTAAAGAAAAAAAAAATGTACAATTTTCAAAAATTTATTCACTTAATAAAATTAAATTAGCTGACAATAAATTTTCGGCAGCGAAATTCGGAACAAAAATGTCAAGTAAAAAAAAATTGCATGAAAAAAAATGGCAAAATTTGAGGGAAATTTTTGTCTTTTGAAAATTAGTTTTATATATGTGAAAAAAAATGAGAATCCGGAAATAATTGTGATTTTATGTCACTTCCTCAGTGTAATGTGATTCAAGGTCGCTCATTATCCGTTTGCATAATGAAAACAAATTGCAATCCAAGTGTTAGTGATAGAAGCAAAGGCCCTGAACTGGTGATACAGTTTTGCACATATATAGAAAAGCAAAAAAAAAAAAATCGATAAATTACGCAACAGAAATTTGACGTTAATTCGACAATAAAAAAAAAAAAAAAAAAAAAAAAAAATATTCAAAATCTGAAGAACTCAAAAAACACGGTTCAATAAAGAAATGTCATAAAATTGGAAAAAAATGTCCTCGTGTGCAGGCGCGCTTTTCAAATTTTCGAAATTCTGGCTCACGCCTCTAATTTTCGTAAATATCTCGAAAACCACGGGAGCTACAAATTTTGCAAGAGGACCTTTTTTGTAGCTCTGACTGTGCTCTATAAAAATGGTCTTCATCAAAGTTGCGCTATCTCCCATAGATTTCGATATATCCGTCGTCTTAGGAGTGAGAAGTCCTTGACGCGCGCGGCGGGCGCGCCGGCGCACGGGGTAAAATCTCGATAAAAAAAAAAAAAAAAAAAATCAACTGAACAATTTTGTAATAGGATGCTTGGGCGCTAGACATTGGCAATGCATTTTATGCTTCTTGGGATTGACAATTGCATATGCAAATAGAATTTGTGTGTCTATAGCTGTAGTTGCTATCGGCGAAGAAGTAGAAGTGAGTCATAGAATTTTTAAACAATTATTTATCATCTAAATTGAGTATTTTCATGATCCGTCAAGAGACGTTTTATGACAAAAAAAAATGGTGAAGTACCGGTAATTGATAAGAGTTATATACCAATTGTGCTTATCATTTTTCAGCTCCAATTAAGTTCGATGCCGTTAGTTTTTCCGTGATATCTCTCAATATAAGCGAGATAGAAAATTTTCCATCATAACATTTTTTGTGCAGAAGAATGAGATCTACATAAAAGATTGTTATGAAAATTTCTCTATCTTCCATAGATTCGAAGATAATAAGGAAAAATTGCGTATAACAAGCTTGACAATTTTTTTTATTCGAGATAGTTCAAGTGAACGAATTTGAATTTCCCGCGCTTTTGAATTCATCGAATTTTTAAAGAATATTTAGAGACCCATTTTCCACATGCTTCATTTTACATACACCTTATGCATTATACACATGTTTCTCAATAAGGCGTCAAGTGTTAAACGCCGCGTAATAAATTTAGTCTCTTATAGAAAATTTCCAATGTCATAATCTCCGGAAATTGCCGCCATCTATGAATCGATCTATGTACTATGGATGTTATGTCTACAGTCGGTAAAGTAGATTTCTTACTTAATCGGTAATCGATAAAGTAGAAAACAATCGGTAAGGCAGCGCCCACCCACTCCCCCACCCGCCCACCGATCCACCCATCGACTCCTCCACCCAGCCAGTCCACAACCCACCCAACCATCCACTTCTCCACTCCCTCACCCACCCACTCACTTCTCCACGCCCCCCCCCCCACCCATCCACTCCCGCACCCACCCTTCACTCCCCCACCCACCCTCCACTCCCCCACCCACCCGCCACTCCCCCACCCACCCATCCATTCCCTCGTCCACCCAGCCACCCATCCACTCCCTTATACACCCAGCCACACCCCCCCCCCCCCCACCCACCCACTCCACGACCCAGCAACCCACCCACTCCCCCCCCAGACACACACACACACACACACAGACACACACACACACACACACACACATTCCATGTCGTCAACAACTATCTCATCTTCATGGGACGGCTCATAACAAATACTCTGTTCAAGGCAAATGGATCGACATTGGAAAACGTTGGAGCCATACTGAGTTCATTTTTCTGGGGCTACACCATAATGCAAATACCATCGGGCCAATTGGCACGAGTCTGGAGTGCTCGAATGGTTATGGGAATTGGTGTTTTCATAAATGGACTTTGCTGCATGCTATGTCCAGTGTTATTTGACGAAGGCGGCTGGTTGCTCCTCTGCGTGTGCAGGGTCGGTATGGGACTCAGTCAGGCCTGCTGTCTACCCTGCATCCACACAATTCTGTCCAAATGGGTGCATCCTAGTGAGCGCGGACGACTATGTAACTATTCAATTTTTTCAGCAATTATCCGAGTACAGTCTTCATCCACTTTTCCATGTGAAGGCAGTGTGTGTGTGTGTGTGTTTGTATGTTTGTGACGGAAATTTTGAGCGCGCCTTTCCCCACGAGCGGCGCGCACAATTGAAACGATTGAGGTGGCAATCGAAGTGTCCCCCGCGAACTCTCGCGCTGATTAGATTTTGGTTAAAATCGCTCCATTGCATTAATTGTTATAAACAATTTTAATTGTTTATAACGCTCTTGCGGGAGAACCGTTGGTGGCAGAAAAAAATATGTATAACAAAAGTTGTTCCACGTGTAAAAATGCATATTTTAGGTCATATGACTTTTCACGCTAGCTCGCATAATTAGTGAGATATTGCAAATTGTTGCTAAAAAAAAAATCAACAAAATTAATGAATTTTGGGAAGGAGCCGATCTACGGGTGCACCTGTGTGTGTGTGTGTGTGCAAAGTAAGTAGCAAAAATGATCCGATGGTGTGCAATCAGAAGGTATCGGGAAGGTGTTGGTGTGAGCGGGTCTACGGATCCTGCACAGGAGGGACACATCCTAGGTGTATATATGTATATATCATTATGGGTTATCGTAGTTCTCGTGTTCGAAGAGCATTTTCTCGTACGTCAATTGGCGTTGTCTATCCAAAAATGCCGGGCTTGAAGTTCGTTTAGTAGGGAGATCTGCTGGGTAGTTTTGGTGGTCCCGGGATGCAAAGTCACGCAATCTTTGGGGATTTCAGGTACCATGACTTATGCGGGAGGACAGTTTGGTACCGTTATATCGTATCCTATCTCCGGCATTCTCATTGAAGCCGCTGGGTGGAGGAGCGTCTTTTATACCTTTGGAGCCGCTGCTGCCCTTTGGGCCATCATCTTCCTCATTTTTGGATGCGATTCGCCAGCTGCAGCTGCGGATAAGGGCGTCTGCGGCATCGGTGATGAGGAGAGGAAATTCATCGAGAGTGGACTTGGGGTCCATCAGGATGCAGTAGCTCCGAAAGGGGAAGAAGTACAAATTTTGGATTTTCAAAAATTGAAAAAAAAAAAAGGAAAATTTTTTTTGAAATTTGTGATTTTGGAATTTTTTTTTTTTGAGGAAATTTTGAGAATTTTTCGTTTGTGCTATAGTGATGATAATGGTTTATGGAAATTGTGTTTTCAGCGGCCCGCCACACCTTGGGCTGCGATTCTAACGAGTTTGCCGTTTTGGTCATTGGTTATAGCTCATTGCGGACAGAACTGGGGGTTCTGGACGCTGGCTACGGAAACACCGACTTACATGTCTAAAGTACTTGACTTCGATATTAAGGAGGTAAGGCAATTAATTTTCGATGAATTTAGGGAGTTTTTGGGGGTTTTGGAAATTTTTAGACATTTTGGAAATATTGGAGAATTCGGAAATTTTGGAAATTTTAAGAGGTTCTGGAAATTTTGGAAATTTTGGAAATTTTGGAAATTTTGGAAATTTTGGAAATCTTGGAAATTTTGGAAATTTTGGAAATTTTGGGAATTTTGGAAATTTTGCAAATTTCGGAGTTTTGAAAATTTTGGAGAATTTCGAAAAGTTTTGGAAATTTTAAGAAGTTCTGGAAATTTTGGAAATTTTGGAAATTTTGGAAATTTTGGAAATTTGGGAAATTCGGGAAATTTTGGGAATGTCGAAGTTTTGAAAATTTTGAAAATTTTGGAGAATTTCGAAAAGTTTGGAAATTTTAAGAAGTTCTGGAAATTTTGGAAATTTTGGAAATTTTGGAAATTTTGGAAATTTTGGAAATTCGGGAAATTTTCTGGAGATTTTGGAAATTTGGGAATTTTGAAAATTTTGCAAATTTCGGAGTTTTGAAAATTTTTGAGAATTTCGAAAAGTTTTGGAAATTTTAAGAAGTTCTGGAAATTTTGGAAATTTTGGAAATTTGGGAAATTTTGGAAATTCGGGAAATTTAGGGAATTCCGGAGTTTTGAAAATTTTGAAAATTTTGGAGAATTTCGAAAAGTTTTGGAAATTTTGAGAAGATCTGGAAATTTTGGAAATCTAGAAATTTTTCGAGATTTTCAAAATTTTTCGAAATTTCTAAGAACCTTAAAATTTCCAATAATTTTATTGATAATAACAATGATTGTTAATTCTTCAGAAAAAAATAAATACAATTGTTAACATTCTCAATCACCTAATTACCAACATGTGAAACCCAAGAAATCGCTGACGTATATCGCGCAGTGATTTATTTATCAGTAGCAGTGCAAAACCTTTAGATGTCCGAGATAAACCGGATAAAAGTGATAAGACAATGTTACTGAACTACTCCCGTAACACATTCGATTGTCAAGTGCACTGATAACGCGAGATTACGTTTTTATTTGTTAGATAGTTTTACGTATAAAAAAAAATATATATAGTTCTTATTTCTAGATGACCTTGAAAAGCAGTCATGTCTTGTGAATCCAATTGTTTTTCTCATTACTCCAAATTATTCATGAATATACGAAAAAAATACGGAAAAATCTCAAATTTAAAAAAAAGTTAATTTGAATTTCCCGCGCATTTCATCAGCGCTAACTTCACATGGCTCATCGACCAATGCAAAACGGCGTGAGTCAACTTCCGTCCGTTGGGGTCCGAGCCAAGTGTGCGTGGGTGTATATAGATATGTAGGTGGGTGTGTGTTCATGTGTGTTTGTGTGTGCTCCTGTGTGTTCGTGTGTGTTCCAAGAAAACGTTAAAATTCATGTTTTTCATGACAGAATGGACTAAAATCGGCGCTTCCGTACGTCGCCATGTTGGTTCTCACATTTCCGGTCAGTTGGGCATCGGATTGGGCCCAGAAGAAGGGCCTGTCACGTGGAAACTCCCGGAAAATATGCAACACGATTGGATATTGGGGCCCGGGATTGGCGCTAGTTGGTATATGCCTAGTGGCGCCTGGTGACACTACACTTCCGGTTGTTCTTTTAGTCGTCGCTGGTGGATTGAATGTTGGCGCTGTATGCGGCTTTCAAATCAATCACATGGATCTCAGTCCCAATTACGCGGGATTACTCATGGCATTTACCAACTGCGCAGCCGCTATTATTGCTGTGTTGGCACCACTGATCATTGGAGAAATTGTCACTGATGAGGTAATTGCATTTTTTAAAGTTCCCGCATTTTCAAAATTTCAAAAACTCTCCAGATTTTTCAAAAAATTCAAAAATTTTCAAAATTTATCAAAATTTTTCGAAAAATTCAAAATTTTTCAAAATTTTCAAAATTCTCAAAATTTTCAATTTTCTCAAAATTATTGAATTTTTTTGCAATTTTAAAATTTTTAAATTTTGAAAAATTTTTCTAAAATTTTTAAATTTTTCAAAATTTTTCCAAATTTTGAGAACTCTTCAAGTTTCAAAATTTTTCAAAATTTTTGAAATTTTCAAAGTTTTCAAAATTTGGAAAAATTTTCAAAATTTTTCAAAATTTTCAGAATTTTTGAAAATTTTCAAAATTTTTCAAAATTTTCAAAATTTTTGAAATTTTCAAAGTTTTCAAAATTTTCAAAATTTTTCAAAATTTTGAAAATTTTTGAAATTTTAAAGTCACTACGAAAGTCCAAAGGGAACCAGCAATTTTAATTCCACTCGCTTTTCCTCCGCTGAACTCAGTAAAACCGATTTTTTATTTATGAGATGACTTAAAATTCTGCGAAGTGTCTTCTAATTGTCTCCGCGCCTCATGTATTATCCTCTAGGACGAGTTGTGCGTATGATTGACGCGTCACGTAAAACGTCTCACGTGTTTTTCCTTTCCAGTCCAACGCTAACCAGTGGAGGATTGTCTTCTACCTATCAGCAGGAATTTATTTCCTCAGCAATTTGATATTTGTTGTGTTTGGCAGTGGGGAGACTCAATGGTGGGACGACGTTGAAAAAAGTAAACGAGAGAAAGATGGAATGGTCATGAAAATGCGATCGCCAACTGACTCTAGTAATCCCGCCCCTGTTTAGTTATTTATTTTTAAAAAAAAGTATTAAATGCTCAAAGTAGTTATGAATTAAAAAAAAAAAATTAAACGTTTTGTGTTATCAAGAGAGACGAATTGTATTTTTTTTTCGCTCCAAATATTAAAATATGCAGAAGATAACTGGACACACGCACACTCACCCATTTTTCCTATCACCCACCTACCTACATAACCACCCAGCTACCTGCGAAACCACCCACTCACCTACAAAACCACCCACCCATCAACAAAACCACCCACCCACCTACAAAGACACCCACCCACCAACAAAACCACCCACCCACCTACAAAGACACCCATCCACCCATGCACCCCAACACAACCACCCACTTACGACCCCACCCACCTACGCCACCATCCACCTACACGACCACCCACTCACGCACTCACCCACTTACACAACCACCCACCTATACAACCATCCACCTATACAACGATCCACATATACAACCATCCACCTACACAACCACACACTCACGTACTCACCCATAGTAACATTCCCCCCCCCCACCCACCCACCCGCCCACATATGCAACCACCCACCTATATAACCACCCACCTACACAACCACCCACCTACACAACCACCCACCCACCCACCTATACAACCACCCACCCACCCACCTACACAACCACCCACCTACCCACCTATACAATCACCCACCCACCCACCTACACAACCACCCACCCACCCACCTATACAACCACCCACCCACCCACCTACACAACCACCCACCGACCCACCTATACAATCACCCACCTACACAACCACCCACCCACCCACCTACACAACCACCCACCCACCCACCTATACAACCACCCACCCACCCACCTACACAACCACCCACCTACCCACCTATACAATCACCCACCCACCCACCTACACAACCACCCACCCACCCATCTATACAACCACCCACCCACCCACCTACACAACCACCCACCGACCCACCTATACAATCACCCACCCACCCACCTATACAACCACCCACCCACCCACCTATACAACCACCCACCCACCTACCTATACAACCACCCACCCACTTAACTACTGATATGTCACCATCAGGCAAGATCAGGTTCTCAAGCACTGGATGCCTAGTTCCATCATACTTGGATGGATGCTCAAGTATTAAGTTGACCTACTTAGTACTTTGTGTTTAGGGAATACCATCAGCTGGTACTTATTCACCAAATTCAAGTAGGAATGTCATCTTCGGTACCTTTGGAGAACATTGATTTGATCACTTTCTAGATTAAAAAAAATGGTACTTGCTAAGTTTTCGCCTGGACAATTTTATCTTGTTGAAAAGAAGTCGTGGAATAGAAGATTGAATCTTTTTATCAAACATAATCAATCGGTCTTGATATGAAGAGATTATTCATTATCTTATTTGGGTAAGAAAACATTCTAAACGATTCAGATGCGGCTTTGATCCGCCACTAATACTCTATTGGAGATTTTTTTAAATTCAGTTTTGAAGCTTTCAATGGAAATACTCCGGTATTTAAAATTGATGGTGTCATTAATCTATGCAAAAACAATTCAAAGTGGATTGATACAACTGCTTCCTTTGACAATTATTTATTCGTCGAGGAAATGATGCTTTTAATAAAAAAAATACTTTACTTGCGAAACCTAAAATGTGTAGAATTTACAAAATTACAATAATTTGTGACATTTTGCCAATTTTGAATTTTTGAATTTTTGAATTTTTGAAATTTTGAATTTTAAAATTTTTGAATTTTTGAATTTTTGAATTTTTGAATTTCTGAATTTTTGAATTTTTGAATTTTTGAATTTTTGAATTTTTGAATTTTTGAATTTTTGAATTTTTGAATTTTTGAATTTTTAAATTTTTGAATTTTTGAATTTTAAAATTTTGAAATTTTTGAAATTTTTGAAGTTTTTTTTCGATTTTTAAAATTTTTAAAATTTGAAATTTTTGAATTTTGAAATTTTTGAATTTTTAAATTTTGGAATTTTTGGATTTTTTAATTTGTCAATTTGAGAATTGTCGTCGCCTCTCCGCGAATCATTTATCCACCTCATAAATTATTCAATCTGTGTCCAAAACCGAAATACACAATTATGTACATAAGCCTCGTAAATTCAAGTAGATTTACGGGTGCATTGTTTTACATAACTAGGTCATGTAAAAAATCGAAAAAACGCCGCATCAGCTGGAAGCTAACTGTCCTTCGAAAATCATTATTAATTAATTAAAAAATTCGTCAATTTTTTTTCAATGCGATTCCATGCACATCTCAAGTTTTCATACCGATTTCATCGACACCAGATTTTTATACCGATTCCATCAACATCTTCAATTTCCCCCTCAATTTCATAAACTTTTCCAATTTCCATGCCGATTTCATCGACTTTGCAAATTTTCCTGCCGATTTCGTCGAAACTTTAGATTTTCATGCCGATTTCAGGAACAATTCTCATGCCGATTTCATGCATATTGAAAATTTTTATGCCGATTCCATCGACGTTTATGAAGTTTCTCGCCGATTTCATCTACATTGGAATATTCCATACTGATCGCATCAACCGTTAAAATTCTCATACCAATTTTAACAAACCTTCAACATTTTCAGACCGATTTCGTCGTCATTTCAGATTATTATACCGATCTCATCAACATCAATTTTTACACCGATCTCGCCGACGAGTTAAATTTTCATACCGATTGCCATCGGACGTTTAAAATTTTCATATCGATTTCATCAATATGTTCAATTTTGACACCGATCTTGGTGACATGTCAAATTTTCCTACCGATCTCGCTGACATGTTAAATTTTTATACCGATTTCCAGCGCACCTTTAAAATTTTCATACCGATTTCATCGATATTTTAAATTTTGACACCGATCTGGCTGAAATTTCAAATTTTCATACCGATCTCGCCGATATGTTAAATTTTCATACCGATCTCCACCGAAGCTTTAAAATTTGCATACCGATTTCATCACTATTTTCAGTTTTGACACCGATCTTGCTGAAATTTCAAATTTTCATACCGATCTCCACGCCGATTTTCGTCCACTTCCATCGTGCCTAGATCCTCACACACATTCGTTTGAGCGCATACTTGAAGAAATGGATTTGTTGAGTTAAACGAAACTCTTTCTCCATCGTGAATGAATCCCAGACAGTCTTGAGAAATCATCTAGGTCGTCGCGATTCGATCGAGTGGGGATCCAGCGAAGTGTTTTCGTGATCGCATCATTTGGCGATCGATCAGTTGCCGATTAAGAGGTGTTTCACGAAGACCGGATTAAGTGGCGGGAAAGTTTCAAAAAATTTGAATTTTATTTCAAATTTCCAATTTGCAAATTTTCTTCTTTGTTAATTTGTAAATCGGTATATCGAGATGACAGATCGAAGAAGATCGAGGAGAATCTCCCGAGTGGAGAATATGAGAATTCCACCGCAGGGACCAAAAGGTATGTAATTAATCATTGATCATTTTGGGTTGACACAAAAATCTCGCGATCTTCGACAAAAAATTGATTAGCTCCTCACCGCATGGGTTTAGCAAAAAATGTTATATAACATTTTTTGTAGAGAATTTCATTGCCGGCAAAAAAGTTAATTGTCAAATTTCTCTCCACCCACTCACTCTCGAGATAAATCCGAATATTCAATGAACGGAATATGGATGTGATGGCATACGAGCCGAACCAATGACTTCGAGATCGCCGTATGTCCTAAATTATGAAACTTAGGAAAGAAAGTCATTTAACATAAAATATGCATTTTTAAGAGACGAACAATTTTCGTTGGAAACTTTTTTTTTTACCTTTCCAAATAATCGAGATATCTCCATATTTCCCCCCGCAATTTTTTGCACGTGTAAATTTTTTCAAAATTTATAAACTTACGAATTTGCCAAAATGTCTTGGTCTAAAAATGAAAAAAAAAAATTTATCTATGTTCTTCTAATCTAGCTCATAAGCTCATAGTACACAAACTAAATTGGAAGTTCAACCCATTTTAAATGGTTTTCGATTAAAATTGTTAAGACAAATGCCGCAATTACGGTCTTTAAAAGCATATTATCGATAATTTTAATTTCGAAAATGTGTTTTTACTGATAGGCGATAATTGATGCTAATTGTATTTTTCCAAGGCTACTACTAGTGAGCATGAGCAATCAATGAAAATTCCGGAGAATGTTTCACATGTTTGAATATTTTCTCCTGGATTCCGAGCGATAGGAGGAACATTCCGTGTGTGCTATCGGCGGGGGGGGGGGGGGGGGGGGGGAGAGAGGTGCATCATAAGCGCCCCCTAGGTCTCCCACCCTCCCATCGATTCACTCACCTTCTTACCCACCCGCCTACCCTTTCTCCCATCCACCCACCCACCCATCCACCCACCCACCCATCCACCTTCCCACCCATCCACCCATCCACCCACCGTCCCACCCATCCACTCACCCACCCATCCACCTTCCCACCCATCCACTCACCCACCCATCCACCCACCGTCCCACCCATCCACTCACCCACCCTCCCCCACCCACCCACCCTCCCCCACCCACCCACCCTCCCCCACCCACCCACCGATCCACCCTCCCTTCCACCCCCACCCACACGTCCACCCAGCCTCCCACCCATCAGTCACACACAGACACACACACACACACACACGGCTTCCGGCGAATGTTTTACGCAAAAAACCTCTCATAGATTCCGACCAATATCAGCAATATTCCGTGCGTGTTATCAGTGGTTTCCATAAATGTAGAGCGTTAGGGTGGACGGGCACCCATCCCTGGGGGGGGGGGGGAGTAGAGGGGGTTCCATTACAGGCACCCCCAATCGGGGGTTTCTGGAGGTTCACCCTGAGTTTAGCAATACGATGACCTAAATGGCGAAAGTCGGCCCCAGTCGCACGGATGGGTGTCCAGTAGGCCCTACCTCAGAAATGGTGATGCGCAGCTAACGTGGGGAGTATAAGAGAGAGGGATGGGAAAAACACACACACACACACACAAACGTGCGCTTTTTCACAAATTGAAGTTTATGCAAAATTTGAATCAAAAGAAAATTGATCATCGATTATTGCTCCAAAAACTGGGAATTCTCCAAAATAATGACCCCAAAAATTCAAGTCTCTCCCACCACGAAATTTCCAGAGATAAAGTTCTAGTTTCGGCCATTATTTAGGGTCTCACTATCATTATAAAAAATATAGAGTCATTAGAGAAACAGATATTTTGAAGTTTGTGTCATTTCTCAAGCTCGCATTATGGAAACTCTAGGTAGAAAAAATTCTCGATTTTTCGAAATAATTTTCGATTTGTTTACTCAGTATAAAAAAAAAAACTACTACTAAAATTATTACAAATTTATTCTAAATTGAAAAATGTTCGATAAAAAAACATAAAGCCATAAATTGACATAACATGAAAACATAAATTAATTGTGTCAACATTCAAAATTATCACCAATTAAATTTTCAAATTAACTCAACGACGAGAGGATCTAATTATTCGCCATCCGCATTCTCTTAAAAATATTTAACAAGAAAATAGTAAATAATTGCCAGTGATTGAATTGATCATAATTGATCAACGAGTGACATTCCACGGACTTATTTACGATCAATACAATTTTTCCATAATAATGACTTCATCCTGAATGATGTTTATTCGTTTATTATGCGAGAGAGAGGGGGAGGGGGGGGAGAGAGAGAGAGAGAGAAAAAAATTGTGAAGTTTATTAATAATTTTTATGTGTGTTTCAGCATGGTTCGGCTGCAGGCATATGCAAATTCTCCTCCTTACGATTGGATTTTTCACGTGTTATGCTGTTCGAGTTGCTCTCTCTATATCCCTCGTGGCTATGACCAATAAGGAAAATGCAAATCCAGATTTTCAGGTAATTGAATAAGTACGGTAACTAATTTTTAATTTTTTTGTTGTAATACAATTTCAATAGGAATATGAATAGGAATAGAAATGAGCGTACTCGTAGGAATAGGGCTGGAAATAGAAATGGGATACCCAGAAATAGGCTATCCAGGAGTAGGATATCCAGGAGTAGGGTATCCAGGAATAGGATATCCAGGAGTAGGATATCCAGGAATAGGAATCCAGGAATAGGAATCCAGGAATCGGATATGCGGGAATAGGATATCCAGGAATAGGATATGCGGGAATGGGATACCCACGAATGGATCCAGGATTAGGATATCCAGGAGTAGGACATCCGGGAGTAGGGGATCTAGGAATAGGATATCCAGGAATACGAGATCCAGGAATAAGATATCCAGGATTAAGAGATGCAGGAATAGGATATCCAGGATTAGGAGATGCAGGAATAGGATGCCCAGGAGTAGGATATCCAGGAGTAGGATATCCAGGAGTAGGATATCCAGGAGTAGGATATCCAGGAATAGGATATGCGGGAATGGGATACCCACGAATAGATCCAGGATTAGGATATCCAGGAGTAGGGCATCCAGCAATAGGACATCCGGGAGTAGGGCATCTAGGAATAGGATATCCAGGAATACGAGATCCAGGAATAAGATATCAAGGATTAAGAGATGCAGGAATAGGATATCCAGGATTAGGAGATGCAGGAATAGGATGCCCAGGAGTAGGATATCCAGGAATAGGATATGCGGGAATAGGATACCCACGAATAGATCCAGGATTAGGATATCCAGGAGTAGGACATCCAGCAATAGAAGATCCAGGAGTAGGGAATCTAGGAATAGGATATCCAGGAATGGGATATCCAGAAGTAGGATATCCAGGAATAGGATACCTAGAAGTAGCGATATGTAGGAATAGCATATAGCATATAAGAACTAGGCAAATTTTTAAAAACTCACAAATTTTTTTTGGAGTTTTTGAAATCTTGGAAAATCTAAACTTCTAATCATGTATTAATTTTGCAATTCAGGAATTTTCGTGGAGTGACCAGACGAAAAATACGATACTGAGTTCGTTCTTCTGGGGTTATGTGTTGACCCATATACCAGGTGGTGCACTGGCTCAAAGATTTGGCGCGCAAAAATTAATAGCTTACGCAGTAGGTCTGTGTGGCCTTGTAACTTTATTGATACCAACAGCAGCGACTTATGGCGGTTGGCAAGCTGTAATTGTCCTGAGAATTCTCACAGGATGCTGTCAAGGTGTTGTTCCTCCTTGTATTCATACTCTATTATCTAAATGGATACCTTTTGAAGAGAGAGGCAGAGCAGGTAAGGAAGTTAAAAATTGAATCAAATTGTCTCACCCATCCATACACTTCGAAACGCTAACCCACCCCCCCCCACCCAGCAACACCCCCCCCCCCACCCACCCACTCATCCTCACTCACTCATCCCCACCCACCCACCCACTCCCACCCACCCACTCCCACCCGCCCACTCCCACCCACCCACTCACACCCACCTACTGACAACCATCCCTCCAAGCACCCACCCACTCATCCCCACCCACCCACCCACTCCCACCCGCCCACTCCCACCCGCCCACTCCCACCCACCCACTCCCACTCACTCACACCCACCTACTGACAACCATCCCTCCAAGCACCCACCCACCCACTCACTCACCCAAGACCATATTAATTTCAATTTAATTAACAGGCAGTTGCACATACTCCGGCGGATGGCTGGGGAATGTCATAGCCCTGATGACTTGCGGGGAACTTTCGAAGTCAGCTTTGGGCTGGCCGGGCAGCTTTTACACCTGGGGCAGTATCGCATTTCTGTGGGCCGTTATTTTCATGATATTCGGAAAGGATTCTCCATCAGATCATCCCAATATACCACTAGATGAAAAAGAGTACATCGAAGTGAGTCTGGGTGTCATCGAGACCGAGGAAGTGAGTGCAATTTTTACTGGACAATTTCCAAAATTTTGAACCAGTTTATAAATTCGAAAAATTTAAAAATTTGAAAACCTTCCAAAAATGGAGTGCTGTGAAAAATTTGAAAAATGAAATTTTCCAAATTCACTGGTCCATATTTTCGTGGGTCAATGCACTAACTCTACATATTGAAAATTTTGATAATTTCAATCAGTTAACGATAACAAAAAAAAAAAAAAAAATACTGATACTCTTCATTCTGACCTTGATGTCATCAACCTGTAGTCCATTAATTACGAATGTAATTGCCCCAGCAATACCTGAAATTAATGGAATACCGTTTGTTTATAGACATTGAAAACGCCTTGGCTATCGATCATGACCTCGATTCCTGTCTGGGCTCTGCTTGTTGCCCAGTGCTCACAAGCCTGGGGCTTCTGGATGCTACTCACCCAGAATCCAGCATATATGGACAGTGCTTTGCATTATAAAATTGACGAGGTAAGAGAAAACATCTGGTATTTGGGAATCAAGGAAGGCCACTGGAATGGGACAGATGTAGGATGTAGGATCCAGGAGTACGATCTAGGAGTTGGATCTAGGAGTGGGACGTAGGAATGGAATCTAGGAGTAGGCCCCAGGAATGGGATGTAGGAGTGGAATCTAGGAGTAGGATCTAGGAGTGGGATGTAGGAGTGGAATCTAGGAGTAGGCCCCAGGAATGGGATGTAGGAGTGGAATCTAGGAGTGGGATCTAGGAGTAGGATCTAGGAGTAGGATCTAGGAGTGGAATTTAGGAGTAGGATCTAGGAGTAGGATCTAGGAGTAGGATCTAGGAGTAGGATCTAGGAGTAGGATCTAGGAGTAGGATCTAGGAGTAGGATCTAGGAGTAGGATCTAGGAGTAGGATCTAGGAGTAGGATCTAGGAGTAGGATCTAGGAGTAGGTTCTAGGAGTAGGATGTAGGAGTGGAATCTAGGAATAGGATCTAGGAGTAGGATCTAGGAGTAGGATCTAGGAGTAGGATCTAGGAGTAGGATCTAGAAGTAGGATCTAGGAGTAGGATCTAGGAGTAGGATCTAGGAGTAGGATCTAGGAGTGGGATATAGGAGTGGGATGTAGGAGTGGAATCTAGGAAAGGGATCTAGGAGTAGAATCCAGGAATGGGATTTAGGAGTAGGATGTAGGAGTCGAATCCAGGGGTGTAGGAATGAGATATGAATAGTTTCATAAATCACAATTTTTTTTTTCCTCGAAGAGTTGTGTAATTTGATGAATTTTTATAGAATGAAGTGAATATAAAGAATTCAAGGAAAATAATGGTTTCTATGAATTGAGCCAATTCTCTATTAGGCACTTTCACGGTCGTAACGATGGCATTACAACCAGAATATTAATTAAACCATCAAATAGGAGAATCCAAATTATTTCGTTAACGTTTTGTGTGTATGTAAGGCCAACATAACGTGACCATACGTGATTGGCATGAGATCTTTCGATAGTGACTAAGGTCAAGGCTACCGGGACTCCTGGAAGCGACCGTGCAATTTTTATTAATCGCACGAAACGTTACATCGTTTGTAACAGGTTCAGTATTTAGCATAAGTTCTATATATGTTGCAGTCGCCATTTGAAGTTTTCCTCGTTTTTTTTCCATAGAAACGGCTGATGTTCTCCATGGTGTTTCTGCACAAATCTCATAAAATATTGAATGGGAATTGCGAAAAAATTCGACGAAAATTTCATGGAAATTCCATAGAATTTTGTGGTCGTTATTTTTGCTGTTGCTATGTAAGACATTCGACACATCTCAAATAATCTTCATATCGCATAATTTCTGATAAAACTGCGATTATCTGGGGAATCATTCGGGGCATGTGGTGGTCATGTGGTCACGTTGGAAAGCCGGACAAACGTCCAATCCAGTTCACTGCGATTGACCTCTTTTCATTGCCTCGCCGATAGGCGGTTGTTGTTATGCCAACACGCCTGTGTGTGTGTGTGTGTGCATGCATATATATGACGTCACCCTTGCGCACACCCATTCCATCTTCATACCGCCCTATCTCACGAAGTATGACAGATACGAAAAAATGTGTGAAATGAAAAATGTTCCTCACGTAAAAATACACATTTTATGTTTCTTGGCATTTTTGTCTACCTTGCATAGTTAAGGCGTAAAATCAGAATTTAGGGTAATACACGTGCGGGTGGCGCGTGACCGTTTGAATCCGCGCGCCCTCTGTCGCGTTGCGCGCGCAGCCCATTCAAAGCCCGCCAAATTTCGAAGATTGTTGGAAGTAAATACGTTAGAATAGAGTGTAAAAGTGGATATTATTCTGTTCTTTTGCATTTTCGAGTGCCGTTCATTGATATAATTCTTTTTTTTTTCATATTTGCAGAATGGACGAGTGTCCGCCCTGCCATATCTGGCCGCGTGGCTATTGGGTTTCCCCATAAGTTACGCTTGTGACAGGCTCGTTAAAGCTGGACGTGTGTCACTTGGTGGAATGAGAAAGATAGCCAATACCATTGGTGAATTTATTCCAGCAGCAGCTCTAATTGGACTTGGCTATGTTGACAGTGAACATCGGGAAATCGCGGTCGGCGTCCTTGTCACATCCGTGGGCTTCAATGTCGCTGTATTCAGCGGCCATCAGATGAATCACATGGATCTAAGTCCAAATTTTGCCGGCATTCTCATGGGTATAACCAATGCCGCGGCTAACATATGCGGAATTGCGGCGCCGCTAATATGCGGACTGATTGTTACGGATGCGGTGAGTATTTTATTTTTTTTTTTATGGGTGGCGGCGGACCGCCGCCATAGTGGGATTGGCAATTCTCGGGTCAATTTTTTTGGCTCGGCATTTTTTGTTTTGCAACAATTATTTTTGGAGTAATTTGGGCTCTAGGCGCGAGTACCCTGCTCGCATGGTGAGCACCGCGCCGCCCTAGACTTTTGCTTGTCGGAATGCAATTTTTTGAGCGGCCTGCCTTCAGTTTCATGGAAAAATGATGAATTTGGAAAAGGCGGCGCTGAGACCGTAGCGCGAGCACGCGAAGGTTCAGAAAAAAAAAAAATCGGCTGTAGATTTTTCGTTCCTGCTTTTTAAAAATGTACATTTTTTTATCAATATCTGGTGGTCCCAAATTATTTTTTTTCTGTTTTTCAGAGTGACGTGGTCCAATGGAGAAAAGTTTACTTCCTCTCCGCAGGATTTTACATAATTGGAAATTTGGCGTTTGTTCTGTTTGGAAAGGCCACTGTACAGCCTTGGAATGACACAACGAAGCACCTGGAAGATCACGAAATTTCGACGATTCCCGAGGGACCGAAGGACGAGAAGCCAATCGAAGAGAAGAGTGAAATAATAAAATAATGTCTGCGACAAAAAAAATGACATTTTGGGGGGGGGGGGGGGGGGGGGGGAGGGAGAGAAGTGTCTTCATTTTAGTGAGAAATTCAGGAGAAGAGCTTGGATAGCAGAGTTGAGTAGTTAAAACAAAATCGATATTTGGCGATGTTCAGCAGAAAGAAAACGAGAAATTGCGTTTTTGTTGGGAATTACCTTTTTCAAGTGACATTTTGATATGTCGTTTCTCAACACACACACACACACACACACACAGATTTTGTGTAAAATACTCAAAAAAGCTTCTAAAGCATTGGAAAAGTATCCCCCCCCCCACACACACACACACACATTTTCAGGGAAATTGATCAGAAAAGATTCTAAAGCATTGGATATGGATCTACACACACACACACACACACACACACACATAGATTTTCAGGGAAATTGATCAGAAAAGATTCCAAAGCATTGGATATGGATCTACACACACACACACGCACACATAGATTTTCGGGGAAATTGGTCAGAAAAGATTCAAAAGCATTGGATATGGCTCTACACACACACAGACACACACACACACATTTATAGAGATTTTCGGGGAAATTGGTCAAAAAAGACTCAAACGCATTGGATATGGATCTACACACACCCACACACACACACACACACACACACACACACATAGATTTTCAGGGAAATTGATCAGAAAAAAATCCAAAGCATTGGATATGGATCTACACACACACACACATGCACACATAGATTTTCGGGGAAATTGGTCAGAAAAGATTCAAAAGCATTGGATATGGCTCTACACACACACAGACACACACACACATTTATAGAGATTTTCGGGGAAATTGGTCAAAAAAGACTCAAACGCATTGGATATGGATCTACACACACACACACACACACACACATAGATTTTCGGGGAAACTTGTCAGAAAAGATTCTAGAGCATTGGATATGGCTCTACACACACACACACACACACACACACATCTATGTTAGTTCCAGTATCAAAATGCAACTCAGTTTTTTGCTAATTGAACCTACAGATGTATCCACATCGAATATTTGGCAATGGCCAAACACATTGCAAACAATCATTCTCAGATACATTTGCATTTTACAATGTACTATCTAGGTATTTAATATTTATTTTGTAACATAAGTTAAGAATAAAAAAAAATAGGTAAAAAAGTTTTTGGACCTTACTTTTAATTTTGAATTGAGTTTTTACTTATTTTTCTTTTGCTGTTTTGCCACTGTTTGACTCGATCGCCGGATAGTTCTCCAAGTCATAATTGTACAGATTGTTGTTACAAGAAATGTTATCACAGAAACCGCAACTGTCGCCAATGTGTTGCCCACTGGAATTTTCCATTCGTACTTTTTTGTGCTCTGCAAAAAAAATAAATAAAATGGAAGTTCAGTTTTAGGATTTTTCGATTTTAGTAAAATAATTCGTAGAAAAAAAATTAAACATTACAAAATTGTAGGTTGCAAATTGAAATTTTTGTCAAGTCATCATTTGTTAATGAAGACTTTCATTAATCAGCAAGATCGGTCAAACTAAGTAAAAAAAAATTCCAAAATTAAAAAAAAAAAAAAAGAAAAAAAATAAAATTAAAAAAAACCTTAATGTCTAAATTTTCAAAAAAATTACCAATACTGTCAAAAGTTTGGCATTTTTTTCCTCGAAAATTTCCAAAATTCGTGGACCTAAAACTGAGGTCTCACAAAAAAAAAATTCAAAAAAATCTTAAAAATATTTTCCAAGAAAAAGTGAAAATAATTTTTTCTTTCTCTCACACTTTTGAATGGAATTTCCCGCCATTTGGTGGATAGATCGACACAGGGGGCGCAGAGATCGATTGTCGATACCAGGTACTCCTTGATTCGATTTTTGCATCCAAGAAGCAATTTAGGCAGTGGCAAAAATTCAGAGACGTATTCTCCACCTTCTCTGGCTCTTTGGTATCGCTGATGAAGTGGCAGAGTTAAAGAGCTTTTATTTTCCTTCAAAGTGGAGCAAATTGTAATATTTTGGGGGTTGGCCTCCTCCGCAAAAAGCTCAACGTTTATTTCTCCCTTGGAACATGCTGTGACCTTGAAAAAAAACATTGAAGAAATTATGAAAAAAAGGCTGTGACCTTCAAAAAAAACATTGAGAAAATCATCAAAAAGGCTGTGACCTTGAAAAAAAAACATTGAAAAAATTACAAAAAATGCTCGTGACCTTGAAAAAAAAACATGGAGAAAATTATGAAAAAAGGCTGTGACCTTGAGAAAAAAAAACATTGAAAAAATTACCGAAAATGCTCGTGACCTTGAAAAAAAAAATCATGGAAAAAGGCTGTGCACACATTTTATTTATTTTTCGTAAAAGGAATTTTCTAATGCCAAGAAATTTTAAAACAGAAATTTAAAAAATTATTTTTTTTTCCTTACTTTACCGACTCTCCCCCAATCCGCGAGCTCGTCGACGTTGACGTAGAGAGATGAAGGCATTTCTAGGAACAGCGCCACGTGACAGGCCGCCTCAGTTAAATTGGGAATTTCCACCAAATATTGAACGTTCCTGTTACAAAAATGGCGGGAAAATTGATTATAGAGTAGAAATATTTTGTAATGTTTTTTAATGGACAATTTTTTTTTTCAAATTTTCCCGCTTTTTTAGTTATTTAAAATATTCGGGATTTTTTATTTTTTGGCGATTGTCGGAGCTTAGAAAATTTTTTGAAATCGCGGAAAACTTGTGACAAGTATCTTCGGCTCCGTCCGCCTCGTTCGGGTGTCTCCGTATCGCTCCGGCGCGTTCGGCATTGCGGATAATCGAATACCGGATAGTCGAGACTTTTATGAGAAATTTCCGGCGACTTTTACCTGTGGAATCCTTCCCCGTCCACCGCAAAGTTCACCTGGGCCTCAAGGTCATCTGAATTTACTGAATTTACGAACAAACACGCGAATATGAGGATTTTTAAGGAACAGGTTTGACCGACGGGCGACATGTTGCCCACGCCGCGCGCGATACGAGAGTGGGGGATCAGCTGGGCGGCAGACCCAGTGAGCTCAACGCACAGGAGGCTCGACGAGGTATCTATAGATGGCGTCACTATATGCAATTCAAAATCAATCGAAAGCTTTGACATTTTTGAAAGTACTGATATTTGTAATCTTGATATGTTTAGAGTTTTTTGAAATTTTTAAAATTTTCAAAATTTGTGAAATTTTTAAGATTTTTGAAATTTTTAAAATTTTGGAAATTGTGGAAATTTTTCGAGATTTTTCCGATTTCTCAAATTTTCAAATTTTCAAATTTTCCGAAATTTTCTAAAATTCTTGAAATATTCGAAATTTTTGAAATTTTCCAAACTTTTGAAATTTTCGGAAATTTGATTTTTTTTTTTGAAATTTTTGAAATATTCGAAATTTTTAAAAATTTTGAAATTTTTGAGATTTTTGACATTTTTAAAATTTTTGAAATTTTTGAAATTTTTGAAATTTTTGAAATTTTTAAAATTTTTGAAATTTTTGAAATTTTTGAAATTTTTGAAATTTTTGAAATGTTTGAAATTTTTGAAATTTTTGAAATTTTTGAAATTTTTGAAATTTTTGAATTTTTTGAAATTTTTCAAATTTTTCAATTTTTAAATGTTTTAAATTTTGCAAATTGTTTCGCCAAAGAAAAGTCTCGGAAATGAGTGTCGGATCTACAGCCGGTCCACTTGCCTGCTATATACACCACGTTATAACCCGGCAAAAAATGAAAGTTATGAAATCGGGGATTCCCACTTTCGTCCATTCCCGTAAACTGTCAATTCCATGCCACCTCTCCCCTAAACACGAGAAGTCGAGTTTTCCGTGCATTAAAAAGCCCCCGAAAATGTCTAGACGATATTGCACAACCAATTCCGGATACCGAGACACTTCATAACTTATATCAAGTTGAAGTTGACGCGAGTATCGCTCGAGACGAAACTAAGGGGATAGACAGATTCACTCCCCCCCCCCCCCCTTTCAACTTTCTTTTTTAACTCGCAAACATCGCGCGACAAGGGAAAAAAGTTGGGAAAAACATGAGAATAAAATGAAATGCAGTTTCAAACATGAGTTTCATGCTTGAGTGAAGTTTTAGCGTTCGCAGAGTGGAATAGGTATAAAATACGAATAAAAATGGCGTCGGTGTTTGGGCGGGAAAAATTGAAGTGCTCTTTTTTTAAGTTTCTATCTATATTTTTTTATGAAGGACAGTTTCAAATGTTCCAAAATCTCTTCTACCCTCACAGTTCCGAAAACAGCCGTTTTCATGTAGCGGCACTGCCCATTAGAGCACTAGGTTGGCATCCGGTGAACACATCCGGTGACGATTTGGCGCCAAAATTTCGAACGAAAATTTGAGAAAAAAATTCTGAAGAAAAATTCTTCCACTTAAAAGAACATAATAGATGAAAGCGCTCGAAAGCTCCGCCATGCCCAGAAGTATAACCTCAAAAATCCCCCCCCCCCCCCTCCCCCTGAAAACTCGTCGGGGATTCCCCTCCGCGAAAATTCATCACAACAACAGCTAATGTACAGTTGCTCACAGTTTCTAACCTCCCAGTTCCGAAAACAGCCGTTTTCATGTAGCGGCACTACCCATTAGAGCACTAGGTTGGCATCCGGTGAACACATCCGGTGACGATTTGGCGCCAAAATTTCGAACGAAAATTTGAGAAAAAAATTCTGAAGAAAAATTCTTCCACTTAAAAGAACATAATAGATGAAAGCGCTCGAAAGCTCCGCCATTCCCAGAAGTATAACCTCAAAAATCCTCCCCCCTTCCCCCTGAAAACTCGTCGGGGATTCCCCTCCGCGAATATTCATCACAACAGCAGATAATGTAAAGTTGCTCAATTAATTCGTCAAACACGGTCGAAAACTTGTTCACCTTCTTCGTCGTTCGTAGAATAAGGGACATTTGCGGAGTAAGTAGGGGGGGGGGGGGGCGGGGGGGGGGGGGGGGGGGGGGGGTAAGCCTAGTTCGCGCGTCGACTCAGAGGGCCCCTGATAAATAAGCCAAACAGTGCAAGCTGAATAATTCATCCGAGTCGTTGGGTGTTGCTGGTTGTATATATATGCGTTTGTACGCATGTGTGTGTGTGTGTGCTTGTGTGTGCTGAGCTTCGCAACTGTAAGCTGAGTCGGCCTGAAACAGACAACTGGGTGGGTTAGAAGGGGGGAGTGTGGCGGGTGGCGGTAGCGGTAGCGGTGCGGGAGGAGTGGGGGGCGGGGGGGAGGGGGGGGGGGAGTCGTATAAACAATAGAAGCGGAAGAGAGTCTCTTGCTGACTTCAACAACACCTCGTGTATTTCATTTGTGCAAAAACTTGGAGGAATGCTTCTTTTGTTACGGAATGCAGGAGTGAAGTGGTTGAATATAACGAGTCAATTTTTCATGGTATAAGACGTAGCTGAGGAGGGGAGGAATTAATGCCCGACGCATCCGGAGGTGCGGCTTTTCCAATGGCGGACAGATTTTTCTCTTCCGGAATACTGCTATTTTTTTAGCCTCTCGATATAGGGAAGTTATTGTAATGGCCCCAAAAATCAAAAGTGAAAATTTCATCATATCTCCACGTTTCAAAGTCTCTCTAATCGTTCCAGAGCATTTTTAACAAAATGTCTGTATGTATGTGTGTATGTGTGTTTAAGCGTACGCATGCGCCCACAATTTTTGGACAACGATTTCTTGCAAACGAATCACCCGATTCGATATTTTTTTTTCAATCGATGCGTCTTCACGCAACTGAGACCTGATTAGATTTTGAAAGAAATTCATGCAGTAATTTCCGGTTTTTTTTTTAACATGAAGCATGAAAATCGCCGAAAGTTTTAATCGATCATTATTTACGAAGGAAAGTTGTGATCAAGCTAATCAATGTCGCAATTGGAGTCTCTCGGCGTAACTTAGCTTCGATCAAAATTTCACTCACTTTCATGTAGTGAATTATTAGTTATTGGTTGATTTTGAGTGGCGCGAAATTTGAATGACTATTCAAATTTTTTTATTCGGTCTAGATCCGAAGTTGTCCGACTACCGCCGGCGCATGCGCGTTTGCCCGCATTTGCACAGGAGAGTCTGAATGCGCGATGCGCAGTGTGAATGGTCAGTGCGTCACGTGACATAGTCGCAGGTAGCGACACCTGTTGTATTCCAGTATTCAAAATTTCATGATTCCTATTTTTTTCTCTGAAACCAGTCTTTGAACATTTAATTGACGCGCCGGAAAATCTAGGAATGGGAAACAGAAATTATAAATCGAGTTTACAAATGACGATGAGTTCAGTCATTTAATTTATGTCGCATTTGTTTTTTCGGAGCTGAGTCTCCCCCCCCCCTTCCTGCCGCTCCCTCCCCTCCGCCGCTTCCGCAAAATTATGTCGGACGAAAATACTAGAGGTAAATCACGATTTCGAGTGGTGGGACAGTGAGTTAGTGGGTTCAAGAGGGTGCGTGAAAGCAGAAGTGGGTGGAGGTGGGTGAGTGGGAGAGGGAGGAGGGGGGAGTTGGGGGTGGGATGGTGCATGAGTGGAAACAGAGAGCAGTACGCCAGTTTACTCGTTGACCCCGGGATCAAGCCTTAACGAGCCCTCGAAACCCCCAAATACTGGACGTTTCCAGTGGGCGCTCGTTTGCTTAGGATAATTTCCAAACCCCCATGCATATTGAAGGCTCAAGCCGTTTACTTTTCTCCTACTGTCCACCGGAAACCCATGGCCAACGCTTTTTTTACTACATGTACAGAAAAAATTTATGAATATTTGGAAATTTTTTTAGTTTTTGACATTTTGAAATTTTGAAAATTTGAAATTTTTGACATTTTGAAATTTTGAAAATTTGAAATTTTTGAAAATTTGAAATTTGGGAAACTTAAAATTTTGAAAATTTGAAGTCTTGAAAATTTGGAATTTTGAAAATTTGAAATTTTGAAAATTTAAAATTTTGAAAATTTGAAATTTCGAAAATTTGAAATTTTGAAAATTTGAAATTTTGAAAATTTGTAGTTTTGAAAATTTGTAGTTTTGAAAATTTTAAAATTTGAAAATTTGAAATTTTGAAAATTCAAAATTATGAAATTTTGGAAAATTTGAAATTTTGAAATTTTGAAAATATGAAAATTTGAAATTTTGAAACTTTGAAAATTTGACATTTTGAAAATTCGAAATTATGAAAATTTGAAAATTTCAAAGCTACTATAACATTCAAAATTTGAAAATTTCCTTCATTCCATTTAATACCTGCATTTATCATTGAGTGGTAAAAAAATCTTCACCGAGCGGAAAATTTCCAATTACCCCGCCCCTTCTGCTGGGGCAAAAAAAAAAAAAGAAAAACCCCCCCACTCAGCAATGACGAAAACGCGGTAACGACGGAAAAATTCCCTCGCATCTCTAAAGGCAACCGTTCACTCCATGAATCACTTTCAAAAACCTTCTATCCAAGTAGTTTAACTCAACGACTCGTACCTCTGTTCGCCGTCTCATTTTTTTACATTTCTTTTTTCGTCTTATTCCGTGAAAAATGAAAATGCCGTTATGGACGACAAGCGGAAGATGAACGGTGCCACCTTAATTGGCCACTCCCCCTCCCCCCCCCCTCCACCCGCTGCCTAAAGCGCTAAGAAAAACAAGAGGATGATGGAATTGTCCAAAGTGCGAAAAATAATAACCGAAACAGAGTAAAGGAAAAACAAGGTGTAATTCCCCTCCTCCCCCCCCCCCTCCTTCGTTTTTCCCCTCAAGTAATACATTTTCTGTCAAACTTCCCCCAATTTTTTTTCATTTCATTCCAAATTTATTAAACCATGTTCAATGTCCAAAATATTGGAAATCCAGATTTCACACATTTTGAAAACAGTTAAAAATGTCAAATCTCTGGATTTTGGCATTCTGTAATTTTCTGGTAAACACGACGCTGAGATTCTTGGAACTATTGACGCTTGAATTGTTTTGATGTTTTGAAATGCTCGACTGACCTGGAATCGAAGTGTTTTTATTTTGGGGAGAGCTGGGAATAGTTGATCGGCCTCAAAACACTGTCGCGCTGATGATTCAAGGTAAAGGAGGGGCGGAACGTACACATTGCGATGCCCCCTCCCCGCCAGCCAAGGTCCCGCGCTCACCCTAATACGATATATTCCACGAAGCAATTTCCAGGGCTTCGTGCCGAAAGACTCGAAGACAAAAACAAACATTATAGAGGGGGGTGGGGCGGGGGGGGGGGAAGAGGGTGGGGCTTGCTCAGGACAAATGAGAGGAAAAATAAAGGAGAGAAGGGCGAGTAGAGAAAAAGCTAACGGAAAAACAAAAGCCTGGTAAAACGAGTGTTGCTCCCTCTTGAGGCGCCAGATTGAAGCCCACAGATAGCTGTAACGCCATAGCTATAACCACTTTGCGCTTTCTATTCCGTTTCGAATCCTCGAGATTACCGACACTGTCGTCGGCGGGCACCTCGTAGGGCCAAAATAAAAAAAAACCGATACTGGGGAAAATAGAAGATTTGAAAGAACCGAGGTAACGGTGGCAAAAAAAAATGGGAATATATAGAGGGAACAATGCCATTGGAGATTGTTGGGAGAATAAACGGTGGAAAGACGGTGTGCAATGAGGAAAAAACGAAATGGCAAGGGGGGGGGGAAGGACTTTTATGTTTATTTATTTGTGGTATTTTGAGGGGAAATGTTGGCAGGATTTCGCTTCATTCATTTGTTCAATTTTGGAATAATGAATGGTGTTCAAAATTCATAAGGTTAAGAAATCCAATTTTTGTATTCTTCGTTGGATTCAACAATAGTTTGTCGAAATGATGACCTTGGCGTTTGTTGATGTCTTTTCGATCATTTCTATTGGATGCGTCCGCTGGAGTTATGGTAAAGACGCCCTGTGATAGGGCTGCCGCAGGCAGAGGCGCTTCAGCGACGTCATCGCTGTATGTCAGGTGGTTTGGAGAGATCGTTTTGAATATTCGAAGAAACAGGGATGCAACCCTGACCAGGATTTTTCGTCGTTGGGACGTACATTTAAAAACAAAATTGTTTTTACAACTGGTACATCAACTAGATGGGGACAGAGATTCTGACAATCCTTCGTAGTTCTCCAACATCTCTAAATAGTACGCCACCATCGAGCTACTTTGCGGAATAAAATGTCACATGTAAATAATGAAAATGAAGAGATTGAATTCAGAATTTAGTGGATGGCTTGATTAAATGGATTACAGAACTATCCCAAAACCAAGTGAGAGAGTGAGAGATAGAGAGAGAGAGAGAGAGAGAGACAGTGAGTAAATCAGTCGTGGGTAAACTCTCGAAACGGGTTGTAAACTTGCCACGACCTCCTGATGATGTTTACCGTCAACTCCACGCCTATCTCCAACCCCTCTTGCGTCCTTCTATGGGCTTCGAATTATCCCCTCAATTCACCCCCCCCCCCCCCTCCCCCTTCCCCCATCAAACTCGAAATTATTCACAGAAAACATTCCTTCTCGATGTAAACGTTTTAAATTAGTTTCTTAATTAAAAACATTGCGAGAACCGCAAAACCAGTGGTAGTTGATTTTACCAGCGTTGATGGCATCAGTTAAATTATTCAAATCGACATTTATGGGGAGAATTTTGCAGTAGGAATTTTTTCCCTCTAGAGAATGTTTTTTTTTGTATTTTATTGTTGCATCAACTGCTAGGGACTTCGGCTCTGACTTCAGTGACTACGATAAATTACTGAAGTCAATGACTTCGGGCATCAAATCCAGTGACTTCATGACTACAAATGACTTCGAATGATTGCATAACTTTGAAATCATTCAAAATTAACCGCAGCCATGGCATTTTCGAAATCGCCACGTCTGGCAACCCTGCATGTGATTCCAGGTTTTGAATTCATTGACTTTTTTTAATTTTTAAAATTTAACTTAATTGACTTTGAACGACTACGAACGATTTCGACAAGCCGAATTCACCTGACTTCAGTGACTTCCCTGATTTCGATTGACTTCAGTGTGACTTCCGATTGACTTTATCGCGGAGTGACACCATGACTACGGGAGTGAGTAGCCCCTCGAGTGAAACTTAATGGTTGTATTGGAATGATTCAATTTGTTTTAACACCACTTTAATTGCACTGGAATACTACACACGAATTTTAATGTTGGTAAGCTAATATGGTTGCATTCCATGTAACATCCCGGAAACCTAACCATGGAATACCTAAACGCATTGTTAGATATAACATAATGACATTATCCCTGAAGATGGTGATAAATGTATGACCGAAACGTCGGAATAAACTGGAATTTGAAATCACCTCCAAATGACTGATAGCAAAGGTCAATTAAACCAAACCAAACAATAATAACGGTCAATGGAATAAAAGAACAATTCAATGGTGTTGAGGAATATGGCATCATGCCTGTCCTATTATTTACTAGCCACCAGCTGTGTCGAGCGATCGGCATGCCGCCGCGCCCAAACAGTGGAAAGCGACCGTTTCGTAACCGAAAAAGTTGTCGATCCAGATTTCAAGAGCCTCACATAAGAAGTTTCACTCAAAAATTCTCGGCCTGTCGGTGATTTGAACTTAGGAACCCAAGCGCAGCGCCAAGACTGCGCGCTTAGTCCACTCGGCTATTCTAATGTCCGTCATCTAGATTTGCCTGAAGGCAAATTTGAGGTGGGTACCCCAACCTCCCCTCTCCCGCCGCGTCGGGTTGGGTTCCCGTCCGGCTTAGCGTTCTCATTTTATGGGCACCGGGGTTTAGCGCGGAATGTATCTGCTATCGGTATCATTTTTCCAATATTTGACCTTGAAACAATTTTGAAGCAAATCATGGACGAAGATTGGAAATTGGCGAGGTACCTGGATGGTCCCAATGGGTTACCCTCGCTGGATCCCTTGTTTTGGTGATTCTAAATCGGTTGATAAAATTTATATTGGATAAGATCAGTGGTACAATAGCAAGTTTGGAGTTCTCCGGAGATACTCGTATTGGTTTACGCTCGATTTACTTCGTCTATGGGGCACCATCTCTCCGGGGGAATGGGTTAAGACGAAAATGGAATGGGTGTAAAATAGGTAGGAGTGTGCACTTGCGTTTGCCAGTTTCCGATCAACTTGCCGAAACGACTAGAGATGCCGTGTAGTGTATCGACAAGAGTGGATATATCGTGAGAGTAACTTGGCACTGTCGTCTCTCACCCAAGTCCCCCTTGTAATTATGTCTCTTGTATTTTCCCAATCGCAACCCATATTGACAAGTTAATTCAGGCGTGTTTCCAAATCTACCGGGAGGCATACGCTGATAATTCAGGTTAGATAATTGGATTAATTGAGTTATTATCATTTGATATCATATATAAAAGGAAAAAATTGAGAGAATAGAGTTTCTCGAAGAAATCGATGCTCCATTATCGACGAAATTCATGTTTGATTATGGGAGAAATTAATATTCGATTATCGAAAAAATCGATATTCGATTATCGAAAAAAATCGATGTTCGATTATCGAAAAAAATCGATGTTCGATTATCGAAAAAAATCGATGTTCGATTATCGAAAAAAATCGATGTTCGATTATCGAAAACATCGATGTTCGATTATAGAAAACATCGATGTTCGATTATCGAAAAAAATCGATGTTCGATTATCGAAAAAATCGATGTTCGATTATCGATCTTCGATAATCGATTTCGTCGATCTCGAAAAATCGAACTCAATTTTCGATTGTTTAAGTCGACCTCAAAAAATGATGGTGAATTAAAAATTAGAAATGTTATGAAAGTCGATGACGATTATATAATTCGACTAATCGATAACTTGCCCATTGAACCCGTGCAGTGATTAAAATTGTGAGATTTGGATCGAATCTTTTATCACATAATTATGAATCTACATCTACGGCAGCAATGGGGATCCGATTGTTATTCAAATTTGTGTACACGTGATATTAATATTGCTCAATTAGATGCCCTAAACAAAGGATTTGTTGTATTACAAATTCCACGAAGCGACGGCCATGATGATAAAAACGAAATTTCAACCTCATGTTTAATTACAATTCATCGTTAATTATGATGTAAATTCGTGGAAAATTAACATCATCTGCACTTCAAAGTGACGAAAATTTAATTACAAAATCAGCGCTGGGTAATTTAACAAAATTCGTATACCGCAATATTCGGGGAATCCCCCAGTGATTGAATTTGGCTGGACAAAGACAATCAGCGCGGGAAAAAAAATTTACATGAAAATTTGAATAAAATATCATTTGTTTAGCATATGTGAGAAGTGAAATTTGTCACATTAATTTGGAAATTAATATAATAAGGTAGGGTGTACTGGACACCCATCCATGTAGGTGGGGCCGACTTTTCCACAGTCCAATGTTTCAACATGAGATCCCACGATTTTCCCCATTTGCAATATTATCCTGTCCCCTTTAAGTTCACCCACCTCATCGCCCTACTGTGTTTATTATTTTCCACATAGTTTTAGTACATCGAAACCATAAACTGAATTATTACCGGAATTTTGCATTTTTAAGGGGCTCTTCCCCAACAGTGTGGTTATGTTGCGCACGCGTAATTCCAAGAAAATGTTAAGTAGGTCAAACTGTGGTTGTCAAAGGGCTCTTACGGTGGGGGGGGGGGGGGGGGGGGGGGGGAGAGGACAGGGAGATCGGGGGGAGTTTACAGGCGAAGGACTATTGAGTGTGAAACGACGACTAAATTCAACTTTGGTCGCTCAAAATCGAAGTTTAACCTCTCACAGTTTGGAAACTCCTTCAGCTGGTGTACTGAAGCAGCCACTGGTCACTTTGCAAAATTATTATTTCAATTGCAAGTTTGAAAACAAAAGTTTTAGCCTCGATATGGCCTGAGTTGATGTGAATTAATTTTATATCATTATGGAAAATCGTTTGAGGTTACATACACACACACACACACATACACACGCGCACAAACACACACACACGGTTCAGAAATACGATGGGCGAAATGGCGAAAGTCGGCCCCAACCGCATGGATGGGTGCCCACTAGGCCCTATCTAAGACATGATCAGGAGCTGCTACCGCGGAGAGTACAAGAGAAAGGGACCGAGGAAAACACACACACACACACACACGGTTTAGAAATACGATGGCCTAAACAGAGAAAGTCGACCCCAACCGCATGGATGGGTGTCCACTAGGCCCTATCTAAGACATGATCAGGAGCTGCTACCGCGGGGAGCACAAGAAAGAGGGACCGAGGAAAACACACACACACACACACACAATGAATCAACCTGTCAGCTGGGAACCAGTTTCTCAAGGTCACTGGAAAAACGCAGGAAGCGTCAGTAAAAAAAGGGTTCACTCGCGCTTTTTTGGTCCGAATTGCTTTCTACCTTCACCCAGCACTCTAGCTCTCATTAAAAAAAACCCAATATGTATCCTTGAACTCAGCAAAAATTCCCTACAACTTCGCCTGTTGTTTGAAGTGAAACTTCTTATCGAGCTCAGCGGGCTCTAATGTTGAACGTTCACGTTGCAGACTGACGGATAGGGTGAGAAGAGAGCGCGAGAGAGAGAGAGAGATAGATAGAGAGAGAGAGAGAGAGAGAGAGAGAGAGAGAGAGAGAGAGAGAGAGAGAGAGAGAGAGAGAGAGAGAGAGAGAGAGAGGCGGCGGGCGATACAATGCGCTGAACCATTCCAAAAATGTTAGGAGTTGAAAGGAATTCCGCCATTTCCCGGATTTTGAAGATTTCAATGACTGAAAAAATTAGCCGCAACTAATTTTTTTTTTTTTTATGCAGGAATGTTTGCAGAAAAAAAACGAAATCACGAGACAGATCTGTATACCAAAAACAAGCGACGAAAGGAAATATCGATATATATCGCAATTATCGAAGAGCGTAAAACCGAAATCGACACGCCACCAGTCGGGAAAAAAGAAATGCGCATGCGCGGCCGGTCTTGCATCGCTATATATCGCAATTATCGAAGAGCGTAGGACGGAGACCGACGCGCCACTGGCCAGCGCGGCGGTAAAAGGAAGTGGACCGACCTTGCTTAAAATAGAAAGTCAAGGTCACGCATGTCAGATAATTTCTCAATTTTTTTTCATTAAACAAATTTCCCTTCGAAATTGTTTACGGCCACGGACCAGGGGCGCCAAATTTCCAAGGGTCACTATATTCTCCACCGGAAGTCCTCAATGCCAAAATCTTCGATCCGATCATCAGCTTCCTCAGCAAAAATCCCATAAAACTCAATTCCCTCTTTTTCCCTTTTTTACCTACCATTCTTTTCCCTCAATTCCAAATTGTAATGAGGAAAAATCAGCAGCAATATATATATATATATATGTGTGTATATATATGCCCAGTGGAGAACAAGGTTTACCACAGCATCGAGTTTGTCCGATAAATCTTATTGAGTCCCGAGACTCGAAAGCCGGCAATAAATACCAGTTGGAAATCGATGCTCCCCGAGGTGACTCTGGTGGCGCGAGGGAGGGGGGGGGGGGAGAGTTGGTAGGGGGGATATGAAACCGCCCACTTAGGATTGTCGTACATAGAGCTTGAACATATGCCCGGAGACAGATTTACCAATGGACTCAAACAGGATCATTTACGAACGCAAATTGAAGAAGCAAATGATTAAAGGAGGGGAAAAATTTATGAAAAAAAAGATAAGTAACTGTGATTAAGGAAATTTTTGGGATTATCAATAATTTTTCTAAAATGTCCGAAAAAACTTTCTCAACTTTAAATTTGGTCGGTTTAGAATACAAATTGAAGCGCTCGGCGGGGAAGGGGGCGGGGCTAGAAGGGAGAGAGAGGTGGAGGGGGAACCTCTAACTTCGGATTCCACCGTCCTCCGCGCCCCGGCGTCTAAATCCGCATTTCTAGCACCCCGGGTCTGAACCAGAGTGAGAGAACGCATTTGAAAGTGCGTAAGCCTCTTTTTGGCTGCGTTGAGGTTATGTTAGATTTGGAAAAAGCTCATTTGCGGGCGTTCTAATTTGGTTGGACCATCAATGTCGGCGTCGTTCGATAGCCAGGGACATTTCCGATCCCATGTACTACAAAAAAACTTCATTATTGGTGAAAATTTTACTCTTATGGCTGTGAAACTAATTCAATAAATATATTCCATTAACTCGAGTGAATGCCCGGCAAATTGCTCTCGAAATAACCCCAAAAATAGAGGAAAATTGAGAATGAAAGTAAAACCGGAATGAATTGATTGATTTTTTTTTTCTTCTTTTGGTCCAGATAGTAGACGTGAATTTGCGTGCAAATGTACACAGTATAAAATATATAGACTGGGATTGGAAAATGGTATGGGTTTATACCAGAGTGCACTTCTCTTTCGTTGGTGCATGGGCATAAATTTTAGGGAGGGGGGGGGGGGAGGGGGTAGAAAACGGTAGTACTTACGGCAAAGAGTTCGATAATTTCATTTCATGCGGAATGCTTTGACTGGCGCTCCACCGCTTCGCCGGCTCGCGTCTCTCTCTGTCTCTCTCACCTTCGTCCCCCACTGTGCGCACTGTCTCGCTTCCTCGCGTTCGTTACGCGCCCTCGTTGCCGCGCTACCTTTTCATATTCTGTAGGAGTTGCACCCCATTCAACGTCTTTAGACGTCTATGCAATTTCTGCTTACGAGGTAGAGAAAAGGAAATTAACGCGTTTCTGTTGAAGCATAAATTTAGCGTAACAGTTGGTAATGTAAATATGGGTGTTGTGCTTTTCGAGGTTTTATGGGTGATTTTGGGGGGTGGGGTGGGGGGGGGGGTATTGTTGATGGGGGTGGGAAATTTGGGGGGGGGGGTGGAGATAGTTTGGAGGTTTTAGAAAATTTTGTGAAAATATTGGAAAATTTTGGAAAATTTTGGAAAATTTTGGAAAATTTCGGACAGTTTTGGGAAATTTTGTAAAATTTTGGAAAGGTTTGGAAAATTTTGGAAAATTTTGGAAATTTTTGGAAAATTTCGGAAAATTTTGGAAAATATCGGAAAATTTTGGAAAATTTCGGAAAATTTTGGGAAATTTTGGAAATTTTTGGAAAATTCTGGAAAATTTTGGAAAATTTTGGAAAATTTTGGAAAATTTTGGAAAATTTTGGAAAATTTTGGAAAATTTGGAAAATTTGGAAAATTTTAGAAAATTTTGGAAAATTTTGAAAAATTTTGAAAATTTTCGAATTTTTAAAATTTGAAGAGGTATCTTAGAAACTTTATAACGGAAATTTTCCCAGATATCCAATACTATAATGTAAGCGTGTGGCGGATATCGGAGAAACAAAACTAAAATGAAGAAGTGAGTTTCAGAACTCCTGATGGAAATGTTGAATATTGAAGAACCGGGAGAAAGATCTTCATAGTGAGTTAAAAAAAAAATCGAAAGGTCTCAGCTTTTCAAATAATGTATTTTATTCATATTTTTTAAAATACTCGGCATCTAGTCTCATCGGTTATTTATGGAAATTTTTACAATTTTTTTGCCCGTCTAGCAATCGGTTTTTGGATCATATCTCGAAATCTGGAGCAGTTAGCCCGATTTTCATAAAAATGTTTCTTGTAGTGCATACTGAGAGCTACAATAAACCTTTATACAAGGATTCGATAAATATTGATAGTTTTGGAGATATGAGCCGAAAAATGCTTTGAATTGATGACGCGGAATTCCGCCCTAAATGACGCGAGCGTGTACATGCGCGTGTGTGTGTGTGTGCGTAAATATGTATATATGTGTGTATGGATATGTATGTGTTTGGGTGCATGTGTGTTCCTGTGTGTTACTGTGTGTGTCTGTGTGTGAGTGCGCGCGTGAGCACAATTCAAATGTGATAGCCCCTTTAATTAAACATAGTCACAACGCTGTATCTCCAGAACCGTTGAAGCTAGAAAAAAAAGTGTCTAACAAATCTTGTTCCTTTTTGAAAAATACACATTTTATGTTTGATGATCTTTTTCGCCATCTCCAACCGTTCTCTCGATATCGCCTTCGGAACCATTTCAACTTGTGTACTCCGGATTTTATCGGCTCGACCTGTTCAAGGTCACATCCTCGGCCCGTTTTTTTTGGAAATTTCGGTAGGGTCCAGCGTTGGGGGCTCTCACGATTGGCCGATAGTGTAATGTAGCCTGAGATGGCGGGAAAACGAAATGAGGAAGTGAGTTGATGAACTCCTGATGCCAATGTTGAACATTGAAGAATTGAGAGATGGGTCTTCATGTTACTTCACATATTGACATGAGAGGAGTTTCGACACTCGGAGTGTGTGTCGCGAGTTTGCAATTTTACAGAATACACAGACGGGCGGACCCCACTCCACCCCACCCCCACCCCCTACCACCCCCACCCACCACACCCCACCCCCTACCACCCCCCCCCCCCCACCCACCGCACCCCACCCCCACCCACCGCACCCCACCCCCACCCACCACACACCACCCCCCACCCCCACCCACCACACCCTACCTCCACCCACTCCCTCCTACCTCACCCCATCACCACCCTCCCACCCACTGACCCGCCCCATACGAACGATTCAAGTGTGAGGGGCTCGTACTCGCGAATAGGTCGTTAGAAAATCTAAGTTGGGGCAAAGTGGGTCATACTCAATCACACAATTCCGTAGTTCAGGCTTGGGGTGAATTGCAGCCTTTCACATCTGGGAAGTGGCATTGGAACTTTGATACACCAATTATCTTCGTTGTATTATTACGCAATTTATCAATATTTGAAAAAAAAATTTTTTTGAAATTTTTTGGAATTTTCGGAAATGTTTGGAAATGTATCAAAATTTTGGAAATTTTGGAAATTTATCACAATTTCGGGAAGTTTGGAAATGTTGGCAATTTATAAAAAATTTGGAAAATTTCGGGAATTCATAAAAATTCTGGAAATTTTGGGCATATATCAAAAGTTTCCAGATTTTGCATTTTATTTCAATTTTGAGAATTTTGCATATTTACGCATGAAAAGCTAAATTGGGGCAAAGTGGGTCATACTTACTTGACACACTGAAGCGAATCGTGTCCTTTCAGCTCTCGGAAATGCTGTTAAAACTTTGATACATCAATTATTTTCATTATGATGGTATGAATAGGTGATTTTCATTAATTTTCTGTATGTAGGGGTGCGGCCGAGATTTCAGATGTTCAACTTCAAATTGCCCCCAAATTCGCTGATTATAAAATTTTTCCGATTTGCAAAATTTTTGAGACCTTCAAATCTCCAAAAACTTTCAAAACATCCAAATTGTTTTTTCAGCTTTCAAAATTTTCATTTTCGAAAATTACCAAATTTTTAAATTTTTTTTTGAATTAATGATTTTTTTGAGTCTTTCAAAAGTCGTGAAATTTTGCGTTTATCTGGATCATCAATCTTCAAAATTAATTTTTCTAATTTTACTAAACAAAAAAAAAAATTGTCTAGATTTTTCAAAAAGCATAATCTGACAAAAAGCAAAAAAAAAATTGTAATTATCAAAAACAAAGTAGATTGCTAAAAAACCTCTCATTAAACTTTCCCCGAATTTTCTCTCCGCATAAAACTTTTTCACAACTCAAATTACGATCAAATAAATCCACAAAGGGTACTAACAAAATAAAAGAAGGAAAAAAAAACTACCATTCTTTTATTTTATGCGTTTTAGTAAACCCGCTTTGGGTTTATACCCTGGCCACGTGGTTTTCGTTTTTTTTATGAAGTCCCTCAGTGCCGTATATCAAAAAAGCAGAGGCTCAAGTTTGGCCATACATTCGTCTCCCGTAACTGTAGAGTGGGCTTTATATCCTTCATCCTGTTGTGTACTTTTGCACGTCTACTTGTAACAACTCGCCACTCCAGCACAAAACACTTTTTCAAAACAAACAAGTTCTCGGGAGTCGTAGGTCCACTGTTTATTCCTGAAATTTTCATCACAACTTCGTCCTTGTCGGAATGGTCGTTGTTTTTCCCCGTTCCGTGTCTCTTGTACTCCGCACTGTAGCTGCTAGCATGTGTTTCACATAGGGCCTGCTGGACACCCATCCATGTGGCTGGGACCGGCTGTTGCTACTTAGGCCATCTGCATTTCTAAACACAGGGCGAATCTCCGGAAACCCTTCTACAATGGAACCCCCTCCTGCCCCTGCATCGGGTTAGGTTCCCGCCCGGCCTTGCGGTCTGATTTGATGGATACCATAGTACCAAATGATATCAAAGACTGTATAGAACAGCTATAAGAATTTGTATGATTACCCTGAACGGTGCAGCACTTGGCTGATTGATTGGTGGAGAACGCGGATAGCGAACTGTTTCCACTTGTCTCGTTTAGTACATCGGTAGAGATCCATGGTACCCATGATGTAGCATAGGGTTAGGACCTTCAACGTACTAGGCAGATGCTCTGCCCTGTTAGTTACCTTATAACAGTCAATGTGACCATAGTACGAAATGATATCAAAGACTGTATAAAACAGCTATAAGAATTTGTATGATTACCCTGAACGGTGCAGCACTTGGCTGATTGATTGATGGAGAACGCTGATAGCGAACTGTCTCTACTTACCTTGTTTAGCGCTTTGGAGATACATGCTTATCTGATTCTCAATGCTCATTGGAGACCTCCAGCGGGATGTTTCAAGGTCATCGTGAGCTCTGCAGCTATTTACCAGACCCCGTACGAGATATTCCCCAGCCAAAGAAATCTCATATAATCAAATCCTATTTCTCCGCCTAAAACCAATTTGCCATCACCATTTGTCAAAATAAAAATCAAGTCGCCGACCACAATTCCTGCCATAAAATGCATTCATACGAACAATCGTATCAGGTGACATAAGCAAAATGAGGGAAGCAAATGAATAAATCACAAGAGTCCAACAAGTGGTTCATCACAAACTTCAGAAATTTTTTTCACCATTGAAGTAAACCTGGAAACTTTTCAACTTCGGTGGAATTTAGTCCCTCAACGAATAGTTATAAACTTCAGACATTTTATTTTCCTAATGTCACGTCGCTGTTTCGTTTAGAAAGTCCTCTTGTCATTTCTGTTTGGACTTTTACACAAGTTGTAATTTTCCGAGGGAGATGCTTTCGTATAATAGAATTTACAATTTATTGATAAATGTTGCATCAATCAATAAATCAATCACTTCATCAATCAATCGCAGATTGAATTTGTCAGCAGCATAATTGTACGGAGATAGACGAACAAGCTGAACACGTATCGCCCAGGTATAAGGATCGGGTCAACACCCACTGATTGAATATAGGGTGAGGAGGTGGGTGGGTCGGAGGTGGGGGGTGGGGGGAGGGGTGGTTTAAGCAGTGCCTAGTACGATGGGTAGAATGGACTATCGGAATATCGTCCCTGGACACCCCCCCCCCCCACCCTACCCTTCGGATGAGCTTCTGAGGCGATTGGATGATCAGATGTTCTATACCTACAGTGAGAGTTTAACGTTGGATGAATGGTATGCCAGAGTGAATTCTATGCTCAAAGCACCAAGCGTTTTCTGTTAGAAGCCCCAGACAGACGAAGATTTAAACAATTAGTTGTGGATCAAACGGAATTGGGGGAAAGTTAGTATAGCCTTGAGGCAAATAACTCGTGAATACACAGGCTTGTTCAACAGCTTAATTAATTATAACTCCTCTGAAGTTTATTCGGGTAGGAAAGAATCGATGGGAGTCGATGGAAGCTGCTGCTTGGCCAGTCTGAAGCTATGCTGGCAGGAAGGGGAGAGACAGGTGTTCTACGTCATCCTGATGATTACTGCAGGACATTCCAAGGAGCAAAACTCATATCCACCTTCAACATATAGCCCTGCAGGCCATGACCCAGTAACATTGATCGACATTATCAATCAGTGAAGTAACAACTGAAAAATGGACAATCAGGCCAATTAGCCATCGTCAATCAGCTCAATGATGAAGGCTTGATAGCGGACTTGATGATTACAACAAAGCCAGCTGAAAACTGTGTCATCCACTTAGCACAAAAACACCAGCGAACCTTTGAATAGAGCGATGTAGCAATTTCCTCAACGTAATATCATAGCCCCGGGGCTTTTCGATGGAAACTTCTGTCCGGTATGGAGTTTGGATGATAAAGGGGTATGATGTCTGGGTATGGTGGATTGCACACTGGGTTACTACGAAGTGGGCGATGGTCAAGCCAGCATGAAATACGAGGCTCCGGGAGATTATTGGCGTGATATACCCGGGGTTGGTTGCCCAGCCACATGATTACCAATCGCTCCTGATCAAGCCGATCAGCCGTCTTGGCTGCTTCACAATCTTTTCTGGGTGATAGTTGGACATTGATCCAATGCTTACATCTAACATTTGGAGATACTTATCAGATTGATATGGTAGAGTGGAATATGTGCATCAAACAAGTTACATATGTAACAAGCCCTTCAGCGGTGAGTTGTAATTAGCATAAAGGTTGTCCTTTATTCGGCCAACATGATGTTTGACTTTTACGAGGATGACAGCAGGGAAAGTCAATAGTGAGCTATGCTCTGGAAGATAAATACAGCTTTGAAAAATACTTCACTTCAATGACGAGTGATTTAAATTACCAGCGTATATTAGGATTTTTCCAGTAGCATTCTTAGACTTACAATCCACTATTAACAACACCTCTTGACGTGTACGAATACAGCCAGGCCTTACCCTGGTTCCCCGAAATCTCAGCCAGCCAGCATAAAAGGGGCTCTGACGATAGTTGTATGAGAGACTGTATTATTAATTAGATCGTAGAATACCGGAACTAGTCATCCGAAACTAGCGAGACTAGAATAATTGCGTCTAGTCAGGGTGGATGTATGGTCCCACCGACCCATCTGTGTATGGGTCACGTGGGACACATGAAGTATTTAAACAATCAGCTAGTTGGCACCCTTCGGGGCGCCGGATCAATGTATCGCAAACCTCGGGAGGGCATGTCCTCCCAGACCACATCATCTCAAATGAATCTTTCAGTTCTCCCTTCTCCAGTTTTCTGCTATCACCACCTTCGGATCTCGTTGATCAGGGACTCCACTATGGAGATCACGTTGATGACGAATCGTCGTAGATGATCCAGAACCAGGGATTGGTGTCATTGGTAACCATCTGCTGATCTAGTGGTGCTGCCAACTTGGCATCATCAAAGGTCCAGAGTCCAGGTCTTCTGGATGATGATCATCATTATGTCCACTGTCCGGACCAATCCACTTGATGCTGATGACTGGTGTATCCAAAATTAGAAGCGGTCAAGCTTACCACAGTGCATTGCAATGGTGCTGACATTTTTTGACTACCCTAACTATTGGCAGCAGATGGCTGAATCTGAGGTCTAACCCAGAGGACATCAGACTTCTCCTAGTGGGACAAGTGGCAAAAACCCATGGAAATTTGCAGTTGCCAATCTGAGTTGGCCCTCTGTTCTTCTGCATCCACTTGCCAGAGGATGAAGTTGCAAAATACGTAGAGGTCCACCAGACTGACCACTGCGTACCAAAGTTCCCGAGGTCGTCTAGCAGCATGTATTCCGAAGTACACGGAAACTAATTCCCGACTTTTACAACGTGGATTTGACCGGATCTCGAGATGACGAACCGCAGCTGACATTGACCCAAATGAGCGGTTGGATCCTCCAGCAAAACTAGGAGATCTGGGGCTCATTCAGACTTCACAACACACTCTAGCTTCGCAGTATTGGAATTCGCAAGATGTATGTCATTGCAGGTGAGGTGTAGGGGCAATTTGATCGATCCTATGTTTTGTAAGCGATGCCTCTGTCATCACTTGCCAATCGATGATTTATGATAAAAGGTGAATTGAGGAAGTTGTTATGCGTTTATTTACCGTGCGGGTGGATTGGAGCTGATAGCCAATCGTATTATTGGCTTGACGCACCAACGCTTGAACGGTAATTGGTGTCTTCATTGAACCCCACCTCACCACCCACCGGCCGCCCCCCCTCCGGCCCGCGCCCGGCGATCGATGAACACCTCCTTACTCAATTCGCCTTGGCTCGAGTTACCCACATACCCATCTACCTAAACCACCTATCAGCAGTACTCCAGCAATACTCGAGGATACAGGGGAATTTACTCGTAGTCAATAATGCTAGTGTTGACTGTCTTCGGGGCGCGGGGGGGTGGGTGGGTGGGAGGAGATCAACGGGATCATGTGCAAGGTAAGGGAAATTGATTTCACGGAAGATTTTGGAAGATGGATTTAGGGATTTGGAAGGGGAATGCTGGTGGTAATGGTAAATCCAACTGATTGAGGAGATTGGAGATGTTGGAGATGTTTTAATAGAGTTATCGCATCTTCGGTTGATACGTGAAAAGTTGAAGGAGTATTTAAGGAAGTTAGAGGAAATTTTCCAGTTTTTAGGATAGGCCTGTATCATGGACTTCAGATATTGCCATGTTGATAAAGATAACGTAGCTACTTTGAATCGTAAATTAGAGCCTTTCGGAACTACACCCACCTCCCTTTTGACAATCGTCATCCATAGTTAATGAAATTCTAAAAGTTAGCGGCTTTAGTTTGTAAATTTATCTGAAAAACTTTGCCGCCGCAAAGTAATGTTATACTGTTGTTTTCTTCAATTGCAACGAGAGATATTCTGGGGAATTTGATTCAGTGGAGTAGAGATGAATGATGAAGAAGGGGGAAAGAAATTAGAGAATTTTATGAATTCCGAAAGTTTGGAAGTTTCCAATATGTCTAAGACTGTAGGATACTTGGAGGTGGTCCAATGATAGTGCAATGCCGGTTGAACGATGTTGGTGTCATGCTGGTTGAGCGATGTCGGTACTATGTCGGTTAAGCGATGTTGGTTGAACTATGTTGGTTGAACTATGTTGATTGAACTATGTTGGTTGAATTATTTTGGTTGAACTATGTTGGTTGAACTATGTTGGTTGAACTATGTCGGTTGAACAATGTTAGTTGAACGATTTTGGTTGAACAATGTTGGTTAAATGATGTTGGTTGAACAATGTTGGTTGAAAGATGTTGGTTGAACGATTTTGGTTGAACAATGTTGGTTAAATGATGTTGGTTGAACAATGTTGGTTGAAAGATGTTGATTGAACTGTTGATTGAACTATGTTGGCTGAACGATGTTGGTTGAACTATGTTGGTTGAACGATGTTGGTTGAACGATTTTGGTTGAACAATGTTGGTTGAATGATGTTGGTTGAGCAATGTTGGTTGAAAGATGTTGGTTGAACTATGTTGGTTGAACAATGTTGGTTGAACAATGTTGGTTGAACAATGTTGGTTGAACAATGTTGGTTGAACAATGTTGGTTGAACAATGTTGGTTGAACAATGTTGGTTGAACGTCGGTTGACCGATGGTTGCTGACTATTGGTTCATCGACGGTGGTGCGATATTTGTCGACCAATGTCGGATGAGTGTTGGTTGACCAACCTTCGCACCATGTTGGATCCCCGACGTCGGCTGAATGTCGGTTGACCGATGTTGACTGAAATTTGGGTGACACATGGTCGCTGAATGTTATGCTTGATGGAGGGTGGTACGATATTTATCGACTGACGGTTCACTGTTGGTGGACCGACGGAGGTACAATGATGGTTGATTGCTGTCGGGTGACCGATGGTCGCCCAATGTTTGTCGATGGATGGCGGTACAATGTTGGTCCACTGATTTTGGTACAATGTTGGCCAACCGATGGTCCAATGTCGGCTCAACGTTGGTACCCTGTTATTTCACCCCAGGCTCATGATTCCAACTTTGGAAACTGTATAATTTTCATTTGTGCTTTTCTCTTCTCCAGTTTTATAATTACAAAATTTTTGGCTCAAGTTTTTTTCTTTCATTTGATGTCTTTTAAATGAGCTTTTGAATATTTTAATTTGAGCTTTTTTAATCCTCAATCAACCTGCAATTATTTTTTCCATCACGTTGAATTATATTTAATATTTCAAAAAATTGTTTACTGAATTTCTGAAATGGGAAAGGAATACAAGAACTGAATGTTGCGGATACAGGCCTTTCTGGAGTTGGTTTTCCATGATTCGAGCTGACAGTGACGTTAATAATTAAACTTCTCGTAATTAAAGTTCATTTGAAACGTACCCAGGGAAACACGTAACGGAGTTATGGTCCCCTCCTTTTGAGCAGTTTCGGGGGAAAAATATGCAAAAAAATTAGAATAAAAGCGGCCCTTTTTTTCTTTTGAACGACTGTAATGTGATAACGCGAACTTGGGTGTATTACACGACTGATAACAAAACGAAATTTCACCACGGTAGGAACTCATCCGGGGTTAACGAGCAGTGCATTGCAACGGGCGGAAAATGAGTTTTCAAACTCATACCACTCGAACGGACCCCTCGCTACATTCCCGTGATAACACTCTTACCTTTACTATTCATTTCTGACTCACTATATTAAGTCCTACAGACAACGGGAGGCTTCAATCAAATCGAAGGCAATGGAGCAGGCTGGTGGGTTTCTCTTCAGTAGTTGCATCTTTGGGGTAAATTTTGGAAATTTTGGAAATTTTGGAAATTTTGAAAATTTTGGAAATTTTGGAAATTTTGGAAATTTTGGAAATTTTGGAAATTTTGGAAATTTTGGAAATTTGGAAAATTTTGGAAAATTTTGGGAAATTTTGGAAAATTTTGAAAATTGTGGAAGTTTTGGGAATTTGGAAAATTTTGAAAACTGAAAATTTTAGGAATTATGGAAATTTTTGGAAATTATGAAAAGTTCTGGAAAATTTGGAAAAATCCAAGGATTTTGGCAGTTTTGAAAATTTCGGGAAATTTTGAAAATTTGAAGGTTTCAAAAATTTTGGAAATTTTGAGCATTTTTTTTTCCTCAATTCCAAACAATTCGATTGAGAACCCCTGGTCGAGGGGCGGAGCGACGCTCTGATTGGACCACTCAACAGTTCTTGGGTGGGGGACCTAAAAACCCAAAGACCCCAAAACAATAAACATTTTCCACTTGCGAAAACGGAAAGTGGTAAAATTTCCGCAGAATTGGAAACTTAAACTAAAAATATCCCACGGGCGGAGTAATGATCAATATAGAAACACGAGGGATTCATTACAGTGAGTAACGACAATTTTTTGTTCCTTTATGATTATGAATGAAGGGTATTTCTGACTTGTGGTGATTCCCAATGGGGAATATATTGCCGAGTTGCTGGGTTGAGATGTTCAATATTCCGATATCCATTATCCAGACTGGTAGACACGAATATAGCGATGGGAATATATGCCTTTGGACATGTACGATGAAAACCCAACGTCTGGAGCTCATCGAGCGATCACCTCAAATCTCTCTATGACTCGTGGATATTCCAGACGGCTTTGGGTTTATTTAACTTTTTTTCGGTAGATAGATTTTTTTTACGCATTGAATTCATCTGACGGAACTGGATCGCTTAAAAGTCAACGGAGTCAATATGGATTTTTTTTATCTTCAAAAAAAAATATTCAAAATCTCTCACAATTTTAGTATCCTCACTTCTCTGCAATTTCGGTAATTTTTGGCATAATGGATCCTGCCCTCATTCACCTCACCGCGGCGTGTTGACATGTCCACTTGGCGATTTCCACTGCTATTTTCGTACACGTAGAATTGAATTAGCGCTTTCCAACTTCACAGATTAATTCACACCGCATGACGATAGACGAAAATGACTTTGATTTCAATTTTCAGGTTGAATATTTTCTGTTTTATGGATTTTGCTTTCACCTGGCTGGAGTGATTTGGCTGCGTTGAGAACACGTGATGCGCGACGTCGATTGCGCGCATGCGCAACGCCTCAATCTCTAGCGAGGATTTTCGCGCGCTAACGACAAATTCAAAAAGCCTATTTTCGCTGCCGCCAGAGTGCGCCGACAGGCTTTGTTATGGTCACAGTTGAGTGGTTTTGTGAGCGCAAAGCGCGGCAAAATTCAAATTGATTCAACAGCAGAAATCAAAATAACGCAACACATACTAAAGATAAATAATGGAAAATCAATGTGAATAATTATTACGCGCTTTACGAGCAATAAAATGTCTTCATCATGCCTACTCGTTAACCTCAACTTGATTTCTCCTCCCCACCATAACAAAAGCAATTTTTCAAATTTTCCCGCGCTTTTTTGTGCTTTAATCTGCGAAATGGGCGAATTAATTCTCTGCTTGTTGAAAATTGTGTGCTATGTCCCATGGGAATAGCGAAATTATTTCCGATTGTTTGTACACTCTTGTGTTTTTCGGGGATCCTTGGGGAGAATGGAAAAGATGGATACGTGCGAGTCAAGCCGTGCTCTTCCCCCTCGTACGCTGCACGTATTAATGGACAAATATTAGACGGGGACCTCCTCATCCAACAATAACTCGGCAAACATCACGGAAGGATTATCCCCAAGTTCTTGCTAATTTCGAAAAATAATGATTATGAGACAGGCCTCTTTTTCGTTAAATAAAGCAACTTTCTGATAACTAAATAAACGACAAAATAGGTAAAGCATTGTATTACACAATCATAACTACAATTACAGATTTCCTTAATTACGGATTCCCAAGAATCTGACGAATTATGTTGACGTGAAAATGGAAATTCGAACCCCCTGTCATGATGACCAAGATATATAGGCGCGCAATTATAATTTTCGCTGGAAAGAAATTCCAACAAATGATTAATTGTCATTAGCACAAACGGCAAACAAGTAGCTCGGATTTTCCCGCCGGAATGGTTGTATGCTAAGTGCATTTTCCCTCGTACAATACGAGAGTAAAAACAGCAAGTGGGGGGGGGGGGGGTGGGGGTAGATTTAACTATGTTATATTATCCCAATAATTATGGCGTGTTTTAGCGGATTAAGCCCATTGGACCCGTGTTCCAAAACTGGGCAACCAGCAAGCGCGCTCCCGCACACACACACACACAGGTGCGCGCGCGGAAAACACGGTGTAAATTCACTGGAGTTTTCGCGCTAAATCCGGGAATGTGGGACACCATTGTTTCTGATAAATTGTTCACGTATTAAAGCTAGACGATATTTGAAATAAAGGAAATCCTCAAAAGCCGATGATACCCAGGTGGGAACTGACCATGCGATGAAGCTTGATCAAAGATTGGACGAGGCTTGACGAAGCTTCGCCAAAGCTGGGTTTGAAGACTTGGCCAATCTCTGCAGAACATGCGAATGTAAGACCAATCCCAGCTTAGAGAATAAGCTTCGCCCTAGCTTGGTTACGTAGGTTGATACAAGCTTCGAACTTTATCTTCATTCAAGCTTCGGACTTTATCTTGGTACAAGCCTCGAAATTCATTTTCGTCCAAGTTCCAAAGTTGCTCGTGGTCGAAGCATCGAAATTAATCTTGGTCCAAGCTACAAAATTTATCTTGGTTCAAACTTCGAAGATAGGAACATTGAGGTTGGACCAAGCTTAGTTGAACATTCGTTTCCAAGCTTGGGTTTAGGTGGTGCAGCAATCCTGGATTTATATGTGAATCCAATATTAAGCAGAGTGTCGCTGAAGCCGGTAAATTGAAACTAGGAAAAATATGCTTCAATCCAGCTTAGTTCAACCTTAGTTCAGAAGCTTGGGTTTAGATGGTATGAGCAATCCGGGATTCATGCTTGTTGAAGCTAAGATTCAAAGCTAACAAAGCTGAGCTCGGACCAAGCTTAGCACAACATGGTTTCTGAAGCTTGGGTTTCGATGATTCTAGTAAGCTTGGATGTATGTATGTATCCAATATTGGACGTAGATTGGATTCTGCCTGTGGCCCAACGCTGGGGACGCTAAGATTGAGCCAAGCTTGGCACAAGCTGGGCCAACAAAGCTTGGATATCTTTGATATAACTGAGCTCGGCTTGATCTAGGCTTATACATGGGATGAAGTTATGTCGAAGCTATCAAGTCCAAGCTTCGGCATCGAAGGTCGGGCCAAGATTGATCTTATCGCTCATGCCTCGAACTCACCACCTGGGTATCGGTAACAGGGCGCTAAGGAAAAGGGTTATGGAAATTTTTTTTTGCACGTGAAAAAATTAATTTCCCTTCTTTTGGTTTGAGTAACAATTTTGGGGGGGGGGGGGGGGACGAATAAATATATTTTACTTTTCGTGATTTTTAGGTTTTTAAAAATTTCGTCTCAGGTTGAATGGACGATTTTCCAGTTTTCTCCTCCCTTTCACATTTTCCCCTTCATTTTTTACTTTTTACTGTAGTCTATCCCCTCGCGTATCCCCCATTGTTCTTATGTAGAAGAGCGCCGTGTGTTTAGTCGGCGGAGTAAATTCCCGTCAGAACGTGAAATATTCTGGGGAATAAAAGAATACTGGGGGGGGGGGGCTTTAAGCATCCCCCCACTCCATTACTTCGTGCTCCTCCTTCTTTTTTCCCCTTTATTCTTCCCTTGTTTTTTTCGTAAGGTAAACAAAAAACTGTGGCGAGTGCTCATCCCCAGTATTTTCAGATGATATTTTTCCATGGTACTACCCTTACGCTTGAGAAAAAACGGAAGTTGTTGCGCGCATTTCACAGATTAAAGCACAAGAAAGCACGGGAAAATTTGAAAAATTGCTTTTGTTATGGTGGGGAGGAGAAATCAAGTTAAAGTTAACGAGTAGGCATGATGAAGAAATTTATTGCTCGTAAAGTGCGTAATAATTATTCACATTGATTTTCCATTATTTATCTTTAGTATGTGTTGCGTTATCTTGATTTCTGCTGTTGAATCAATTTGAATTTTGCCGCGCTTTGCGCTCACAAAACCACTCAACTGTGACCATAACAAAGCCTGTCGGCGCACTCTGGCGGCAGCGAAAATAGGCTTTTTGAATTTGTCGTTAGCGCGCGAAAATCCTCGCTAGAGATTGAGGCGTTGCGCATGCGCGCAATCGACGTCGCGCATCACGTGTTCTCAACGCAGCCAAATCACTCCAGCCAGGTGAAAGCAAAATCCATAAAACAGAAAATATTCAACCTGAAAATTGAAATCAAAGTCATTTTCGTCTATCGTCATGCGGTGTGAATTAATCTGTGAAGTTAGAAAGCGCTAATTCAATTCTACGTGTACGAAAATAGCAGTGGAAATCGCCAAGTGGACATGTCAACAAACCATAGTGGCTTGAATGGCGGCAAGATTGAATAATTCAGATAGTTAATATTTGTTATTAATGATCATTAGTTATTTTGCACTTCTCTACAACTTCTCATACCACTGGGAAACGCGCGAAAGTCATATTGAATTTGCCAATTCAAGTGATATCACGTGCCGTGTAGAGGAACTAGACGATAGTCTGGTATTATGCGTATTGTCGGCGGACTTGAGATGGGGATAGGGTAGTCTCAGTCGGACCCTCAATTTCCCCGAGAACCCATTCTACTTGAAATCAGCTGGCTGGTGATCCGATAAGTTTCATCCCCTCATTCACTCCGTGGATTTTCACCAAAGTGTCCAAATGGAATTTCACCGCCCAAAACTATACTCATCCATCTGTCTCACTTGGATTTTCATCTTCATCCTGTCCTTTGCCTTTGGGGATTAGAATGTGAATTCGATTTGCAAGTGTATTCCAGGAATGTGAACCTACAATATTTTTGACACCGCGACTCTTTCGCGCCAAAGTTTCTTTTCAGCCCTATCGAGAAACTACTTTGCAGTGCACCTATACGTATATATATCACACTACGTCACGGGGTGCGACCTAGTAAAATTAAGCCAGACACTTGTTTCCATTATTCCCACTGTGCTAAATCGCCGGCATATATCTCCCCCCCCCCCCCCCCGAAAACCACCGGCCGTATTATTATGACATATTCATGAAGACCCCACCGGTGGGGTGTTCTTTCTCCAGCGTTACTAGAGCAAATTTTGAAACGGTCCAGGGAATAGGAAACTTCATGTTTTATGCATTTCGTGTTAAACTTTTGTTGCCTATTCTCACACACTTGAATCCATATATTTTTGTGGGAAGGAGCCGCGGCGGGTGGGTGGTGGGGGCGGTAGGGGGGTGGAGGTTAAAATGAGGCCATCTTGCGGTAGCGTCTATGCAAACATAACCCAGAAGCTCGGCAACTAGTGCCGCGGCAAGTCTTCGGGATTTCTGTGAAAAATCTTGGCAGGATATTGAAATTATTTCAATTCACCGGAAGTGACGAATAATGACAACGATGAGTGGGTTAGATCGGTACATGAGCACACTGACAGACACAGTGGAGTATACCTATATGATGCTGATGATGGGCAAAGTCAGGTTTAACTCTACGATTGGGTTCAGGTACTGGACTGGATTCAGGTCTAAAATTTTCTCCAGTGCCCGGATCAGGTTCAGGACTCGAATTGAATGAAGTACTTGGATCCTGATTAGGTCCAGGCCCGTAATTAGGTCCAGGGCCCTGATTAGGTCCAGGATCCTGATTAGGTTCAGGATCCTGGTTAGGTCCAGGATCCTGATTAGGTTCAGGATCCTGATTAGGTTCAGGATCCTGATTAGATTCAGGGTCCTGATTAGGTTCAGGATCCTGATTAGGTTCAGGATCCTGATTAGGCTCAGGGTCCTGATTAGGTTCAGAATATATATATATAGTCTACATGGGGATATCTGTAGAGATGTAGTGATTTATACATATATTTTTTAACGACGTCACTGCTGACTCTTGGGAATCGAACAATTGATGGATTCTATAAGTCGGGCCATGAATAACAACCCCCAGAATATTTTTAGTGGCTTTTGCATGAGAAAAAAATGTCACGGTTACGCGGTATATGGGACAAGATGAGTAAGTGGATGGATAACCACGCTACTGAGAACTTGAAATCCCACGCAAATGCGAATATTAAAAATCCAAGTCACACATTTCGTAGCTGTGAGTTTTATCGAAATGCCCTCGAGGGGACAAAGTGTCTACACGGCTCCCCCCCCCCCCACCCACCTCCTCCCCCCCCCACCCACCACCACAATTTTCGCGTGGTATATATGGGCTTCCGGGCTACATCGAGGTGTCCCCGGGAAGTACTTCACGAATCTCGGAGAAAATGTTACGGAGATTTCAGGCGCTATATAGGTATCACTATACCTGTAGCGAGACCTATCATTGGAGGATCAAAATTTTGAAAAATTTAGGATTGAAGAAAAATGATGTTAAAGAAAAATAAAATTGAATTTGAAGGTTTTTGAAAATTTTGAGAAATTTTGGAAAATTTTTGGAAAATTTTGGAAATTTTGGAAAATTTTTGCGAGAATTTGAGAATTGGGAAATTTGGACATAAGAAGAAAATTGAAAATTCCAAAATTTTTCTATATTTGAAAAATTTGAGAATCTCATGATTTTCAATTTTATTGTAATGTGGGTTCCGGTAACAGGAAATATGCGCTGATTCAGTGAAAAAAAATCCCAACGATCTGGACCCCTCGCAACCGCAAAGGCAACCGCGAATGAGATGCGAATCCTCCGGATGGATTCCGCGAAATGGATTCCTCTTAAGTAAAAGAAGATTATATTCTCATCTCTCTGCCTCCGTCATTCTTCCATTTTCTCATAACCCATCAGGCTTTGCTCCCCCCCTCCCCACCTCAACATAGAAAATCCTCCGAAATTTTATAAAATAGAAAAAATTCACCCATTTCCCAAATTTTAAAAAATAGAAATTGGAAAAAAATGAAAGAAAAAAAAATTACAAATTAAAAAACAAAAATGAAAAAAAAATTAAAAATTCCAAAATTCAAAAACTCAGTATTTTCGAAGATTTGAAAATTTTCACAAATTTTCAAAATTGACAAAATCTTCAAAATTAAAAAAAAATTCCGAAATTGAAAAAAATTTGAAAATTTTGAAAATCAAAAAAGTTGGCAAAAAAATCGAAGATTTAGATTTTAACTCAGAATTTTCTAAAATTCCCAAAAAAATTTCGAATTTTTTTGGCACTCTAAAAATTGAAAAAAAAATCAAAATAAAAATTTTTTTTTTTCTTTAATGGCAAATGAGAATACTTAGACAATCCTAATCCATCAAGATGCCCCCGAAAAAAAATCACAAAAAATTCTAGCTATAATTTGAAGATGTATATAGTACATTCTCCAATGTAAGGTGAAACGGGTGTCGAGGCGGGGCCGCGAGTGAAGAAACCCGTTTTGACTGATTTCGTTCATTTCTCAATGACGCGAATTTGAAAGGAAAAATATGGCGGTTGTTTATTGCCGACTATTAACCAAACTCGGTCTAGAGAAATCGCTACACGGGTATTTACAACTTAAGTCAGTCGAATAAGGAGCTGTGGGTGGCGGGTGGGGTGGGGTGGGGGGGGGGGAGGGGGGTGGGATCCTGATGGTCCACGAGAAAATGGATGAGATGCTGGGGCGAAGAGATGAGGACATAATCTGCCTCGACTTTGAATTTCCTCTTATCACTCAATCCTGAAAATTATCAAAAAATTTTATCTCAAATTTTGATTTTGATTTTTTTTTTTTTTTTTTTTTTTTTTTTTTTTTTTTTTTTTTTTTTTTTTTTGGGAAATTGCGGACCAGTTCTCATTCGCATAAAATATTGATAAAAAAAAATATATTGAAGAGTATTGAGAAATGTTGAGATGCGACTTATTCCAAGATATTGGGACAGACTGTCGTAGGCATATGACGCGGAGGTTCAGTCTGTTGGTTCCCTGACAAAATGTCAAGTGCAGAATGCGAACCAACTCCGCCTACTGCCCATCGCTTGCTACCCCGAGATGGAACCCCTCCTCATTCGCAACATGTGCCGGGTTTTTATCGTAAATAAAAGTGAAGGGGCGAGACGTGAATACGAGAAACTGTCGGCAAAAATTATTCACAAACTTTTATGGAATTGAAATAAAAAAGTTGGAGTGATTGAACAGAATAGGAAAATTTTGGGTAGTTTCCAAAAAATTCAGGAATTTTGAAAAATGGAAAAAATTCCAAAATTTCAAAAATTTCAAAAATTTTCAGAATTTCCAAAACCTCCAAAATTTCCAAAATTTCCAAAACTTGCAAAATTCCCAAAATTTCCGAAACGTCTAAAAATGTTCCCAATTTCTAAAATTTCCAAAATCTCTAAAATTTCCAAAATTTTGAAAATTTTGAAAATATTCAGAATTTTCCAAAATTTTAAAAATTTTAAAAACTTCCAGCAATTTCCAAAATTTTCAAAAATTTCCAAAATTTCCAGAAACTTCCAAAATTTCCAGAAACTTCCAAAATTTCCAGAAACTTCCAAAATTTTCAAAAAATTCCAAAGTTTGTAAAAAGTCCAAAAAATGTATAAAAAAATTTGTTTTTGAAAATTCTTGTCAAATTCTTTGAAAATTAAAAAGTCCTCAAATCGTGAAATATTCAAAGAATGTCGAAAGCATTTCGTCCTTATCCCAAATAAAAGCGTAAGGACACGAATGCGAGAAACGTCGAAGCAAGCCGCGTAAAAAAAAAATATTCCGTTTTTTCCGCGTGACTGGAGGTTCGCAATAAAAGCGCCCGTCGGTTCGTGAAAATTCAGGCTCTTTCGATACCCTAAAAACACGGTAAAACAGAACGAGCGAAAAAGTGGGCTTAAACAACCTATGCGATGAATATCCCTAAGGTATTCCAAGCCCGTCCGGATGCGTCAGGCCAATTCCCAGAAAGCCAAAGTTTATGATAACCTGTCAGAATAAATTCGATAACCGCAGACGATTCCAGGTCTCATTATACCAACGGATGTGAGCAAAAAGTCACATTATCGAGGAATTTGTGAGCCATTGGCATTTTTTACTGCTTTTCAAATGGAATTTCTTAAGTACCTGGACTAATCGAATCTCTCGAAATTTCGATTTTTTTTTTTGGAATTTTTAAAATTGTCGAATTTTTAGAATTTCTTTGAAATTTTTCAAAAGTCATCCAAATTTTTGAAAATTCCAAAATGTCCAACCAGCCCAAAAAAAAAAATTTCTCCGGCTAAATTTGACGAACCCCCCCAATAAGACCCCCCAAACGCGCAAATTTCTTCTGCGCTTTACCGTACCCAAAACACCATTCACCGTCGCATTTACGAGTGCTGGTACACACTGGTCCGCCTGCCGCTAAAAAAAAAAATCCTAAATTTTCAAAAAATTGAAGTTGTCCAAATTTTTGAAACTTAAAAAACGTCCAACCACCCCCAAAAAAAGAAAAATTTTCTCCGACTAAAATTGACGAACCCCCCCAATAAGACCCCCCAAACGCGCAAATTTCTTCTGCGCTATACCGTGTCCAAAATCCCATTCACCGTCGCATTTACGAGTGCTCGTACAAACTGGCCCGCTCAAAAAAAAAAAAAAAAAAATCTACCAGTTGGCAGGACTGATAATACCGTGGAATGCCTCTCATGTGCGGTAACCGCACGAATATCAAACCCAGGACCAGTGGCGACACGGAAAACCACAAGAGTGGTGTACACGCTAACGCATAAACACGCGTGTCACGGGCACCAAGGGTTGATGGGTATAGCAGGCTGCAGAAACCAGTGGAGAATAGGGTGGTTATAGGAGGGGGAGGGGGTGGGCGGGGGTGTTCTGGCAGTCAAGTAATTTGGTGGCCGTGTGGTACAATGGGACGAGTAACGGGCTTGGACAAACGCGGTTATCGTTCATTGGACCATCAAAACTGTCGCTACCACCGCAAAGTTGTTCACCTATGCCCACCAAAATTTCTCGCAAAAAGCACTTCTGCTTCGTATTCAGTTTGATGGCTTTTTGGTTTTCTGTAATCAATGCGACAATTTTATGGGCGGGATGGCTTTATGGGATTTGAATGGGGTGTGTGTACATGGGTCTGATTGTGTGGTTAGCCTAAAAAATTTTTGCCGGCATAGTTATGGAGTGGGGGAAAGCCATAGAGGCAGATGGATTTTGTGCGAACCGGGATATTGAAAAATGGACCGTTTTGCTTCAGGTACCTGAGGCCAGAATGATTCTACTAATGTCATTCGCTGAAAGTGCATTATTTTTGCAGGACACTAAACGCCCACCGGACCCCACCCCTCCCCCGCCCACTTTGCGGCCTTTGACCCCGCCCCCTCCCCCGCCGGGCCCACTTCGCGGCCTTGGAACCCGCCCCGCCTACTTCGCGGTCGTGGACCCCGCGCCCCTTCCCCGCCCCGCCCACTTTGCGGCCTTGGACCCCGCCCCCCCCCTCCCCCGCTCCGCCCACTTCGCGGCCTTAGACCCACGTGACTCTTCCGTGCGGGGACGCCTTAAAGATCGGTCGCATGCAGAGATGCCTGCAACGAAGGAAAATTTGATCAGCGCCACCACAAAGGTCAGCACCAAAATAGAAAATGTGATATCGAAATTTTTTGGTTGTGTGTCAAAACCCGCCCACATACCGGGGACCCGCCCACATACTGGGGACCCGCCCACATACATTCTTAACCAACCTTAATTCACAAACCATTCTAAGTATCGATTCACAATTTCCAATTTAATCCCATAAAATTCCACAAAGTTAGTTCCATATGAATTTCGTACTGCTACGTGATCTCAACATTGCCCTCGCACTATCTGGCATTTGCTTGTTTCAAGAACGTGCTCACATAGCAACATGCGGAAGCCTACCCAATGCACACAATACTAACCGCTTCTAGTGGCACCCGCTTTTCCTTGCACATACACATATATACATCTACATTTTGCCCATATACACGCGCTACCGCAATGCAACTTGGCGAGGGGGCGGGGGGGGGGGGAGACAAGGGGGCGGGCGGGAGGGGGTGTGCTGTATAGGAGTGGGCGAACTTAACTCGTTAAGAGGCGGTAGTACTCACGGATGGTGGTGCCCAACCCAACACCACTAGAATTCCGCAAGCATAAACGCGCCTTTGGATGCCAGTCGGAATATGCGGATGAAGGGGGGTGGTAGTGGTGGTGGGCGGGGAGGGGGGGGGCGGGCGGTCCTGTGTGAGGCACTCTATTGGCACATAGGACGGCAGGCCGAAGCGGAACCGAGCTAATGCGTTCTCGCATCTTTGGTCCGCCAGGCATCGACCGTAACATCGCGCGGCATAACCCGATGCATTCAACAACGGAAACTTAACCAGAGGGAATCCTTCTGGGTGTAGGCGTCGGCTGCGGAAGCGCTTACGAAACGTCAGGTGGGGGGGGGGGGGGGGTGTTGGTGTGGGGGCGTAGGTGAGAGGGCGGGGTGTAGGTGGGGGGCGGGGTGTGGGGGAGTGTAGGTGAGGGGCGTGGGATGTGGGGGGGGGGCGGGGTGTGGGGGAGTGTAGGTGAGGGGCGTGGGGTGTGGGGGGGGGGGGTGTAGGTGGGGGCGGGGCAGGAGGGGGCGGAGTTAGGCATTTTTGGGTGATTGGATTTTTGAATTCGTAGAAGCTGGAACATTATGTGTGTGTGTGTGTGTGTGTGCATTTGTGAAAAAGCTATTATAGCCCCCCCGGGGTATGTCCACTCGAATTATGACGAAAATGAGAAGGGAATGAGCCTTCTGGTTAATTGTTGTCTTGATGTGTCGACAGAGGGAGGGGGAGGGGAGGGGGCGGGGAAACAATTTTTGGTAGTATTGTTACAATTCTATTACATGAGACAGGGAGGCGAATAATCTTATTAGGTACACCAAAGAGACACATGGTCACAGTCTGGTGATCACTGTGCCCTATCCCGCAAAATATAATTTTAGAGATTGCACACAAACTCCCTTACGTATTCACGATTTCACAATAAGCCGTAGGTTTAAACGGATCAGGAAGGTCCTTTGATGTCATCCATCGCTATAACAGGATAAACCACCGGTCGAAAATACATAGACAACGAATCCTAGGATGGATGTCAGGCGAGTTGGGTATTGGTGGGCGGGGCGGGGAGGGGGGGGCGTGGAAGAGGGAAGGGTCGTGGTGGTGGGGGGCGCGTCACGACGGAGCGACACGAAGTCCGATTTGATTTTCAAATTTTTCGATGTTTCTTCGTTTTTTTTTTATTTTGAAATTTTGGATATTTTGGAAATTTAAGATGATTTTTCGGATGAAATGTGGGAAATTTATCTGAAATGTCCTAAATCTGTCGCCGTAATCTCAGCCATCGCAGTTTGATTTATGGCGGACCGAACTTATTAAAACAATTTGAGTTTAATTATTATCGGTCCAGCAGAGATGAGATAAGATCTTGACATCCCTCCCCCCCCCCCGCCCCCTCCACCTGAATCCCGAAATCATCGTTCATTCAGGGATTTCTCTCAGTCACGGTCGACCCGTCAAACGGTTTCGGGTGATGTCGAAGGGACGCTCGCGGGGGCGGCGGGGGGGGGGGGGTGGGGGTTGATGGAGAATTCGATGGTGTCCACAGCTTGTGTTTTCATCCAAGTGTTGGACGATGCGTTAAAATCCAATAGCGGTGACTTTGAAGCCCTCACAGAGAGTTTTTTTTTTTTAGCAAGGGATGAAAGAGCGTGGATCGACTCAAAAAAAAAAAAAATGTAGAGACGCGACGGATGGCGTGCGGTGACGGCTTGGCATTTCACATTGTGTTTACGATGGACTGACCCCCGGATTAAAGCCCGGTTTCAGGTGTATGAATCTGGCACCCCATTTCCATCCATTTGAATGAAATTGAAGATACTGATGGATCTCGAGCCACAGAGGATAGTAACACTTTTTGTTTGTACGTTAAAATTTGACACATACAGGTTGTAACTTTGTTGATTTAACGGTCAAGTTGTGGGTGCCCAATCACTCATCAAGGTGACCACCCTCTTACCCATCGCCACGACCACCCGGTTGACGACTCACCTAGAAACATACGCCCATACGCCCACTCACCTACACAGATATACCCACTTGCCCATTCACCTACGAGGGCACGCCTACCCGCCCACCCACCTACACAGACACGCCCACCCACCCACCCACCTATACAGACACACCCACCCGTCCACCTACCTACACAGACACACCTACCCGCCCACCCACCTATACAGACACACCCACCCGCCCGCCCACCTATACAGACAGACCCACCCACCCACCCACCCACCTACCTATACAGGGTGACGGGGCTTTGGCGTAGTCGGTAGAGTGTCTGCCTACTATTCTAAAGGTCCCGCGTTCGATTCCCGCTCACTGCAAAATATTTTTTCTGAAAAATATTTTCTCACGGACTCCGACCGATGGCAGGAACATTCCGTGTGTGCTATCGGCGGTATCCATGAAGTGAGACCGTGAGCCGGGACCGAACGCGACCCGTCGCGCGGGGGGGGAGGGAGGGTTCCATCGTAGACGCCCGCCATCGTATCACAGGGGTTTCTGGAGGTTTACCCTGTGATTAGAAATACGATGAGCTGAAATGGCGAAGTCGGCCCCAGCCGCAATGGGTGGGTACTCTGATCCGTAGTATTGCCCATGTAGTAATGCTTACCAGCGGGGACGTGGGTGAATACGAATAGAGAAAGAGTGAAAAAAAAAAAAAAAAAAAAAAAAAAAAAACCTACCTATACAGGCACACCCACCCGCCCACCCACCTATACAGACAGACCCGCCCACCCACCCACCTATACAGACACACCCACCCGCCCACCCACCTACACAGACACACCCACCCACCCACCTACACAGACACACCCATCCGCCCACCCACCTACACAGACACACGCACCCACCCACCTATACAGAAACACCCACCCGCCCACCCACCTATACAGAAACACCCACCCGCCCACCCACCTATACAGACACACCCACCCGTCCACCCACCTACACAGACACACGTACCCACCCACCTATACAGACACACCCACCTATACAGACACACCCACCTACACAGACACACCCATCTAAACAGATACACCCATCCGCCCACCTACACACACGCACACACACTCCCACTCACCGACCACCAGGTATTGCGGGAGGTTTACCCTGTGTTCAACAATATGATGCCTTAAATGGGAAAAACCGGTGCCAGCCACATGGATGGGTGTCCAATGGTCCTATCACAAGGAATACTCGAGAGCAGCTATCATGAGCAGGGGGGGGGGGAACACAAAATTGCGAAGGTTTGAAAAAAATGGTTTAAATCGGAAAATTTGCAAATTTCCAAAAATCGAAATTCTTAAAACCAAATTTGTACAATTTCAGAAATCCGAAAAAAATGAAACATATAGAAAATTTAAAATTTTGAAAAGATTTTGTCTCTTAAAAAACAAGAATTTCAAATGGGAAATTGCATAAACAAATTGCGGTAAAATGGGGCAGTCATCTCTTAAATATTGATTCTATCGATACGCGGAACAAGACAAATTGTGGTAACATTCACAGTTTGAATATTGGTAACCCAGTTTCATGGCTAACGCTTTTATAAAGTACAACGCTGGGGGTAAATTTATCTGCATGCAGGTGAGCTGCTGCGCCACACACCCACTAGGCTTTAAGGCTATTTATTTATTTACATTGTTATTTATTAATGCACGCTAGAACTGGGGGTGGTGCTAGGGGGAGGTAGCAAAGCGTTAAATATTACCTTGGGGGGGGGGGGGGGGGGGGAGGGAGGGACGAGAAAGTGGTTCCTGCTAATGTCATGTCGAGAGGAATGATATAGAGCTGCTGGTTAACAAATGTACAATATTTTTTTTCCTCCTCCCAAAAATTTCCAACAAATTTGGATTAATGACATTCCATTTTTACATTTTTCCAGAAATTAAACATAATTAAAACGGCGAGAAAATTATGAAAAATTAAACACAGATTTTACTATCGGTTTATATATATTGACCGTGTTTTTTCCCCTGAATTTAAAACCAACATATATATTCACATATATACATATATATATGTATATTTGTTAATTAACATATTTAAATTGCGAAAACAATTGCATTCATTTTTCTTCACTGCACGTATAATTCGTCGAACCCTGAAGAATCAATGGACACCTAATTATAGAAGATTGAAATCTTGCAAAAATGTGATGACATATTATCACAACACTGGTGATCTCAATCCGTGATTGTATCATGGATATCTTTAAATCAGTGATAAATGAACAAGCTTTTGACTGGTTTTTGATTGTAGGACTAAAAGCGACTCAGAAATAATATATTCAGAAAAGAATATTCTCAGTAATCCTACTCTTGTTCACAACAATGCAGAGCTAAATGTTTCGGGACTGCCTTTTCTTACATCTATAATTGTTACTACTAATTTACGGAGTACTCCACCTTTTGCATCTCCAGAATCACGTACTTCACATATTTCTCCACAATTCGCATACCTCGACTCACCTAAAATAAACGAAATATGCTTTCAAGTTTATTTTCGTGGTAACTTTGTCAAGGAATTTGTATCGTTTATGGGAATACTGACTTTATTTATTGGTACAGAATTTTTGCAGCGAGAAAAGACGAAAGAAAGCAGGAATATACATATATATACACTTGGTGGAAAACGTGATTAGACTACAGCTGGAAGTTCACAGTTAGAATTCGTGATTTTTTCATGGATTCTTTCAAGTCTGGGGAGATTTGAAAAGGTTTTCAAAAAAGTTCTCTCATAGAGCCGAGTGATCCTTCCCAATAATATATTCATAAAAACATATTGGTCTAATTTTTGCAATTCGGATTTCCGCCATATCGACGATACAAAATATACATCAAAATTGTATTTTCCAATGATAACTTGGTCATGATGGTCTACTTGCAAGGATTATGGAACGTGGGAATGGTGAACAAAAATGAATAGGTTATATCTAGCAACCAACGGTCGAAATTCTCGATTTTCGATTTGATGTCTTTAAATCTAGGTCGAATGAGAACAGTTCCTAAAAAAAATTCCAGTCTTGTTATGTGCACATTGCTTAATAATGTATTCATGAAGAGATATTTTGTTCAATTATTCAATATTTGGAGAAAAGTCTGTCCAGAAATTCACATGTTTCCTCTACATATAACTACTCACTCTTACTCAATCAAGTATGCTATTCTTTGCATCTCCACAATTTTCACTCAGCTTCGAGTAATAGAACATTCATTAGACGTCTATTTTTTAGGTTAATTTCTCTACTAAACCAAAGTGACTTCACAGTTTTTTGTTCCCAATAAAACTTCGATATTCATGAAATGTCATTTTCACTCAACACCTTAGGACACCCCGATAATAATTGAACGATTAACGAAAGATCGAGGTTGGCAGATCTGTGAGTAGGTTATATCTGGAAATAGACCTTCGTAATCGGTGATTTTCTGGTGGATGTCTTCAAGCCAATGCCAAATACAGAAACTTTCTCGATGTTTGATCTTGGACAGCGAACTGATACTCTAGAACAACCTATTCATGGATGCATATTTTCCTTAAAATGACGCTGGATGAAATAATCTGAATATCTCTACTCATGCAATTATATTTTCTACCAAAGCTTATCATTCGAACTGAGACAATTTGGTTCCTGCCTAAAAAGTTTAGCTTCGTTTATCTAGTATAGGTTAAGTTGTATATATAGTATCATAGAATCCTGGCTTAACCATAGATCTTCAGCAATACCTGTAACCCATTATTTACCTCTGCGTAGCCAAATAAAGAAGACATGATTGAGCACAACAGACCAAATCGTGAGGCTCCCTGATAACGTGATTAGCTAATACCAGGCGACCCCCGCTGGGAATTGTTGTTTCCCTGATTGATTCCTTCAAATCAACGGCAAATACAACGACTTTCCAAAGAAAATCTCCTGTAACTTGAACACAGACCTCTAAACAACCTATTCACAAATCCATTTTTGTTTCTGGAGCTATCCCATATTTCGCAAAGAGCATTCCTACATGCCACAGTTCCAATATCTCAGCCAGGAAACAAAATATGCCTCGAAATTCTATTTTCCAGGCAACTTTGTCATCCCAACTAATGCAATTTGTTACCAGCAGGAAGAGCCTAGGTTCGGTTGGCGGTGGTGGATTTCTGCAGCATGACAAAATCCAAAATTGGGTTTCTCTTACTAACGTTGGAAATAACGAATCATTGTAACAGTAGTGTGGGTTTGCAAGTGAGATAGGTGAACCTTGTATTGTGGGCTTGTCCGCGGGGACGGGGCGGGCGGGCGGGGAGGTGGGGGATGCCAGGGGGAGGAGGGGCAGCTTGGACGGGCTACCAAAGTCATTTACCCGGTGACGCATCGACAGATCCGATTATCCGTAGCCATGAGCCATGGGGAAGCTTTACCAAACGGGTTAGAGTGCCCAGAGGCAGGCGCTTTTGGATTTCTGTACTCCTGTGTAACAATATCCCCCACTGGACGCGAGCAAGCTAGCCACCGAAGTGAAATAAAAGTCGTTTGTACGTTCATTCATGGCATTACTGTCTCGTGGTTTTAGCCGCTGGGTCTGACCTCTAGGGGCACATTGTACTCTAGGTTGGTGGGCGTGGGGGGGGGGGGAGGGAGGGGAAAAATGGAAGATAAAATAGAAATTTGTACCCAAGATTTACTTGATTACCCACCTAGATTTTTGCATTTTAACATTGCCCCTTGGAGAGAAAAGCAACATGTAAAAGATAAAAGATAATTACCTCTGATATTTTTTCAACTGGAATAATAAATGGTCAACAAAAATAATGAAAACATTGTTTCATTAAATTTTTTTTAACCCCACTAGCAGCTAGATAACTTGAGGCATTTTGTGGGGGCTCACCTTTTTTTTTTCACCAGCCTTCTTTCCACTGTTTGCACCGGTAGAGGGAAAAAAAAAAAAAAAATGCACGGTTGATGCTCTCATCCCCCTCGTTTACTGTGCACAAATTGTTAGCGTCTGTTTGCACAGTGCGGTGGAGATTGTGTTTTATTGTCTAACAAATATTTTCTCATTTCGATATGTAGGGTAGGTATATTTGATAGCTGACTTATTTGTTTATCAATATTTGGTGCAGAGATATTCACGTAAATGTTCAATGTTCTAGGTTTCCTGATTGCGAAGGTTTGGGGTTTGTTGGTACATAATTGAGTGGTGAAATTCTCTCAGGTTCCTTCATTTGTGACGTTCATGTGGAATTTGCCCTGAGGGCATAGAGCATACCTGGAATTTTTGGTGGCTGGAGATTTGGGTGCCGCTGAAATGTCTCCAGAAATTTTATTGTAGGGAAAGAACATTTTGTACCCGACTTCTTAACCTTCTGAGGTGCTGCAACGGAAAGTCACCTCAACATCTCTCAATCGGTGCGAAAGGTTCAGAGTTCAAATCCCGGTCGGGCAGAATTGTGAGATCTAACAATTTAAAGTCGTGATCAGATTCGCGAATACAAGCCGAAAAGGTAGTGGAGCGATGTAAAATAACAGACAAAACAAAAACATCTCTCAATCCAGACGCTCACCTTTACTATGCTGCCTCAGCTACAGCAACTGCTTCACTCAACAAGATACGCGGTAGCGTATCGGGCCAAGTCACTTTTTGATTCAAATCTCCCGCTCTCTCGCCCCTCGCTTGAGGGGTGACGCCGGTGAAACTCCGGAGTCCTCGATCGGCCTTCGGGCCCATCATGTTTTGATATACAAAGGCATATCCGAAGAAGCATGAACAAAATTATTTGTTCAAGTTTGAAACGAATTTTAGGATTTATTTCTGGCTATTTAGCCAAAGCTGCATTGGCCCATATGGTAGATACATACCATGCTGCTGCCACCTGTGCTAAATCTGAATTCTGTCATCATTTTTCTCATCATAAAACGCATATTACGTATGATTACAATAATCAATTAGTGAAAACGACGAATTTTGGGATTTTCCAAAAATGATTTATGTTCCCATGATGTAAAGCGAATAGAACAAAACGGACACTTAACTTTGCTCTTTGGAGTATGACGAACATTTTGAAAAAAAAAAATTAAAATCGGACACGATAAACGATTCTTATGGGTATATGGGGCAAAATGGGTTGGGTCCGTAATTTTCCTTACTTTTTTGGATATGGCTTAATATGGTCAAGGACTTCGAAATTTCACCGGGGTCTTAATGAACAACCAACTTACGATCAGTATTTGATCTCCAGGCACACCAGCAAATACTGGCATATTTGATTGCGCATTATGCACAACGAAAACGCACACTGTGCAGCTTTGCACAATTTGGCGCACTGTTAACTTTCCTAATTCTGATCATAGCTCACCTTTATCATGCATCTAACCTTGAACAATCCCTTTGTCTCATTTCCCCCCCTCCCCCTCCCCCCACCCCCCTCCCCAGGGAGTTGTCCGAAAATTACGTTAGCATCAGTGCGTATTTCGCATAAGGCAACCAAGTAGAATTCACGTACCACACTCACGGAGCAACTCTACCGAGTATGGCGACTCCCCAGTGCACCATCCCACAAATGAGATGTACATATACATTTTCTCTTCTATATGTACAACACTACGCCTCAACCCACCCATTATTCTTTTTGCACCAACACACACATACACACACACACCAGATCCCGCTGATATCGCGCGTATGCAGTCGCCGAAAATGCACTAGCACACGAACATTATTCATGTATTGGTTTGAATAGTCAACGTGCACATGAAAACAGCGGTGGGTGGGTGGCTGGGGGGGGGGGGCAGCTACAGTGGGCATCCGTATTCAGCCGTGCGTAAATGGGTGTCGCCTGACGGATGGACTGTATTCCGGTCTGGACATTGCGGAAAATACATGGAGCCATGGGACAAATCAGACGAGACATATTGGAACTCCCCCCGCCCCCCCCCCCCCCCCCGCCCCCCTCCCCCCATACCCTCGATGACGAGCTTTTATTTCCGAAAAATCTGATCTGTTTTTTTGGTACAGATGTTTGACTCACACCCCACGCAACAGTTATTCCCCCCCCCCCCCCCCCGCCCATCTCCCCACCCCACCCCCCCATCCACCATATTCTGGAAAGTCCTTGAATTCATTGGTCAACATAAAAATTTCCTGGTATAGTTCCACCGACAGAATCAAAACAAACGCGAATAAATGAAAATGTAAACATCACGATAAACACAAAAGAATTTCTGGGAAAGGATCTTCCGCTTGCATTGTTTACATTCTTCCCTCGACTCTGCCGAGTCCTTGGACATTATTTCTAGGCTGCTGGTGAATTTAAAAATAATTCATGCATTGAAGCCTGGCATTCTGAGAAGTGCTTGGGAGGGGGGGGGGGCAGGAATATTTCCTAAAATATTAATTTCTCTTTCAAAGGGGACGCCGTTACGCCCCCCCCCCCCACTACTATCCATATTTTGGGTGAATATAATCTGTATGAGCGTATCGTGTATCTCAGTGTACTTCCCACGGGAGTTGGTACACTGTGACGACATTTCATAGAGTGCACAAGTGGTGAACAAAAGCGGTAGACTAGAGTAGCTTTAGAAATTGTTGTACTCAACCCCCTCCACCCCCCCTCCCCCCTCCCTCGCTCCTCAAGCAAGGCTTTCTGCATCCTCAGGGTCGTTTCATCCAATTCTTAGCTAGGGGGCACACTGCTACCTCCACTGCTCTCTGAATCGCTAAAATATTAGGCAAGTTTGGAGGGGGGGGGGGGGGTGTGGGAGGGGGGGGGGAGGTGTGCTACTTTCGGGTAAGGAGAACTGTGAATAACAACAGGATAGGAAAAATTACTATAGGATACCATTTCTGTAGTGTTCATTCCGAAAAAGGAGCACGATTGTGCATTTAACCTGGTGAAGAACCATCAAGGTGTCGAAGCCTATTCGATCTCCTCATCATCTTGAATTGTCTTCCTGCTGATTGCTGATCTGCTGATGCAGCCTGCACTGCTGATCTATGGTAAGTTGGCTTCGTAGAACTAATGTACATTTAATAAATATTCACCAATGAATCAATCAATAAATGCTTCAGTTACTTCCTTCCTTTTCCTTTCCCTCTCCCTCCGCCTTTATCATCGTCTCGTCCCTCTCCCCCCGTCGCCAGTCCTTTCAGAGTCGTTTCATCCAATTCTTAACTGAGAGGCGCTCCACTGCTCTCTGAATTGCTAAAATATTAGGGGGCAAGTGGGTGGGTGGGAGGGGGGGGGGGGCGGGAGGGTGATGGCGCTACTTTTGAGCAAAGAGGACACTGCCACAAGAGGGAAGAATACCCTCTTCTGTACTTTGGAAAAAGGCTATGTGGATTTACAGAGACGAAAGAAAGACGTGGAAAGTAACGGAACTCTTGGGGAAAAGTGCATGGCGATGGATACCCCCGTTTTCCATAGTACTTTCACCCTCTCCCCCTCCTCCCCTCCCCCTCTTTGCTGAAGTAGCAAGCGTGTTACTCGCGCACTACGACAGAAAGAGTCGGCCACTTTGCTGTATTACCCCCGTCGCGTGTGCTCACCAACCTGAAGACCCCACATAGGGATACCCTTCTTTTACGTCCTATATATATGCACCTCCCCCTCCCCTCCCCCAGCACCCCTCTTCGTTTTACGTCGCTTATTCTTCCTCCCTTCAACTTCTTCAACTATACATTCAGCCCATACGCGTCATAACTGCCTCCCACCCCTTCCCCCCCCCCCCCCCCTGCCCCCCTTCGGTCTACTCTTGCCAACCTGGTACAACTGTCTCTTGCAAAAGAATTTTTATTCAAATTTTATGCTTAACCATTTTGAAAACGCCAACGACGTCATTTTTATATCTCCATTACTGGGTACAAGTGTATATAATATTTTTATACTATCTCTTGTACTAAAAACGGCGTAGTCTGGATGGTGGGTGGAAGGGGATGGGTGGGAGTGATTGAGAGTGGTATTGAAAGTTGTTTGTCGGACAGCTTGGAGACGTCATTTTTGTAATGCAGTGGCGCAGTTGAAAGAATATTTTAGTATCGAGCCTTAAAAGTGAAAATATTTTGTATTTTCGGTGATCATGCCCCCCCCCCCCTCCGCAAACCATACCACTTTCATCGGACCCATTTTATTGTCTAATCCTTCTATTAAGAGTGATTCATTTGTCCTGTTCCAAATCGGACTTCCTGTATTTGGAGACGGACGAGATATTTCATATTCTATCTGCCATCCAGATTTTTCTGGGAATGTGTCAGTTGCCATGTCAAATACCAGTTGTGTGGTATCCATATGAGAAGCACAGAAAATGGACAATCAGAACTCGTGACCTGGTCCAATTGTGCTGATAAGGAGCGATCTTCAAGATTGATTAGTCCTTCTGCCTAACGTCAGGTGGAAGCGGTCAATATTCTTCCTGCAGCCGGGCTTATACAGACACCGTTGCTTCCTGACCGTAAGACGGATCGATCGGCATTTCATTTTTCATCTAAAAATTTTGTATGTTCTGATACAAATGTTTCTTGGCACATTGATAATATTCAATAACAATATGTTTTACAATTTCACATTGACGACCTCAGAGTAGCCGAAACTATCTGCCGAGTTTCAGTATGTTATTAAGCGGAGGAAAACAACCTTACTAGGATTTCCTTCAGGAAAAAGCCCAGCATAGGTCTGCATTTCATTTTTCATCTGAAAATTTTGTACGTTCTGATACAAATGTTTCTTGGCACATTGGTAATATTTAATAACAATATGTTTTACAATTTCACATTGACGACCTCAGAGTAGCTGAGACTATCCGCTGAATGTCAGCATATTATTAAGTGGAGGGACATAACGTAACAAGTATTTCCTTCGGAAAAAGCCCAGCATTGAATTCCACGATTATATCGTTGGGAAATGTGCTTTGGCAGGATGTTATCTTGTGTTACGATTCTAAATATTTCCATATGTCAGCATTGATGCTTCGCTACTCACCTTGATAATCCTTGGAAATTACATCCAGATGGTCTGCATGTCCACAGCACCTCCACCACCACCCAGGGAGTATTTTCCCCCTTTGTTACCCGGTACGTGCCAACAGCACCTATCCGTATAACTTTTGATTTATACCAGTCTTCTTTTTTAACTGGACGAACAAGAAAAAAATAAGAAGAAAGAGTGAAGCGTATAGTAGAGTCCACATGGTGCAGAGCGGCTCAACCAGTAGGAAAACTTGTTTGACCCGGATAAGACGTGTGCACCTCCTGGGATTTTTCCCAAACTATTCGCATGCATCCTTCCGCATACACACTTTCATCCTCTTCTCTGCTCCATACTATATATGTATACATTTTTTTTTCTAGAGAAGTAGAGAGAATTCAGTTGCACCCCGATACGCTTCTCGGGCATTGAACCAAGAGCCTTTTGGATATGTATCCAATTCAACGGGTTTTTTCGGTGTATAGGATATTGCAATGCCAACCAAACACACACTGTAAAAAATATCCGACTCCAAATTACAATACATGTAATGGCAGCACCGTTCAATTACCGTGATGTAAAATTTTCATACAGTAATGCGAACGACAGCACACTACAGTAATGTAATATTACATCACAAGTGTCGAGTAAAATGTAATCACAAATATTTAATTTTCTCAATGCTGTATTGTTCATTCATTACATTACTGTAATGCAATTTCTTCAATATCATTTTGAGTTTTTTCGATACAAGTGTATTAATCCCGTAAATGACATGTGATGTACTCATGCAATGCATGTCTATTGAAAATTTAAAAGAATCGTAATGAAATTTTCAAATACACGTGTCGTGTATTTTTCCTCCAATAGGTTATTCCTACGGTTTTTAAAATATAACAGTGTTGTAAATCTTCAATACTACATTGAATATTTGGTGCACTGTACTAATTATAGAAAACGGGTGGGTCTTGTAAAATTGGTATACACCTTTTTTTCAAGATATAACTGAAACCTTTATTGTCATATAATAATACAATGATTATAGGATAGAGTCAGAATGAAAATTATATTTACGGTGTCTTCATAGCATATCGATCAGCCCCGGTATCTTTCAACCCCTTCCATAAATTTGACCACTCTCGGATCGAAAGACATGCATTGCCTTTTTTTACTGCTCTTCTTCGATCCCTGAGCTGGATTGATCAGCAAAAAGTATCTGAAATATTCCATGAACACGACGATATTAGCTATCTATAGAATCATCACAATTCATGTAGGACAAAAATTTAAAGAAAAAACGAATCTAACTTGCCAAATGGAACATTACGTTTGATTTTTTACACATCGTTTTGGAATGGCATATTTCATCATAGATATACATGCTCGCAAATGTTGGTTCTGACATGAGGATTATTCTATTGGAATTTTGTTTAGGTGCATTTCTTGTGGAAAACACATGCAAATACAGTCGAAAAACATCTTAGGAAGTTTATGCCAAAGATTTCTTATGAAACAAAACATGATAGAATTATTCTCTCAAAACATCAACGCATGTAGACATTTCTCAGCCAAAACTGGCTCATTTGATAACATTCAAAGCATTTTCATTATTTTTTTCTAACTTGTATTTTTCAATTGCAAAAAAAAAAAGAATTCCAACAAATTGCAATATAACTCCAATCAAAGCCTCATATAGTTCAAATCGAAAATCAACAGAAGTTGTTAGATAACGCGCGAGGTTTTTCTATTGAATCAAATCTGTTTTTTTTCAGAGAAACATCTCATAGGAAGTATAGAATCGACAAAAATTATATCTTGATGTGTATTTTCTTCAAAATTTAATCTAGCTTATACTCCAGGTACTATTATAGATAATAATACTATTGGTATTAATCCACTAAGATATTCCATTCAGAAAACTATTCCAAAAATTTTTATCTCGAAAAACTTCTCGGCTTCGTTTTTTAAAAATTAGATTATAAAGAAATATGCCTGGTCTGTACTTTGATTTTAAAAAAATTTGAAAATTATAGAACTTACCTTTGTATCAGCTCTAGTGTTCGCGCTAGGGTGTCTGGATACTGGATACGAAAAATGAAGTAAACCAAAAACGTGAGCAAAATCCCATTGTAAACTCCATCAACAGGTATGAGGCTGGTTTTATCTAAGCACACTAAATATGTGGCATTTTCACTGCATAATGATTTCCCTGGAAAAAAGAAAAAAATCCAATATTATTTCGGTCTCCTTACTTATCGGACAAATTGTTGATCAACTTAATTTTAATTTTTTTCATTTTTAAAATATAATGTAATGTACCTTGTACAATGAGCGTTGGCGTCGGAAACTGGACTTTTTCTAACATTTCAGTCTTGTTCAAACTTTCCTGTAAAGATAGAATTGTCAATTAGCTGTGCATGACACGGAAGTGAGTCAATAAATAAATTCCCCTGCTACTCACATCAACGATCACGTATAGGGCATCCTGAGTTTCTCCAAAATGGTGAATGATAAGGGGAAAAATTACAGAAATCAGAGGTATATCACTTCTCGTGACGATTGTGGCTTCACCTTGGGCAGCTTGTAGGATTTTCTTCACAAACATCTCGGTTTTTGGAATTTTACCCTTCTTTGTATGGTTTTTCATAATCTCTTCAGCTTCGACAAACCTCCTGACTGCTTCAGCATACTTCCCTAAAGCGGCTTTCCACTTCTCTTGAACTCCAATGATACCCATCAGTTCCTCTGCGTGTCGAAAGAGTGCAGGAGCATTTTGCAGATAAGGCCAGGTCGAGAAGAATCTGTCATCAATACTGGAACACGCAAGGATGCTTCGACGTTGGATTGTATATGTCTCATTTAATAACGTACGAACTTTCTCATCTTTTAAATCAACGTCATTTTTCCAATATTCGATGAGTTTCAGACGTTTGGAGTCCATGGCTTCCAGAGTCTGATCGGGTGATAGCTGTGGATTGTACTTCCCTTCAGCACAGCCATACTCGTCATATTTTTTTAATTTGGGGGGAGCGGCTACACTGTCATTTTCCTCATCATCCGAGTTAGATCCTAAGACATGGATCTGTTGCTTTTTGGTTTCTGCCTTTCTCTTTCTGCTCATAGTACCGACTGCATTATAGAGATGGGCAGCCAGTACTTCATACCCTCTTCCTAATTTCATGCCATCAACACGGTCCTGGATGGATTCTGGATATTTCTCGCAGATCGTTTGACATATTCCATAAGCCGTACCACGTGTAGTATCTTTTAATTCATTCAACATGTAAAACTTCAGTAACGTCACCAACTCTCGTCGATCGTCTTCAGACACACGCTGTCCCCCTTTCAATTTGACCATCATATCTGCCGGGATTTTATCCCAAAGTGTATCACGAAAATTCGTTTGTGGCTGTGAACATTCTGCCATCAAACTCTGGTGACTGGTTGAAGTGCTTGTGACATCTGAAAATGACAAAAAAAATAAGAATTCGATTCATGTTCTATTAGAATTCAATTAGAAATTTCTATCTGTTTTTTGCGTCATTCCTATAAAACATCATCCATTACAAAAGTCAATAGATTTTTTAAATAAAAATTCTTCGATCTGCATTTTGTTTTTTGTCCCCTATATTCTCATTTGCTGATGTTAATAAAAACTCTAGAGAAGAAAACTTGAACATTTCATGCTCCCCATTTCCCAAGTAAATCAGGAATTAATTTTTTGATTAACTATCTCCTACAGAAATTGGGCAGGAAATAGATGGAAGTATTGAACAGCATTTTCATAGACCTCCAATAAAATTGTTTGGAGAAAGCGCTTTCCTTTGTATTGAATTGTTTTGTACGTGGAAGATTGAATTTCAATGAATGTACTGCTTCATTTCAAAATGTAGACCCAAATTTCAATTTTCGACATCTCTTGAAAAGAATAATTGCTCAATGGCGACAATTCAAAATCGAGAGGTCTGGAGAATATAATATGATTAATATTTGATTTTTCCTGAGCCGATCGTGAGTGCTAAACCATTTGTGCAATCAGTAGTATTGGGCATGGGCGTTCGACTGCTGGGGAATATACTTTTCATAGCACCCGATAAAATTAAATTTCACCTTGTGGTCCGCGAGGCAGCCCTTGATTCACTGAATTTTGATCTGCTTGGCTTCTGTATGAGACACCTTCACCCAAAAGCATTAGAACAAGAGGGTCTCCTGGTTTGTCTGCCAATGCAAGGAGAATATCGTCTTCATCAATTATTGTTCCATCTTCATCGACAAGGATCTGCAAATACGAGAAAAATGGTCGTCAGCTATGAAAAAAAAATATTGCTTACAAATTCTAGAAAAGTACCTTGTATTGGCCTTCGGGTAGCTTCAATTTTTTAGTTCCTTTCGCCAGAACTTCATCTAGATTTGATGCTACAATGGCGAATCTATCTGTCCGCTCGTGTGATACTACTTTGAATATCGGCATCTTGAAGTTGAGCTGTCACAGGAAAAATTATAATCTCAATATTCATTCATTGACCCTATATCGCCCCTATTATTGTATTTTCAATGGATTTTCGTTTTTTCAATGGATGGAAATTCATACATTTCTCCCTGAAATTCTCCATAATTTATCGCTATGCATTCAATTTTTCATACATATACCAACATTGGCTTTCAACATTCTCTCCTTAAACTAACGACGGTTTTACACAAAATTTACAGTCCTTTCTCAACCAAACCATAATTCGGTTTCACATAATTAGCGAATCCGGTATTATACACATGGAGTTTTTCATTGCTCGGTAAAAATCTAAAAATTATACATTGATATCGCCGGAATGATCCAAGTTCGTATGCTCGCAAGTGCGGTATGAATGTAGTCTCCAAAATCTCTACAATTGCGAATACATTGTCTGTGGGGTCATCATACAGAAGAATAACTATTCTACCTACTTCAACATTGTATTGATATGCTTCATATGAAGTGAATAATGCGTCGCCTTTCTGATATAATATTCCTTTAATTGTCACTGAACTACATTCTTGACAAGTTGCAGGAATAGATACATTGTTGATAACTTCTTGTATTTTTTCATTGTAATGGTCTCTACAAAAATTACTCGTCATCTGCGCATCTACAATGCACTTCAGATCCCCACCCATTCTAATGAAACTTTGATATAATTCATGTTTGTGACTCAATGATTTGGTGACATTTTTGAAATTTTTAGTCATAGCAATAACTCTTTTGAAAAACCGGTGCTTGCTCTCGAATCGAAGAGTCCAGACTTTCATCAAGGGTCCAAATTGCAAAATGAGATATGGATAATGTTGGAAAAAATGATGTTTTGGACGGAGTGGAACCGGAATTTCTTTACGTAAATTGATGTAATCGCTTATTAAGGATTTGAGGTAGGGGAGACAAGACGTGTGAATTGCTGGCGCAATGATGATTTCGATAATTTCAGTTAATAATAATATAGCTTTCCAACTTTCGTCATTAGAATCCTGAATTTGATCTCCAATTATTAACGGCAACAATCTTAGAAATGTCCAAAGCTGCCAGGCACCACCTGTAATATTTTTTGATTGTTGTTGGATAGTGTTCGGCTTATCTCTCTGATCTTCCATTGAATATCGAAATGATCTAATTCTGGCATTGAGTAAATTATAAGAAAACCATTTTTTCTTCCGAATCAATTTATCTATGAATAATTTCACGTCAAAAGCAATGAAACATTCAAATATGTCATGCCCAAGACACGGAGGTAATCCTGGATTGGCAACATGATAGTAATTTAAACGATTAAAGGCCGAGTCAAATTTAATTCCTTTCGAATCAATGGGACTCTTTTCATCCCCCGAGTCAAGTTCGTCAGCTTTAATCTGTTTTATTATTTCTCTATGAAGTTCTGGAGTCCTTTTCTCATAGCCTTCAGCAGCTGCTTCCACATTAGCATGAAAATCATTTCTCAATATCAGACAATAACGACACATGTATGGAGCCTTGCTAAAATTTACTGTGAGACCTCCTAAAGAATGACTCCCGAGATTATCTCCTGCAATGAAGACAATACTCCCTTTGATAAATTGTCCAGGTGCTAGTTCAATTCCCTGAATCTCAATTTTCTGCAGATCCTCTACAATTTTGCCATAAACTTTTTCGTGATGAAACTCCTTCTCTTTGCAAAGAGCAACGAGATGTATGGAATTGATACGTGATCGTAAATAATCTGGTAAGTTACCTATGCTTAAATAGACCGCAAGAATTTTATGCTTAGTTTTTGCAGCACCAAGGGGATTCACAATTTCAACACTATCTTGATAAAGAATGAGTTTCAACGCATTGGGATTCTCTTGGAAGAATTGATTCCGATTAAATACTAAACCATCTGAGAAGTCTCTTAGGATATTGTCATTTCTTTCTTCTCTAATACTGAAAACGAAGTTTTCCTTTAAATATTCGCTCCGCAGAGTTTTTTCTAATGTTTGATCAATAGGAACGTAATGGAAAAATTTTGCTTTCTGGTTCTCTGAATCATCAGTGAGTTTAACGGGAATAGGCTTGACATATGGAAATTTTGTTGTGTAAAATTTCTCACGCTTATAAGAGGTGTTCAAAATCTTTGTACTCACAAAGGGATTACATTCCAAAATTCGATCAAACAAAATATGTGCATCTTCCATTGACATATTTTTGGATAGTAAATGCGGAAGCATTTTGGTCTTTAATTGATCTTCGCCTAATTCTTGGAAATTGATTATCTGTGTTGCAATAAACTGAACAGTCGATGAGGGAATACAAAGATGGCTTTCCAATTTTAAAAAAAACAATGCCATATTTTGTAAAAAGGGATCAATGTGACATTTTTTCTTGTCCACTAATTCGGTGTTGAATTCTTGTGAGTCAATACAGGATTCCTCAACATTTACGCACGACTCATCGAATTCATTCGATTCATTACAATTTTCACGATTTTCGACGTTGACATTCACATTCTCTGTCCTATGACATCGCGTTATATGTGAGGAAAATGAACTAATTTTATTATATCGCACTGATCTACAATTGTTAAACGGACACTGAATTTCATAGCCCTTCCGTATATGGGACTTCATATGTTTTATCAGCTCGAAAGATGACACACACTCTTTTTTACACAGATTATCAGAACAGACGTATTTTCCATTGGCATCAGAACAATTAGTTCTTAAACGAATTTTCAATGTACGATCTTTGAATTTAAATTCATGTGTTCTACTTAAGTGGGTTCGTAAAGACTCTTCTATTCGGTAACTTCGTCTGCAACTTCCATATCCACAAATGAAAAGACCATGAGAAGCTCCATGGATTTTTCTGTGTTTTATATATTCTGTGAATTCCTTAGTGGTGTGTCTACAGAAACGACAGCTTAGCATTTTGCCTGGAGGAAGCCAATATTCCGTATCAGTAAAACTCGCTCGATCAATTGAGTTGAATAAAGTAAGTATTTTCATTAATCCGTTAGGTGTCATGGAGTGGGGCCGCAAAATGTTTTCTGAATAAAAAAAAAATCCGAATCTTTCATAGGTGAAACCGAGACAATGTAGAACGGTAGGGCAAAATGAACAACGGGGGTGAAACGGGTATTATGCTCAATTATTTAAGGATTGACACTCGATGGTCGTCTAGGCGCCATTGACCCTCCACGAATACCCTCCCCTTGAGAGGGAAAAAGTAAAGCTTAACCCGACTCTTATCAATTTTTCCAAATCATAAAACACCCTTATATTTCGCCACGAAATAACCGTTATAAAAATACAACCCAAACCCTAGAATTTTATTTTTTATGAAAAAAAACACTGAAAATTACTTGAATTTCAATCACAGGCGGGAAAATGAAAATCATTTATGCGGTTCGATACTTCACGAAACGCAAAACTTCCGTTTCTTAATTTCACGAGAGATCCATTGAAAATACACGTATGAACATGGAAAAAATCCTTACCTGCGTAGTCTTGGAGATGCACAGATATTTCTTCACTCGATAAATATCACTCACGCCACTAACGCTTATCCAAGTTTTTATTCACAAAAGAGGGTAAAGAAAATTTTCTCCAGTTGGACTGATCTCGCCTGTGTTGCTGGGCAAACTGACTTGGGCTTAAATTTTGTATTGTGAAGACCCTAAGCCAGAACTTATTAGTCATTTGTTTAGACCAACAAATCGACCGGCGTCGCCGAGATATGGCTGTTTACAAAGATGTTTACATTATAGCACGGGCGGACCGGCCGCATAGGGCACCTTTTGTTTCAACTCCCAAACATTTGGCATAAAAGAATTCCGGAAATTGTTCCAAAAAAACATTCGACGAAAAGTGTTTTTTTCCACTCGAAAAATTGTCCCACAGCAATGGAAGCACAAGTAATGCATTAAACACTTATCCTCGGCATTCCATAAATTTATCCGTCATGTTTAAAATTTGATTTTGGAGGATAGAGTCCAAATTGGACTGTTGGATGTTCCCGAAAAAGCGATACCCATATTGTAAAACTTCATTTGACATGTACATACGTTTTTCTTTTCTCTATTCTTGTTGTGAAAATTCAATTAATGTTAGAGAATTTCAGTACCAATGTTGAAATATTTCAATACAAAAAAAAATGTATGCATTATATTATTATCATACGTTCGCTTGTGATTTGAAATCAAATTTGTACTTTGAACATTCATTTTTGTTGAAAAATTCCAATTTATGTGTTGAACAAATGCAAGACGTAGGACGATCAACACAATTATAATACCATAACACATACTGTGGCCCTTTTACAATACACTTGTGTTGTAAAACTTCAAGGCATATGTTGAAAGTCCATGACTTGTATTCGGGAAGTCCAATACATCGGAAGATTGAATACGCGTGTTGTGCTTTTGCATTACGGTATGATATCCATGCAATACCGTACTGTGATTTTACAAGGATGTATTGAAAAATTACATCAAAAGTCATGTCGTATCGAGTGCATTACGAAGTATTCGATTTTTTCACTACCTATGTAATGAAAAAGTGTTTGAAATTTACAAACATTTTTTACAGTGCACTTCTCCATCGTGAAAATCGCGTTTCGATACCATGTGAATCTTTAAAGTAGCAGAGCCAACGGAAGACACGGTTACCCATTGCCGAGGTAGAGCAGAAAACTCGAGTGTCCGAATCGACACATTTCTCAGTAAATTCCTTGGCGCAAGTCGTAAATTCGTTGTGTTTAATATTCAATTGTTGATGGGCCACGAGAGCGCAGGAGGCGTGGCGGGCGGTGGGTGGGGGGGGGGGGGTGAGGGGTGGAGGAGGGATGGACGTATTCTTGTTTGTTTTTCGTCCATTGGCGTGACCGCTAGATTCAATTCAAGTCCTGGGATGTTGTCCGAGGTCGAATAATCCTCGTCTCGATGCTTCGAATCCAAAGCTCCTGCTGCAGCTATAGGACAATGCATAAGTCAGGAGTAGTCACTACCTAATGCATAAACATGAGTGCCCAGGCAAAAGGACACCTCCGGTAGCATCCACCAGGTAACATCGCTGGCCAGCATCTAGGCGTTTGTTTGCATCCACCCAATGCATACCCAGAGACTTGTTCAAATTGACGAGTGAGAATGTGGGGGTGCACACACAATTGTTACAAAATGCAAACTAACACGTGTGAGCATAGCTCGTGGTATCTCCTCTCTTTGTTTACGTTTTGGTTGCAGGTATAACGATTTGGCCTTCTGCGGATTTGTCAGCACACACTAGCAGTTGTAATCTTTGTTGTGTATGTGGGTGATGCCTTGTTATTTCACTGCAATGGTTCATCAAAAAATATAATGCAATCTCTGTGTTTTCGGGGAATATATTTTTTTTTTTCTTTCTTCTTCATTGAAATTGGTAATTCCCTGTCATTGGCAGTATTGATTTGGTTCGTTGAAGGTGATGAAATTGGAGAGGTGTAAATATCCAATCAATTTCGACCGGATGTCGAGGCTTGTCTGGATAATTTTTTGATTTTTATGAATCATTTATGATTGTGTGAATAATAAAATGCGATGGTGTCGCGGTAGATTGTGGCAGTGTCTTTGTGAAGGACAACTGAAGCAGCAGCTGGTAGAAGGAAAACGGAGGCAGCAGCATGATCCGGGTAGAGGATCACCTCAATTTCGGTGGTATTTGCATTTTTAGGTTAGCTATTTTAGTAAATGCAGTAGAGACATCATGGGACATATCGAGGAAGCTGTTCCATGTCTGGAGAATCAGAAGACAAGATGCTTTTGGGCAAGCATCTTCTATCTGCTAATCCCCTCGTAAACCACTTCCAACATAATTATCCATTTTACTCCATCCGCCATTTTCTCTTTTTCCACTAGGCCAATAAAAAGTGAATTACATGTCATAACATGAAAGAGTAAATGATGATATACAGAAAATGTCCAATGATAACCGTTAGACACTGTAGATTAAAGGCTATGAAAGGTTACAGTTAGTTTGGCCGGTAAGAGGAGGTGGGGTGGTTTGGATTTCTTGAAACTGAGCATCCCGCTGGGTTTTCTTGGATGTTGCTCTGGGTGTGTTGAGGGTAGTTACATCACTGGGAATAGGTTAGGTACTCCCACCCTGTAGCCCCCACCTCCCCTCTGTATCTCCAGCCGAAAACCCCAGTGAGTGAGAGAGAGATGGAGCCATGAATGGGGACTAAGGCGAAAGCCGGGATTGTGCCATAAGATGTTATCCAGCCAATTACGGTGAATGTGGGTGTGGGGTGGGAAGGGGGGGGGGCGAAGAGGCGAAACCCCCGGATTGGAATCGAGTTCTATCTCATCCGCCCCGTCACACGATTTCACCCTGGTATTTTCCACAGGTCTACCGAGTTGTCATTACACGGATAACTGCTGGTGGAATTTTTATGCACTTTTGTGTTTATCAGTTGAGTACTAGGTGGATAAGCAGGAATAGCTGAGATGCACTAGATCTTCTTTTGCCATCCACTTCAATTTAATTTAATTAGGTTTGCTGGTGGAATGCCCAGAGGTCGTCAGCTGTCGGTGGTGGTGTGGGACATCCTACCGGAGGCACTGTCTAACATCGCTTTGCTTCTAAAATGGTGTTAATGGTGGGTTGTATCTGTGGAATTGAGGAAGAAACTTTGCATGCACACCAGGATAGTCTGCATTGCTCCGTTTATGGTACGTGTTGATCATTTTTCGGTGGCTGGTGGTAACCAGACTTATTGGATCGAATTGTGGTCAGAATTTGCGTGGTGGAGGCTCTAGCCCAAAGAACTTCCGAGAGCAAATCCAGTGGAACTGCTGTCATCAGCCTAGAGAAGAAGGCGAGCACTGCTGGGTTGACGGTTCACGCACGGGCCCACATACGTATAGTCAGGGGATTCCCCGGGCCAGCAGCCCGGCCGGTATACCATATCGATCCCAATGGTCTGTTCATTAGCAAGTTTCTCGAAAACTGTTGAAGCTAAATCAAATTTGCGAAGAGATCTGGAAAGCTGAAGGGCCAAGCTTATTTGTACATTTTTTTCATATTTTTCAAAAATGTTTTTAGTGTTTTTGTTGCCTAACAAACTTTTAAGGTAGATTTTGCTTTGCGGGTATCTTCAACCGTCTCGTTTATCGAGAAAATTGACACCGAAAATTCTCAAATAATTCAGTCTAGTACTGTCAAGTCTCATCTTTCGAATGGCGCAAACCGTTTGCAAATCGGATAATTATTGCTATCATGATAAATCACTTGGAATAGTCAGCTCCGAACGTCTTCGCTGGCCGGTGGAGCCACCGAGCCGCAGCGGTCCGGGAAGCGAAGGGAAACTGCTTTATCACCTGACTCTTGATGTGATTGATCCATAATTGGTATTTATTATAAAATCGAACCTGATTGGAGATCAATTCCACCATGTCCGCTACTGGGATCCAATGCTGGCCAAGCCTCATCATCCCTGATACATGATGCCCAATTGGCGAACAATGCAACCGGTAATTCTGTGAATTATTTCCACCTGACACGTGGAGAAACGAAGAAAGTGTAATCGGTTAGAATTGAAAGGGAAATGAACGGTGGAGGGTTGGTAGAAAACGATTTGCCGGGCGAGTAATCGAGTCACGGGCAATCGAGCGCAAATGCATCGTTCACTGGCATGCGGTTCACTATATAGGTTGCTGTTGGGTAGGTTCACACTAGTTCACGAATTGGCCTCGGTTGAAAATGTCGATTAATAATCCCTATCCAGGTCGAATAATAGAAGCATTATGGCCACAAATGTAACCAATGTAAAAAGCTATCTCGGTTAACATATTCGGGTATATCTGAACACCCAGAGGTGATTTTAATATATTTTATTATTCATCTCCAATGTCACTTGTCTTTATTAAAACATTCATTATATGTGTTAAACATATTTCTCATGCATTTAAATTATCGTGTTTGCCAGTGGAAATCTAACTTCCACTCATTTTCATCTGGTTGGCGGGGATAAAAGCAATTAAACAGAGGAAGTTGGAGAAAATCACGTAGATCTGACGTTGGTAAGTGGTACAAGACAATGAGCATTCTCCACTTGTGATGAGCAGAAAGACTCGTTTGAATTTTTAATTAAACGTTCAATTATGGAAAATTTACACTGTTGGGTGAATGAACAAATAAAGGTCTCTCTTTTTAAAAATTACCTTAGATTCAGACTGAGTTATACATGGCATTATGTTAACAAAAAAATCATGAGTATAACCATGCCTTCATTATTCAGCACACTTCGGTAAGCCCTGAACAATAATTATTTATGTATGCCGCACATTCTCATCATCCTCACAAGTACTCCAAACGCCCCTTGACAACAACTCCTCCAGTCTCCTTCCATCAAGTTGAACCTGATCCTACCTAGAATGCAGTTATCCGTTGAAGAATTTAATCATTACGGGAATGAAATTCGAAGGACGTCCGTTAGTTGAATAGCTGGGTCGTTTCATTCACTTGTAGTAGTAGGTCAGAAAATCGAGATGTTGGAGAGCCCTTAGTATATAAAAAGGCAAGTGGGTCAGTGACGTGAACCTGTGGTAAAAACTCTTTAATAATCACCCTTATTGACATAGTGGTGAATGGTTGGAATCACTTAGTAAATCGTGCCCGAAGTGAAATTACTGACGACTAGAATGAGAAATATTTTAATTAGCTTAGTGACCTTTTTTTAATAACATTAAAAAAATTTTTTTTTTAAATTATTTTCAACGCTGTTGATCCATCGAATATAGGGGTTTGTGAACCATTCGCATGTCGAGACACAGGAAACCACAGAAAACCTAGGTCGGTATAGGTTTTAATAACTTACGACTGCTTAATCGTAGGAAGAGCTATTTATGAATTCGTGATTAGCTTCTGCAGGGCCGATGACGTTCAGGAACCACGCTTTTTGGCGAAAAGTCTTTACATCTGTTGGAGATGTAATGGTTTTTCAGCAGGAGACCCTGCTAGGTCGCATAAGTAGGTCAATATAACATATTCATTAAACGCTGTCTTCGTTAGGTTAGGTGGATTGCATTCGGACGCAGTGTAGCGAAGAATGGTTGCTCCAATTCATCACTTACCTTCCTTCATGATTAGCAGATGCTTCGATTGGACCGTGATTAGGTTATATACAAGAACTGGTGGTTGGAAACCATGATATTGCCAATGATATATTCAAGTCTGCAGTAGATATGAAGATTTTAGCAGGAAGTTTGATTGTAGGATGAGCTGAAAGCTGTAACTAAGGTATTCATTGAGTGGCCTGGATTATTGGATCTCCAGAAAGTAGGGTGTTTCTATGAGGGGCATGTTAAAAAACTATTGACACATCAAGATGAAAATTTGCCATTCTGTAGAAAAAAAACCATTACCTCTGATTCCAATGAAAAATATTTCAATTAACGCGGTGATGGTTTTCGATAACCCACCACTGCTGCTGCTGAAGGGGGTTGGAGCAGCCAACACAAAAAAAGGGTAATGGACATGCACTCGGTATTATATAGCAGCAAAATTCCCACCCAGGGAATACGAGACCAAACGAGTTCACAAGCGTTACCACGAAACGAGTTCATTTCAGTGTCCATTTCAGAATCCCGTTGTCCTGTAGTTCTTTAGAATTCTGGGTATCTAAAAAACTTCTAGAAATTGCAATTTACAATATTTCTTTATCTTTATGGCTTTAGTACATACGCGGACGTAGATAGTTGAATTAAAATGAATGGAGAATTTCCACAATGGGAAGTGCATTTGTACTTCTGGTTATTGTCGTCTAAATGTATTGACGGTTGTTATTTTCGACTGATAAGTACCTGAATAATGTTACATTTGCATCTTTCGGACTTTCGCATGTTTCAACTCTGGAAGATCCCATTAGTGCAGTGACGCGCCTGCTAGGTGGAGCCACCTCAACCGCTCTGTCCCCACGACAGCGAAAATTTTCGCGCCTCGTTTTGAACGCCACCCCATTGCGCACACTATGAGATACGAGACGGCTTGCGCCAAGAGTCACGTGACAGGCGGGAGTGGAGAAAGTAGGGGGCTCAACCTAAATGGAACGCTGAAAATTGGCTCGGTCCCGAGCACTACACTTAGAGAGTTCGGGTGACTTCGGGCGTGATCCGAACTCTCCCCACTCCACAATATTCAACCCCACTCCGGCCAGCGCGTGCTGTAGGGAGGCGCGGAGTGGGGGAATTCGGGCCGAAGGCCCCCCACTCTTCGCCGTCTTCCCACAGCACGCGTTGGCAAGGGTGGGGATGAATATCGTGGAGTGGGGAGAGTCCAGGTCTCATATATCCTCAAGGACTGGAGGCATTAGGCTGCACAAACCTCGGGTGCCATGTATTCCGTCCTATTTTATCAATGCATATCCTTATCGCTGATCTTTGATGATGTGTTTATAAATTAACAACCATATATCAGAGAATAAATTCCATTAAATTGTTTACTTTTTATACGAATGTTTCCACCAACGAATCTTCACTCGCAAATAACCCAGACAAATGCTCGTTATTTCATTTCAACCACGTGTTTCAATTTTCCGGTAGAAATTCTTCAAATGCATACACTTCCCCATCTCTTTGTTATTCTTGTTTCTGCACTCCTTCGTACGCTTGAATAAACCTTCAAAGACGCTTTTCCACCAGTTACTGGAGATAAAGAAATATACGCGAGTATCGTTAATTGACTAGTGGAAAAAGGTTGTTAAAGAGATATGGAAAAAAAAGGAGAAAAATAATTGTTTAAAGACGAGGTAGAGGTTTTCTCGATACTTTGTTCCACTATCTTTTGTATCTCCTTGGCTGCTTCCGCCATTCGTTCAAAGTGGATCAATGGCATGAGACACTTTATTCTTTTTTCGGCAATGCTCGTGCTATTTTATTTTTTTAGGTCGGAAACGATCAAGAGAGCACTTGTCGGATTGTTCTTTTTCCCCCATTTTTAAGTCAACGTGGAGTCAATTTGTAATTAAACGTTGGGTGGATGGTCATTTAGACTGATGGTGAAGAAACCTTCCAACATCAAATGATTGGAACCACTCTTGGCTTCTTGATGACATCCAACTAGGACTTGAAGCCGGAGCTAAGGTTTGGAGATCTTGGGATGATTGGAAGATGCAGACTGATGAGGTCTCCAAATCTGCGTTGGACTTGACCATTCTGGACTTTGCTTCCTTATCCTTCTTCAGCTTCCCTGGAATATCACTGGTGGAATCTGTTGCAATCTTGGAGATGGTTGTGGAAATCATGCTGACTTCCTGATTGATGATGTCCCTCTGTCAACTTGTTGAGGACGGTCCGTCTGATAACCCCCATCTGCAGCACCACGTAAGCTCCTTGTTGGGTGCTACGACCAGGTGAGCAGGATTCCATAACCACTGCCCTAATGAATTTTGTTCAACCCCAATCGAATATTGTCATCTAGAGCACCACTACTTTCGTTTACACCGAAATTGGATCAATTTTCGACATGCTGTCGACATTATCAATCGAGAATCGTTTTAACCATCCCTGAAAGTTGGGATAGCAAGGCAGTTCTCTTCTTCCTCTTCTACTTGTTCTATTTTTACTTCTTCAACTCGGAAACGATCTAGAAAGCACTTTTCGGATTCTTTTTTGTCGCTTCCTTAAGACGACTTAGCTTCAATTTTTCATTGAGCGAATGATTTAAACTTCTTCAACCTTTCGTTTACGCGCTGCTCCAACTTCAGCCATTGGATCGCAGAACTTATGGTGCATTCATTTATGAGGACACTTCAAGCCCGCTTGAGGCCAATACGTCAAAGCACTTCATCTTTCCGGAATGATGATCAGGTTATATCAGGCACCTGAGAGTTAGAAGACCTGATTTGCTCAGTGTTTCCTTTAAATCTGACCAAGACTTCAAAGATTTTCAGGAGATTGATGTCCTGTGTTGCAGGGAACTCTCAAATTTAGCTATTCATGAAACCTAAGTTTGCAATTTCGGAGGAGCTCGGTAATCCTTATCATTTCCTGATCGACTTTAGCTGTCAAGAATTTGATATAGCATAAGTTTCCGACGAGACTCGTGCTAGCTGTATTCTTCCAGTCTGTTAGTGATCACGGAAGCGCTGCTCGCATTGTTCCCTTTGCTCCTTCCTGAGGCGACTTTCCTTCAATTTTTAATTAAAAGAATGATTTATACATCTCCAACGGTAAAGACTGTTGGTCTTGGACGAATAAATAAAATAGAGTTGAGAGTATTGCGGAAAATTTACATCAAGCGATTACAGTAAAACCAACATCTGTCTTCCGAGTGAGACTATAAAGTCGAGCAAGGCTAGGCATTCTGAGGAGGCCAGCATGGGTATTAAAAAAAATGAATGCCTCGGGTTTGCAGTATGGCTCGTGCCCAAAGCCCATATATTGAGGGAACTATACATCCGAAGAGTGCACGACTTACTTTCTACAGTGACTCCATCCCTTCCTACTCTCTTTTTTTGCCTTGTTCTTCTTCGACGTGTGCTTCTTGTTTCTATCTGCCATATGTGCGCACGCTGCAGCTGCATCTCCAAGTTGGGCTTGGTTTTTGTTTCGCTTGAAAGTTAATAATTCGACACTTGGCTGGCAATGGAGTTGGGTGTTGGTAATTTTGAAGTGATATGTAGGGTGATTATGAGAAATTAGTGATGGTGTGGTTGGTATAGCGATCATGGTCGATGGTTTGGGTGGTATAACCATAATAGTCGATGGTTAGTTTGGTGGAACCATAATAGTAGATGATTTAGTTGGTATAACCATAATAGTCGATGGTGTGGGTGGTATAACCATAATAGTTGATGGTTTGGGTGGTATAACCATAATAGTCGATGGTGTGGGTGGTATAACCAAAATAATCAATGATTTGCGTGATGTAATCATAACACTCGATAGTTAGGATAGTGGAACCATAATAGTTGATGGTGTGGGTGGTATAACCATAATAGTCGATGGTGTGGGTGGTATACCCATAATAGTCGATGGTTTGGGTGGTATTACCATAATAGTCGATGGGTTGGATTGTATAACCATAATAGTCAATGGTGAGGTTGGTGGAACCATAATGGTTGATGGTTTGGTTGGTATAACCATAATAGTGGATGGTGTGGGTGGTATAACCATAATAGTCGATGGTTAGTTTGGTGGAACCATAATAGTATATGATTTAGTTGGTATAACCATAATAGTCGATGGTATGGGTGGTATAACCATAATAGTTGATGGTGTGGGTGGTATAACCATAATAGTCGATGGTGTGGGTGGTATACCCATAATAGTCGATGGTTTGGGTGGTATTACCATAATAGTCGATGGGTTGGATTGTATAACCATAATAGTCAATGGTGAGGTTGGTGGAACCATAATAACCGATGGTTTGGGTAGTATAATCATAATAGTTGATGATTTCGATGGTTTAACCATAATAGTCGATGGTTTGGGTGGTATACCCATAATAGTCGACGGTTTGGGTGGTATAATCATAAGAATTCGAATATTAGTGGGAGATGAGACATTATTCATCTGCAATTCTAGGCATGGTCATTAATTAGTCACAGTCATCCGGCTTATAGAAATGTAGCAAATACAAATCCAAAGTTTGACCACCAAAATGCGGTGTTGTGATTAATGATACATCTGTTTGATGATTATACCGCAATTATACATGGAAAAGCTTTTAACAGAGTGTAACTCGGTGATTGGAGTACGCAGATTTCGATACGTCAAACTTGTTCTGAAACCTTGGACTTTCAAATGGTATTGGAGCACAGCAAACATTCTTGTCTGCAGATATAAATGTGAGCAACTTTTCTTTTATAATTTCAAAATTCCAAAAAAATTAGGAATTTAAAAAATTTAAAAAATTTCAAAAATTTCAAAAATTTCAAAAATTTCGAAAATTTCAAAAATTTCAAAAATTTCAAAAATTTCAAAAATTTCAAAAATTTCAAAAATTTCAAAAATTTCAAAAATTTCAAAAATTTCAAAAATTTCAAAAATTTCCAAATCTTAAAAAATTCTCACAAAAAAAATATAAGACATTTTCTGAAGTTTTGAGAATTGCCAGTATCACACTAACAGATATGACCCCATATAATTATGCCACAAGTGTACAATCAACATTCATCAATTCTACCGGATAATCTCTAACGTGTCAAAATTGCAAGCTTTCAATTTCCATCGAATTACGGCAACGCGATGCTTCACCAATCCATTATGCTAAATATCCAATTAAAACACACCAACACACATTTAACTTGATACATGCTATAGGGTACAATATCGCCACCTCGTAACCTAAATCTTGAAATTAATTGTTCACGATAAGCATCAGAATTCGAAACAGCAAACAATCAATTTTGTATTCCATTACATTCAATCGCATTTGCCGTTTACGATTTAGCGAGTGGAGGGGGGGGGGGGGCTCTATCCTTCATTATCATTCAAATCACCTACCACCCCCCACCTCATTACATTTCGAGCATAAGCCCTTCTGTTTCGATTGCCATTCGTAATTAACAATCATGACTGAATGCGCATACTTCACTTTTTGGATCAAGTTTTTTTCTATTTCTGAAAAATTAGGAAAACTTTGAAAATTTTAAAAATTCTGAAAATTTTAAAAATTTTGAAAATTTTGAAAATTTTGAAAATTTTGAAAATTTTGAAAATTTTGAAAATTTTGAAAATTTTGAAAATTTTGAAACTTTTGAAAATTTTAAAAATTTGGAAAATTTTGAAAATTTTGAAAATTTTGAAAATTTTGAAAATTTTGAAAATTTTGAAAATTTTGAAAATTTTGAAAATTTTGAAAATTTTGAAAATTTTGAAAATTTTGAAAATTTTGAAAATTTTGAAAATTTTGAAAATTTTGCAGATTTAGCAAACTTGCACATTTAAAATATTTCCAAATTTTTTAAATTTCCAAAATTTCTAAAAATTCCAAAATTTTCAAAATTTTCGAAGTTTTCCAAATTTTCCAAATTTTAAAAATTTTCAAAACTTAAAAACGGACATTCATCAAATTTTCATATAATCCAAAAATAAAAAAAAATAATTTCGCTCGGTAAAACGTCCAGCTGTCTCGATTGCCCTTCGTGATTACCAATCACGCCAGAATGAGCATCAATCACATTGCCGATGCCCCCTTCCATTGTATTTTTAAGTGACTCAAAATGGTTAAACTTGTAACATTAAAACGTTTTCCCATAATGGAGTGTTCTCTCAATTAAAAGCCGACAATTTTAATCATTAAACGCGGTCCCCCTTTGACCCAATGGTATATGTCATTCGGTGAATCCATTACCACGGATATATGCCGAAACCTAAAGGGTGGCAAAAACTCGAAAATCAATCGGGGATTTCGGATGTACCGAACCAAACACCCTTTTCACATCCCCTCCACCAAAAACCCACCCCCGATGCTTTTATCAGCCTCCATTTATCTAAACGGTTTTGTTTGCATCGCGTTTCGGATAATTGCCAGTCGGAAGTTCCTATAGATATCCCTCCCCCCACCGCCGAAAGTTATGTGCGAGTAAATTTGAGACGGAAAAAATTTTTAAACATGCGGATTGAATTTTTAGATGATGTGTTGGTTGGTAATTAGGGGGTATTGTTGATGGTTTAGGGGAGATTGGAGGATAGTTGGTATCACCAATTTATGTCGGTTTTACGCCATTGCATGCTTCAGATCGCTTAATGCGCGAAGCGTGGTGAATAGTTGAGCAATTTTGCGATATTGGAATTTAATAAAACCGTGATTAGACTAGATGTAGTGATTGAATTTGGCAATTCAGGATTTCATAACTGGTTCTGTTGAGGCTGACGTATATGTAAAGACTTTCGAAGAGATCGGGCTCATATAGGTGATTTTGAGCTGGGAATAGCATATTCATGAAATGGCATTGACCAACTCGTAACGTGGCCTGACATCGATTTTCCTTTAAATCTAGGCGATCTTTACATGGTTTTCACAAGATTTTTGTTGTGGATCGACATAGAAGCTCAAACTAAGGTATTCATGAAACGATATCTCGAACGTTTTTCACAGACCGTTCAATGAAATGGTCTCCTTCAATGAGATGGTATCCTTATCTGTGTAATTAGTATTTCTATCGATTCCCCAGTCTGCCTAGAGAATTCCCTGAGGGTATACGGGTAATTATGGTTTGTGGGGGAAACATGATCAGGTAATATGGACCATCTAAAGTTTGGATGCGGAGCGCGATCAGTATCTGGTTACCAACATCCTCATCACCATGAAAATTGACAATTGTACTGTATCTTATGCTGAAGAACATCGTATTGACATTCCAGGGAAACGTGATTAGATTGGGAAGAATCCCTGAAGTAAGCGACATAGATTTGTTTATCAAATTCTATTCAATGTGAGGTATATATAACGACTTTTCACGAAATTTGGGTAATTAGGTGCAGGTGGCTTGGTAAATAATATATTCATGATATGTTATCTATCAATTCTGGAGAAGGCTACTGATAGTTCATACTGTTCAAGTTTTTTTCCATATTCTCGAAAGAGCCTCTCATAAATTCATCAAATTTCGAACCCTGATTTTGGGACGAAAATGTGATCACATAGTGGAGGCGATCTAGAACTTGGAACATCCAATTTTCTGATTGAAGTCTTTAAATCTATCAGCAACCTCAGTGTTTTCCATAAAATTTTTGTTCCAAGTTGAAATGAGAGCTCGAACTAAGCTATTCATAAACCGAAATCTTCCTCAATTCCCTCAGATTTGTAGAAAGGTCATTTCTAATGAATTCATCAGACTCTTTTGAATGTTCTCTAAATCACCATCATTTCCTGATTAATAATATCCCATGGTATCATCTAACCATGATAGCTTAGAAGATCATCGCATCAAACTTCACAATTTCACCTAATATCTTCCATTTAAATTTTCGAATGAGATAACGTCTATCTACTACTTCTGTCATATCAAGCCCAAAGTCTACATTATTCTCAGTAAGTGGCAATTTTCTCGAAATTGAAGCCCCAAGCAAGTAGCTTTACCAAGTGAGCTTCCTACAGAATGTTGAGCCTCTTGAGCTGGTTTCTAGGCCCCGGGAGCACAGGAAGATAATAAAGCAGTGATATTGTCGTTAAGAGGGGTAGATAAGCCACGTATACACCTTTTCCGAAGTCGAATTTACATAACCTCATTAACATCAAAGGCAGGGTAGCAATGGGGCGGTCAATAGGAATGAAAATCTCAATTAGGAAATCGAGAAGTTGCATAATTTTTGGTGAAATAATTTTTTGAAATATTTTTCTGATGTATGCAGTTCTGATTGTAATGTGAATTTGATGAACCGGAAATTGGCGTTTATGGTAAGGTGGGTTTCAATTCCCCCTGGGTGATGGTGGGTACGTAAGTACAGGAAAAGCCGTTGCACAAGGGCCCCCCAACCCCATCGGAGCCCAGGTAGAGCTTATTACAGACACTATCTTGGAAGCTCCATACCATCCAGTGATTACTATTGTTCATAATAACAAGCGTCGAGTACGTGCTTACTGATACACTCGGTAGCTACGTGATTACTGGTGGTTGTATTTAGGAGAAAATGGCGGGTGGGGGGGAGGGGGAGTTTGGAATGCAATCGGCGCTAACATCACTGAAATACCAATGATAGGGTAGTCAACCGCACATAGCGAAACTTCTATCGGTAACATTAATTGTGGGATAATTAATTTTGGAAATTTTGGAATTTTGGAAGTTTGGAGATTTTGGAAATTTTGGAAAATTTTGGAAATTTTTGAAATTTTTGAAATTTTTGAAATTTTCAAAATTTTTGAAATTTTTGAATTTTTGAAATTTTTGAAATGTTTGAAATTTTTTAAATTTTTGGAATTTTTGAAATTTTTGAAATTTTTGAAATTTTTGAAATTTTTGAAACTTTTGAAATTTTTAAAATTTTTGAAATTTTTGAAATTTTTGAAATTTTTGAAATTTTTGAAATTTTTGAAATTTTTGAAATTTTTGAAATTTTTGAAATTTTTGAAATTTTTGAAATTTTTAAAATTTTTGAAATTTTTGAAATTTTTGAAATTTTTGAAATTTTTGAAATTTTTGAAATTTTTGAAATTTTTGAAATTTTTGAAATTTTTGAAATTTTTGAAATTTTCGGAATTTTTGAAATTTTTGAAATTTTTGAAATTTTTGAAATTTTTGAAATTTTTGAATTTTGGAACTTCTGAAAATTTCTAAAATTTTGGAAAATGCCACATCTAGAAAACTCCACAAAACTTCGAAAAATTTAAGAATTCTCAACCCTTCAATTTTGTAAGTAAGATTCCCGAATTCCAATTGTCCATAACGCTCTACAGTGAAAATGACAATAGATAGAAAAAAAAAGTCTAATAAATATTGTTCCTCTTCCAAAACCCCACATTTCAGATTTAATGACTTTCTTGCTAACGCCCAATAGTTAAGCTCACATAGTGATACCAAAGGTATTGGTTCCGCGCGTCGCAATCACACCGCGTCCCGTGTGTCCCGTGTCTTCCAATTCCCGATTTATCTCGCGAGTGAGTCGACGGGGAGAAATCTGATATAAAACTTTTCCATCGGGCACAAAATTCTCTACAAAAAAGGTCATATACCTTTTTTCATTAGAACCACTCGGTAAGGGCACATTTCGACTTTAAAGGTAAACCGGAAGTCCACAATTTGACGATCCAAAATTAAGTCCGTAAATTCCCAAAAATTGGCCCAAAAATAAGCTAAAAAATTTGGGCAAATATTGCGTTATCAAGAACACTACAATTACACATGGATATTAATCAATTTGACTGTACGACGCATGGCAATACACCCACAACAGCCCATCCTAACAGATAAATGTTTTGAATAATGCATTTCCGGGAGTTGCACTCGTGCGCCTGGGCTGACACTAAATTAATGGATATCTCTACGTGAATTTCCGTACGTTATATGTGGCATACATTGCCGCAAACCCTAGATAACGCGTTGGCGCTGCGTTGTGCATGCGGAGGATACCCGACTAACATTTGGTTTACGTACGTCACCGGGTGTCGGACGTGTATCGGCTTCAGCGTAGAAATTTGCAAGCCATACGTGTGGAAGATCGTGGAGTTAATCAACTAGTCAGTAGGGTGATTATAGCCAAGGAGACAGTGCAGCTTGTTGAAAATTTCATCAATATTTTTGCGGGTTGTTAAGATCTGTCGATCTTGACAATTTTTCGTTTTTTGAAATTTTTCAGCAGTTTGAAAATTTTCAGGCTTAACATTTCCGACATTTTTGAGAGTTTTGACAAATTTGAATGTTTTGACAGTTTTGACAGTTTTTAAATTTTTGACAGTTTTGACAATTTTGACAATTTTGACTTTTTTGACAGTCCTAACTTTTTTGAGATTTTTGACATTGTTGACATTTTTGAGAGTTTTGACTAGGTTGACTTTTTTGACAGTTTTGACAGTTTTAACAGTTTTGATATTTTTGACAGTTTTGATATTTTTGAAATTTTTGACATTTTTGACATTTTTGACATTTTTGACAGTTGTGACAGTTTCGACACTTCTGACATTTTTGACATTTTTGACATTCTGACATTTTTGACAGTTTTGACATTTCTGACATTTTTGACAGTTTTGACAGTTTTGATATTTTTGACATTCTTGATACTTTTGATATTTTTGACATTTTGAAAATTTTCGAAAAGGACAATCAGATAGGGAAGGTCATTTTCATTACCCTGAAAATGAAAATGTATCAGATTACAACAGAGCTCCATCTTTGCTTGCGATTTATGACTTCCTGATACTGTCTAGATATGATGTCTCTTTGTAAATATGTATGTGCGCCGATATGGGTGTGCGTGCGTGTGTGTGTGTGTGTAGGTGGATGGCTGTGGAGATGGGTGGGTGGGGGCGGAGCTGGGTGGGTGGGTGGCTGGGTGGGTGGGTAGGTGGAGATGGGTGGGTGGGTGGGTGGAGATGGGTGGGTGGCTTGAGATGGGTGGGTGGGTGGGTGGCTTGAGATGGGTGGGTGGGTGGGAGGGGGGGTGGATGGTTGGATATTTTTGGATGGGTACTTCTATATTTACGATACACAAATTCGTAAAAATTACAATATATATAGGTTTTGTGTAAGCTTTTGAAGCTCTCCCTTACCCAAAAAAAGCTCATCCCTCAGGCTACAAATGAATTAAATATTTCGCCATCCCACGTTTTTTTTTTGTTTGTCTTTCTTTTATGGCCACACCTCTCTAGACTACGTCTGGGGGTGCCAGGGATTCCTTATTTTCCGCCACGTCGTTGACACGCCTCGAAAACTTTTTCCCTTTTTTTTTCAACTGAGGGGGCTTGTCCTCAAGTGTAAATGAGGTTGATGGATTGAGGTTTGGCAATCCCCTGATTTTCAATTCAATCCAATTCCAAGAGCTGCTTGGAGACATTTAATTAGTTGGAGAAGTAGGTTGGAGGAAAAAAATTGAGAATCGAAAAATTGACGAATATGCGAAATGCGAGGGAGATAGGCCAATTTTCATAAAAATGTTTTTTGTAGTGCACAATCAGAGCTACAAAAAAGCTTTATATGAACTTTCGTTATTATTCTTAGGTTTCAAGATATCAGCCAAAAATGCTTTCGGTTGATGCCCGCGCGTCTCCATAGATGGCGCACTTCCGGTACCAGCTGCGCGCGCAACACGTGACAATTTTGATCGAGTCGAAGAATATAATCTCCATCAACTGTGTGGTATCAATGATTTTTATCTCCACCTAAAGCAACTGGAAGAGTTACTTGAGGGGTTACAAAAATTTCGCTCAAGTATTTCAATTTTCGAACATATTTTTCATGATATGAAAATTTTTGTGGGGGTCTCATAGCGCGAGCAGTGATGGGCACTCTATGGGGATGACACATGTTGTGGTATTAGGCGTGGGTGGATACCACGGACCCGCAACAAGAAGGGACCAGGGAAAGCGATTTCGATAATTACTGGCAGCTGTCTGGTCACGTGTTTATAGGCAGGGCTCCATTTCTTTTTATACGCTTATTTGACACATTTTGACGCGCACGTGGGCAGCAACTCGCGCATCCGGAATGGAGCTTCCTGAGGGAAAAATTAATTTTTTATTTCTGGACCCTTATGAGGATGACGGCCATGTGAGCCCCTTCCAGGAGTGTCAATGGCATGGGTGCTTCATGCAGATGGTACCGATCAATTTGGTGGAGTTTGAATCGTACCAATTTTTGGAGGTAGTGAACAAAAAATTCTATAATTGAGGATTTGGTTTTTATTTTTAAAATCTGATAACTTTGAAGTTTTTGCGGAATTTTTAGAATTTTGAAATTTTAGAAAATTTGAAATTTTGAAAATTTTGAAATTTTGAAAATTTTTAATTTGGAACATTTTGAAATTTGAAAAATTTTGAAAATTTTAAAATTTTGAAATTTTGAAAATTTTGAAATTTTTGAAATTTTGAAAATTTCGAAATTTTGAAAATTTTGAAATTTTGAAAATTTTGAAATTTTGAAAATTTTGAAAATTTTGAAAATTTGGAAATTTTGAAAATTTTGAAATTTTGAAAATTTTGAAATTTTAAAAATTTTGAAAATTTTGAAATTTTGAAAATTTTGAAATTTTGAAAATTTTGAAATTTGGAAAATTTTGAAATTTTGAAAATTTTGAAATTTTGAAAATTTTGAAATTTTGAAATTTTGAAAATTTTGAAATTTTGAAAATTTTGAAATTTTGAAAATTTTGAAATTTTGAAAATTTTGAAATTTTGAAAATTTTGAAATTTTGAAATTTTGAAAATTTTGAAATTTTGAAAATTTTGAAATATTGAAAATTTTGAAATATTGAAAATTTTGAAATTTTGAAAATTTTGAAATTTTGAAAATTTGGGATTATGAAAATTTTGACATTTGGAAAATTTTGAAACTTCGAAGAATTAGAATTGAGAAGAAAAAACCTGCGAGAGCCATTCAAAATATATTTTTTTCTCCAAGAAAATAATAACGAAAAAAAAAAGAAGAATGTAAGAAGTTACCACAGGAACTAAATACAGAGATTCTGCTGGGTGAATTGTTATCGAATTAGGCAAACTGCGCTCAATGTGATTCCGATTATTGAACGAAGTAATCGAATGGGATTGGATTTTGGTGGAGGGGTACGAGGCGCCGGATATGTAAACCGATGGGATTTTTATGGGGGTATTAACATCCTGGGTTAATTCCTGAGACATTTGGATTTCATCTGTTTTGCGTAATTGATTTTTGGGAAGAGGGGGAATACACATGGTGAAACATGAGAAGCGTTAAATGCTTTATTTTATCTCATTCAGGCGAGAAAATTTGAAATTTAATTTTAGACTTAAAATTGTAATAAACCTGAACATTTATACATTCACCCAGTCACCCATCCAGCCAGTCACCTCCCCAGTCTTGCACCCACTCACCCACCCAGTCATCCACCCACCTACTTATCACCCAGTCATCCACCCACCTACTTACCCACCCAGTCACCCACCCACCTACCCGCCCACCCACCTACCCACCCACCTACTCAACCCACCTACCCACCCACCTACTCACCCGCCCACCCACCCACCTACTCAACCCACCCACCCACCCACCTACTCAACCCACCCACCCACCCACTCACCCACCCACCCAGTCACCCATCCACGCACCCACCCACCCACCGATCCAGAGGTCCACCCACCCACCCATTCAGCCACCCACCCACCCACCGATCCAGAGGTCCACCCACTTAGTCACCAATTTGCCACCCATCCAGTCACTCATCCACCCACTCAGTCGCCCAGTCCCCCACCCACCCTCTCACACACGCACACTCACACACACACACACATACAGTTGGGGCTGTAGTGTACAAGTTTACCCTGTGTTCAGGAATACGATGGCCTAAATGACGAAGGTCAGCTCCAGCCAAATGGATGGGTGTCCAGCACGCCCTACCTAAAAAATGCTCAAGAGCAGTGATAGAAACTGAGGGAAAGAAGAAAAACTGCAGGGGTCATTACACTTAATTGATTATATCGAGAAGTTAAGAATCAAGAATGGAAAGATAAAAATTCCGGTGACTGTGAAGCCCGGTTACTTGAGTTTTCCACATCACTGCATCGTACTTTTTATCACAGTTCGCCTGAATCGATGGCAATATTCTTTTTTTCTCGCCCCTTTTATCTCCTTTAAAGAGCAAAGTGGATACAGTTTTTAAAAAAAGAGGAGGGAAAGATGTTTGAGCGAAAAATCCAATTCTTCGATCATAAATGAATGATGCAGTTGGCGGGAAAATTTCAAAAAAAAATTCAGAATTCTATAAAAATATTTCACATCTTTATAAGATTTATAACTTTCGAAACCGCTCAAATTTGCCAAATTTTACATTTTTTGAGATTCGGAAGTTTTTAAAAATCGTTTAAAATTTCGCAAAATTGAAAATTGTAAAATTTAAAAATTGGAAACCCAAAATTTCCAAATTTTTAAGTTGCAAAAAAATTGCAAAATGTTCAAAAACTTCGGAAATCTCCAAAAACGTAAAATGAAAAAAATCTTATTCGAGTGATAAGTAGAATTCTGGAAAAACGAAGTAAACGAAAAGATGATTTAGAAAAAATTCAATTCGCGGATGATAAAAGATTGATGTGGTGATCCGGATAGAGAGGACTCAAAGGATGTTAATGAAATTCCTTTTTTTCCCCATATTATTCACTTAACCATCGTGAGATGAAAGTTTAATGGAAACTGAAACGTCAGAACTTTGCGCGATTTCTTGAGAGAAAAAAGAGAGAAATAGGAGATGAGAAAATTCTAGGACGAGTAAGAAGTAAAATATGGAAAAATGAACTATAAAATTTCGGGGATTAAAAAAAAATAGATCGTTCAAAAAATTCTTGAATTACTAATTCCAAAATTAAAAACTGGTACAATTTTAGAATCTGAAATAATAAAACAAATTCGAAAAAATTGGGACGAATTAAAAAGAAAATTTAATGGGTGGCTGAGTGTGCGCGTGTGTGTGTTCGTGTGTGGGTGTGTGTGCGCGCGCGTGTGTGTGCGCGCGCGCGTGTGTGTGTGTGTGTGTGTGTGTGTGTGTGTGGTTTGGTACCCAACTAATGCTGCAATCCTTGCTTTACAAACAATCTAAAATATTTATACCTCCATATCTCAAGAACGGTTATAGATACAAAAAAACTTTATATAACCAAAAATATTCCTCACACAAAAATATGTATTTCATCTCTAATGATTTTTTGTCGTAACGTGCATAATGAAGGTGTTATGGCAGGTAGAACGTCCGGGCGCCACTTCAGTGTTTGAATTTGGCGGGCGGACACCTGCGCGCGCACTCCACCGGCAGCGCGACAACTACTTGAGTCGTTGAATAACTTAGAGGGGAAAAACATGTTGGATAATACTCACAAATCGAGATTTTTTTGCAAAAGAACAGACACATTTCATCCACTACTTATTTTTAATGTTATTCACTTACCCATCGTAAGATGAAAGTTTAATGGAAGCTGAGATGTCAGAACTTCGCGTGAATCCCCGAGAGACGAGAGAGAGAAATGTAAGATGGAGAAATTCTAGGATAGAGGAGGATAGGAAACTATATGGCCCTCATTTCACTAGAAAAACTTTTCTGCAACATCAGCGACCCCTCTTTTTTTTTAAAGTGGTCAACGTCATCCTTCTGCCATCTTGCATTTCAGTTTAAACGAAAATCCCGCGTGAATTGCCATTTCTCCATAAATTTCCCCCACAGCTCTTTGAAACTGATAGCATTGAATTTTCATCATTCTTGAACAACGTTACTTTTACGATGACATATATATCATTGGAAGGAAACTTGATTTAAGTAGCCGTACTTGATCCAAGTAGCAGTACTTGATTTGACTCAGTGTACTTTATTGAAGCAGGTGTACTTCATTCGAGTAGGTGTACTTTATTCAAGTAAGTATACTTCATCCAAGTAGCCGTACTTGATCCAAGTAGCAGTACTTGATTTGACTAAGTGTACATTATTGAAGCAGTTATATTGCTGTACTTTATTCGTACAGTTCTACTCAATTCAACTAGCCGGATTTGATTCAAGTAGTTGGACTTGATTCAAGTAGCTGGACTTGGCTCAAGTAGTTCGACTTGATTCAAGTAGCTGGACTTGATTCGAGTAGCTGGACTTGATTCGAATAGCTGGACTTGATTCAAGTAGCTGGACTTGATTCAAGTAGCTGGACTTGGTTCAAGTAGCTGCACTTAATTCAAGTAGCTGGACTTGATTTAAGTAGTCGGATTCGATTCGAGTGGCTGGACTTGATTCAAGTAGCTGGACTTGATTCAAGTAGCTGGACTTGATTCAAGGAGCTGGACTTGATTCAAGTAGCTGGACTTGATTCAAGTAGCTGGACTTGATTCAAGTAGCTGGACCTCATTCAAGTAACTGTACTTAATGCAAGTACTTGGACTTGACTCAAGTAGCCATACGCGATGCAAGTCCCTGTACTTGATTCAACTATCTCTAGTTAACTCAATAACCCCCCCCCCCCCTGGGTATAAATTTTTTCGTGTCTCCATTCGCTCATCAGACCCTTATAAACAATTAACCATGCAGCTATCAGCATATCAGCATCATTCCGCAATTCTCGCCCTATTCTTCACATTTCAAATCAAAGTCGAGCTTTAAAAAAAATTCCCCCCTCTCCATTTATTTGCCTCAACCCGTTGTGCCCCAGTAGTTTTTGTGTCACAGCTCGGACAGGAATGATGGCACACAAAAGGACCCCATGCAGCGCCAACTGAAATGAAAACAAAAAAAAAAAAAAATTATTGGATATATAAATTACACCAGCGGATGTAATCGCATCCTTTTTAATCCTCTTTCGACTGGATTTATCGCTCGCAGTGGAATACGCGTGTTTTCACTCTCATAGTACCTACCACCCCCCTCCCGGCTCTCTTCCCCCCCCCCCTGGCCCTCCCCCCACCCCTCACCCACCCGCCAGCCACCCCCCCGCCTATGTGTGTTCACCATTGGATGGCAATACCGCGTACTTTCCGCAACGATTCAATCTAGGATCACAAACAACGCGAGTCCAGGGGTTCCGGATACAATCTCCGTAAACACGAAGTACCTATATCCACTAATAGCATTTTAGCATTTTTCCAAAGCTGTGTCCAATCCTGTCAGAAGGACAACAGATACTGAAACAAGTCCTGGACACCTCCAGGCTATCCCCCAATTTCGGTAAGCTTGTCTGCAAGTCCACCAGTTGTCCTGCCCAATGGACAGTAGGCTTGGTTTTTTTTTTTTTTTTTTTATTATTTTACATCGCTCCACTACCTTTTCGGCTTGTATTCGCGAATCTGATCACGACTTTAAATTGTTAGATCTCACAGTTCTGGCCGACCGGGATTGGAACTCGGAACCTTTCGGCTAACAGCCTAGATCCTGAATGAACAATGTGCCCATTCATACGTGTCCTGATACCACTGGTCCCATTCACCTCCCACTTTCCCCTGAATATCAATTACGAGAATTTCCATCTGCCCACCCCAGCCCGTCTGCTCTGTCACGATAAAACCTCCGGTCCACAAGTATCCAGTAATATAAAAAAAAAAACACATAAAATTGATATAAAGCCCCTTTTGATCCCAACAATTGCCGGAGGGAGAAACTATGAGCAGAGTGGAGCCACCCAAGAGCCGTTCGTCGTAAGTAGCCGACGGGTAGCGGTAATCTAGAACAACCCGAGCTTCCTCCCCCCCCCCCGGAGCTTTCTCGTCATAAAAGATAAAATTTTAATGACACTGTAAAAAAAAAAGGCAAAATCTCACCTTTGTGACTGAGTACCCAAGGCTATTAGCAGCAGCGAGCCTTGGTCAAGTTTTCTTTATTCCACCATGCTCCAATAGATCTCATCACTATTTATGAAGATACCGTGAGGCACTCTTTTCCTGGAGTAAATAAAGTTCGAGTGAGATAGAGGGCGTGAAAGACGTCCGGATAAATTACTGGTTGGATGAAAAAGGGATATTGCCTCGGGTTGGGTTATTACGTGAAAGGGGGAGCTTCCTGAGTTTCGGCATCAGAATGCATATTGCACTGGGTGATGTGCGGCTGTGACTATCTGAAGTGGAAAGAGTGACATCATGGCGAAGGGATGATGAGAAGCCGTCAGAAAGCATTCATATGAGCTCCACACCCCAATTTTCGTAAAGTAGATCATCTTGAAGAATCGACGTTTCAGTCAATTTCTCGTAAACCGCTGGTTGGAATATCACCCCATCGTAAAAAATGAACCAGTCGCGGATTTTCGATCAGAACCCTCCAATGGGAATAATTTCCATCCAGTCATTATCCTAGATTTGGCCGGAACGTTCATCCTTCAGGAAGCTGTCGTTACCGAAATAAGTTGTCTGAATTTGGAGCGCTTCCTTAATCTTGAGGCAGTAGATCAGTTTGAAGGATTCTTTGATGGACCTGCTTAAGAGGCCTTTCTATCTTCAAAAGAAGGAACCTCCTGAAGATTGCTGATGATCAGATTTTGGGGGGACCATGTTCGTCCAGCCATGATGTCTGAACAGCTACACTGCACAGAATTCGGTCGTCTGTCGCAAATCATCAGCTTCTTCCCGAATTCTCATAAAGTCGGTCAGCAACATTATCAGCTGGTCGGAATATCACCCCACTGCAGAGAACTGATCTTTGGGGAGTCCTCGATCAACCCCTCCAATGCCCATGACATCGATGCAGTCAGCACCTTAGCTTAAGCTGGAACGTTCATGCCTTGTAGTTGCAGGATTTCACATGAGTTTCTCAAATCTTCATAAAGGTCATTGCGTCAAAGATCTCACATCTTGACCAAGTCTAGATGAACATGTAACTATCAGACAATATTGAAGACTACCAAAAAATGGAACCGTTAATTCCTGGCACAGCGCTCTTTGTACCAATCAGCAGTGACAGGGAAGTCATATGGGTTCTTCCCCAATTTTCATTAAGTACCATCGTCAAGCATGGACATTTCAATCCACCCTTATAACCCATTGATTAAAATATCTCCATATGCTAGAGGATTAAACAGTCAAGTGTACTCGACTCCCCCTATTCCAGAAAGCACTTCGCACGGAAATCAATAGTCAGATGAGAGGCATTCATATGCGCGCCGTTCCGAATTTATTACACCAGATCATCTCGAAGAATCAACATTTAGAGACCTTCTGAGAAGAATCTAATAGATTCATTCTCCAAGAAGAAGCTCTCCAGAATCACCAATCCTTCACAAGCGCTGAAACTGACGCTGTCATCACCAACTCAGCTGACGATGCTTGCCATCGATGATTGGGCTTTGAACCTGGAACGTTCATTCCCGAAGAACTATTCTGTGCCTAAACCAGCAGTCAGAACGGTTGCATATGACCTTCTATGAGCCTGCTGACCATCCTAAAGCGGATCATCATCACCAATCGACGCTCCAGTCAAATCCTTCTGATCTGCTGCCAGTCTCCGCACATCCTCAAGAATCGACCTTGGAAATGTCGTCCAATTCCTGCGAAGGGCGATAATGTTCATCCGGCCAATATCGAACCTAAAACGTTCATCCTTCAAAAAGCACACTCTACCGAAATCAGAGAGAGGTGAATAAAGCTTTCTTGGTGGTGTGGTATGGATTTTTGGATCCGTCTATCGAGACCGTGATAGCGCCTCCTCGGCTTGGAGTAGGCAACCCACTGAAATCTCAGACCTCACCCTCCTATCTCTTTTCCCTTTTTTTTGTCCCTCTCTCTCTCCACTCTTCCTACCGCCTTCTTGCTATCATCCAGGATGCCTCGGGATTCAACGCGCCAGTCGGTTTATTGAACCACCCTCCGGACTGATAAGTACCTACCCTTCTCTCCTCTTTTCCCCAGTACCCTTTACGCTCTTCGGTGTCTCTTAGAAAGACGACTCCTGAGGTTATATGTGATGCAGACAAACTCAACAATCGAACCCCTCTGTCATTCATGAAAATATATCCGATCTCCAATACTTCATCCCTCAGAGGGAAATACTAAAATACCAGAGCATTTGTCTTTCAGATGAAAGACTGGTGCTAAACATTGTCTGCATGCTAAGAGGTCTACATTGCAGATGCAGAAGACTTGGACCAAGATGGTCTGGATGGAGAGGTGCGGACGATAACGCTCGGGTCCCATGTGCCGAGAGCCCCGACGACTATCGCTTCTACATTCACATTATAGCCCTGTAATTATAGAGCGTGTGCGAGTGGCGTATACTTCGCGATCTTGGACTCGTCAGGTTGTCTTTCCCATTCTCGAACGGTGTGGTAATGTCCACCACGGTTATCGTCCGGGTACCGCTATCCTTTCGAATTTGGTGGTTTCACCTCATCCTCATTCTAATAGCCATTCAGAAGCTACATCCTCCGTAGCACTGAAGCATCCCTCTGATTCGCGTAGAACTACAAAGGCTAGAAGACGATTTCTACACAAGAATTTAAGTGCCACCATTAAGATTTCACCACCTCAACAAGCTTTCTCCTATCTCCACATCAAACCACTCTCCTTCTTGTTCAACTCGTGCGACCTTTTACTTACCTCTCAAAGCCTCTGCCCACCCTCCTCCCATCCATCGGACTTGAAAACACAAGTGATAAAAAGCTTCATACGTCCAATAATGAGAATTCCGTCTCCTGTTGAATGCACCAACGACAGGTGAAAATCCATTCACCATAATTAATGGGAAAAGTTGAGGTACCAAGACTGGAAAACAATAGATGGAGAATATTAGAATGGATATGGTGGAACAAAAGAAGTTTCTCTACGTATTAGTACGAGAAATCGATTGACTCTGGATTCACTAATTCCATTGAAGCCTCTCGGCGAATAGTGGGTGGCGCGTGCGGTGGCACTTTTAGAAGAGGGGAAAATCATTGTTACCCAAACTTGGGCAATTTTCTTCCGATTCATTGTGTCCCAGCAACGATCACCCCCCCCCCCCCCCCCTAACTCCCACCAGCCTGACTTCTATCCCGAGAATTTCCATTCCCTTTTCCGGAGGGGTTGGAGAAAGAAAAAAGAAAATTGGAGGAAAAGAAAAAGCCTTGAGGGGAGTGCCACTCCAACCAGACGGTTCGTATCCTTTTGGCACCGATTAACTTTCTCTAACCCGAAAAAAAGCTCGGGAAGAGGAGAGAAAAAACAACACGCGAATTGTACTCCAACATCTTCTTTCCTCTTTGCTTTAGATCCCTTTAGATCAGGAGGAAGGACACCGGATAAGAACCCGTCGCTGACCGGCCAGTCCAATTTGGATGGTCATGGTGCTGTCATTTGAGCTTGCAGCATGCAGATTCATGCTGGACCATGTTTTTGAATCGCGGAGATGATACTGAGTCAATTTTGGAGGGCAAGGCACATCTCGTCACCTCCCAAGAATTTCCGTCAAATATTCGGAAAAAGTTCCATTGCTGCTGCAACGGTCCTGATGACGTAATCTGCATAGGTCAATATGGTTCTTATACCAGAATCTTATCAGCTTTCCAATTCCGCCTTGTTCGCTATTCTCCGAGAAATATTTTTCAAACTGCACCTAAAAAAGGGAAAATCCCCTGACAGCGAGCTTTAATTTCGGACAATTGGAGGTGTCCAATTGGCGCTCTGAAGGTAAAGGCAGATGAAGAAGCATGCCTATTAGCGACAAACGATTCTATTTCTCCGGGGAATTCAGAAAAAATTACAAGAATCAGTCTTCAGGGGTGAGCTGCCCCAAACCCTCCAGCAAGCCTCCTAAAACCAGAAGGAAAAATTAACCAGACCTTAACTCTGACGTCTCGTTCTTCCCCTTTCCATTTCATAAAATGTGATTCACTGTAATTCGATTAATTTGCAATTGCAGATAATGAGATATCTGAGAATTATTAATTGAGATTAATTTGATAGCTCGACGGCGAGACGATGCCACTTTAACGTCACCAATTGCCAGGATTCTAATGGCGAATGGATTTTTAATGAAGCGTGAAGGAGGTTTGAATGATGGTCATGATTTATTTCCATAGGGACTCAATGCTACCATCGTTCACAACTTTGGAAATAATTTCAGCTGCGTTGTGCTGGAGTTTAACCTGCTATTCAGCGCTCTTAAAGAGGACAGAGCGATAGCGTTTCTGCTTCACCTAGTATGCTCCGATCAATAACCTTGAAACGTCGTACACGAACCTTGATCAGCTTGTCATCTAGGTTCTTAGCGTAACAGTATGTTTGTAAACCACCCAAAATAACTTCAAGACTCCAAAATGCCTCTAGATGATCCCCCCCAAACCTCCAACTACTTCCGTATAATGAATTAACCGCATCATTGAACAAACCCTGGAATTCAATTACAGAAATAACGCCCTCTAAATTGCATTACCCTGAAATCACATTTCTGATTAATCATCAGAAGCAACTGACGCCCGAATTCCCCCAATTATTCACCAGTTTCTTTCCACCCTCTCGTAATTCCCCCCACCCCCTCCACCCACTCAATGAAATACTGACTTTTGTTCCGTGGAATTATCTAAAATCAGATCTTCCCAAATTGATGTTATTCAGTCGCAATTAAGTCACTTCATCATATCCATAAATTCCAACCATGTACCTGAAGTCCCCAGTGTTATCCGTATTCCCAAAGGGGGAATATCGCACGGCTAGGCGTTAACACACGCATACCAGTAACTATCTGAGCGGTTTGGAAATCCGCAAAAGCCGCGGTCGGAGATACGTCTAGATAACTGCTCGTCGGAATTCGATTCCGGAGGTTATATATATATATATATATATATATATCTATACATATATATGCTGTGAGGGTTGGGGCTGAAACGACTGGTGAGATGTTGGAGGGGGGCGGGGAGGGGGGGGGGCTGAGTTATATCTACTCTCAACTTTGGCTGTTCCGAAAACTCCATTCTGATAGGTTAGGTTTTTGGGCAGAATGATGTAGAGTGCAGATGGCAGCAGTTGGCAACAAATTTTGGCGAAAAGAAAAAATTTGCCACGACCAAGTCAAGCGGAACTATCTGATCGATTCCTCCATTGGCGGATGCAGCTATAAATTGCCTTTTTTTCTGCTGGGAAAAGAATCCTGTGGAAGCAGCAGATCAGAGTCATCAAGACAGAAGCAGAGAGGCAGAAGCTTCAGCAGCAGCAGCGATTAGCAGCATTGGTCTGGTGTCCTCAAAAGACTGGAGATGTTGCAGAAGACACCTGGTAGGTATTACGTCGATAAGCAGGAAGTATTGCTTACCTTGAATCCAGAACCTCATACCTAGACCATTTGATGCCGGAAAGCAGCAGGATATTTAAATATAGATTTGCGTTTTGGGGTGGGTGACCTACAAGGCAGATGACAGGTCTGAGGTTCGTAAAATAGCTGGTTCCTATCTATATCCAACCCATGTACCATTGAATTCAGACTATCGATGCAAACATCAGTGAAGGGGGAGGAGGGCAAGGGAAAACGAGCAAGACGGTTATACTGTGACCACGAGACCGCGGTGTTCCGGATTGCATGACGTGCTATCCGGTAGAACTCTGGGGGGACCAAACCCGAGTCATAACCCGCATCCACATCTTTCTATCTCTCTCTGCTTGCCACTGTAAACTTGTTATTCTGTATATCCAGCTCAGTCGCTCTCTTACCTTGCTCAGGTCATCCCTTGGTGAACAGTCTCAGCGTAGCGCGACTATCCCTGACAAACTCCTTGATCGCTGGAGAAGCTCAGCTTGGCAGTTTGGTGGTACATAGCTGGGTGGGTGGTGGGTGGTTGGCGGGTGAAGGGTCCTAGCTAACTGCGTGATTGAACGTGTCCTCGAGTATTCTGCAAACTATGGAGGTAGCTCAGCCTGAGCTTATTGGCTTGACTTTCGACAATTTCGGGGGGCGAGGATGTCGATCAACACTTTTAATATGGAGTTTTGCGGTGATGTAATTTGGAAATTCTGAGGTTAAGGACAGTGGATAATGGAACCTAAGAGGAAATTATGGTGGGGAGGGAGGGGGGGGGGGGAGAAGTTTTCAAGGAGCCATTAGGCGGAGGGAGAAGAGAGCTCCTTAGGTTGGGAGGTCTCATCGAATTGACATTATCAAACGAAAAATTTGGATTGGGTTCTCCGCGAAAGTGGTCGGGATGGGAAAACTGATGGAAAATTCCAATATATTTTGACGGTCATTTTACCCTTTCAGCGTACCTTGAAGGAAAAATTGCTAGCCTTAAAACTAACTGCTTCTGCTCAGACGTATTCGAATTATTTGAATAATTCGAAGTGACCTCCCAGAGTGCTAATTTCCGTTGCTACTGCTAAGGTCTTGGTGCACCAAAATCGATGTGTTGGTATGGTTTTCTGTAGGGAATTTCATAAACTTTCCAACGCCACCTCGTTCTCTCTTATGCGATTAGTACTTTTCAAACTGCACCTAAAAAACAAAAGTCCTATACCAGTCAAATTCGGTATTAAACGGTGATCATGGCATCATTCGAGTTCTGAAGCCACAGGCAGATGAAAAATCATGACTATTCGTGGTAGACGATCTTTCGACCACGTGGCACATGGGTTTTGGGTTGGATAGTAGTAAAGCCAGGCTTAAATGGCCCCGAAACTCGGTATTAAGCCATGAATACGGAATGGTCGCACTTAGCCCACAAACCTATTTACATTTCCAACGACCCCTTTCTCACCCCCTCTAGCACACCTCCCCCCTCCTCCCCACCTGCTAGCAACCACCCTATAACGCCAATACTATACCTAGATTTCGCCTATGCATGAGTACACCATTGTCTGTGTGTATGTAACACAGTGGGAGACGTAGTGTTTCGAGCCATCCAAGCGTGTCAACAATATACCAGACGCCACTATAATCTTCATTCATGTCAGATCTCATGCACCATACTCATTCATTTACCCATTAACCCAATTTTCCATTTATATGAAATATTGAAAGTGAGTGTTTGGCTAATGGAAACAAAAGTTAATGAGTTTCTTTTGCCAGGGCATTATCCCTCTTCTTTTTTTCACTTATGAAAGGAGAGGCTATGTACGGGGGGTAATTGAGAGGCATTGTTGCCTTGTTTTTACTTGCTAAATGATGATGAAAACTCCTTACTTTAATCTATAAATGTAATTAATAAAGGGTATCAGAATTCCCATCAAGCGGAAGGGGAAATTAATTAATGGGAGGAGGTGGGCGGGGCTAGACAATGGGGGGTGAATTGTTGTCTTGGGGGTCAATTTTTTTGTACGTTTTCACATTTGTCGAGGATTTCGGTGTGATTTTTTTCAAATATTCACAAGTAAAAAATTAGAATTTTGGAAGGGGAAATTAATTAACGGGAGGAGGTGGGCGGGGCTAGACAATGGGGGGTGAATTGTTGTCTTGGGGGTCAATTTTTTTGTACGTTTTCACATTTGTCGAGGATTTCGGTGTGATTTTTTTCAAATATTCACAAGTAAAAAATTAGAATTTTGGAAGGAGAAATTAATTAATGGGAGGAAGTGGGCGTGGCAGGCGGAGGGGGCGGGGTTAGCCTATAGGGCGTGAGATTTTGTCTTCGGGGTCAATTTTTTTCGGGGTTTTGGTGAAACCTCAATAATTAGTATGACGGAAGGGGAAATTAATTAATGGGAGGAGGTGGGGTCGGGTGTGCGTGGGAGAGGGGGGGGGGCGGGGCTAGCCAATGGGGGCTGATTTTTTTCAAAAATTCACAACTCAAAAATGAGAATTACGGAAGGGGAAATCAATTAATGGGAGGAGGTGGGGTCGGGTGGGCGTGAGAAGGCGGGGGGTGAGGGGGGGGGGGCGGGGTTAGCCAATGGGGGTGAGATTTTGTCTTGGGGGTCAATTTTTTTCGACGTTTTGACATTTTTCCAGGATTTTGGTATGATTTTTTTCAAATATTCACAACTCAAAAATTACCATCACGGAAGGGGAAATTAATTAATGGGAGGAGGCGGGGTCGGGTGGGCGTGGGAGGGGGGGGGGGGGGCTAGCCAATGGGGGGTGATTTTTTTCAAAAATTCACAACTCAAAAATTACCATGACGGAAGGGGAAATTAATTCATGGGAGGAGGTGGGGTCGGTTGCGCGTGGAAGAGGGGGGGGGGGCGGGGTTAGCCAATGGGGGGGGGGGTGAGTTTTGTCTTGGGGGTCAATTTTTTTCGACGTTTTGACATTTCTCCAGGATTTTGGTGTGATTTTTTTGAAACATTCAACACTCAAAAATTAGAATTAAAATTCAGTGCACTTCCTTGTTCCTCGCGTCCTAAAATAAAACATTCAATTACCTTTTTTTCATACGAGATAAGCCATTTTCCTTTCTTTGTGAAGTCCGGAGTCGCTCCCAAGTGGGTGATACTGGAGTTTGAAATTTATTTGAAGCGCGGTCACTACCGCACCAGAGCGCCCCAGCCCCCTCCCGCCCCGCCCACCCACCGCCCAGCGTAGTTACCTATATACATTGCATAGTAGACTGAGAGTTTCATCTCTCATAACAATTCTAGTGGCGCGGAACGTTAAACTGCAATCACGAAAATTAATATGCGGAGTGAGGGACGGGGGCGGAGAGGGGGGGAGGAGGGAGGGGGCGGCGGCAGGAGGCGGGGGCATTGTATGAAGAGCTGGGACCCTCCACCGTTAGCACCACTCGTGCAGTTAAGGATTCGCACAAAAGCGAAACGAGGTATCTTCATTTAATTAACTCACAAAAGTCCCGAGCGATAACTGGCCAACGGCTTATTCTCCCTTTATCGTGTTTTGCATTTTTTTTTTTTTTCGCTAGGTTGTTTTGGAAAAATTATGGCGGGGAGATATTAGACGAGGTTCGTTTGCAGGGTTTTTTGGAAGTTTGGACATTTTGACAAGTTGAGAGTTGGGGATTTTTTCAATTTCGTGATGGCTTTTGAAAACTTTTCATAAGTGCCCGGAAGTTTGGAAATTTGAGAAATGGAAAATTGGGAATTTTGAAGATGAAATTTGAATGGAGATTTTTAAATTTGAAAATTTGAGAATTTGAAAGTTTTCAGATCTTCCAGAATTTTGAAAATTTATAATTTGTGGGAATTCTGGAAATTTTGATAATTTTTAAAATTTTCAAAATTTCAAAAGTTTTAAAAAGTTGAATAAATTGGAAAAAATTTGAAAAAAAATTCAAAAACTTCAAAAATTCCCAAAACATCAGGAAATTCCGAGAATTGCCAACAAATCCAAAAATTACAAAAAAAATCCAAAAACTTTCAAAAAAATCCAAAAAATTCCAGAAAATTCAAAAAAAAATTCCTAAAAATTCCAAAATTTTTTTTTAAAAATCCAAAAAATTCCAAAGAATTCCAAAAAAAATCCAAAACCTTCCAAAGAAATTCCAAAACATTCCAAAAAAATTCCAGAAAATTCAAAAAAAAATTCCAAGAATTCCAAAAAATTCCCAGAAATTTTGAAAACTCGTCAAAAGTTTCAAAAATTCTAAAACTCCAACAGCCATTATGAAAATTCCTCTCTGAAATGGCATAACTGACGATTCCCAGATTAACAAAACTAGGAAAATTGTTCATTAAATAGGGAAGAATAAAAGTTGAAGTTTCATGTGAATATTCCCCGAAGAATTGTCGAGATGGGGTTTGGGGTTGGGCGGAGTGTCCGGACTTTAATTACTCGAATGTCTCAAGAAAACTTCATAGCCATCGGGAGATGGAACGGTGCATAAATCTTGAGTTTTCTAGCTTTAGTTACGCCGTCAAGCCGTTGGTAAACCAAAATGAGAATCAGAATGACCACGCGAAGAATTCATTAGCTCCTAAAACTTGAGATCGATTAAAAAACTTTCTTCATTATTTTTTTATAGCCATATCAAAAATATTTTATTGGAAATTGGGATCTTACCCGAACAAGCAAATCCAGCGGAGATGTCCCCATGTGTGTGTGTGTGTCTGTGAATTTGAACGATTAAGGTCGCAATCGAACTGTCCCCCGCGACCTCTCGCGCTGATTAGATTTTGGTTAAAGTCGCTCCATTGCATTAATTGTTATAAACAATTTTAATTGTTTATAACGCTCTTGCGGGAGAACCGTTGGTGACAGAAAAAAATATGTATAACAAAAGTTGTTCCACGTGTAAAAATGCATATTTTAGGTCATATGACTTTTCACGCTAGCTCGCATAATTAGTGAGATATTGCAAATTGTTGCTAAAAAAAAAATCAACAAAATTAATCAATTTTCGGAAGGAGCCGATCTACGAGTGCACCTGTGTATGTGTGTGTGTGTGCAAAATATTTTTATCAACTAACATGTTCATTGTCAATTTCGTCGTGTTTATCTTTCACAAAAATTCCCGTTTAGAAATTGTCTGTGGCCTCCGGCGACTTTTCGATATTCCCCCAAATTATTTCCATTAGCCCCTGGTATTTCGCCGTAGCCTATGCCCCATTGTTTGTTATTCATTACATGAATGAATCACAAGTGAATTTTGGAATATATTTTCAAGGGCAAAATGTACAAAGCAAGTTGCGATGCATTGGGGGAAAACAAAAATTTGCCACTTAGCAATGTTTCGCCTCGAGCGATTTTCAAGATTTTCCGAAAAAACCCGATTTTCTCGTCACCGAGTGGTTCTGCTGAAAAATGTTATGTGACGTTTTTTGTAGAGAATCTTATTGCGGACAGAAAATGTAAAGGACAAATTTTTCTCCATCCAGCGGATCCGGAGATAGGTCCGAAATTTCAGGAGGCTGTGATAGGGGGCGAGCCGAACCAATGACTTTCAGATCATGTATGTCCTAAAGTATGATACTTAGGAAAGATAGTCATATAACATAAAATGTGTATTTCGAAGCGAGGAACAATATTTGTTAATGGCTTTTCTTCCTATCTTTTATCGTTTTCATAATAGAAGACATCGGAGATTGGGACCAAGGATTGAGGAATATCCGCTCAATGTTGGACCAATTTTGGTATCGTCTTTGCCGTTATATTAATTCGATATTGGTCCAATATACGCTCGATAGTAATTGAAAATTGATGCAATATGGGCTTAATAGTAGTTGAAAATTGGTCCATCATTGGTCCAGTAGTGGTTGAAAATTCGTTCCATTGATTGGATCGTGGTACAATAGTTATCCAATATTGATTCAGTGTCATAGTATTGGTTCGATATTGATTCGAGATTGGTTGAATCTTGATTCTAAGCTGGACCAAGCTTGGACCAATCTCAACCCGGCCCAGGACCAATATTGTCGCACCATTGGTTCAATGCCGGACCAATATTGGTCCCCATTTGAAACATTATTGGTTCCATATTGGATTAGTATTGGACCAATGAAGATTCAACGGCGCTAAAAAAACATCCCCGAGATATTTGAACATTAATTTTGAGAATTACCCTTTCCAATGAGAAATAAAATTTGTGAGTGCAATTCGTGAAATCAGATTTTTTTCCCCGTTGCAAAGTATTACCTCGAAACTTTCGTAACAAAAATGATGAAGACGACCGAAGCCGCAGAGACTTTAATGGCCAAATGAAAAAATAGAAAATTGCTAGTTTTTTCAACGGACTTTTCACTCTCTTTCATAGCGCTTCTGTTTCAGTACTTTCCGAGAGTTTAATTCACTCTTGCTGTTTACCCGGTGAAACGTAACCACTGATTTTCAAAGTTGGGAATTGGGGATTCTATCAGTAGTTGTTTGTATATTTGTTGTTTTTTTATCACTCTTGCCAATGACTTTTTTGATTCACACGATTTGTCTATATTTGTATTTCGGCAAAAATTAATGGTCATTCCATGATTGAAATTAGTAATACACAACATACGCAGTCACCAAACAAGCCACCCACCCACGCTCTCTCCCACTCAGCCACCCTCCCACCCACCTACCCACCCGCCTACCCACCTACCCACCAACCCACCCTTCCACCCACCAACCCATAGAACCTTCCCCTCCCCCCACCTATTCACCTACCCACTCTCTCACCCACCCACCCACCCTCCTACCCTCCCATCCACCCTCCTACCCTCCCACCTACCCACCAAGCCACCTATCCACCAAGCCACTTACCCACCCACCCACCAACCCACCTACCCACCTATGCACCAGGCCTGCCCACCTACCCGCCTACGCACATGACCACCCTACCACCCACTAACCCATTTGATTCCCCTCCCACACACCCATTCACCTACCCACTCTCTCACCCATCACCTAGCTTCCCACCCACCCGTCCATTCTTCTACCCTCCCGCCCACCCTCCTATCCTCCCACCCACCCTCCTAACCTCCCACCCACCTCCTACCCTCCCACCCATTCGCCTACCCTCCCACCCATCCTCTTACCCTCCCACTCTACCACCCTCCAACTCACCTACCCATCCACCCACCCAGCCATCCGTCCACCCGCCCAGCCACCCACCCACTCACCTACCCATCCACCTGTTCAACCATCCCCTCCACTTCCTCACAGACACACACGCCCATCGGAAAGTTAATGACTTCAGTGAAAAGCAAATTGATGTTGAAAGTGATCCTTGTAAAGTCGCTTCGGTCCACCCACTCTACCCTGATTTAAAAAAGTTTATTTTCCTCATACAAGAGACCGTGTACAGTGGTCGTAGGAGTGGCTCAACATAAATATTGCTCGATGCAAATTAAAACGTAGCAGCGGTACTGATTACGCGGTTAAATTTTCAACGCTTTTACCACTGGCACTGGGTTATGCGTACATTCCACTCGAATGTATGATATGGGCTCATGTCGTGAGGGAGATTGAAAATGCCCCACAGGGGTTGAACTATCGAATTGCCATATTCATTGTGAACAATTCATTTTCCCAGAACATACCTTGTTTTATCTCGTTGAACATTGTTGCCGTTGATGTTTGTATGTGAGCATTTTTCCTCGTGACCTGCAATACTTAACAATTGATGGATTTGCGGATTAATTTTTTCCCATGATGGATATTTTCAACATGATGCCCCCCCCACACGTACCCACACTCACTCACACCTATCTACACCCACCCACACCCACCCACCCACACCCACCCACCCACACCCACACCCACCCACACCCACCCACACCCACCCACACCTACCTACACGCACTCACACCTACCCACATCCACCCACCCACACCTACCGACGTCTACTCCCACGTACCCATACGCACCCACAGCCACCCACATCCACAGACACCTACCCACACTCACCCACAGTCGTTCATACTCGCCCACACGCACCCACACCCACCCACACTCACCCACACACTCCAAATTTCTCCGAGATAATTTTTGTATACTCAAAAGCTCAATTGACCCTCGAAAATAGGATCATTGAAATCAGACCAATTACAATAATTTCTCGAACTAAGTTACAAAATTCGAACTCCCAAAAATTCATAATTTGCCAAAGAATAAGATTTTTTAAAAAGCGTGTTTCCGCCGCCGAAAATCATTAATTTCGATGCATACAAGTCTCTAAATTCATAATCCAAGGCAGACATGATCTCAACACAAGGCCACTTTATCACTATCACCACCCCCATTGATCTACCCAAAGTTATAACCACGGATCGTTGAATGCTTTCACCCCGAGTTATACCCACCAGCGAAGGGGGTATAGACGATCGTTCGCACGTCGTTCCGCTCTAAATTTATGTATTGCTAGTCGCGTATGGACGAAATGGGGTATGGAAAGTCTGGTGTAACCAGTCACTAGACGTACCCACATATCCAAATGCATTTGAAATGTACTGGCGTTGGAAATGGGCCCTAAATCTAAGCTACCCATGGCAGGCTAATAGTCACCCCCCCCCCACCCCCCCACCCACCCACCCCCGCCCACCCCAATGTAGCGCCCTCTATCCAAGATGGCCGACACAGCTCGTTTAACTTGTTTCTGACATCCTCGAACCTTCTGTTTAGCACTTAACATGTGTGCGATGGAGAAAGCAGTTCGTTATCGTTATCGTGAGGCGGTAGGAAAAAAAGACAAATTTTGGTTGAGTAGTATTTTGGGAAAATGGGTCACTCTATATATTTGGACTTACCAGTTTCGGGACTGGTCACGTATGCTTTTTTTCCTCCGTCCCCCTCTCTCCAAGGCTGGTCTTGGGGGTTTCTTAGGTAAGGCCCACTGGACACCCATCCATGTAGCGGAGACCGACACAGGGCAAACCTCCAGAAACACCTGTGCTCCGATGGTGGGCGTCCGTGATGGACCACGCCCCCCCCGCCTCCCACCCCCCCTCCCCCCGGCGGGGTGGGTTCGCGTCCGGCCTAGCGTTCCATGTTAGGGGCGCGAAAAAAATACACTAAAAATTGGAAATAAAAATTTGGAAAAAATAGGAGAAGAATCTAGGAGCGTTGTAAAATTTGTAGAAAAATTTAAGAAAATTGGAACTGGTTGAAAAAATTGTTGAAATTTCTAGAAGCGCCAGAATTCAGAAAACTGGGAATCGGAAATTTTTGGTGCTATGAAAATGTCCGCATTGGGTGTCCTATTATATAAAGATTACATAATTCATTATTCTTCGTACTTATTTATTACCTTAATCCCCCTCTGTACCATATTAATTCCATGTGAATGAAAATGCTGTGATGACGGGAGGTGGCGAGGGGGAGGGGGAGAAATAAGAGAAAATGAGAGCGCCTGGTGATTTCCAGATGGCTGAACAATTCACGGATTTCAAAACCTCCACTGTTGGAACAATTCACGTACTGGTTTAAGATTCATTCGTAAAGTTTTCGAGCCATAGGAAAATCAAAAACAGATGTGAAAGTTGCTGAGGTGAAAACTAATTTCGGTATTGTCCAGAGTAACGTGAAAAAAAAATTTATTGATTATTTCGCTTGATTATCGTGTTACGACTTTTTGGGGACTCCTGATTTTCTACACTGACCCAAGCAACCACCCACCCAAACACAACCACCCACCCGCGCACCGCACCCGCCCACCTAAAGGCCTTCTCACGCGCCCACCCCCCACCCAAATACCTTCCCACTCACCCGACCACCCCCCACCCACCTCAACACCGGCTCAGACACCCTGACATACGCCTACACACCCTGACACCCGCCCACCCCCCCCTAACGACCGCCCCCCCCTAACGGCCGCCCCCCCCCTAACGGCCGCCCACCCCCCCCCCTCCTAACGGCCGCCCACGCCCCCCCCTAACACCCCCCCCCCCTTAACGCCCGCCTACACATCCTAACGCCCGCCCATCCACCCCAACACCTGCCCATTCAATCACCCAGCCACTCAAAGACCCTCCCACTAATCGCGGCCGCCCATTCAACCACCCTCCTATCAACTCTAACACCCGCCCACCCACAGTAACTCCCGCGCACCCACCTTAACACCCGCCCACCCACCCCAATACCTGCCCATTCAATCACGCAGCCACCCAAAGATCCTCCCACCCATTGCGGCCGCCCACTCAAACATCCTCCCACTAAATCTAACACCCGCCCACCCACCTTAACACCCGCCCACCCATCCCAAAACACTCCCACCCACCTTAACACCCGCCCACCCATCCCAAAACACTCCCACCCACCTTAACACCCGCCCCCCCCCCATCCTAACACACGCCCACTCACCCTAACACCCGCCCACCCACCCTAACACACGCCCACCCACCCTAACACACGCCCACCCACCCTAACACACGCCCACCCACCCGAAGACACGCCCACCGACGTTGGCACTCGCCCACGACCCAAACATACACAAACACACAGATACACACACCAATTTCTTTAGTGAATGAGTACTGGAATTATCCTTTACCGAATAAATCAGAGTTTCTGTCTTCATTTTTTCTCCTTCCTATGAACAAAAGGTAGCAAAAAATGACGAAAAAAAAGTAACATCGAGCCTTCGTGACCAGCGGCACTTGAGATAAGCGCGCCCGGGCTTCGTAATATCGCGGTTTAAAAAAGGAAAAATTGGGGGAGAATAAAATGAAGAAATAAGTCGAAAAAAAAAAGGGAAAACGAGAGGAAGAGTATTCATGAGTGAGGCACTAGAGAGACAAAGCTAAAAATTGCATGCCAGCGATATATCAACTAGTTTTGCATTATTAAATCTGGTTATCTTGGATTATACTCGTGATATTCAAAACGATATGAATAATCTTCTATATTCATGAATCTTGGGAATTCCCTCGGCAAACACTTCATAAATTTGATTGTGCAAAACGGTGAGGGAAAAAGAAATGGATGAGGAAGGGGTTTAATTTGCAAATTGAGGAATTTTAATTGTTCGGGGTGAAAAATTGGTGAGAGCTGGGAGAAGATGTGACATTTTTTTTTATTAAAAAAAAAAAATTTAATGTTATTTTTTTAAAATATTACACGCAATAACGATTAAAAAAATTGCAGTGACATATGTGGGTTAGTTGGTGTGTGTGTGTGTGCGAGTAGGTGGGTGGGTGAGTGTGGGTGTGGGAAGGTGTGAGTGGGTGTGAGTTAATGTGGGTGGGTGTGGGTGGATGTGGGTAGGTGTGGATAAGTGTGAGTGGGTGTGGGTTAGTGTGGGTGGGTGTGGATGGGCGTAGGTAGGTGTAGGTAGGTGTGGGTGAGTGTGGGTGGGTGTGGATAAGTGTGAGTGGGTGTGGGTGGGTGTAGATGGGCGTAGGTAGGTGTGGGTGAGTGTGGGAGGGTGTGGATAAGTGTGAGTGGGTGTGGGTGGGTGTGGATGGGCGTAGGTAGGTGTAGGTAGGTGAGGGTGAGTGTGGGTGGGTGTGGGTGGGTGTGGGTGGGTGTGGGTGGGTGTGGGTGGGTGTGGGTGGGTGTGGGTGGGTGTGGGTGGGTGTGGGTGGGTGTGGGTGGGTGTGGGTGGGTGTGGGTGGGTGTGGGTGGGTGTAGATAGGTGTGTGTGTGCCCATGCATATACTATACAAGTTTCGCCAGAAAATATTACACGTGAATTTTTTTTTTCCCCAAGTTAAAAATGGCCAACTCGACCCAATTTTTTTTCCCATGAAATTACTCGCAATTTTTCTAACGAGAGGAACAAATGGGGAGAGCTAATGGCGACAAGGTGAAATTTTTGCGGATGTAGCCTTATGTATAGGTTAGTGCTGGCTATGCTGGACCACGTCGCTAATAAAATAATTGATGGGTTATTGCGGACGTGATCGAGATACCATGAGCCTCACTGCTGGATTGCGATATCAAAGGAGACGCGGGATGCTGCACGTGGACTGAATCGCGAGTAAATTATCTCTGTGCGACTTGATGAGAGTACGAAATCCCGGGGTTTCACGGTGGGGGAATAAGTTTCTTGAGCCGTGAGGGGGGGGCGGGGGGGGGGGGGGGGAGGTGTCATCCGGTGATAATTGTATTTTATCACCTGCTGTATCAATGAAAACGGATGAGACAAAAATTGTCAAAGGACACATGCGCAATTTTTTGCCGCAATGTTTATTCAATTCTGTGCAAATATTGGTAATGACCAAAACGTTTGGTAATGAATGGCAATCGTTTGGTAACGAATGGTAATCGTTTGGTAATGAATGTTAATCGTTTGGTAACCAATCGTAATCGTTTGGTAATGAATGGTAATCGTTTGGTAGTCCACCACTGCTCCTCGTGAATCCCAACTCATCTTCGTAAAAATCTCCATTTTCCTATTCCCGTAAGAACCCCCTCCCCCCCCCCCCCCCCCCCCCCACCTCCCTCCCACTCCCACCCCTATCCATTCCTCACGTGCTTATCTCCCCCTCGTAATTATCTTACCATAGAAAGATAACGATTAAACGTCCATTTAAAATAATGCAATTTCACTTGCCACTGTAAAGCGGTTAAACTGCTACAATTTTTAAGGGTAGCTTCTCGACCTGGCTTAAATGGTGATACGGAATTCGGATGTAAGTGCCTGAATGCACTCGAGATAATTTTCTGAATAAGTTGTCATGGAACTTGTCAATTGGTCAATATTTCCTATGACCGATACTCTAAAATGAGTTTTCCTATACATCAGGTCCATCAGGTCCAACAACTGTGCAATCTGAGAATGGGAGTGGAAAGACGTTAAAATTTGCGATGGAAAGTTCCTTTGCCACTTTCTTTTCCGAAGCTCCGCCGCCGAGTTATTCAATTTTTTCAGTGGGCCAATCAGAGCGCGACTCCGCCCCCTAGACCGGTGGTGCTCAACTTAATCGTTTCAAATTGATAAAAACTGAGATGTTACGCACCAGGATGACAGTGGTTTCACACCTGAAAGTGTTTCGCACCATGAAAGTGCACAAAAAACCAGTATTTCTCAATTAAAAGCCATTCAACTGAGAACCGCTGGTCGAGGGGGCGGAGCTACGTTCTGATTGGCCCACTTAAAAGTGGAATAACTCAGTGGGAAAGGCTCGGAGAGAAAACTGGAAAAGGAACTTTCGCCCCAAAATTTCCCCCTCTTTCCACCCCCACATTCGGAATTGAATCTGCATACCTTTCTGAATAAAACCAATTCCTACTTCTCCCTTGACTTCAATTTTTACTTCCACTTGAGCTTAAAAACTAAAAGAGCACCTTCAACTTTAACATCTCCAATTAACTAATTTTTTACTGTGGGTTCCTGGTCCAAGACTAGCCATAAGCGATATAGAACAAGAGAAAGCAGGTGAATGAGACGAAGAGGGAGGGAAAGAGATAAAACCAAGGGATGAAACGGTCAGAAGAATTAAAGCGGTGTTATGGATTAGGAGCACGTGCAACCGAGCGAGTAATGCAAGAGAATCGATCCTTGTGTGGTATCGGTTGGAAAGTAGCTGGAATGAAATAAGAAGGGAAAAAAGGTCACAGCCAGTGATACGAGAGGACTGCAACTACCAGAGATAAAGATACTTTGGTCGTATCCGCCATTTTGCTGCGGTATACGCTGGTAAAGTGGGCGGTGAACCTGTGATCCCCACACACATCCAAGGTCTTTCTAATCAGCGAACCACCGTCCATCTTGCACCTATCCCTTGCTGCAAGTTTTATTGCCATCCAACTCCAGTTTTCCACCCTGGATTGAGTGCACCATCTTACCAAGGATCTTCTTTAATCCCGGAGTGACTCTTAAAGTCCTTACGAAACATTCACTCGATCAAACTTAATTCTGGGAAGAGGAAAAATAGTGATGCCAATGGTTTTCCCATAAGTTGGGATATTCTTGCTCATTGGCTAGAAGTGCTGTTGGTTGAAAAGTTGATAAATGCGAAGTACAACAGCTTAGTCAGATGACTGGTTCACCTGCAATGGATGAAGGGAATTTATCGTCAATGCAGGGAGTTGAAGTTTGAAAGGAAAGAGGGGAAATACATTAAGTTCCAAAGAGTTTGACCAAGTCATTGCCGTTGAAGTTGTCGTAATTTATTGGCTGCGAAGGGCAGCTTCTTCGAATTCGGGCTATTCTTCAAAATTATGGAAACAAATTCTTGGATGCTCTAGCGAGAAGCTTTGGTAAATTTCTAATGCAGTATTCTGCTAATAAATATGGACTGAAGAACAGGAGGAATGACAGAGTGAAGCAGGTGGCCCTTGCAGGGTCCATACTGCAAACTCTCTGCCATCCAGCTTCAGTCTTCCACTCTAGATAGACAGTACCATCTTATCACGAATCTCCTTTACCCCCGGAGTGACAGTTTTGCGTGAGTTGAGATACTGCTGTTCATGTGATGAGTGCTATTGATCGAAAAGTTGATGAATGTAAAGTAGGACAGCTTAGTCAGATGACGGGTTCACCTACAATGGATGAAGAGAATTTATCGTCAACGGAGGGAGTTGAAGTTTGCAAGGGAAAGAGAGGAAATACATTTAGGCCGAACACTTTGAGCTAGTCATTTCCGTTGGAGTTGTCGTAATTGGTTGGTTTCGCAACTCCGAATCCAGATACCTCTGCTGTCCTTCAAAATCATCCAAAGAACTGATTAGATTTTGTTTTCTACCGGATTTTTTTCATTTCCTTCGGAATTAAGACACGAAGAAAGACCAAAGAGCCAAGAAGTTGATGAAGACCCATCTCTTGTTGCAGATTACCTTCCCATTCCACTTTCCCTTGCTGCATATGGTCCACCATCATCCAAAAGCTCTACAATGCTGAAGTGATGCTTAACATCCTTTCGAAACATTCACTTCATCAAATTCAATTCCGCGGCAAGTCAGAATACTGATTCTCATAGTTTTAGCCATGAGTTGGAATACTCTTGTTCATTTGTTAGAAGTACGGTTAGTCGAAGAAGCGATAAATGCTCTTAGTCAGATGACTGGTTCACCTGCAATGGCTGAACCGAATTTATTATCAATGCAGGAAGTTGAAGTTCAAGTTTGAAGACAAGGATAGGAGAAACCTCGGGTCGATTACATCGATCAGGTCGTGGTTGGTGTCAGCGGTGTAGTTTGCTACTATTGAAGCTCTCTAACCCTCCGTCTCATTCGTGATAATTTTTCTCAGTAGCGGGATACCTTCTCCGCCCAAAAAACAGGGACGATTCTTCAGACAGTCGATTACTAAGTGATAAGACATTCTGGTCCAGCGTCTAGTTCACCTATAATGGATGCAGAAAGATTATTATCAAAGCAGAGAGCTGAAGTTTGAAGCAAAGAAAAGTACTTCAACCCCGATGAATTTTATGGAGTCATTTCCGCTGAAGTTGTGGCAACTTGTTGGCTTTGAGAAACAAATTATTCAGACTCCTACTGTGCTCTCCTTTGATATTATTATACCTTCTTTCCTCTATGAGCTGCTACTCTGCCTGGAAACAAAGCAGATTATCGACTCTGGGCCCAAGCAAGAAGATGTTCAAAAAAAACTCGCCGAATTCGGCTTAGTCAGATGGCTGGTTCACCTACAAAAGCTTGCTGGAAATTATTACCACCGCAGGTACTTGAAGTCTACATGTAAAGAGGCAAGATGCCTGAAGGCCAATCATTTTTACCGAGTCATTTCCGTTGATGCTGTCGAAACTTGTTGGCATCGAAGGTCAAATTATTCAGACCTCCATGCTATTCTTCAAACTTATCCAAGCGAATTTTTCCCTCTATCGTCGTAAGTCTTGGAGTATAAATAGATTATCAATTCCATATTCAGCCAGAGAATTCAGAACGGAAAAAAATTTTTGGAGTAAGAAGAACCATCTATCAAAACTTTGCCCGCAAGCGACGTGTCTTTGGTTATACCGAGCTTCTTATTGAAGAGCCAGCCAAACTGGGGGATTTTTTTTGCTTGGAGGTTACGACCCACGAGTTAACGAGGAGTCGACCATCAGCCAAAGAAGCTTTCACGAATTGAGGGGGAATGAGCGAGAGCCCGCAAGCGAAAGATCAAATGAACTTGAAACGAATATTCTAGGTGAATTCATCAAACGCTGAAACTCCGGATGCTCCTGCAAGAACGATATAACATTGAATCAGTAAACAGACGAGAAGTACCAGATGAAGCCCGCATGTCATTTCAGTTCTAGTTGTTGCACATTATGTTACAATTTTCTCGTAATTAGAGACTGCAATAGCTTGCCACCATCATCAGTTTGGTGTAAGTTTTCGGAATTGTAATAAGGGTGAGGAAAGATATATGCTGGCGTCAGTGGCAGTTCAACGGGGGCTTTGCACAAGCAGCTTCCTAAACCCATTCCCTATACATTTTGGGATTCCGTAGATAACCGCTTTCCCCCAAAATCCCACTGGAAGCTTCTACAAACGAATAATTACTCACGTTTCCGACACCCCCATCCTTCAATTTGGGGAAGGGACAATCCTTTCATTTCCGGCTAAAGTCTCGCACAGTCAAATAGAAATCGGGTGGTAAATTAGGGAAAAGAACCTACACCTCTAGCAGGCCAACACCCACCGCAGATCACCAGGACTAGGACTGCCCACGATAACGAGACAACTCCTGTTATCGTCTTGATTTCGAGCCCGATATCGAGACCATACTCGTTTAAATCGATGTTGCGGCGAGAATTTTTTGTTCTCTCGTGGGCACAAAGAAGTAACGTAAGACAGGAAATAACGATCTTGGAATTGTTGAAATATGATGGATCACTCTGGCGAAATGCTAAATATGCTGTCTAGGCAATAACCTAGACCGGGTGTCTAAGCACGTGCTTGTACAAGCGAGACCGGCATGCACTTGACGAGACCTAGGTGAGACCGAGACGAGGGAGTGCTCAATAATGACGATACGACACCGAGACGATATTGAAATTCTGCATCATCAAAGAGACCGAGACGAGACTCTGTCTATTATCGTCTCGACTCGTGGGCAGTCCTAACCAGGACAAATAAATCCAATGGACCTGAGATGAGATCCTGGAAAATCTTGACTAGAAGATAAACCTGTTCTCTTTTTCTTTCCCAAGAAAATCTACCAAATGAAAAATTGATTACAATCTTCTTGACTAATAAAGCACAGATCTTAGCTCCTCTTTCACTGGTCCATCTCTTTCAAATGTTACTCGCCGATTCTACCGTACCTTTCCTTATTGAAAACTCATTTCCCGTTCCCAACCAACTTCGTAACCGAAGAACAGCCCTAGCTTTGCTTCTTCGATTCCTCGCATTTCACTCACTTTTTTCATTCCTTCCGCCCAGTGTTGTCAGTTTCCTTCTTTTTCTGGAGAAAAGGTTCATACGTCTGTCGCTCTGATGCCATTCTGCTGTAGCAATAAGTCAAACATAGACTGCTCACGACTGCTTTCTTTGTATCATGCTTCTTCGCTGTTCTTTGTACTGAAATCATTAAGCCAATTTTACTTATGTCCCATGTGAGCGTCTGTTGCTGGTTACCAAGTATTGATCATCCCCACTGCTAATAGTGAGGAAGATAAGGAATTCTGGGTAATTGATGTACGACAAATGGAAACAAGAAAATTAATGTCAGCGGTGGAGTCATCTCGAAGTATGGCCAATCACAACAACACCCCATTCCAAGGGGTTCGCAGATCAAGCGTATCTAGGAAGAGATACATTCTTTTCTCCCCCTTCGGCATTCACCCCAGTTGACTCACGTTTGTGGGATGTATAACCCTCACCCCTTCAATGTAACGACGTCCAGAAGTCTACCGTGCAACATAAAACGAAAAGCCTTGCTCACGCACGACAGCCCATCAGGAAAGAAGAACAAGTCCAAAAGAAGCTGAACGAAAGAAATGCAGTTGAGATGTGCTAGTTCTATATATTGACTACCTAAGAAAGGGTTTTTGTTCCACCTCTTGGGGACTTCTTGACTCGTGCTGTGAACACAAAGTCACTTCCCTGGGGGGATATTCCAACGGGTTTACCCCAATTTGGGGAAAACTTGTATGGTTCAAATATTCCAGTGAGGTATCTGCATAACAGAAACTAGTCGATAAAACTTTATGCCGTCTTAGGGGTATAAAGTTGACGTACAGTTAAGGTGAAATCTACATTTGACATTAGTTTGATGGATTGGTTTTAGCAGAAAGTGGTTTTTTAATCAATTATGCCAGATAAACGAATTCGAGAAGATGTCTTGAATTCAAGGATTCGAGTCAGATAGGTGATTTAGAAAAATTACGTGGCAAAACTTTACCCCATTTCAGGGGTATGAAGTCGACATGATGATAGACAAAATACTCCATTATGGTCAATTTTTATCAACAATTTATCGTTGCCGTTGTTGAAATGTCTATTCCACCATGCTTACTGAATTTTTCCCCTTAGTCATCGTATAAATTCCAGACTTACGCACGGATAGCCTTGAGTTTCACCACCTCCACCCACTTCGCACTATCACCCCCTTTCCCATTCTCAAAAGCAACCCCCCCCCCCCCCCATTCCAGAAACAACCCTCATGAGAGCCGAGGTGAATGCAAGGGTTTGCCTCAAGCGAATACGTTCTGCCCCCTTTTTTCGTCACCCTTCTACTACTCAGGAAAGCTTGTGTATTCTTTACCAGACACTTTTACCCGTTTCAACGAGATAGATACCTTCAGACCACCTCTACACCCCACCCCCTACCCAGTCTGGGATAAAAAGTCTCCTCGATCTCTCTCCCTCTTTCTTTTTCTCTCTTGCATTCTCGAGAACTGACTCTTGGCAAGGAAACAGGAGGATCATTGCGTGTGTCGTGTCACGTATGCTACCATGCAATCGTACCAACCCCTTTCATCTTATTACCCCCCACCCCCACCCCCTCTCTCCGCAACCCCCTCCACTACCCCCATTGGTCTCGTCCTCACCTTTACACCATCTCTTGCATCATCACAACTCGTTTCCCGTGGGAGATTGTTTTCACTTTTCTGGATATTTTTTCTTTTTTTTTTAGCTTGGCAAAGGGTGTTGTAGGGATGTTTTTCTTTGGCTTTTTGTTGAACACCCTTTGTGGTGAAAACATAGTGGTATCCCCAGTGAATTCGAGACTGCATATCGGGCATTGTCCAATTGAATTTGTACGAGGTTTTCAAGCGCATATTCGTGGAAAGGGGTGGTGGGTGGGTGGGGGGTGGGGGTGGGTTGGGGGTGAATTTTCATAAATTTGGCAAAATTCGAATTTAGGGGTGGATCTAACCATAGCTTTCCAATAGTTCAAAATTTCAAAATTTCCTCTCAGCGAGGAGATTGACGTTGACATTCTCCTTTTCCTCTTGTTCTAACACCTTTTGTGGTGAAAACACGAGCGCGATCCCAGGTGAATTTGAGACTGCATATCGTGGCATTGTCCAATCGAATCTGTGCCACGTTTCGAATCGCATATTCATGTGAGGGAGAGGATGTGGCGGGGGGTGAACGAGGGGTGGGAGGGTTGTGGGTGGAGGGTGTAGGGTGGATATACACTATTCCCACTCAGCAAATACCCGAGGCGATAATGACGCGTTGCGAATACCTAGCTTCGGACAGTGCTGCCACCTACAATGGTTAGCATCTATATTATGGGATAGGCCACTAGGGAACGTTAACGTGTGACTAAATTGGCCAATGCCAGCAATTGATTGTCATTTGTCTGATTTTCACTGGAGAATCGGGGTTACTTGATTCTGGGTGAATTCGCTGTTTTTTTTTGTGGATCGAGGAGAGAGGGGTGGGTGGGGGGGGGGGGGGGGGAGAGGGGGCGCGGTCAATTCCGGTTGGTACATGACGAAGCCGAATGCATAATGGCGACTCCGCAAATTTCACGTCGTTGATGGCTAATTGCAGATAACGTTTTAACACATTTTACCTGAATTCGACAACCGCAATGGAACACTGGTGAAGTTCAATAAAATGGAAATGCAACAAATCAGAATCGAAACAGTTATGAAACAAAGACCAAACAATGGCACTACAACGAACCCGCAACAGAAGTACAATGACAATACAATGACAACACAACGACAACACAACGACAACACAACGACAACACAACGACAACACAACGACAACACAACGACAACACAACGACAACACAACGACAACACAACGACAACACAACGACAACACAACGACAACACAACGACAACACAACGACAACACAACGACAACACAACGACAACACAACGACAACACAACGACAACACAACGACAACACAACGACAACACAACGACAACACAACGACAACACAATGACAACAGAACGACAACACAACGACAACACAACGACAACACAACGACGACGCAACGACAACACAACGACAACACAACGACAACACAACGACAACACAACGACAACACAACGACAACACAACGACAACACAACGACAACACAACGACAACACGACCACAACCCAACCTCAGTGGCAATACAATGCCAGCACAACCGCAACACGACAGCCCAACAACTACGGCAATACAATGCCCGCACAACGACGACACAACAACAATCCAACGACAACGGATGTACAACGACAACACAACCACAATGACAACGACGCAGCGACGACATCACGACAGTACAACGACAGCCCAACGACAACGGCAATACAACGCCAACGCAACCACAACGACAATACAACAACAACAACGACGCAACAACACCACAACGACATCACGACACTACAACAACAACACAACGACACCATAACGACTAGACAATGACAGCACGACTGTTGCACACGAATGAAACAATAACTATACACCATCGAAACAACGACAAAACAATGGTCAGACAACAATAAAACAATGACGAAACAACGCTAGAGCAAGGGATTTGAATTATCTCATCCACTTTTCGTTTCTTTTCTTTTTTCAATCTCTAAAACTTTGAACAATTGTGAAGCTTTCGCCAATTTCGGAATCTTAAAAATTTCACCACATTTTTTCTGACAAATGCTAGTCTATTGCATTGAAATTTGGTAAATCTGTATCTGCATATACGGTTGAATCAAATTAGTACGTGCAAATGCGAAAAGTACTTATACGGAACACAGGCCATAATGGCTGATGCCCGGGTTAGACAAGTCATTCGCTCGTATACGTCACTCACCCCTCAGCCCATTCACGATTCCTCTATATGCGAATTCGGGCGTTAATGCGGCTTCGGAGGCTGCCATCCCAACGAGATGTCACTTTGTGTGATCCAGCTTTTCAGAAATGATATTCCATATTCATGGCTTCTCGATGCACTCGATAATCATTTTCCACGATTAATGTGTGACCCATTGGGGCTACATAGAAAATTTCACGGCTTTCAATGTTTATCTTTCATCCATTGGTGATAACAGCGTGTACGTTTGTGTGGGTGCAGATGAGGCTATTGGTCTGACTGTAGGTGTGCCTGTGGGTGTGGGCGTGGTTGCAAGTGAAGGTGTGGGTGTGGGCGTGGACGTGGGTGTGGTTACCAGTGGCGGCGTGGGCGTGGGTGTAACTGTAGGCGTGGTTGCCAGTGACAGCGGCGGTGTGGGTGTGAGTGTGGGCGTGGATGCAAGAGACGGTGTGGGCGTGGTTAGAAGTGACGGTGTGGGCGTGGTTAGAAGTGACGGTATGGGCGTGGTTGGAAGTGACAGTGTGGGCGTGGTTGGAAGTGACGGTGTGGGCGTGGTTAGAAGTGACGGTGTGGGCGTGGTTGGAAGTGACGGTGTGGGCGTGGTTGGAAGTGACGGCGTGGGCGTGGTTGGAAGTGCCGGTGTGGGCGTGGTTGGAAGTGACAGTGTGGGCGTGGTTGCAAGTGATGGTGTGAGCGTCGTTGAAAGTGAGGGTGTGGGCGTGGTTGCAAGTGACGCTGTGGGCGTGGTTGTAAGTGACGGTGTGGGCGTGGATGTGATTCCCAGTGATGGCGTGAGCGTGGGTGTGGATACAAGTGACGCTGTGGGCGTGGTTGCAAGTGACGGCGTGGGCGTGGGAGTGGATGTAGGTGTGGATGCAAGTGACGGTGTGGGCGTGGTTGCAAGTGACGGCGTGGGCGTGGCGGTGAGAGTGTGTGATGATGAGGGCGTGTGATGGTGAGAGCGTGAGGGTCGGTGCAATTATAGCAAGTTATTTCCAAGTTTAGAATTCTCCAAATTAGAATTCTCAAAATATCGAAATATCAAAAAAATTGTACACTTTGAACCCGTTCTCACCTCCCTCAATTTTGAAAATTCGAGAATCACACTTTCTCTACACCATCAGCGAAAGGAGATGAGTTAAAATTCCTATGTTTCACCCCTCGGACATATTTCCGATAAAATTCCCTCTAGTCTTTGGGACATTTTATAACACCCCATATTTCCTTTATCTGGGACCCACCAAAATAGCGGTGATCAGCAAATTTGCCCGGATATTCTAGCCGCCTATGAAACATCGATAATGTTGTGTTGATCTTGTACACAGGGTGACAAGTGTTGATTTAAGACTGCGCAACGAGTGAAGGCTGAAAGGGTTTGCGTTACCACTGGCTGACACGAACCAGCCACTTTCTCCCGTTCTCCCCCCCCCCCCCCTCCTAAACCCCACCCCCTCGTCATGTACACGGGTTATTGAAGCACGTCAAAAGGGGCTTTACTTGAGCCATTTGACTCTGTCTCCATATCGGTAAAGATAGATGAGTAATTAATTGAGACTTTCAGAAAATTTTCTTTTAAAATTTTTGAAATTGTGAATCTACAAAAATCTACCGAAATTCACTACACTCATGGAAAGCCTAGAAATAACCACAGCTCCTAAAAATCCATAAAATTTATAGATACTCTATGAAAATTTACAAAAATCTACAGTTAATCCCCGGAAAATCTACAAAAGTCTACCAACTCTGCCAAAATCTACAATAAATCTGCAAAAAATATATCTACTGAATACATCTACCAGATGTACAGAAAAATCTACCGAATCTACTAAAATCTACCAAAATCCACAAAAACCTTTCAACAATCTACAAAAATTTACCAACCCCTACAAAAATCTGCAAAACTCTACAAAATCTACAAAAATCTACAAAAATCTACAAAAATCTACAAAAATCTACAAAAATCTACAAAAATCTACAAAAAAATACGTACAGTCCAGAATCACTTAGAAACCTACAGACTCTAATACTTTTTGTTGGAAAAAAATGTCCTCGATCCCCATTCAGGCATCTCCATCCCGATTGATTTCTTTATTTTCCCTCTGAATGAAATTTCTGCTCGACATCTCTGTTCCAATTCTTTCCCACCTAAAAAACGATAGCCAATAAAGGAAGCTGATTAGGTTTTGGCTCCAGAGAAAGGGTCTCCAGATGACTCAAACCCTCGTAAATGTAACACGATACTGGGGGGTGGGGAAGGGGGAGGAGGAATAGGGGTACGTCCAATTACACGTCGAAATGGAAATTGCCGGTTAGTTTGGTAGATGGAAAGGAAAAGGGACGAATGACGGGTGCAAGAGAGAGGGAGAGGGAGAGAGGGTTTTCAGGGGTTAGTTCTTAATGTCCCCGTGCTTTTCGAGTAGGTCCTGATGGATCGCTTCGCTCGTATGTCTCGCATACTGATGCTAGAGCACCGCTATTGAGAAAATTGGTACTCGATTGGAATCGGAATTATAAGAGGAGTGGTCTGTCCATATATTGAAGTGGCAATTTGTTAATTTTTGGAGATGGACAAACCGGGTGGTTCTGAGTTTTTTCAATTTTTTGAAAATTTTGGAAACTGGAAATTTTGGAAATTTTGGAAATTTTGAAAATTTTGAAAATTTTGAAAATTTTGAAATGTTCGAACATGTGTAGTTTTTTTTTATTTTTTGGACCTTTGGAATTTTGAAATTTTGGATTTTTTTGGAATTTTTGAAATTTTTGAAATTTTTGAAATTTAAAAAACAAAAATTTTCCATTAGTTGCAATCCCTTGCCTGATGGTCCCAAGGCCACTTAATGATTTCAAATTGCGTATTGGTCCAGGAATTGGTCCATCGAAAAAATTTACAATATTCCCCAATTTCACCCTAATTACTTGCCCCGCTGAGCAAATATTTGCATCCAAAATAGAGGGATTCATTTCCAAGTTGCCAAGTAAATAAAACATACAAATGCACCTCCACGAATCAATGATGATGTATGCTTGTGAATAAATTAATAATTCATGAATTTATTAAATCGTTGCATTTGCCCCCCTCCCCTCCCCTCCCTCCCCCCCCCCCTCCGCCCGCCCCTCCGAAAATCCGCCAATAAAACAGCTATATTGGATGTCGTAAATTGTCAGAATTTCCATAATGTTTGCCAAGTAAAAATTGTTTCAATACTACGTAATAAAACAAAATTAAGGTCATGACGGATCGTTCCACGACTGCATGAAAACTGGATCAATTTTTTTAGGATCAATTTTTATGAGTGTATTTGTGACTTCCAAGTGGTGAAGTTATTGAAACTGGAGTCCCAATTTTTCACCCTAAAAAAATTTGCGGGTGTGTGTATGTGTGTGTGGGTTCTAGTCGAAGCGCCTCGCTTGATGTCCACTTGGCGATTTCCCCTGCTGTGTTCGCACACGTAGAATTGAATTAGCGCTTTCCAACTTCACAGATTAATTCACACCGCATGACGATAGACGAAAATGACTTTGATTTCAATTTTCAGGTTGAATATTTTCTGTTTTATGGATTTTGCTTTCACCTGGCTGGAGTGATTTGGCTGCGTTGAGAACACGTGATGCGCGACGTCGATTGCGCGCATGCGCAACGCCTCAATCTCTAGCGAGGATTTTCGCGCGCTAACGACAAATTCAAAAAGCCTATTTTCGCTGGCGCCAGAGTGCGCCGACAGGCTTTGTTATGGTCACAGTTGAGTGGTTTTGTGAGCACAAAGCGCGGCAAAATTCAAATTGATTCAACAGCAGAAATCACGATAGCGCAACACATACTAAAGATAAATGATGAAAAATCAATTTGAATAATTATTACGCGTTTTACGAGCAATAAAATTTCTTCGTCATTTGTGCTAAAAATATCTGTTGCGATTCTGTGCTGGAGTAAATTGTTTGAATTTTCATGTTCACCAAATAATGGCCGAAGGGAACGTAATAAAATGACATAAAAGTCTTCCTATTTCACCGAAAATCAAGAAATAAATCACGTAGTTTTTGATCACTCCACAGAAGCGAATTCGTTTCAGGAAAAAGGGATCTCAATCCTATCGACAAACAAAAAGCCTTTTTCCATGAACGTAAACTCGGTCCTTCTTTTTTATTCGTTTCTTCTTTAACGCCGAGCTTTGAATTCTACTGAAAAGCCGCCACAGCCAACAGAGAAAAAAAAAGGGAATCAGCAGGGGAAAAAAAATTAAATAAAGGGAGAGGTTGAACTGGGCGAGGAGAAAATCCACCCACGTTCGATTCTGGAGGGTGGGGCGGGGGGCGGGAGGGGCGAGATGGCGAGGAGAATTCTCGTCTTAGAACATGAAAGACGGGTCTTTTTTGCTGGTTCCCATTTTTTTTTAATTTTTCAAATTTTTCAAACTTTTGAAATTTTTGAAATTTTCAAATTTTTCAAATTTTCAAATTTTCCAAATTTTCCAAATTTTCCAAATTTTCAAATTTTTCAAATTTTCAAATTTTTCAAATTTTCAAATTTTTCAAATTTTTCAAATTTTTCAAATTTTTCAAATTTTTCAAATTTTTCAAATTTTTCAAATTTTTCAAATTTTTCAAATTTTTCAAATTGTCAAATTTTTCAAATTTTAAAATTGTTGAAATTTTGGAGATTGTTAAATTTTTTGAATTCTTGAAATTTTGGGCATCTCTGCATTTTTTCAAATAATTCTAATTTTCGAATGTTCACCATTTTTTAGAACACACACACACACACAAACACACATGTGTGTGCGCGCATATATTTAAATCTAATCGAGAAATATAGACATCTCTAAATACGTATATCTGCTTGGACCCCCATTTCGTCTTCTAAAGTGATAACACTAACTTCTTCTATCGGAAATTTAAAAAATTTGGAACGGATGAAGTAAATCCACCGAGCTCGATGCTGGGGGCGGGGGGAAGGGGTGAGATTGGCAAACGAGAAGGCAAGAAAAATTCCTCACGCCTTATCGGATATGAGAAAGGGCGGTTGTGGTGAATGATTGCGATGTGGCTTGAGTCCAAATAATACAAAACCTGATGCCAGTGGTGGGTGACCGGACCAATATCTGGAAACGTACCATTTATGATCTTTTTATTTTATTGAATTGTTATAATTCTTGGAATGTTCAAATTTATTTTTCCAGTTTGTTTTGACATTTGAAATTTTTTTCACTTTTCGAAAATTCTTGAGCTTTTAGGATTTCTCCAAAAAATTCGGAAACTGAACACAATTTGGGAAATTGTGAAAGGAGGGTCAGTGGGGTGAGATGAGGTGGGTGGTTGGGTGGGTGGAATCAGCTTCGGGGGGTGGGTGGGCGGATGAAATTAAATGAGGGGGGTAGGTGGAATCAGATGAGGGGGGTGGGTGAAGATGAAGGGGGGGTGGGTGGGTAAAGATGAAGAGGGGGTGGGTGGGTAAAGATGAAGAGGGGGTGGGTGGGTGGGTGAAATGAGAGGAGGGGTGTGGGTGGGTGGAGTGAGATGAGGGGGTGGGTGGGTGGAATCGGCTGAAGGGGGTAGGTGGGTGGGTGGAATCGCCTCAGGGGGGTAGGTGGGTGGGAGGAATGAAATGAGGTGGGTGAAATCCGCTGCGAAGAGTGGATGTGTGTGTGGAATCAGATGAGGGGGTGGGTGGGTGGAATGAGATGAGAGGGTGGGTGGAGTGAGATGAGGGTGGTGGGTGGGTGGAATGAGACGAGGTAGGTGGGTGGGTTGAATCAGATGGGGGGGAGGTGGCTGGAATCAGATGAGGGTGGTGGGTGGGTGGCTTGAATCAAATGGGGGGGGGGGGGGTCGGTGGGGGGGACGTGGAATCCGATGAAAGGGGTCAGTGGGTGGGTGGAATGAGGGTGGTTGGTGGGTGGGTGGAATGAGATGAGGGTGTTGGGCAGGTGGGTGGAATGAGATGAGGGTGTTGGGCAGGTGGGTGGAATGAGATGAGGGGGTGGGTGGGGTAGAATGAGATGAGGGGGTGGGTGGGGTAGAATGAGTGAGCTGCAGTGGGTGGGTGAGTGGGGTCTCCAACAGTAGTGGTTGGCAAAGGTGACGTAGAGTTGCTGAAGAAAAGAGACGAGTCAGGCTTACATCGTCATTAACTTTGTTCAAGGTGATATCTTACGTACTAAAGTTTCTGAAATGACGTTAACGTGGGTTTATACGATAGTTGTAAGGTAACAGTGAGAGATAGCGTTGTCAAAGATATATCGTTGATGGTGCAATTTTTAGTGAAGAGGAAATAACGCTAAACAATCCATCATCCATGATCGCTGTATCATCTTGTATCTCGGGTACGCTTGCGCCAGATGGCGTTGTTAATGGCTTTATTTCAAGCTATTTGAAAGTTTTTTTTCGCGGAGATGAAAAAGCGCGGACAGATGTAGTTTTGGCCAATATATTGAGTAATTCTCATCTCCCACATTGATGGAATTTTGGGAATTTTTCCTTATCAAAGCATATTTTTTTTTCTTGGCTAATGAACTATATATAACCAAGTAGCAAGTGGTGATGATCTCCAGCATGAAAAATTACCTGAATTATCATGCTCCACGAGCCACCCCCCCTCCTGTCATCCCAGAACTGACTCTATAAAAACCGAAAAAGCCCATCAACCCCCTGAACATTCCCCCGGCATTTATTCCCAGTCGTTAACTCGTCGTCGTTGTGATAAAGTTTCACGTTTAGACTCGTAACTTCCGTTTTCCACACGCGCTCTCAAAACGTTACGAGCAGAAGCCAAGGCCTGTTGTAAGACGGGGGGGGGGGGGTGATAAATGTGCTTGCGCTTAATGCCTTTCGATTTGGTGAAGGTCCCCCGGTTCCACCCACCCCCTTTGCCCCCCCCCCACCTTTATGCTCGCGTATTTTGTACTCAACTTTGTGTCGGGCCGTGCGTGTGTGTGTGTGTGTGTCCGGGTATATCTATATGTATGTCTGTGTATGTGCCTGTGTGTATATGGGTGTGTGTTCGTGTGTGCTTGTGTGTGTATGTGTGTGTTTGTGTGTGTGTCAAATCGCCTATTGCCATCTGTGATACGTATCCGCATCATAGTGAACCACGCCGTATCTTATGAAAAATTGAAGATACAAAAAAAAAGTTTAAACAAAAGTTATTACTCATGAAAAACCGCAGATTTTATGTTATATAATTGTTTCTCATAAGTCTCATACTTTTTGAGTTATCGCCGATTAAACATAGAACGAGCCCAGAAGCACATTTCACACATGTTAATGCATTAGCACTAGTTTTTATTTGTACGTGTGTTAGTAACAGGAGAAATGACTATATCCCAAGTTTACCCTTGGCCCCCACCCACCCACCCACCACCCAGACCACAAACACTAGAGGCGCAATAACCCAAGGCTGGTGATAAGGGAAACATGGAAGGCACCGTTGACCCAATGGACACAGCTACTCCCTTGTACTTGCGCTTATATGTCTGTGTTTATGTGTGTGTGTGTGCCTACGGCGTTGCTAACACGTTCCGGTGTAACTAGATCCCTCCAGAGGGTCTTAGATTCACGTTCAAAATCTGGGGGAGGAGGGGGAGCATCGTAAACAGCTCATTCTCACGTAATACGAAAGGTGAGAGACAATTTTTGCGGGAAAATTCAATTTTAGTAAATGATGCTGGGCGACACGATTCGGGGATAAACATCCGGGTTTTGGGGATGGAAGAGCCTTGAGTCGGGGATGGAGTGTTGCAAGGCTCGCGGAGTTGAGGATGAAATATCGCGGGGTCGCGAATTTGGGGATAAAATACAATGAGCTCAGTAGTAAAACCCAGGATGTGGTCAGACGGTTGGACGAGTTCACTATCCAAAAATTGCATGGAGCCTTATCCAACCAATATTTTCCAACAAATTATTTTTCTTTCACATTATCTCTCCATAAATAAATCATAAAATTATTATAAAAAAATTAACCATTTTAAGTAAAGTATAATTTTTTTATTTCCCCAATTTCGAAATATTTTTTACATATTTTTTTAATCTTGGATCTGACATAAAAACGTGATTTTCCCATAACACCGGATTATTCCTCAGTTGGTGATTAATTCTTATCAAACCTACTAAATGCTTAATCGAGCAAAGATTGCACCTTAAAGCTGCTATATATATGAGCGTTCCATAAAAAATTATTTTAGATTTTTATCTTGGAAATGGCTCATGAAAAAAAATTTTTTTCAGAAAATTTTTGAAAAAAAAAAATTATGCGAAGTAATAACAATTAGTGATAATTAATTCCCTTGTGCTCATAAAAGCAAATCCGAAGCCCTTGTCGGAAGTGAGCGAAAGGGCTCTATAAATTCTTCGCTAAATAGCGCATAATTATCTACGATCGAATTTAACAAGTGCACGCGACGTTTCCGCTCGGGGGGAGGGAGCGGCGCACCCCTTCGCTGCCCAGACGCGCACAATGACGTCACTTTTGAACATTTCTTTTCAATATTTAAATATTCACGTCTTAAAAAAAAATAGACAATTTGTTCAGAAAATTATAATTCAATCTAGAATAGAAATTGAAAAAAAAATGAAAAAAAAAATGTGAAAGTTTGAAAAAAAATGTGAGAATTATCAAAATTTTTGGTCCAAATAAATTTCCCGAATTGAATTTTTTTTTCCGGAATTGGACAATTTTTTTTTATTCTCGGAAATCTCACAAATTTTCCGAGAACTTACCTCGGACTTTTTGGGAACGAGAATGTTTCCCAGAACACTTGTCGTTCGGTTCCAAAGTTCCGCGAACGGTTCCAAGAATTTGTTCCACTTGTTCCGAGAACTGCGCCTATCATATGCTAAAATTTTTCACCGGGAATACCAGTCAAAATTGAGTAGAGGCATTCAAACAGATTGGAACCTTCCCCTCCCAAAGTTTCCCAGAACGTTCCGGTCCGAAAATCCTCACTCTCCTACAGGATGTTCCTCACGTTTTCCGCCACTTCACCACTCTAAACACCTTCACCATCATTCCGAGAACATTCCATACCGAAACATCAGGAACATTTCCCAGAACAATTTTGCTCGTGTTCAAGTTCCCCTAATGGTTCTCAGAATGTTCCCCACCCGTTCCGAGAACTGGTCGTACCGATTTCAACGATTTTCACTGGAACAATTACCAAGAATTCAGTACAGGCATTCAACCTTTTTGGAACTCACCATCCCCTCCGAAAGTTTCCCAGAACCGTCCCGTCCGAAAATCCCCACTCTCCTACAGGATGTTCCTCACGGTTCCTGGAACTTCAACACTCTGAATACTTTCACCAGTGTTCCGAGAACTTATGACACCCTATCCCAGAACATCAACACTATTCCCCAGAAGAATTGTCGTCCTCAGGTCCCAAGTTCTCCCAATGGTTCCCAGAATGTTCGTCACCCGTTCCCAGAACTGCCTCTGCCGACTCCCGAGTAGAAAAATCACCAGAAAAATTACAAAAAATTGGCAAGACCAATGGAACCGGCATTTCTCAAATGTTTTCTCATAAAATCTCCAATATTTTTCTCTTCACCCATCTGTTTCTCTTTTACCCCCACCACATGCGCCTCCTGGAGGGACGCAACCTGCACTAGACGGCGGTGCGAAATGGCGTCTCTCTTCAAGAACGTGAAAAAAGTGGCCTAGGGGGCGGTGGGAGGGGAGCGTTATAGACGGTTCAAACTTCACCGGCTATTCTTCCGCAAGTTTGCCATTTCGCTGACGTTTTCGGGGCTCACCCTCCCCTCCCCCCCCCCCTCCCCGACCTTCCACCCACCCACCCGCCGCAACAGTATGTGCTTCTTCCGACGATAATATTTCGCGTTGAAAATGGGCTACGACCCTCTCGGGTCGTTCTCACGAAATTGATCACGTAGAGACCGAGCAAGTGGGTGGGTGGAGCGGCAAGTGGGAGGGCAGGGGGTGGGGGGGGGGGAAGCGGCGAGGGGCGGGGCGGGGAAAAAAAAAATCTTTAAAAATGACTTCCGAATCTTTCGTGAGCACTTGCATCACGTTTTCAAACGCGCTAGGAACTCCACCAAGTGTATTATATTCTACGTGACGTGAGCCACCGGATTTTTCTCATTTCCTGGAAAAATTACCAAGTGAGTGTCGTATGAACGTGGACTAGGATTATGCATGCCATGTGTAATATCATAATTCAGGGGGGCAGGGGGTAGAGGTGGGGGGGGGGGGGGAGGGTACTATTATATATGGGAGCCTGGGGAACTGGGGGATGGATGGGCGATCGATTCTTATTTCGACCGATTTTGTTTCCCCATTTTTTCATAATTTAGTTTACATGAAAAATCGTCCTCAATATGGTGAGAGATTTTTTTTTTGGTAAGCGGTTTTTTTTCGCCAACTGATAGAGCAATTTGGGAATGGGGAAAAATTTTTTTTTAGCTTTGACAAATTTTGGAAATTTGGAAAATTTTCAGAATTTTCGAAGTTTTGGACATTTTTGGAATTTTTGGAGATTTTGGAAATTTTGAAATTTTATGGAGATTTTTCAAAATACTCTGCTCTGGCAGTACCAATATAATGAACCCACAATCTATAACAGCGAGCGAAAATGCGAATTTTGGCAAATGTACAGAGGCATTGTATTTTCATGAGAAATCATGATGTTTGAGGCAGGAACGCTGGATGGTTGTGATGAAGTATTAAAGCGGATGTGAGATTATGATTTTCAGGGATTATACATGTGCCCCGGTATCCGCGAAATGGAGCGATATTTTTTGATAATATTTTGGGAGTCGAAGTTGCGTTAAAGAGTTATAATTTTTATGAAAGGTTTAATTTCAAAACACATACACAGAGCTATACTTACCCACCCACCCACTCACCCGCTCACCCACCCACTCACCCATTCAGTCACGCACCCACCCACTTACTCAACCACCGACTCACCCACTCAGCCACCCATCCACTCACTCATCCACTTACACACCCACTCACTCACTCGCTCACCCACCCACTCACCTACTCACTCACCCACCCATTCAACCAGCCACTCGACCACCTACACACCCACTCACCCACCCACCCACCCACCCACTCACCCACCCACCCACTCACCCACCCACCCACTCACCCAACCACCCACCCACTCACCCACCCACTCACCCACTCACCCACTCACTCATCCACCCACACACCCACTCACTTACTCATGCACCCACCCACTCACCCACTCACTCATCCACCCACACACCCACTCACTCACTCATGCACTCACACACCCACTAACACGCACCCCCACCAACACATACACACACACACACACACATTTCGTTAATCGTGTACATATCAAATGAATAAGCAGTAAGTTATATACATTACCAAAGCGCAAGTGATCTTAAATTATTCCCCATCTCAAGATCATACTGTCGGTTTATTTCCCTAAGAATGGGTGTTTTGTAGCACTGTTCAATGGGAGTTGTTCCGATTTACATACAAATGCCCAAGGTATTTCCTGAAACATGGAAATATGATAATGTGGGGACATGCGTATGTGAATGATTTTTTTATTCACAGCTTGGCGAAATAGTGTGCTGGGCATTTTATATCGTTTTAGGGTAATATTGGCGGGGGGCAATAATTTGGGGGAAAAAAATTTTATTCGCACAACTAGACGTGATGTGGAGGGCAAAAGAATTTTCCATTGTATTTTACATCTTGTTTTATTTCTGATGTATTTTTTATGAATTTTTTCTGGATAAATATGCATTTATTTTTTTCTACACCCTCGAAATTGTTTTCTAGTTTGTGATTAGGTTTTCAAGTTTTTAAAATTTGCCGAGGCTAAAATTCCCAAATTTCCAAAAATTTCCAAAAAATTTCCAAAAAATTTCCAAAATTCCAGAATTTTCAAAAAATTTCAAAAATTTCAGAATTTCCGAAAATTGCCAAAAAATTCCCAAATTTTCAAAAAAATTTCAAATTTCCAAAAATGTCCAAAATTTCCGAAAATTTCCAAAAATTTCCAAAAAATTCTAAAATTTCCAAAAGTCCAAAGAATTCAAACAACGCTCGATTCCGGCGCCATTCCTATCACGAATTTCCACTCTCCAATTACCCGCTTATCCCCCCCCCCCCGCACTTCATCGCAATGATCCTAGCGCTCCCTAAAACATCACCGATTTATCATGAAAATACAATACCCCCGTGAATTTGCCAAAATTTAAATTTCCCCTGTCCTATATACGCCCGTGTTTATTATGTCAGCAGTCATTATATTGTCCCAGTGCAAGTTTCCGTTGTTTCGGCTATGAGCGAGTGAGTTTTAGCATCTCTGTTATATGTTTTGTATATGGTAGGTTCCGTGTTACGTTCAAATGTGTATAGGAATGGCCGAGGTCCAGTTCTAACGACATCGCCACGATGAATATTTATGTTTTGACGCCCGTACTACTGCGTTAGCCCCCCCTCCTCCCCCCTCCCACCCCCCACCACCCAGCTGGATATGGTTTTGAAAAGGTCCGTCATACTCGGCATCCATTTCGCGAGACATTGGCCATTACCCCAACAACGACCTTCGCTCCTCTGTTGTTCTTGTGCGCTGTGTGGTAACGGCCAAATAACGTTTGTTGAGGTAACTCCGGGTATGCTCCAATTAATTTTAATACCCACAGACGCGCATAGCCCATCTACATATAAGGCAATATTGTGTAAATGTTCTGTTTTTTTTTCGGCGATTGTTTCGGTAATTGGGCGATGCTGTGGATGGTTGTATCCCTTGTTTTGGATGAAAAACGATGTTGCCGAAAGCATACTGTCCTTGAAGCTTTGTACGATTGCTGTTGTCCTGAAAAGGTACATTGAAAGTATTTTAGTAAACAAGGATACAAGTGCCGTGGAAACATTGGAGGTTATACAATGACAAAACAAAGACAGAGTTATGACCGAGGTCAAACAAGGACGTCCAAATGCTCACTTAAATCATCTCATACAATGATGAAACAATGGTCAAACAAGGATGATCGAAGTCGTCAAAGACACTCGATTGTTTACTTGAGCTACCTCATACAATGATTAAACAATGACGATCAAAGTTGTCAAAGATACTCAATTGTCTACTGGAACAATGACTGTATACAATGACAAAACAAGGCAGAGCCGACGCCAACAACGACCGCCAAATGCTCACTTAAATCATGTCATACAATGATGAAACAATGGCCAAACAAGGATGATCGAACTCGTCAAGGACACTCGATTGTTTACTTGAGCTACCTCAGACAATGACCAAACAACGACGATCAAAGTCGTCGAGGACACTCGAATTTTACTTGGACCACCTCATACAATGATCAAACAATGACAAAACTTAGGAGCAATGAGTACAAAAGTGTTTTGGGACGCTTACATGGTGTTTTGATTGTTTCGACTCAATGACAATACATTAAGCCATACAATGACCAAACTAGATGACACAAAGACAGCAGAAGTCGATGCAACGACCCTGTTTGCTTGGACCACTTCATACAATGATGAAACAATGATAACGCATAGATCAAATATGTCGAACAATGAGTACAAAAGTGTTTTGCGATGCTCAAATCCTTGTTTTGATTGTTTTGACTCAATGAAAACCCACCATACCATACAACGACTAAACAATGACCAAACTAGATCGAACAAGAACAGTAGAAAGTTGATACAACGACATTGTTTCATTGGTGTTTGTGGTTCCAGAGCTTCTTCCTGATGTTCCAGAGCTTCTGATCACTGCCAACATTCAACCGAACACATTTTGACATAGGTGTGGTCGCTAAACTACAAACAACATTACTTCACGACCAAACAATGACCAAACAAGACAAGGGTGCCGATGTACGCTTCAAAAGTATTTCATGGCTTCTATAATATTTTTCAATACAATTATTTTGATCCAATGACAGAAATAATCTCATACAACGACTGAACAATGACAAGTCAATTTCATACAACGACGAAACAATGACCAAACAATCTCATACAATGACTTAATGATGTCATAGAACGACAAAACAAACTCTTATACAATGACCTTGACATTTTCTACGGCAAAACAACGACGGAACAATCTAAACACCGACAATACAAGCGTTCAAAACAAGAGTAGAATGGTCTAAATCATTGTCTCCGTCAGTGTTTGCTGGTCCAGAAAGCAAGTTGGTTCAATCAAAATTCCACATGGATGCAAATCAATTCTGCTAATCCCAACATATTTATCTATAATTCCTTGCATTTCAAACAATTGATATTCATCGAACCATTGGTATCCCCCCACCCACCCCCCCCCCAAAATTGTATAACATCAAGGGTGCGTTTCTTCTCATGGAGCTCCTGATCATTGGCCATATTCAATCGATTACATTGGTACAGGTCGAATTATTGGCGGTCGTGTGGTCGGTAAATTTCATATCACAAGAGGCCACATTAATATTTATCCCCGATCAGTTAATAAACGACCGGGTGTTACGAATCAGACGGTTCGCCCCATCGCCACCCCACCCGCCACCCACTCCGATCCACGAACGTTCAATGAGATGAAATGCAACTGAGCGAGATGCACAGAACTGTGACCCCATCGTTCTGGCCTATCGAGATTCACGTTTCAATAAACTCAGGATTATATCGATTTGGGGGGGGGGGGGGTGGGGAGGGGGTGAATATATGCATATGTGCTCTGAGTACGAGGCAACGTCAGTTGTTACGGATGATATTAAATATTCTATTCCACGTGTCGAGTCCATGATTACAGATCTCTTTATTAAATTATTTCATTTTTTTTTTTTTTTTTTTTTTTCGTCAGACGGACTCGTGTCTGGGAAAAATATTGTGATGAGGATTTATGGAGGGTATTTCGAGAGCTGGGTGGGGGATAATTTTTTTATCACGATTTACGCCCTTTTTGGGGTGAATGGAAAATTGAAAAAAAAATTTGCAAAAAATTTAGAAATAAAAAAAAAATTTTGGGAAAATTGGAAAAATTGAAATTTTTTTTTTTCGTGATAAAAATAAGAGACCACTAGTCAGTGACGTCATAAAAAAAATTATTCATCGTAAAGGGGGGGGGGGCGGAGTGAAAAAAAAATTGTTCTAGAACTGTCCTAAGTGATTGATGCCGGGAAATGGGATAAAAAATGAAGTCTAAAGCCACTCGGGCGCAGACAGAGGCGTTCCTTAAGACCCTGTTGGTGACATTCCGATAGAGAGATCGATTTATCCCGTAATCAATTCCACTCAAGTCCTTCATTCCGATCAACTTCTCGGGTTACGTTGCCAACCTACAGGGCCAACCCCGTCCAAGACTTAGTTGCGCGGGGGGTGGGGGAGGGAGGGAAGGGGGGAAGAGCCACTTGGTATCACGTTCAAGGATCGATTGAGTGCATAGAGGTTATAAGAGCAGAGAGGGATATTCACGAGCACCGTCATTAAGCTCTTGAATATCCCTGAAATCCCCGTTTTTCTTTATTGACGAATATTCCCAAAGCTAGCAATGAAAAGACATTTCTAAATGCGCCACAAAATGAAGCTGTATCTACAATATCAATAAGTTGGTATCATTATATGTCTAGCTTTATGTTGTTTATGTCGTTGTTTATGCCGTTGTTTATGTCATTGTTTATGTCATTGTTTATGTCATTGTTTATGTCATTGTTTGTGCCATTGTTTTTGTCATTGTTCGTGTCATTGTTTATGTGATTGTTTGTATCATTATTTGTATCATTGTTTGTGTCATTGTTTATGTCATTATTTGTATCATTGTTTATGTCATTCATGGTGTCATCGTTTCTGTCATTGTTTGTATCATTATTTGTGTCATTGTGTATATCATTGTTTGTGCCATTGTTTGCATCATTGCGTGTGTCATTCTTTGGGTCTTTCGTTTGTGTCATTGTTTGTATCATGGTTTGTGTCATTGTTTGTATCATTGTTTGTATCATTGTTTGTATCATTGTTTGTATCATTGTTTGTATCATTGTTTGTGTCAATGTTTGTGTCATTGTTTGTGTCATTGTTTGTATCATTGTTTGTATCATTGTTTGTGTCATTGTTTGTGTCATTGTTTGTGTCATTGTTTGTGTCATTATTTATATCATTATTTGTGTCATTGTTTGGTTATTGTCTGCTGTTCTTTTCGCAATGTTATCATGCAAAAAACGCTGTGTAAGTAATTTCCCCTGCTAGCAAATAATATAAGGCCTTTAAAAAATTAGAATTCCGATATCTGAAATCCCATCACCGCAAACCACACTCTGGGTATTCCCACCATCCCCAAGGAACTAACATAAACACCAACACACAATTACCCCTCCTCCACTGTCCCTTCAACACATACCTGTAAACCACCACACAGGTCACATGTAATACGCCCCACCTGAAATGAGACTTCTCAAGACCAATCTTGGGCTAAGTGGACTTATGGTAATCCGGTGGTGCACCCCGTATAGCTCCATACTCTTGTTCCCTCCCATCGCAACCTTCCACCCCCCTTCACCCCATCCCGTTCTCCACCCACCACCCAAAAAGCCTGGTTTCACCCCAACGAGCATCAGACTCTTCCATGGTTTATTCAACCCTCCATCAGTCTTGGTCTCCGGTGTTACCCCCACTGCTCATCAACTAGGGGGATTTATACCCCCATAGTGTGTGTACCGACTTCACTCAATGGTTTTTCTGCGTCGAGCAATTTTAGAAAAGTGAAGGAAGGTTTCATAGAATTAGGTTTGTGGGTGCGACTGTGGGTGTGGCTGTGGGTGTGGATGCGGGTGTGGGTGTGGAAGTGGGTGTGGAAGTGGGTGTGGAAGTGGGTGTGGAAGTGGGTGTGGAAGTGGGTGTGGAAGTGGGTGTGGAAGTGGGTGTGGAAGTGGGTGTGGGTGTGGGTGCGGAAGTGGGTGTGGGTGTGGGTGGGGGTGCGGGTGTGGGTGCGGAAGTGGGTGTGGGTGTGGGTGCGGAAGTGGGTGTGGGTGTGGAAGTGGGTGTGGGTGTGGGTGTGGGTGTGGGTGCGGAAGTGGGTGTGGGTGTGGGTGTGGGTGAGGGTGTGGGTGTGGGTGTAGATGTGTATATCGAAGTCCGTGTGAGTGTGGAAGTGGGTGCGTCTGTACGCGTGGGTGCAGGTGCGGGTAGGTGTCGGTGTAAGCATTAGTATGTGTGGGGTGTTGGTGTGGGTGACTGCGTGTGTTAATGTGTATATGGGAGTCCCGGTGTATATATACGTGGGATTGTATCCAAGTACATGTAAGTCGCCACCTTTTACCCCATCCCATTTCACACCAAATGTGTTCCATTGGCACATTCAGACACTTACAACTTCAGCTGTTTCGAAATGCTTCAGTTTTGCGTGCAAAAACACCATTTTCCACCGTGAAGATGGAGGATACAAAAAAAATTGAGGAAGCTTCCCAACGCAGAATAATGACTGACACTGTTATGGCAACTTATATATGTCTACGTGACGAGTGTGTAAATTCATCGTATTTTTTTTCTATGTGCATAAAATGAAGAGGAGTCGCTGAGCCCTCTGGATTTGCTTTTTTTTTCTCCTCGGAGTCATAAGGGATTTCGACTACTTTATGGGTGTTTTAGTAGTTTGCCGTGTTGCCCAAGTTTTATTGGAGGAATAAGTAGAGAATGATTAAAGTTTGGGGCAGTTAAATCCCGAGGGTGTACGGAAAATCTTTGTTCGAACATTGTTTAGGGATTGTTTTGGCGAAAATTCTCATTGTTAATAGGTGAGTCGGGAGATTATGAGACGAGCTTCAAATGGAGTCTAATTTGATTAAATTCGGTCAAGCAGATGATGAGTTATAGTGGTTTGTTTTCCTTTGTATTGAATCATTGTTTGGTGGTTGTTTCGTTATTGGCAAACTTTGTTGGAGACCTCGGTTATAAAACTCTTCAACAGCAAAATTGCACCGAAAACATATTCATTGAATGGTCCTTGATAATCCTTTGACGTCTTCGCCTTGTATCACAACATTGTATGACCTTTGTATCCCCATTGTTCGCCGAATCCTATTCATCAAACACCTCATGTTTACCCAGTTTCAAGGTCACTCGGCTATAGCGCTCAATGTAAACACTGCGAATGCAAACAAAACAATGTGACCAGAGACTTCTTGCATTGTTTCAAAACATTGTTTGTCCATTGTATGCATCTATATCTCGGGACCTGCTGGACCGATTGCAGTGGTCGACCACTCAAATAAATTGTCTCGAGAAAACCTTTCACGTACTGAAGCCCCTAAAACGCAACATTATTGGAGGCACCCTGTCTCATAAACAATTCACTCCTAAACCGTCATTAAACAAGCCTAACTTCCGTAATTCACCATTTCAGTACTCCAAGAGGGATTTTTAAGAGCGTTGCTATATCGGCTCGTAACGTTTCATCAGCAGTTACCAGCGGCTAGTTCTCCAAACCCTCGGGAAGAATCGTTGTCGTAAACAAGTGCCTGCCCCAGAGAGGATAACCTAGTGCTAAATGCTCAAGCTATATATATACCACAGCTAACTACGCACATATACTCCTAACTCTAGCTATGTTTAAAAGGGTTAAACGAGGGGGGGAGGGGCGGGGGTTGAAGGGGTGCCCCGGGTAAACCAACTTAACCTGCTTGAGCGACCTAACCCAATGTCAGTTCAATGGCTCGAAATGCCCCGGCCACTTTGCTACTGTTTCAAAATGTTGGAAATTGGAGAACGCATGTGCAAGTGCTTGCGGGGAAAATTAGTTGTGCAGTAAACGGTTTTTTTTTTCATAGCTCAATAAGTTTGATGAGTTTTGGGAATTTTGCAAATTGAGAAAATCGAAAATTTTGCAATTTTGAAATTCTGAAATTTTGAAATTTGGAAATTTGGAAATTTTGAAATTTTGAAATTTTGAAATTTTGAAATTTTGAAATTTTGAAATTTTGAAATTTTGAAATTTTGAAATTTTGAAATTTTGAAATTTTGAAATTTTGAAATTTTGAAAATTTTTGGCATTTTCCGATTTTTGAAAAATTTCAAAATTTGATTTTTGAAATTTTGAGAAATTAGGCGCAAGTCCGAGGAAGAATAGAAAGCGGAAAATTTGAATATTGGAGAAATGTAGACGAATAGAAAAATACTATAAAGTTATCTTTGCCAAAAAAAATGAGAATTATAGGATACCACAACTTTTCGTATAAATTTACACGTAAATTGAATCCAGGGTTTACATTCTTTAGCTTCCTACAAAGTGGTTATCCTCATTTATTATTCATAGATAGTAAAATGAGTGTAATGAACAAGGTCTTTGTATTCGCACAGAGGCGGGAGAATTCAATTGGGAAAATTAATAATAACTCTTTCTTCGGAAATTTTTCTATCAGAGGGCTGTAAATTTCAAGCGGTTAGTAGGAGATGAAATTTACGGGTAACATTTAGTTGTGAATATAACAATCATGAAGCCGTTCCAGCTACACTCCAAGTAAATTTTTTGGTAGCAAATTGTCAAATTTTATAGGGAACGTCCGAAAAACGAGACGAGACGAGACGAGGCGAGACGAGACCTTAAATTATATTTTTAAAAATATGTGCTGACGGAGGGAGAAACTATGAATATATCGTCGAAATTTTGGGTCATTTGAGAGGTCTGGGAAAAACATTAGCCAACTTTTCCCATTCATCTCTTTATTAAAATATTTTTCATTAACTTCCCTCACGATATTGAGATTGATGTGAGCTTAATTAACACCGCAGCGAATGTATCCGCCTCACAGCAGGACTCATCATCCCGGGATATGGATATTAACATTTACGGGCGCAATATTCCTTGCCGAGTTCCCCCTGATTCAGACATACACGAAAAAACAGACATACCTGCATATTCAGGGGAAGGGGGGGGGGGGAATCCGAAGTGTCGCAATTTTTTCGAACTTCCCAAAACTTCACACATTTTGCCTAATTTTCCGAATTTCCCAAATTTCCCAAAATTTTTCAAAATTCTCCAAAATTTTCCCAAAATTTTTCCGAATTTTCCCAAATTTTCCTGAAATTTTCCCCAAGTTTTTCCAAAATTTTCCCAAAATTTTCCTAACATTTTTCCAAAATTCTCCTAAAATTTTCCCAAAATTTTCCTGAAATTTTCCCAAAATTTTCCTAAAATTTTCCCGAAATTCTCCTAAAATTTTCCCAAAATTTTCCCAACTTTTTCCCAAATTTTCCAAGATTTCCCAAAATTTTCTCAAAACTTTCCCAGAACTTTCCCAAAATTTTCCTAAAATTTTCCTAAGATTTTCTCAAATTTTCCAAAATTTTCCCAAAATTTTCTCAAAAATTTCCCAAAAATTTCCCACAATTTTCCCAAGATTTTCCAAGAATTTTCCTAAAATTTTCCCAAAATTGTGAAAAAATCATCCTCTTCGGAAAATACGTTTCTCTTCCTGTCCACACTGCCTTATCCCCATTCAAGATCCACGCATCATGCGGGATTAAATTTGAATTTCTTAATTAAATTAGTAGGAGCTGGGGGCGGTGTTTAGCATTG